>OX101722.1:27281787-27909232 GCA_944452665.1 Stenoptilia bipunctidactyla | reverse complement strand
ACAACCTGCACTCGGTCACCCGGCTTGCATTTATCAACAAGGTCATCATCACACACAATATCTACACTTCTTGGTAACTGGCCGGCTGGAGCTCTCTCTGGCATCTCTTGCACAGTCAGTGTTTGGTGATCCTTGTAGCGAGATAGTCCATATTCAGTCTCAAGGGGATTGCCCTCATCATCCTGAGATTAAAACAAAAATGCTACAGTTACTTATTTTAAATACCTATGTCAAAGTTTCAAAAAAATACAATTCAAACTCTTATTAAAAATAGGTACAGTACAAATCGACCATCGCATGAAAAAAAAAACAATCACAAGACATCTCATTGTGAGAGCCAATGTCATGCCACGACCAAATTGCTTACATAGTAGGTGCATGGAGCTATGGATGCACAACACAAACATGACAAACTAGGACCACAGTATTTAAACAAGAATGGAATTAACTATCAAATGTTCCATAATGCTCCAGGAGTTGCAAGTATTATCCTTGCAAGAATTTATTTGAATAATCCTGGAAAGATTTAATAATTAGGAGCTCTTTAACCTTTATGAACTTTTTTAAGTTATCATAACTTTTTATTGGACCTATTTTGAGCACCAAACTTTGAATTTGTAGTAATCATGCAAATTATGATTACAATATGATCATGACTAAAAAACAATATCAAAAACTTTTTTATTTACTAAAAACAAACTGTACTATTAAGTATGTAATACTATGAGGATAGTATGCAAAAAAAAACATTAGAATTATATTTTCACAAACCTTGGTTGGATACACAGCTGAAGTTGGAAATGCCTCAAAAGATGTCAGATCAGTATACTTTCTTTCCATAACCTTCTTTGTTGCAGGGCAGTAGTGAACACTGCGAACAACTTTTGGCCGTACCAGAGATACCCTAGTCACAATACCTTCTACACAGATGAGATTACCCAAATATCTGTAAAACAATAAGTTTTTTAGACATAACTGAAGTAGAGATATTATCATCAATATTGAGATAGTGCTTGTTTTAGTTTAAGTTTAGTTTTTAATTTTGAAAAGTAATAAGTAAACCTAATATCAAAGGCAATGACATTATAGTATAGACTATCCACCTATGGTGTATAGGCGTTGATATAATATAAAAATATTAAAGCATGATTAAATTTCACTTACGCTGAAGTCAAACTTCTTGGTGTGACATGTTTGTTCCCAAAACTACCACTAAATGCGACAAAAAATTCCTCTTGAACTTTTGCATAAGTAGGATCAATAGATGACACATATTCCTTGAGAGCCTTTTGAAAAGCGATTTGTTCTTCAAAAGCATTTTCTAACAGGTTTTTAGCTCTTTCAGGATTCTTCCTTCGTAAATCGTTAATATTTACTATAAGGCGTTTGGAATTATCTTCTATCATACGTTTAACTTCATCCTTGTAAATTCCTTGATCTTCCTGAAATCCAGAATATGATTTTTATAAAAATTAGCTCTAAAGCTTTATTTTTACAAACAGTATAGGTTAGAAACCTTTACCTCATCATCTAAAAACTCCAAATATTCGCGCTGAAGGTCTCGTAAGCGTTGATCAAAATCACCTTCTTCCATTTTTTAGGAATATTTTATTTATGTATACACGTTGAAATAAAGTTAGATTTGATTTCAACAAACAAACCAAAACATGAAAACAGCAACGGTACCGACATTAAATAAAATTGGCGCGAAATCTTAATGTTGCCATCACAAATTTTGTATATACACGATTGAGTGTCAAAACTCAAAATTAATGCTAGATTATCGCAATATTTCTCATTGTAAGGAAAGAATCGATTAGGTAAGTACGTAAAAATAAAATAAAATCCCCTGAAAACCACACCAACTACATGGCCTTAAATTAAGCAAAGCTTTATTGTGAGTACCATGTAGAACCTAGAATATAAATAAATAGATAAACGCCCAAATATGTATTTTGTTTTGTTCCGCGCGGGAAACGAACCGGCGACCTCACGAATGGCGTAGTAGCGTCTAAACCACTGCACCACGGAGACCGCCAATTATTTATATTTTGGTTACTACATGAATGAATGGATAACTTCATGTTTCTTTTCATGGGAGTTGAGATAAAAAAAACATAAAGATTTCTTTAAGTTTTAATTCGCTTCTACAAAAAACTAAATAGTCAAACTAGCAGTATCATTTATGCAAATCATTTATAAATAATATAAATAGCTTTAACCATGATCTTAGGCTAACCTTAAATGACAAACCACTTCAATAAAAGGAATGCATTTATAATAATATATATTTTATAGAAAATATGCATTCTTTTTATGAGTTTGATACAGTGAAGAAGAGCCCCCTGTATACTTGATTGATTCCTCAATCCATCATGACATGACTGATCAACATTTCATATGTTGTTTACATTACAAATGGATTGCTTGCACTGATCTTGCAATAGTTGCAATACATCATATAATTTTGTAAAAGTGTTTCTTGAATCAAAATTATACGCAAAATAATTTCTTGTAAGCTAATAAAGACTTTGAACTTGAGTTTAAACTTTATTAGACTTCCAATATTCCCGGCCATGACTGAAGCAATTTCAAGTACAAGAGAAAATGTCCCAGAAATTAGTAAAGAAACATTGCCAAAGTTACGAATCCTCGCATTTCATGGTTACCGGCAAAATGGAACAATATTCCGCAGCAAAATAGGATCTTTTCGCAAAGCCATTTCAAAATATGCCCAAGTAACCTTTTTATCGGCACCTCACCGGGTCGTAAATGATGAAGGTGGAAGCGACGAAGGTAAACTAATTACTTACAAAATTGAATTGACTCTTAATATTTGCTTAACTACCAGATAATCAAAGACACATTATTTTATAACCTTTATCCAACTTATGAATAACATGATTCTAAATCTAGAACTCAATCAATTACAAACTGTTCTGATATTGTTTTTATTTCTTCATACAAATTAAATAGTTGTAGAACTTTTTTACTTTCCACCAAGTGAAATGTATGAACAATGTATCTATTAAATTTATCCTGACATACAAAGATGTAAAGGTTAATAGATATCCTTTTATCTTTGAACCTATGTATTATCGCTACATCAGCGAGGATGTATGTAAATTTTATAACTTATTCAATGAAGGGATTAAGTAATGAGGTGTAGTGGTAACATACATTGCCATCTACGCTTGAGGGCCTGGGTTCAAATCTCGGTAGCAATGGAAATTTCTGCAATTAATATTCGCCATCACATCATCAAAAATGCTCATAAAACCTCTGTCCCTTAACTGATTTCAACAGTATGCCTGGGAAGAGAAGCTGCTGGTAGATTCTATGTTTTACTTTCGCTCCCAGTCCAGCATGTATGTATGTATGTATGTTAATTTACAGACTCAAGATCATGGTGGTTTAATGCTGAAGATAACACATTCAGTGGAAAATGTCTAGGTGGTCCAGCCATTGGGTTTGAAGATACACTGAACTTAATAGAAAAAACTGTAAAAGAACATGGTCCATATGATGGCTTTATGGGCTTTTCACAGGGGGCTTGCCTGGTTGGGCTTTTAGCTGCAATGCAGCAAAAAGGATGTAAGTTGTTTATCATGATTAGAAATTACATTCAACATACAATTTACTATAAGATCTCCCTTTTGAATTTGATCTCCTGGCTCAAGCAGCATCTTTTTATTGAATATATTTTGTTTGTATTAACCAACTCTATATTTCCGAAGTTTAATCCACAATTTTTATTTTTAGATTTGCGGTACACATTTAAATTTGTGATATTTGCATCTGGTTTCCGCTCAGGCAGTCTAGTACATAAAGGGTTTTACGATGAAGATATTGATCTACCATCACTACATGTCTATGGGGAAAGTGATTCAATCATACCAAAAGGTAACATTTTAAAAACGTTTTAGAACATTTGGCACTTATTGTAATGATATACATAATTATTTAAATTTATTAATATAATTTAAATAATGGTGGTTTGGGCATTTGGAAAGGATGAGTGAAAGTAGATTTACGAAAGAGGTGTACAGAACAAGAATGGATGGTGTTGTTGGAAGGGGCCGGCCAAGGCGTATGTATGCCGATCAAATTGGCGACATTTTGAAAAAGGGCCTAGTCAAAAGTATCCGTAACCGGCGATCATGTATGAAAAGATTTATGAATGTGGAAGAAGGGAAAGAGGTATATCTGGATCGCAGCAATTGGTGTTTCCTTGTCTCTGCCTACCCCAAAGGGAGACAGGCGTGAGGTTATGTATGTATATAATTATTTAAAAAAGTTGGCTTTAAAGGGTTTTTCAATAAAATGTGCTAACATGCTTTTGACCATATTATTATTCTACACCTTCAGAATCTTTTGATAACATGAGGCATCTACCACAGAGTAAGAATAAGTCATTCAATAGATTACAATTGAAATTTAATTTTGCAGAAATGAGTGAATCCCTCATAAGTCTTTTCATCAAGCCTGTTGTAGCGGAACATTCTGGAGGTCACTATGTAGCTTGCTCCGGGTCCATCAAAGATGCATATCAAGACTTTTTACATGACAGACAGCAAGATCTACTAGAAGAACAGAAACAAACTGTTGTATTATAGTTCATAAATATACTTGATTTAATTATTGTAAATAAATTATTAAGAAATGTGATGGAAATTGTTTTGTTTTTTCTTTTATAAGATTTTCATGGACTCTATATTTGGCAGAATTTTTACTCCGTATTGTAAATTGAACCTACCGCACTACAGAAAGTTTGTCTGGTAGGAAGCATCTACAGACTGACAGACATGTCAAACTTATAACAATATTTTGAGCTATAACAATAGATTGCAATAGCATTGTGCATGATAAACACAATGTTGCGCGAGGCACAATTTACGAGAGACCCACACTAAGCATAAGCTAGCAAGGCAGCAATTCAAGGTAGGTACCTACCTATTTTGGACCACTTGAGCATCTCGAGAACCAAGAACATATTAATTAATAATAAAAATAAAATCCCCAGACAGTCACCAACTACATGCCAAAGTAAGCATAGCTTGTGTTATGGGGTACCATGTAGTGAACTAGGGGGGAACCTATAATATAAATACCTAAATAGATAAAAACAAGTCCGTGCGGGAATCGAACCTGCAACCACTGAGGCAGACAGGTTTACCCCATCCATCACCAAAGTGGTTGTCGAACATTGTCTGACCAAGAGCAAATCGACCTCCAGATTAACATGTTATCCTACTTGAGCTACCGAATCCTAATGCGCCACACACGATACGAAGATATACAACTAATACTTCAGGTAGGTACCTACCTAATTTGTGTGTTAACGCCATAACTGAGGCCACTTGCCTGCTATATGTATACAACGGCTACAGCTTCGCGTACGTCCAATTGCCGAGTTTGTCATTCACATAAGACAGCGCAGCAACCTACCTACCCAAGTTGTTTAATGAATCGTGGCAAAACGACTTTACAAACGGATAAACAAACATTTGCGAATTTCAAGTCTAATCAGCAAGCCTGCTCATTATACTTGAAATTCGCAAGTTGATTATTAAGGGGAGAAATTATCGTTTTGAAATCGTTTCACACTCAAGGATTTTATTTTACTGTTTTGTCGTTCTTGTATTCTGATGTTTTACAATTATCCTTCTTTTTCTTATATTTAAAATATTTATTTATTTCAGGATAAACTTTTTTAAAGCATATAAAAATGCATACATTAGTAAACGAGCCCAGAGACGTCTCAATGCTACCACGCCAGATATAAACGAACTTTTGTGCGACCTAAATATTTAAAAATCCAGGTCTTAATTACTTAGCTTACCTAGATTCAAAAACTTCGTGTGTCGAATGCCCCGAGATTCAGGAAAGCTGTTTTTGAAAATCGTTTCAAAATATTTAAAATTATCAAAAGTAAATATCCATTATTCATCACTTAAATATAGAAGTAATCTATATGAACTTTCGTTTGAAGAAATTGCTCCAGGGTGAAAAGTAAACACAGCCTGATTTTTTTGGATGTGATTTTTTCTAGACGCATACAGCATTGCATTCTATTTAAACTATTGGTGCTAGGAGCAAGTATCTCATTTTGACATTAGCATTATAAAATTCATATGTCAAAATTTCCCAGCTGCGAATAACATGTGCTTTTGACAGTGACATTTTGAAATATAGGTTGACATTTGAAAGTTGTTAATCTTCCTATAATTACAAATAAATGTTTTTATTCTTAAGTTCTGTCTGTATGTAAGCTATAATTTTTGATATACAGGAAAACATGAAGTGGCAACGATACTTACTATGGTTTGCTCAGGAACATATTGATTTTAGGCATGCGGTATGTGTTAAACATTAATTAATTTATGAATAAAAAATACAACTATACCTACTAAGGAATGTTTACAACTTTTCAGGAAATGCAAAGCGTGCTGTCTCTTCTGAACATACCAATTAAATTAATTGAAAAGCCTTGTATTTCCAGGCCTTATTGGATTGTAGAACTTCCTTCAGAGAAATGTGCTCACCAAATAGCTTCTAGGTCTGTTTTGTTGAAAAACTGTATTGAGTTGTGGTCAAGAGCTAAAACGATTAATCAATTACATTCTAACTTGAAATGTTCTCTTGAAAATAAATCAGATCACTGGATTATAAGTGGTAATTCGGAAGTTAGTGATGATCACATTTGTCCTAGTAATTTGATTGAAAAATGCTGCTCAGAAAGTTTGTCATTCAAAGTAGAGGTAGAGACATTTTGCAAACATTTTTCTATGAAGGAAAAAGTAAATAAAATAGAGGTAAGAATTTTATTTCCATAATTTTCTTTATTTTGGTTTCTGTTCTTTATTATTAAACACACTTATCTCAGTTTCATATATTTTCAAGGAATTTGCCTATCTTCCATTAGAGGGGCCTGTGAAACTTAAGAATCCAAATGTGACATTGAGTTACATTGAGTTCTATGGTGTTGATCCTAACAATGTTCCAGAACAGCCAATGGATGTGTTCTTTGGTAGATGGGTAAGATTTCATATTAAATTATAAAAAATATTATTTTGGGTTGTAAAATATTGAGTTGAAATTCTTCTATAAGAATTCTATGACTTAAGTTATTTTGTCTTGTTTCATTTATCTTAAATTTAATGAAAGTGCACAATTTTTAGTGATTACGGTTCATTTCACCTGAGTGTTATATGTAACATATCAATTGGAGAAAGATTCTATTAAAATACTTTTATTGAACAACTTATTAACTTGTGCAAGCATTTAAACCTGAAAAATATATTAAAAATTATTTGTTTTCAGATAGCAGATGGCCAAAGAGATCTTATTCGATATCACAATTTAAGTAACCGTAAATTTATTGGAAACACTAGCATGGATCCGCAACTGTCCTTGTTGATGGCAAATCAAGCACAGGTCAATAGTGGGGATATTGCAGTTGATCCATTTGTGGGTTCTGGATCAGTGTTGGTTGCTGCAGCCCATTTTGGAGGTGACCTTCTTTTCGTTATGGTTTATTTTATTATTGACTAAACCCGCATATCGCCGATGAATATGCAATAAATAAGAACTACAAAAACGCAACTTTTCAGGAGGCGAAAAAAATGTACCACGTCCGTTTCAAAGGTTTTCTCTTATAGATTATTCTTTAAAATGTTCGTATAAGCCAACTACCGTATAACGACATTAAAATTTTTATTAAATTATTACTGGTTTTTAAATAAATTGCAGATAGAAGGTATTGTTTCCTCGAATGAAATATAATGTTGGAATTTGAAGATATTCGGTATTGCTAGTGCAGATAGAAGAAATTGCTTCTAAATTTACACAAAAATATTAAAATACCAGGAAGATAACACAAATGCTGCTTGTATTTTAATGTCATTTTTCTAAAATTTTATTTAAAAAATAAGGGGTATACTTACAAAAATAGTGAAGTAGAAATAAAAGATAAATATTTAAATAAAATCACTTAAATGGGCAGTTATTTGCACTGTGTAACAGTATCGCAAAGTAAATTTGCGTAATTTATCTTAATTATAAAATCAAGAGAATAAAAACACCAACGGTGCTTTTGAAAAATAAAATTAAACATGCAAAAATACAAAAGTAAAACTTAAATTACGTAGAAAAATTAACAACCTTTTTTAACTCTTTAGGTAGGTAGTAAATTAGATCAAAAAGTAAATCAACTTGCAGTAGACATTTCGTTATGAAAGAATTTATTATAATCAAAATGGCACATTAATCGCTTAAAAGTACACGCAACAAGGAAAAACAATAATCAAGTCAAAACTTAGACAAAGAAAAACTCGGATCAGTTATATGAAATATTGATCAAGATAGGATTACTTATTCAAAAGGCAAAGAATCATAATAGGGATGACAATCACTAGGAATAACTGCTTTTAGTTGTTGTAAATGGTTAAATTTAGTGGCTTTTATTGGTAGTCTATTGGAATGTAATCGATTATAGATTACTTCGTCATTCATATTTTTGGTCCACTGTAGTAAAGGCATCCAGTCTTGATCGAAATTTTATTTTATTTCAATTGTAATATTTTCATATTTTATAGCCCTAATATCAACGACATGCGGATCTCCAACCTTACGACCTGGTCTAATACGCTGATCTATCCCTTGAAACCAAAGGTCGCCCATGGTTTAGTACTGAATGCGTTTCCGCTGAAAAGTGTATGCGAGAAGCGTACAAAGCCTGGGCAACCGCTCGCAGAAGCAAAGCCGTGGATTCGCATGAACACAAGAAAAGGTACAATGCTGCCGCCAAGTCCTGCAAAAACGTGATCAAAAGAGCTCGTTTTGCCCACATAGGCTGTATCGGAGACAGAATAGCCTCATACCCCTCGGGAAGTAAAGCTTTCTGGTCCCTCGCCAAGTCGGTCGAAACGAACTTTTGTCACCCGTCGCTGCCACATCTGCGGAAACCTAACGGTTCTCTGGCCCACACCGCTAAAGAAAAGGCGGATTAATTATTTGCCAGTATCTTTGCGGAACATTTTCATCTAGATAGCCAAGGAAAAATCCCACCCCAATTACCTCGGTTCGGTCCTACAATGGGTACCGTTCATATTCGCCAAAAGGAGGTTCTTAAATGCTTGCTGCCCCTAGACGAGAATAAGGTTAGCGGTCCAGATAGTATTCCTGCTGTGGTTATGAAACTCTGCGCATCTGAGTTGTCTCCCGTTTTGACGCGTCTCTATAGACTTTCTTTGGAATCTGGTAAAGTCCCTAAATCCTGGAAGCTGGCTAACGTACAACCAGTACCGAAGAAGGGAAGTCGTGCTGATCCTGTAAACTATCGACCAATTTCAATCACTTCTTCCTTGCGAAGTCATGGAACGTGTATTCAACAATCGAATCCTGGCATACCTTGAGACCAACGAGCTCCTAAGCGATAGCCAATATGGTTTCCGCAGTGGACGCTCGACTGGCGGTCTTCTCGTGTATGCCACACACTTATGGAGTGAGGCCTTGGAGGATCATGGTGAAGCAATAGCTGTATCCTTAGACATCTCCAAGGCCTTTGACAGGGTCTAGCATGATGGTCTCTTAAGCAAGCTTCCAGCATATGGCATACCGACCGGGCTCCGCGACTGGGTATCTGATTTTCTGAGGGAACTGTCGATTCGAGTAGTCTTAGACGGCTACTCCTCTGACCTAATGGCAATTAATTCCGGGGTACCTCAGGGATCTGTTCTCTCTGAACTTTATTCTTGCTGCACATTAATGACCTCCTAACACCAGGCATTATTGGATATGCTGATGAAAGCACTGTTGTTGAGAGATTTATATCCAAAGCGCGAACGAGCGCCAAAGAAATCCAGGTTTTGAGAGAGTCTATGATTGAGCGCTTTTATTCGACCTTGCGGAATGTGTCTGATTGGGGCGAATCTAACCTGGTCAAATTCAACGCCTCCAAAACACAAGAGTGTCTATTCTCCGCAGAAAAGAGCACCTTTACTTTTACGCCCACTTTCCAGAATGTATCTGTTCCCATCACCGACCAACTAGGGCTTTTGGGCGTCACTATAACGTCCAAATTAAACTTCTGACAAAAAATTTAGTCTACGCCTAAAACGGCTTCCAAAAAAATTGGGTATCATCTCGAAGGTCCGGCGGTGCTTCAGCCCTGAACGGCTGCTCAACTTATACACATCAAAAGTGAGGTTGTTCATGGAGTACTGTAGTCACATTTGGGATGGTTCTGCCAAATACCAGCTTGAAACGCTTGACCGAAGAGCCCGTAAACTTCCCGGTTGACAGTATTTTATCGGCTACATTTTGGTGAGTGTGCGAGTGCTCGTTTTGACCAAATTGAACCCAACCCTTTTTACCACCGGACTACCAGACGCAGACAGAAATTCCATCCCTATATAGTGGATTTACCAAGAAGTCGAACAAAACGCTTCGATAGTTCCTTTTTGGTACAGATTGCCAAGGTGTGGAACAATCTGCCTGCATCTGTTTTTCCTGACCACTACAGTCCTGGAACTTTTAAGTGTCGAGTGGAAGCTAAGTAGCGGCCGTGTCATCGTCATTTCGTATTTTGTATACTCCTCTCTTTCTCTCTCTCAGTAATGGCGCCAAAGACAGGTCGCAAACAGTTAGTACGCCTGTTACAACGAACACGAGTGAACGTGATGAGTCGTAGATAGTATATATTGCCATCATAAAAGACGTAACAACACTTAGTATATATTGCAATTACTATTTTTCTTGGAAAATTAATAAGAAATCGATCCAATACCTTAATCAACAATTGCATTACTATATTTAACAATGAATTATTCAATAAAACGAAAATGGCCAAAATGTCAGTTATTATGTATTGACTCTTCATCGGCGATATGACCTCAATCTCTCTGGATGGTAAGTGAAGATAAGTTTGAAGATAACAGCATGTATGTAGCATAATTACTTTGACTAGTTATCTAAACAATGTTTTGAGAAATTGAGACGGTTTTTTTTTTATATTGAAAGGATAGGTCGTTTGTCTTCCATGCTACGTGATAGAAAGTGCGCATGAAGACTATAGTTATACACATCCATCCACGAGAAACCTATTCACTCGAAACTTAAAAGTTCCAAGACTGTAGTGGTCAGGAAAAACAGACGCAGGCCGATTGTTCCACACCTCGGCAAAATGTACTAAAACGGATCTATCGAAGCATTTTGTTTGAATTCTTGGTAAATCCACTATATAGGGATGAAAGTTCTGTTTGCGTCTAGTAGTCCAGTGGTAGAAAGGAGTGGGTTCAATTTGGTCAAAAAGAGCACTTGCACAGTCACCAAAATGTAGCCGATAAAATACTGTCAAAGAAGCAACCTTACGACTATGCTTTAGCGTTTGCAATGTTTTATTTGTAAGGTTGTTGTTATTTATAAGTTTACGGGCTTTTCGGTCAACAGAGTCTTGCGCTTCAAGCTGGTATTTGGCAGAACCATCCCAAAGCTACAGTACTCCATGCACAACCTCACTTGGGCTGTTGAGCAGCCGTTTAGGGCTGAAGTACTGCTGGAACTTCGAGATGATACCCAATTATTTTGGTAGCTGTTTTAGCCATAGACTCATGTTTTATAGTTATACATTTATACTCAATGTTTCAGTGATTTTGTTGTGTTGAAAAAGGTCAAAAGTGTGAATATTTCTTCTAATGAATCATAAAAGTTCAGACAGTTCTAGTTACACACAGTTATTTTTATTATTTTTTACTCTGATACCAATATAATTAAATCTTGATTTTTTAAAGAAAGTGAGCTAGTAAGTGACTTATTGGTTATTGGTTTACAGCGTATGTGTTGGGCTCCGACATAGACTTCATGATGCTCCATGCGAGGACCCGGCCCACGCGCGTCGGACAAAAGGTAACAATGTATGTACCTTTAAATTGTACATTTTATTTCAATTCGCTGTGCTTTGTCAATAAAATAGGATAACAAATAGAATATTTGACAGTCCAAAATATAAAGTGATAATTTTTTACGCCAGTATAGAATAAGAGTTCAAAAATCGTCATGTATTATCATCTTCATCATCATTCAGCCAGGAGACGTCCACTGCTGGACATAGGCCTCCCGCAATGTTTTCCGCTATGCTCGGTCCCGCGCCACCTTCACACACTGTTTATCGGCGTTGACCAGTTCGTCGGTACATCTTGCGGGAGGCCTGCCTACCGAAACTCCGAGCATAGCCCTTTCCATTGCCGGCTGAGCGACTTTAAGCTTGTTGATAAGGCCCATAGTTAGCGACCACGTCTCAATGCCATACGTCATCACTGGCAACTCACACTGGTCAAAAATATTTGTCTTCAGACACTGCGGTATTTGGGATGATAAGATTTTCGGAGCTTCCCGAACGCTGCCCAGCAAGCATTTAAAATTAACAAAATAGATACTTACCAGATTAAAAAGGTTAAAATTTACAAAATTGGGTTTCATTTGTTTAAAATAAAATTAAAACAATTGCATTTGTTACAAAAATATACCTTATTATATTAACAACAGTAAGAGAAGGGTCGTAATAATAGACCAAAATATATGGCACTAAATTCAATCAAATCAAACTACTATAAATAAATAGTATGGTATCCTGTGGTCGTGACTTAATGGCTCCTATCGGCCGCTAATTTATCACAATGACTTCCTTGCTTCAGATGACGTGTTAAGAAGAAATTCGGGTACTCTTATTTATACAGTAGTGGTTAGGGTTTGGCAGAAGCCAATTTTGGCGCCCTAAAAATTCTGACGACCACCAACCAGCACTGGGCCAGCTTGCTAGTTGAAAGAAACTGATTCACTGGTCTCATTAAATAAATAATTATAAATATATGAATAATGTTGGATATTTATTCACACAGCACCAAGTTCTAAAGTAATCTTCTATGCTTGAGTTATAGGTATACATCTTAATAATGTGCCTAGAGACGGCTTACAATAGCCCCACCTCCCCTGGATAAGTGTGTCATAAAAAGCGACTAATACGAGTGATCACCGCTTGTGAGAGGATCTCGTCAGGGCCCGACTGGCTAACGACTATCTGTCATATAAAATCTGCCGCTAAACATTATCGCTCCGACTAGGGCTGCCAACTTTTTTTTCTTAAATACAGTTTATTTGAGTCTGAAAAGAATATCAAACAGTTTTTTGGAAAAATAAACAGTATTTATTTTATTTTTATTTATTTACACTTCAGTATACAGTACAGAGAGAAGTAATGAGAGAAAAAAAACAGTTTAGTGAGTAAGTACTACTAGGCGGTCTTATCGCTGACGAGCGATTTCTTACAGACAACCATATTCAATATTAGTATTCAATATATTTAATATTTTAAATACATATTTTTAGATTTCCTTGCACAAATTATCAATTAAAATCTAGCATATATAAAGTGTTTAGCTTTTTATGCTGAAAACACTATTTGGTAAACTTTTTTTTTGTTGAACATTAAACAGTATAATGATATGAAAAACAGTATAATACTGTTAAAAACATTATAGTTGGCAATCCTAGCTCCGACGGCAATATTTTATAAATAACCACGTCTTTCCTAGGCCTGTGTTCTTCGACCTCATCTTCACTTACCATCAGGTGGGATTAAAGTCAAACGATGACTCTTTAATTAAAAAACCGTCCGCCATAGCGTAGTCTAAAGGTTGTGATAATGACTGTGGACTGTCTGATATTTTACATCTCTCATGTTTGGTAAGTAGGTTCTTATTACCTCCAAATGGGGCTTGTAGGTGACTAATTAGCGCTCTAGGGTAATAATCTAGCTAGAAAAGCCCTAGGACTAAAGTAATTAAAAAAAAACACTTCTTTCTTTCAAAAAGTTCGCGTACATCTAACCATCATACTGGCAATAGACATCATGCATTCAGCCCAATGACCAAAGAGGTCGCTTTGCTATTCAGCCTTGTCTTCGTGTGAGTCTCGCTTCGCTCGCTGCAATTGATGCCTCGGCTACTAATCTACTATTAAATTGGCAGGTTCGATCGGAAGAAGAGAGCGTACGAACCAACATGAAGCAATACGGAACGCAATCGAGGTATTTAGACATGGTCGTCAGTGACTTCTCACGGCCGATGTGGAAGGAGCATGCGAAATTCGACGCTATCATCACAGATCGTAAGGATGCTTTTAACTTGTCTTGCTATCAACAGTCCGCATTAAGAGCAATCACGATTCATATAATTACAAACGAGGTTTTGCACGCAACGCGTACGCGCATAAACATTGTTTATTTTGTACTAAATAAAAAGTTCTACAACTATTGTTCCTGTGGGAATTTTAGTGATCCCTTATATAATGCAACCAGACACCCATTGAATAACCTTTTTACCAAGTTTCAAATCAGTGCACTCAAGGCATAAGATTCTTCACACAAACTAATTGAATTTAGAGAATTCCTTCCTTAGTGCCCCCTACACTAAGGAATATATGTTCAAATTTCGTTCTGTCAGTCACTCAGTCACTAACGGAACATTTTTGTAACATACATTGCCTTCTTTGCCAGAGGTCCTGGGTTCGAATCCCGGTAGCAGTTGACATTTGTGTGATGAACACAGACTTTAGCCGTCAAGTGTTTATATGTTTATTTACTAAAAACAATTTAGGTATATATTCAACATGCATATTTATATATTTCTTAAGTTTATTATCCATTATCTTGTTGTCAATAACACAAGTTCTTTAAGAAACTTGATTAGATATTGAATGTCAGATATATTTATTTGTTTATTTTAGCGCCGTATGGAGTACGAGAACCGACAGAGAAGATTGGAATAGAGCGAGACAACTATACACTTTCGGAAGAGCACCTGACAAATCACATTCCGGCGAAAGTGGACTACGGGTTGCCGCATATTTACGGGGACTTGCTGCAATTCGCGGCCAAGCATTTGCATCTGGGAAGGCGATTAGTTTGCTGGTATCCTTTAGTTAGGTTAGTATGTCAAGATGAGCCGGATCTTAACAGATTTTTTTACATCAAAGATGACTTGGCTTAAAGGGCTAATAGTCAAACCATAAGTTTTTTTATGGTCCTCGTTTTGGAAAGACCTTAACTTCATCCGGTGGTTAGTGCAGATGTATAAACTGTGTGGTTCATGAAAGGCTTGTCGTTGGTTAAAAAAGAGCTGTCGAATATCGAATCGATATTTTTGAGCTTATACTGCGGGACTATTGCCCGTTTGCATTAAACTCTGATCCTAAGTTGATACTTATATCTGGATTCTGACGTGCAATGAGAATTTAATGTAATTTGTCCTGTCTGACGGCTGATTTGACACGATCGAAAAGTAATGAGAATACTATAAATAAAGTAGTGTGGGAATTTGTGTAGCTCAAGTTTCGTCAATATATCGACTAATGCAGGGGATAGGAATTTTCATTTTTGAGATGATGTTCCATGTTTTATTTTTAAAAATTGACTTGGGAAATATTAATAAAATAAACATCATTTTTTTTTAACAAGAGTACTGGCATAACTTTTCGAACGGCCTTGCCTAAAGTTATGACACCGATTTCCCATGTCATAACTTTACGCAAAAACTTACGACGAGTTCGAAAAGTTACGCTAATACACTATTTAAAAAAGAAGATGTTTATTCTATTAGTATTTTACCAAGTCTATTTTATTAAACATGAAACATCATCTCAAAAACGAAATTTCCTTTCCCCGTCACTAGTTGGTATATTGACGAAACCTGAGCCAAATAAGTTCCCACAATACTTTATTTATAGTATTCTCATTACTTTTCGATCGTGTCAAATCAGCTGTTAGACAGGACGAATGACAATAAAAGTCAATCAGTTCTCGTTGCAGGTCAGACTACAGGCTTAAGAAATTAACTTAGGATCAAAGTTTAGTGCAGATGGGCCTTTATCTACTTAAAAAAAAAATGCGTAAAAAGGCTATTACAAAATATCTGATTATATGGACGATGAAAAACCTTGCAATCTTTTTTGAACAGACAATAATTGCTGTAGAGTTTCCTTGCACTTCTTCCCAACAGATCGACCTTCTTAAGTGGTGGGAAGTTCGATTCAATTTGTGCATAATGTGACTTATTTCAAGTACTTTGACTGAATGTTTTCTTCGCAGGGAGGAGTACACAGAAGACCAGATACCAACGCATCCGTGTCTTCAGTTGATTTCGAATTCCGAACAGGTCCTGTCAAAGCTGACAGCTCGGCGGCTGCTCACTTATGAGAAAATTTGCGAAGTCGGTCCTGAAACGACGACAGATGCGAACCCAGCTACGCCGAACTTTAGGTGAGCACCGTTTATTTATTTAAAACTTAAACTTATAAATTGCAGAAATAAATGAGTAGATAACAGAAGACAGCAGACCAAGCATTACAATTCTGTCAAATTGCCCCAACCTATTTTTAACTTAATGTAGAGGGCATTGAGTTCAGATTCAATTACAACTTTTTGACAGATTTGGAGCGCTTGATCTGCTGCCTGTACAATGGGCGCACCTAAATGCCATTTGGCAATCTCTAACCAGTTAACCACCTCTTAAGCTGAGAACGTAAATAAGTAAATAATAGCCATTTATGAGTTTAAGAACAAGCTGCACATGTAATATCATATATACACATGTAAAGATGTATTATGTAAGATGTATTGTAAATATAAAAACGCATTTTTGCCAATAAATATATCTTCAACCACAAAAAAAATGCTATAAGTTTGTATGAAACCGCGACAAATCGCTCTCTCGCCCGCTGGCGTCGAGAACGGCCCAGATACCCCGCGTCCCTGCCCGCGCCGCTGTCGCTCTCGCTGCCTTCCAGTTTGCAGCCTCATACATACATACACAACTTCACGCCCTTAATGGGTTAGGCAGAACACCAGAGGTTAAAAAACCACCTGATGTCACGTTTGGATGCATTATTATGGTGCAGAGACCATAAAAAACTTCCAATAAAACCTGTCCCTTAACTGATTTTTACAGTATGTCCGGGAAGAGAAGTAGTCCAGCCTACAACTCAGAATTATAATAATAACTTTATCTTGAATCTCTTTTCATTTCAAGGGAAAGATACTTCGCTTCAGGAGGCGAAATGACGCGCAAAGAAAGAAAAGAAAAGAGAAACGAAGAGTTGGCAGTCTTCCTCGCAAATAGAAACGCATGCAGCAATAAGGACAATAGATGACTATTTGGAGCTTAGATAAAGCACAGTATGCATATCGACGGTAAAAAGCGAACCTGCTGTTGTTAACTGTAACCCACATAATGCTTAAAATAGCCCAAAAACTTTAGAATTTTCGAAAAAAATCATATCTCTTAAACTAGAGAAACTCTTACACTACCGTAGGGCCACGGGAGTAAGACCATTCAACGCAGGATTTTTCCTCACTCTAAATATGAAATCAATTAAAAATATGACATATGTGGGTTGAAGCAGGTTCGCTTTGTACCGTCGATATGAAAAAAAAATACCATTACTAATTACCGCGTTCAATCTGTTTGAGTGATATTTTTTTTCCACGGTTTTTGTGTCTTCGGCAACATTATATCAGCATCACCTTGTCAATAAGCTTACTGAGTATTTGGTGACTAAGATGGCTGGGTTTTGATATTAAAATCACTGGCACACTGTTTTAAACTTTTGTAATTAACTTTATTGAATATAAGTACAATTTGTTATATAGATGTGTGTTTTATTTATAATAATCCTGATGAAAGAGCGAGTTATTTTACTTTTTTTCATTGTGTATAAATTAAATGAAAATCTTGTGTTTATTTAAATATTTATTGCATAAAATTATGGTCTTAAACAAATTGAACTAATGGTACATATAACAACTGCTTATTAAATAACAAAGTTTTATTCCATCAATAATTTTAAAGTTATGTATTATTACATAAACTGCGTTATTTATAATTTAAAATCACTAAATACATAATGTATACCTTCATACAATACGAAAAGGGTGGTTATGATATCAAAGTGTTATTTAACGCATTGCAAAAATGCATTGCGCTTTATAGTTTTTGTGAATTCCAAAAGACATTATAATCTCAATAGGAATTTCTAATTATCATTCTTTTGTCACTCGAGACTTCAACATTCTATATATAAATAACACCTTATTTTGTAAATACCTAATATGCAGTTAAAAACTTAGTAGTTAAAAATCAGTTAATACCTATTCGAAATAACTGATTAAATTATGAACAATCGACAACTTTCCATCGCTCTCGACTTGAATTCCCTAATCATAAAGTTGGATACACATTAGTGTAATGTAACATGTGAGTCAAGAAACTCAGAATTTGGACGTCTCGCGAGTACGAAATGAGCCTAACTGCGTCATGCGTTCGAACGTGCGTTTCATACAGAATTCCGTCCGTACCATACGCTCGTTCGATACGGACGTTCGGAATGCGCCGCGTACGGTCCGGAAAATGTTATGAAAGTTCGTATGTTTGAATCTCTCTAAGTAGGTATATACGAACGCGTAATCCGTGCATTACAAAGAGTGTGCGGTGCGATTTGTGAATTGTCGTTTTTTTGGGCAGCGAATGCAACGAGGCGACGAGTGTGCGAGGGAATCTGCTGTGGACTGACGCGCGAGCTATGATGATGGAGAGTTTGTTAACTAACGCGGACAGAGTAAAGAAAACAACCATTCTCAGGGTGTTCATAGCGAATACTCGGCCCCCGTGCGCTACACGTACACGGCAGCAGCGAATGGTAGAATGATACATTACATGTTACATTGCACCAATCTGTACCCAAGTCTTTTAAGTGTCAACGAATGTATCACAGGGATTTCAACCCTAAGTTTCACTTTATAGAGACCTAAATTACGCGAATCAAATTATGTCTAATACCTACCCTTACAAAGAATATCAAATATCCACCTATTAAATAAAACCCAGAACACACAACTATAACCTTCTTTCCTACTGAAGTTATTAATTATAGATCAATATAGAACTTCACTAATTTTTACATAAAAAATGTATGCAAAACGAATATTAATTTTCAATATCTATAATAGTTATCTTATAATATTATAAATGTGAATGTATAGATATTTGTTCCTCAATCGCGGCAAAACGGCACAACGAATTTTAATGAAATTTGGCATAGCAATAGAGTACAATCTGGAAAAGTACATAGGCCACTTTTTATCCCAAAATTCCCAAAACAGCTAGTATATAATGATTGATCTTTTGATAGATATTGAAATACAATATTCGTTGTACAGTCACGTTTAATATATGCACACTTCGCAACGTATTTGGTTGTGATAAGGTTTGAATTCCAATGAAAATAATTATTAGATGTACATACTTGATTGGTGGTAGGGATTGCAATCCGGAAAAACGGATCCGGTAATCCGGCGGATCCGGCAACATTTAATGGTTACCGGTGTCCGGTCGGATCCGTCCGGATTGATGGGAATCCGGTCGTATCCGGACTGAAAATGACGCCGGATTGCAATCACTAATTGGTGGTCGCATATTAATTAAAGCTATAATTTTATCTAAGAATTACTTCGACATCGCTTGCTCTGTCTGCAAACGTAGTAAATACAACCGAGACAGTTTATTAATAAAATATTTATGACTATTTATAAATATTGTCTTTAGTTTTATTTCATGATATTAGCAACATTGCCCTAAAAGTGAAACATTGAATTAAAATGTTAAATATGATAAAAATCATTTAAAAAAAACAGTTATAACGTCCTTATCGAAGTATTTTCATTTCATTGTAGTCTTTTTAGTATACCTTGTTCTATATTTAAAATAAAATATGACATCTGAGTTAAATAGTTTAATTATAAATAGGTATTATTCGACGGCCAAAGCGATCATCATTTGCGAGAGGGCCGCAGTGCTTTTGGCTTCATTCTGTTTCTTGGTGGCTTGAGTTTGCGCCCATTGGCTTAGTTTCCAAATTTCCTTGCGTTTTGAACTGTTTCCTGATGACTTGTAGAAGTTGAGTAGGTTTGTGGTTGTCTGTGGGAAATAGGTAAATAAATAGTTTAATCAATCATGTCACATTGGGCTCGATTCGACATTAAAGGTAATGTTTCCAAATTGGAATATTTAATAAACACTAGACAAAAACGTAGCTGAAATTATGCTGTTATCGATAAAAATATCGAAAAATTACAATAAGCTTAATTAATTAAACGTTAAGTGGAAACCGCAATGCTAAGTCGTCTTTACATTTCGCCATTTTTGATACTTTTTTTATTGTCAAAACTGTCATTGTCATGTCATCCGTCTTTTCATTTGGTACAAATCTGTCACTTGAAGTAAGGAGGGCTGGAATGTCTATGTACGGAGCAGGGATTTTTAATAAATCTTTGTGCTTTTTTTAATACGATATCTATCTGAATTTGAGTGATTACTATTTGTTTGTATACTTATTCTCTTCGATATATCCTTGTGCTCACATTCTAGCCCCAGATACAAAGAAACGGGAACATATCCTTTAGCAAATTTCTCTAATGTAAAATTTAGGAGACGTCAAATTCAAAAGTTGCTATCAAAAACTGATTTTGAAGCTTCTCCGTTTGACATCAGAGAGACGAATTAGAGATTGTAATATCGAAAACTGCTCAATGTCTAACCAAAATTAAGTATCTTTACTAAATTTTGTTACGGGTAAATAGAAGTCGTCAAACATGAAAGCACACGAGTTAAGGAAGAAACTGAATCCTTATAAGGGTCCGGTGGTCAATACCTACAACGCAGAATCCCTACGGGATAAAATATCTACTTCTGATATCGGTGTAGCAAAATGCCTACTTTTTGAAAACAGGTACAGTAAGCTACAAACTTTTTATTTTATTTTATTTTACAATATTCGGAAAACTTACAGCTGTATTATAAAAAATAGACAGTGTTATAATGAGTTGCAGAAGGCCATTTAAAAGTTTCGACCGATAAATAACAGAAAAGAAATTAAACAGTCAAAAAAAAGATTACTTATTACGTTAGTTATACACTAACGTAATAAGTAATCTTATTTATTTTTGTAATAATAATATTTGATGGATAAAATTAAGAGGACTGATTATTGTGAACACAAATCGGTAGTAAGATAACGAATATGATTAAAAAAATATGTGAGCCGATATGGACCCGCGAAAACCTAATAAATTAAAATAATAATATTTTTTTATTTCTGAAATATTTTTTTATTTTCTAAACGATTGTACTTACCAAAAAGTAGGCATTTTGCTACAATGTCGTTAAGCTATTCTGTCCTAATACGAAGTAGACGATATCAGAAGTAGATATTTTACCCGTAGGGTATCTGCGTTGTAGGTATTAACCACCGGACCCCCTTATAAGGCTGCAACCTGAACGACAGCGACGCGGGGAAACCAGCGGGAGCTCGAGCGATTTGTCGCGATTTCACACAAACTCAATACTTTCTTTCGTGTCGCGGAAATCGCTGCCGTCCAGTCCGCAGCCTAAGACATCACTGTGCGTCAGAGCGATAATGATTGGTCGCAGATTTTATATGACGGCTTTAATTTTAGTTTGGGATGCCCCAACTGGAATTATTTTTTTATTACAGAATAAGCCCGCGTTTGATCTCAATCCCACCGGTAACTGAAGATGAGGTCCAAGATGACAGCACACGGGCGTAGGAAAGAACTGGCTCTTCATCAAATATTGCCGGAACACATCACCGCCGGAGCGGTCATATTTGTTGGCAGATTTTATATGAAGGGTGGTCGCTAGCCAGGCGAACCCTGACTGGATTACTCGCCTATCCTTATTCAGGCTCGGTAGGGCTATTCTAACCCGTCCATAAAGGGACCAAAAAATTCGAACCTAGGACTCATACATACACCTCACGCCGGTCTTCCTTTGGGGTAGACAGAGACAAGGGAACACCAATTGCTGCGATCCAGACATACCTATTTCGCTTCTTCCACGTTCATCAATCCTTTCATACATGACCGCCGGTTACGGGTACTTTTGACTAGGTCCTTTTCTCAAAATATCGCCAATTTGATCGGCATACGTACTCCTCAGGTATTTTACTTGTTTTTACTCCTACACTAACGAGCCGTCGTCATGTAGGAGTTTAAAATTATCTTAACCTAGTTTTCTCCTTAAAATTATGTTAGTCTTACCAAAAACAGTCCCAGTATAGCGCGCATGTTGTCAGGGTTGAGTTTCACTGCTTGACAGTAATATGACTTGGCCAGCTCTAGATTTTCCACTCCGCCCTGAAAAGGAATCCATTGTTTTATACCAAAAAAGCAAATAAAACACGTTAATTAAGAGAAATACTTCATGTTGTTATAAAAAAAAGACGTGTGGCACTCGGAGTCTGCCGCGGTAAAGCTATTGCATAGCATTTTTTATCAACTTATGCAATTATAATTATTTATTTATTTTATTAATGCAGTAATGTTTGATCTAACAAGTTCCTAGTAGATGGCGCTGATTGTTTATTAAAGCCCGCATGTAAAGTTATGAAATCAAAGTATCACCGCTGTGCCGGTCGGAGTGGGGGGTGTTAGGTTTTTTTCGTTACGGAATTTCTGGATTCGGTCCCCACGCTCAAGGCCCTCGATAGAAGCTATGCAATAGCTTAAAAAGTAATATAGGGATCTGAGAAGTTAATTTATGAGTGCAAAATTTATGAGCACAAAATATTTTATAATTTCATATTCTCATTTATAGTGTGGTTATGCTTTACGTCACTTGCGTACATTTTCATTGACTCTAAAAAATAGCAAAATACTAATGTAACTTCTATTGCAACCGTTTTAAAGCACTAGGTGTGTTTGGTAATATTTTTTTTTCATTAAGTTACTGTAAAAAAAGTACACACCTCCAATTTACATATTCATACATTGCTTTCTTTATACTTCACCTTACATTGCAAAGATTTTATTTAACTGGTATCATTATTTTTCTTTTAGATATTTCAAAATATCAGTTTACAGTCTACAGTACAGTTTACAGTCCACAGTTTACGGTAGTGTCGATAAATTACACTCAAATTCATTAGGAAATTAGCGATATACAAGTTTTTTTTTTCTTATAAGGTACTAACTAGTAGAAATTTCGTCCGATCTGTTATAAAATATGGTGAAACTGTAACTTAGTCTGTGACAACTGTCTAGTTAGCTATTCTGTGTATTGCCCGCCATTTTCGCCAAGCTCTGTCTGCTATTTAATAAAATAAACTAAGTAAGAACTAATAACTCGTGTTGTCTGTCCACTTTCCCCCTAACCACTGCAAAAATACCAATAATAAAACGATCTGCTATAAGGTAGGGCCCTAGCGTCTACACTGAACTCACCATAGTATACCGTATGTCAGCCAATCGCTGATGCATCAAGTGGTTATGAGGCTGATGTAGTATCAGCTCCTCAGCACAGAACGCCGCGCGCGCGTAGTCCTGCATCTGTAGGTATAGCTCGCTTAGCTCCTGCCAAGCTTCTACGTCAGACATGAACCTGGCAGAACAAATCAGATTACTCACATTAAAGAAAAAAAAAAACATTAAATAAATAGAATCCCCAAACAATCATACCAACTACATGGCCCCAAACTAAGCAGAGCTTGTGATATGGAAGACCATGTAGCGAACTAGTGGGGAAGCTAGAATATAAATACATTGAGGTTTTGTTCCTTACTAATACTTTATGCAGAGCACGTAAACGTACGTTTCTAAAAATGCCGACCCATTAAACTAACTACTTTTCCTACTCTTTTACTGTCCATGCAGTCAGATTGTGGAATGCGCTGCCTTACGATATCTGTGAGTCAAAATCCTTATCTGTTTTCAAGAAAAAAGTACGAGAGCACTTTTTTTCTCAACTATAAATTAGACATTAATTACCCACACAAGTTTCATTTTCATGTGGTTATATATTATATAAGTATATATTATCTGTTATATATTCATCTATGTTTATGTATAGTATTTTATTGTGTTTAAATATATATATTAAGTTATGGATATAATATAATATTATTTATGTTTGTTATATTTAGTGTACTGACATTGTATTTTTTATCAAATTCTCCATTCTTCAGGTCTGCTGGAAGATATTTCTATAGAAATAAGCTGTACCTTTGTACAAATCTTTTTTTTTGCTAAGTTCATTATTTTTTTTTTTTATAAGTGTGTACGTAAATTGCGAAATAAATAAATAAAAAATAATACTTTTTGCCAAAGAATATGTGGTTCAAAAGTGCATACTTTCCAAGATCAATCTTAATATAATGAGTACATAAATTATCACCCTTGTAAAATCTCTTTAACATTAATTCAATAGACGCGTGTCACTGAAGCCGTACAATAAACAACAAAAACTTTTAAACGTTCAGGAACGTTGCATACCATGTACAACGCAAAACGTTGCGAGCTATACCTGTGTATAGTGATAAAAAAGGGATAGAAAATGCCACGTTGTCATACTTCGCATGAAGGTGTATTACAGAAGATGTTATGACTTAATTGAATTATTTTGAAGGTAGATAGTGTTACGCCATTGCGGTTGAAAGGATGTGTTTCTCAATTACGAATAATCGGCTGAACGAAAAATGTATGGAATACTATATTTGATTATAAGATATTGTATGTATCTTTGTATAGTAAAACAGTGAATATGATGTAGATGATTAATGAACGTAAATATTGTTATAAATTTTATTATCATTAATAAAATAGAATTTCAATTGGAATAAGAATATTATATCTAACGTGATAATTGAAACTGCTAAAGAACTTTAATGAGGATAATTCTATTGCTGTTCAAGTATATATCTATAATGTAATTTTCAAGTTAACTTTCTATTGATATTATAGTTGAATTGTCTCCGAATGATTTTCGTGACAGTTCACATTTTCCATTACGCGCAACTATTTACAACTAATAAAATATAAATTGGTGCGTTAAGAAAATAAAAACTATGTCAATAAAACTGTTTATTTTAAAATTATAAATTGAATTATTAATATAGAGTAATTGTTATTATTAACTGTAAATAAATTAAGTAAATGTCATAAAAATATTCATCTTAAATAGACAGATTCAAAGAAACGGAACGTTCAGTTGATAGTGATTGACACTACTGAATCGACATTAAAGGCGGGTTGAATCACAACTACTTTACGTGTCTGTCAACGTTAAAAATGGCGTTAACCACTGTCAAGCTAGAAAACGGGTTGTTTCACGGACGTCAAAAATTAACGATTACGTTGACCGTCCATCCACCCACTGGTTAACGTAACTTTCTAGTGAAAACTGAGTTGACAGGCAGGACATCTTTGGTTGAAAGCTTTTAACATTATGGATTCTGTTTTATTTTCATATATTTTAAATGATAGTGATGATGATTCAATTGTGTAAATAACTCGAATAACATTGACGAACAGTTTTTTTTGTGATGAAACAACGCTTTGTATTTGACGTACGTTAAACATCTGATGTAATCGTCAAAAAGTTACGTACGTATGATACGATAAATAACCGTTTGATACAACCCGCCCTAAATCGATGAATGAATATGAGCGGCCATCTTGTAATCGGATGTTTGTATACATTTTTTCACCAACTGATTCGATACGTCAAAGCCATCGAAAGGAAGATCGAACAATTTCATTACGGCAACGTCACAAAGATTGTCAATTTTGAACTGTCACAAAAACCACTTGAAAAGAATTCAACTATAGTAATGTGTTATTGCATGCTGGACTACAGTGAGATATGAGATCTATATATAAGCCGACCACCAAAATATAAACCATATTTCACGCGATAAAATGATTAGATTTGAAACGGATCTTGATGAAAGACTGAATAGATTTCGTCACGAAAAAAAATGGTTCTTATGAAATAGTCACTTTGACACTAGATGGCATACTTAGCATTTTAAATCGCGCAGTATTTTAAATTGCATACAACGCCTCGAAGCTAATAAAGTTTAGGGCGTTTATACTTGTATTCACACCAACTATGTATATCGACGATAAAAAGCGAACCTGCTGTAACCCACAAAATACAAAATGCTTAAAAGAGGCCAAAAACTCTTTGAATTTTCGAAAAAATAATCATATCTCTAAAAACTAGCTTCAACCTTTCAACCATACTATGGTGTATTCGTTAAGTTAAGTTAAGCACTGCCAAGATTTTTATATAAGTTTCTGTTATGGAGACCATGCATCGAAACTATCCTAGTGTACAGTCAAGAGCAATAAGATTTATACACTTCGCAACGTATTCAGTTGTGATAAGGTTTTTATTCTAATGAAAATGTTAACATCTAAGAATATCTAATCTAATAATACGTCTAATAAGAAATGAGTACAACCAGACCCGAGTCAGTTTTAAAATTATAAAAGTTAATTTAATAAATTCTGTTCTAGGTTAATGCTATCAATTTCAGTCTGCCTGGGACTCGAATCGACAGCTCGAGTCATAATCGACGGTTAAGTGAACTTTCATAGTACGGGTCATAAACATTGAACTGTACAGTAGGTATGCATATGATGCATACGCGATAGCAGATTGTTAGATAAATTCATGACAAAAATCGATATACAAACATGTACTGTTAAGTTGCCACTATCTCATTTGATAACATTTTATAGAAAACGTTTAAGCACGTAAGTTGAGTAGTATATAAGTTAAATAAAACACTTTTTAAACGGATTTATCGCGTATATTTACGACAGTCGCTCGTGACCACGGGGCCTGCAAAGACACCGAAACGTCGAGTCAAAATTTAAAATGTAAATATACGCGATAAATCCGTTTAAAAAGTGTTTTATTTAATAGTATGAATCGCGAAAACTTAAGACAATATTAGTATATAAGTTACAATTACTGAATAAAAAATTGAAAGTTGTTTCTCTCACGAGCGGGCGACCACTCTACCCTGCAGAACAAAGACAAACGTTAGTCGATTGTTAAATTAAAAATGAATACTTTACTTTTTAAGATAATCCACGAGTTCCTTTATCGCCTCAGTTATGAGTCCCTGGGCTTTAAGAATGGCGACGCGGCGTTTACGTGCCGGCGCGTTGGTCTCGTCAATCTTGATAATATGGTCCAGAACTGTCAGTGCGTCGTCGTATCTGTAAAAATAATAATACATATTTGTAACATTAGAAGAAAAAAATAAAGGCCCTTTTTTACTATAGACTTGAAGCCCAGCGACCAAGCATCAACGTGAATGTGGACGTCTTTGTTCTGTTCAGTAATATCGGCAAAGTTCGTGCCGTGAAATAACGGGCAAGGGAAGAGCGGCCTTAACGGACAAAAAAAAATAGAAGTATTTAAAAAAAAAAAAGAAATAAAAATAGCTTAATACCAGCAATTGCAGCTATTTAAAAAACCTGCAGTGCTAGCACGGATCTTTTGTCGATCGTAAGTTTACGAATGCTCGTATAGTATGGAGTCGGTTGCAAGTTTTTAGTAACAATGTAATTTTTTATTTTACAGTTATTTAAGAGTAGAACCTGTTAACAAACATTCAAAATTAACAAGGAACACATTTATTTAAGCTGACCGTGCGGCAATGGATAGATTTCAATTATTGCTTGCAAAACCGTCTCCATAATATACGAGCATTCGTAAACATACGATCGACAAAAGATCCGTGCTAGCACTGCTGGCTGGCTAACAGCATATTCTTGTACATTAAGAATATAATTAAAATACTTAAATTAAGTTATTTTATTTATAAAGAAGGCAGCACACCAAGCGTTACAGATCTGTCAAAAAAATTACTTGAATCTGAACTCTATGCCCTCGACTTCAGTTGAAATTGGTTGAGGAAATTTGACAGGTAATGTAACGCTTGATCTGCTGCCTTCTGTACATTGGATGGATACCATTATCACCATAAACTGGACAATCATTAATAGTGGATTTCCTCATTCTTTGTCATTGCAACATCGAGATAGTCTATGTTTTCTACGTCGCAACACAGATCGATCACCAGTAGCACAACGATTTGATCTATCCATTTTAACCGAAATCCAATAAAATAGCAAAGAACCAAAGTCCATGAAACAAATCAATAAGACAGTTCAGTAATAGGTTCAAAACACAGGGAGCGCACAGATCACGACAAATTATGACGAAGAAGGACTTCGAGTTGTGTATTGGGTGCTCGAGCAATGCGCGTAGGCAGGGAAACCGGGATTTTCCACATTTTTTTTACCCTCCCGAGCCACAGTGCGCATTATCATAGCTATTTGGCGTTATTTTTTTGTATAATAAAATTAATATTTAGGTGTATTGTGAAGTGTAAACTAAAATATTGAAACTTTTTTTTTCTCAGTATTCCCGTATGTTACATAAAAAAAAAACAGGGCGATAAAGATCATAATAGTATCTTTCATCTGTGATAGGTTTCGTTCGTGTCCGCTACTTTTCGAAAAGCGGGGCAAAAAGTTCCCAATGTCATTTAGTTTAAATACAATATTAACAAAGATCGTTGTGGTACCGTGGTTACTGTGCAAATCATACGATATCGCAGGTTAAGCGACGTTTGGCGCGATCGGTAACAGGATGGGTGACCGCCGATCATTTATTTGTCACAACGACTTCCGTGCTTCGGAGGGCACGTTAAGCAGTCGGTCCCGGGTGCTGTATACTTGAATACAGTAGTCGTTAGGGTTTGTCAGAAGCCATTTCGGCACCCTGAAAATTCTGACATCCACCAACCAGCACTGGGTCATCTTGGTGGGTTACGGCTAAACCGCCTCATAACCCAGAGGACTGACTCATAGCCCTGCAGTGGGCTCATTACACGGAGTTCTAATGATTTTAATAAAGATTAGAAAGTTGGATTAATAACGCATTGTTAACCCAAGGCTAGAAAAACTGGCCACTAAACAAAGGTGGCTACTATTAAAAGGAGGTATCAATTTTAAATGAAGTTTAACTCACTTTTCTTCCGCTTCCAATATAGTTGCATTAAGCCGCATTACTCGCAGACTGCCAGGGAACTCATTCATCAGGACTTTCACGCAAAACAAAGCTATACTATAATCGTGCTGGTCAACAGCTGCCAACACCATTTGCTCCAGGTACAAGAATGCTGAAATATTTAATTGTTGTGCATGAATATAGTGCTCAAAAGTTTATCTTCAAGGCTAGATAGCTGTACAATGTATTTATTGATCATATTTTTTTGTTTATACCCAAACCTAACTCAGTTTGTCTGTAATAGAATTGATTGCCATAGTTTTATACCATGTTATAATTTAACTCTACAAAACTTACATACATACATGCATAACTTCACACTTGAATCCCTTATAATAATAATAATCATTTATTTCAGGCAATATAAACAAAAAAATAATGATTATTGATTACAGAGGCCCTTAGTAAAATAAATACCTTAAAAACTAACATATATATAAATAAATAAAACACAAATCACGACTTTGCGGCGGCGTGAAGCGCGGGTCTGGCGGCTCCTGAGGGCGGCGCGGCGGGCGGCCGCGGAACTTGCGGAAGGGTTAGGTAGAACACCAAAAGCTTTAAAACCATCTGAGGTCACATTTGACAAATTTGGAGTTATTATGGTGATAGAGAGTAACTATAGAGAAACATGAGAGCTGTTTTGATGACATTCCAGTTTCAACTACTAAACCAATAAACTCATCATCTGTGGCGGCTGAATCATTGCTCAAAAATCATGTGAGTGAGTGCAAGGTGTCTTTCAAGTTCCAACCCATAGACACCGGGGATATTATTAAAACATTAAAGACAATTAATATTAAAAAGACAACTGATCTGTGGGGCATCTCCTAGTTTAGCTCCTAAATATTTAACTACTGTACTATTAGTGGGGAGTTTCCTGATTTAATGAAGCATAGTTCGGTTATTCCTTTATTTAAGTCGGGTAGCACTACAGACCCTACTAATTTTAGACCAATTTCAATTCTAAATAAAATAAATAAATAAATATTCCTGACACTCACACAACATTATCTAGCCCAAATTAAGTTTCTTAAAGAACTTGTGTTATGGATACTAGATAACTGATATACTTAAGAAATATATAAACATACATATTTTTTATTAGAATAAACTTAAATAAACATCCATGACTTGACGTCTAATATCTGTGTTCATCACACAAATATCCGCCGCCGCGCCGCCGGGATTCGAATCCAGAACCTCTGGCATAAAAGACAATTTATGTTACCGCTACACCAGCCGGTCGTATTCACATTGGTCGTCTCACATTCTACCTACATATAGTAAAATTTATGAAAAAATTATTCTTAATCAACTCTTGGCCCATTTCACCTATAACAATTTACTTCTTTTTTTTTTTTTTTATAAGTGACTAAACCCGCGTTTGACCTCAATCTCACCTGATGGTAAGTGACGATGAGGTCGAAGATGAAAGCACACGGGTTTAGGAAGGAACTGGCTCTTTATACAATATTGCCGGAACACATTACCGCCGGAGCGGTAACATTTGGCGGCAGGCTTTATATAAAGGGTGGTCGCTAGCCAGGCGGACCCAGAAGGGATCCTACCACCAAGCAACAATTGGATCATAACAATTTGGATTTACAAAGGGCCGTTCAACAACTGATGCTGGTGTTGAACTATTTGAAATAATCACTGGTGCCTGGGAGAGGTCACAGGATGCTCTAGGTGCATTTTGTGTCCTATCTAAGGCATTTGACTGTGTTCAGCATGACACTCTCATCAGGAAACTCCACCACTACGGCATCAAAGGCACTGACCTCAAACTTTTGAATTCATATCTAAGTGATAGAATTCAGAAGGTTGAGGTTAACTGGAAAAGGTCGGCTGGGTCGGTTGTGAGAATGGGAGTGCCTCAAGGATCAATTCTGGGCCCATTTTTGTTTCTAGTCTATATAAATGATCTAACCTATATGGTAGGCAATAATCACGAGATTGTATTGTTTGCTGACAAATCATTAATTTTTAAAATGATAAGACAGAAAATCAACTACGAACAACAACAATGCTCTCGCAAATGTTGTTCAGTGGTTCAATATAAATTATATAGCTTTCAATGACAAAAAAACTAAATGTATCAAATTCTCTGCACCAAATGTAAAACAAGTTGAGTCTGATCTGCGGCTTAATGGGAACAGGTTGAATCTAGTAGATAACACTGTTTTTTTGGAATAACCTTAGATTCTAAATTGCAATGGAGCACCCATATCTCACAGCTAGCAAGAAGACTTCGTTCTGCAGCATTCCCGCTAAAGAAAATTCGCTCATTGTGCGATCTTAATATGGCGAAGCTGGTATATTTTAGTTATTTTCAAAGTATAATGTCCTACGGCATCCTACTTTGGGGCAATGCCGCAGATATGGACACGATATTTACACTGCAGAAACGGGCTATTCGTGGAATGCTTGGAAATAGAGAATCTCTACGAGAAAAGTTTGAAGAGATTGGACCCTTGCATCACAATATATCAATGAAAACATTATGTTTATTTATAAGAATAGTAATAAATTTAAAAGTAGGGAAGATAATCATGACTCACTCATGAATCATGATAATCGCTCTGTAAGGACTAGGAACAACCATAAGTTAGCTGGCTAAAATCAGCAAATCATTTATTGGAATGTCAATACGTATATATACATATAACAAAATTCCGAAAAATTTATATTACATAGATAACATAGATATTAGAGTAGACCAAGAGACAATAAAAGCTGGCGGAATAAAACTCTTGACACTCTTTTTCAGTCAGAATTATCAAATTAATACAAATAGGTAAAGTACAAATAGACTGTGACATGAAAAAACAAACACAAGACAGCTAATTGTGAGAGCAAATTGCTTAAACATTAGGTGCAATGAGCTATGGATGCACAACACAAACATAAGAAACTGGGACCAGAATATTTAAGCAAGAATGGAATAAAATAGTCATAGTATCATCAGCAATACACCTGTCTTAGTCCTGACCCCATGGGAACATCAGGGAACATCAAAAATCAATAAAGAGGCTTCAGTATGTTATACCTAGCTATGTTCTCCTTATGTACAATATTTCAACTATAATAATAATGCATAACTATGGAAGAAAGTAAGCCTTCTTCATATCTGTCTAAACTGTTTATTATTTTTTTGAGACTGTTTATACATAAATAATAAGAAGAACATATTAATATTATCATATTAAGAATAATAACTGTAAATTATACTCGTAAGCACTTCCACAATTAGTTTATTATTCATTAAAAAACTACTTATGCCCAAAAACTTTCACATTTATAATGTTTAAGTATAACATTTCTGATGTAAAAAAACTGATAAATTTTATAAACAGGTACCTACAGTGTAGTTTAAATTAAGTTAGTCAATTTTTTTCAATTAATTATAATAACTTAGGACAACACTATTCTCCAATATAATTGTCATAGTGCCAGGATCTCAGTTACTTAAGGCATGGAAACAGGGATAGTTATTTTAATTGCTTAAACTTTATAAAGAAATACACTACATGAAAGCTATTTTTAAAAATACATAATAAATTTGGCCACCACCTGCTTGAAGCTTTCTTTGATGTGAGAAAAGTACATACCTTCATTGTCACCTTTGCTTTCACAGTTTGTTGCATGCCAGAGTTTGAGGACTTCGTCACTACATCTTTCATTATTTTCCCTCCACTGGCGAAAAATTCCAAAACACTCTGTAAACAAAACGAAAAAATACTGCTTTGATTTACATAATGCTGTGATTTACTAGGCATACAGAACATTATCCATAGCATACAGCACCAGGAGCAACAGTACTCAACCTAAAGTTAGTTTTGGAGAAGCTTCATACTTTTTAATATGTAATAGAAATGAACACTTGATAAACTTCAAACAATAAGGATAATCATCTTAATTATGTCGGTGTAATTAAAACGATGTAGCTACAATTTTTGTTGTGTTTAATTCAGATGATAACATGGTTGAAAGACAATTAATTTTGCTTTACCTTGCGGAGAAATGCCCTTAAAATCTATACTTTTGGAAATTTGGTTTAAGGAATCCATTTGAAATACTATAAATCACAGATGAGTGAGATTTTTTTTATAATAAATAACACTATTATTATCACCACAAATCACTGATAACTGCATAGATTATAGATAGAGTAAAAAAGAGACAATAGTGTGTGTGCGATTCATGGGAAAAAAAATAATATTACCCATTTTACTAGATGGCGCTCTATACAAAATTAAAAGAAAACTTAAAATAACCGCTTGATGCCCATAGTAAGTAATTCTCCTAATAAACAATCAAAAAAGGCAAAAAACCACTAGGTAGGTAATGAATATTTCTCGTGGATAAAAATTTGTGGACAGTTGAGCTTTTTTGATTTATTGTTTATAAAATTATAATAAGGATGCCATTTCTAATACCTAAGTAAAGATAAAAAAGGTCGTTCGAGTCCTGGTTGGGTGATTTTTATTTAACAATTTTTTTCAGTTATTTGAGTGTAATTGCATTTTAAATGCAAAAACATTAAATATTATTAAACATTAATTAAAACATTAAAGCATTGCAATGCTTCACTTTAAATAAGATTCATAATTTCTGAAAAGAAATTACTCTCGGGTGGTCTTAGCTGCAAAGCTATACATATAAATACATAAAATATTTCAGAGGAGCCTATTTTCTTGTTTCGTACTTTTTAGAGCGCGTTAGTCGTGTTTTCGTTTTTAAACTTTATTTTTATTTAACTTATTTTGGAGTAATAGTGTTTACATATTTGAACTGTGCCAATAAAACTTTAATTTGATGCCACAAATGACATGGTGAACATTTTTTTTAGTCCTTTAAGTCTTCTATAGGGCACTGTAGTCAATTTATCGTGACATCATCAGAGATAGTGGCTTCCAACGATCCTAATATTTCCAATAATATAACTGAACCGATGAACATCCATACCAACGTACATACACATAAAGGTCAAAATCATAACATCATAACCCTCCTTTTTGCCTGTTTGCTTCGACGTATTCGAAACGCCAATAGTCTCGAAAATCTATAAAGATTTTTTAAAGATTTCTATTAGATTTTTAAGCTATTGCATAGCTTCTATCGCGGGCCTTGAGCGTGGGGACCGAATCCAGAAATTCCGTAACGTAAAAAAATACTTTGATTTCATAACTTTACATGCGGGCTTTAATAAACAATCAGCGCCATCTACTAGGAACTTGTGGAACTTCATATTAGATCAAACATTACTGCATTAATAAAATAAATGAATAATTATAATTGCATGAATTAAAGTAAAATGGTAAAATAAAGAATTGGTTCTTTTTTGATTAATATTTTCTGATGTTCAGTAAATTGGCAGTATTATTGCAGGTCAATGTTCGGTTGATCAGTCAAAGACATGTGAGACGACGTTCCGTTTTATGCAACATGAAATCTTTTAGCGTAAAATCCATTGTTGAAAATATTTAATTTTGTGTCGCCAAAATCAACAACGAAACGTTTATAAAATGTGTGGTGAAAAGCTTGCGAGACGTCTGCAATATGTCTGACTAAAATATTTTTAGATTTAACAGTATTTGCCTCAAAAGTTTGTGTTTTTGCTTAGAATATAATGATTATTACAATATAAGGAATATTTAAAGGTGTGTTGTATGTAGAAATACTAAAGAATTTGGGTAATTTTTCATTGGAAATAATTGTCAACTTTTTATGTTCAATGGCCTTTATCTTTGAGTTTTGTTTTCTTTTGTCCTCGGTTAGTTCGGTTCACAAGTTTTCTAAATCGGACGTTGTCGTTTTGTGATCGTGTATTTATAACAAATTGTTTTGTTTTATAGATCGATAAGAAGACGGCCTACATTGAAAATGTGTATTGTTATGGATCGCACAGTTACGTACATGAAGTAGGATGTGTATTATAGACATTGTGCAAAGTGACTCCGTGCCGTGACTAAACGTCGTAAGTTCGGCGTGAAGCATATATTTTACTGACGCAAACATGGATCAGTTGGTACAGTGCCCTGTTTGCACATTATTCTTACACAATGGTATAACCTTAGAGTCTCATCTTGACACACATCCCAAAGACCAGGTTATAAAAGCTTTATGTTCTCTATCCGCAAGAGGGGGCAGCAATTATGGCAGCCGGACCTCTACTCCAATGCATTCAGAGAGGTCATATCGAAGCAGGTCACGAACACCAGCTGCTGAAGAGAACTCTCGATGGAATCATTCACACCGTAGTGCTCAAGATTCTGATCGCTATTGGAGAAGAACTCCTAGCCGCACCCCTAAAACTTCTAGCATATCAAGAGCTAACACACCTGTACGGCTTGGTGAATTCAATTTTGAGAATAATGCATATAATAGTGCCCCATCTTATTCTGGGCAACAATTTCCACCAAAGTCAGATAAAACTCAGCAAACATATAATTTAGAGACTTCATCAATATCTGAATTAGATCCACAATATATGTATTATCATGACATTCCTGAAGAAAGAGAATTAAAGTACTCTAAAACTTCTGATTATTCTTCTATGGAGAGTGCTAATGTGTTTGCTTACAACTTGCCACCTGTACCTACAGTAAAACTACAAAATACACTCACTCCTGCAGTTCAGAGGAAACCTCCTGACTATGTCAAAGTGTTACCTAAGCCAAACAACATATTATTAAAGACTAATATTACAGGTATGCAATACATTGGTTCTAATGTAAAACCAATGCAAGTCGTGTTGCCAGCAGCCCCTACCTTTGTCCAAAAAAATGTTCAAAATAACATGATTATGGCAGGCAATGTACAAGGCGCACAGATTCTTGATCCAAAATCAATAACAAATGTTTTGCCATCTAATCAGTTCAATCAGATATCTTCCTCATTCACACCCGGAACTACAGTTGTGACTCAAAATTCTCAAATCATATATAGAGAAATGGTACATAATTTAGATGGAAAACCTTTCATACAAGGAATGCCAGCAGTTCTAAGTGGGACTGAAAACATAGCCAATTCACAAGCAAGCTCAATGTATCAAAATGTGATGGTTGTAGATCAGTTTGGCAATACTTCTTGCATGTATACTACTCCGCAACCAATTATTTCAAAACCATGTAGTACTTCTGTATATAGTGATACCATTCATAGTGTCCCACCACAAATCCCTAAATCTTCTAACAGTATAATTAATGAAAGCAATAAGACATTGATCATTGAGGTGGGTCCCATAGATCCACCGACACCAGGCTCTACAGAGAGTCCAACATCTAGTGCTGCAAAACCCAGCACTTCAAAGCACTGCCCTATTAGTGAAAGTCCCGAAAAACCAGATAAAACTGATTCAAAAAATGATAACCCTGGTACTACCAAAGGCTTAAAAATTTTAAGTAATATAAAAGTAGAAGTACCAGTACAGCATCATAAAAATATGTTGAATACAGTGATGGATCTTACAGGACCTAATGAAAATGACTATCCTGTAAGACCTATTACCCCAGAGAAGATTTTGCCTGATCTAGATGATAATAATGTTGGTATGGATGAATGCACTCAGCCTTCTATGTCAAGTGTAGATAGTCAAGTATCTCAAACCTTTTCGGTTATTAAAAATGTTGGAAATCCACCATCATACAAAGAATCTACTTCAAGGTCAAATATTGACAGCAAAATGGATACAGAAATGTCAGATAGCTGTCCAGTGCCTGATCTGATTTGTAATGAAAAACCTTCAATATCTCCTTGTAGTGAATTATCTGAGCATGCAGACCAGGTAGATAACAATCTTGAATCAAATACCTCAGTGTACACCCATAACTCGTTGCCCCAGATAGTAAAGTATGTGAAATCTACATTGAAATCTCCTAAGTCACCAAAAGCTAAGATTCCCAACAAGAGCAACCAAACAAATAGTGAAAGTAATTTAGCTTCAACATCAGTTCAGAAGTCTTTTAAGAATACTCCTCTTATTTTAAACAATCTATATGTAAAAAAGCATAAAAAGATACTGAAGATTAAAAATGCCAAATTCCCAAATAGTACTTCAACAAAAGTGGAAATTGAGCCCATAGCCTCATCTTCGAAGTGCAAATCACCAGAGAACTTTGCAATGAATAAACTTAGCCCTAGACATAAGTTTGATAGCACAGAAAAAAATACTTTAATGACCATTTCCATAGAAAAGATAAAGGAAGCTGAGGATGATGATCATCATGAATTTGATGCTGACACCGAGGAACAATCAATGGATATAGAACCTATGCCTGCTTCCAATATGGAGGCATCCCATGACTTTGGATCTGTTGATGTTGTTCAGGTTAAAGTAGAAATAAATACAAGTAATGAAGGTGGCTTCAGCAATGAAGCAGGTACCTCTGGAAACCTCACTAATTTGGAAGGCATACGTCCTATTAATGTTATAAGTTATGGGAATATGCCGGGGGATTTTGATGATGAAAACTCAAATCATAGAGAGCTCCTGGAGCTTGAAGCATCATCAAAAAATAAACAGTTTGTGAATATGATGAGTGACAATTATTTTGGGGATAATATTTATGCTGACTACTTTACTCCAGATCGAGATGAAACATTTACTAGTGCTAGAGACTCCTCCAAAGATGGAATTTGTATTTGGGGTGAGCCATCACAAAAAGAGTCTGAATTTGTGCTTCCTAATTTTATCCATGAAAGTTACAAGATTGCGGACAGTGGTGGCGGAGATTACATAGAATTGGAGAGTGGCGAAGGAGCTCACAACGGGGACAGTAATGGTTGTGAGAGAGACAGCAAATTAAATGTCTTGACTGAAAGCCGTTGTGATGGTGAGCCTCCATTGAACATATGTGCCGATGAGAGAATGCCACCACGGGGCGAACTCAGCGGGCAGGAGAGCAATGGTGACATGGAATCGTCATGGAGTGGGGTAAGTGTTTTAATATAAAAAAAATACTCTATTTTTTGTTTTTGCAAAATTGCAAAATTTAGTCAAATATTTTCGTTCAAAGAATCGGTATAAAAATATAATATCACGGAATTCACCAAGTAAGCTTCTAGTGCCTAGCTTTTGTCGCGCGAGTGTAGTCATTCACACGTGCCACGGATTGCGCGTGGCGCGAGACCCAAATTTATTAATAAAAACAAATATTTATAATTGACTGTGATAATGGTTCTTGCTAAAAAGCCACGGACAGTCTATGGTGGCGGGGTAGGGAAAAAGTAAAGTGTGAACCGGCACACATGCAAAAACGTATATACAGTGTCCGTTTCCGATACTTGACCCACGTTAGTACATTATATTTTATCTCCAAAATACCATACAAAGGGGGTCTCACCCCTCTGAATGACAGCCATTTTAAAATTTGATGTCACATATTTTTACAAGTTCACTAAAACTAATTTTTTCATACACAAAAGTGGTCTTATTTGAATTAACTGCTGCCTTGAGTTCCAATTCTCACCTAGAGAAGACAGATTATTTTTAAAATTAATACATAAAGTATTAAAATTTGATGAAAGTCTCCTTAAAATTGATAAAAAATTTAATTTGCGATGTATCTTGAAAATGAGTATGAGTTTATTTAAATTTGCCCAGCAGTTATGCACAAGCTTTCAGTAGAATCGAAAATTTTCATTGTAGCGTATGGCGATTTGTAGATGTTGACTCAAACAATTGATCTTTTAGACCATAGTGTGATGAGCGGACAAAACAGCTCAAATAATTGCACAACCTCCGAATAATTAATAGTAATTTTACTCTATGTCGGGCCGCAACGGATTTCATCGGGTCGCATCGCAGCGCAAACATTCATTTGTGTTATTCGTATACATTTTATATGCGTGCGATGCGGCTCGTCCGCCTGCCACGCCCCGTTAGAGGGTGCTATAGCAATCGCAAATTACAAACGTATACTGTACTCAAAACAATCCACAAAATCCACCGATGCACTGCTTCGCTGATAGGTAATTTTGCGCTTTGATGCGGCCCGATCCGCCCCGTTGCGGCTCGACCCCATCATACTCCTGCGGCCCGATAAAAACGGGATTCCATTCTTTTGAAAAACACCTTTCATTGCCTTTCATTTACTCTCATCAGTTATATGCTCCATCTAGCAAGTATATGAATGATGTTCTTATATTTATAGATTTACAATGAGGTGACCCCGTCGGAACCTTATGACTTGATCGCGCGCGAGAGCTGGGTTTCAGACGGGTCCGAGGTGGATGCTACGGAGAAACGCGAGAATTTGTGAGTATGATGTAATGCTTTCTATTTTATTTTAAATTACAGGTAATAACAAAAACAGCAAGAAACTGTTTCAAAAATACTTTTTGAGATCTAGCTATATACAATACTTGGTTTAGAAAACATACAACATTCATCGTTATTCCACCATATCGGCCAAAATGCGTTAAAATGGCCGGATCATGAGTGCACTTAAAAATATATAATAAATAAAATATGCTACTAAACGGACTTTATTATTAAATAAAACACTTTTTAACCGGATTTATCGCGTATATTTACATATTAAATTGTGACTCGACGTTTCGGTGTCTTTGCAGACCCCGTGGTCACGAGCGACGAGCTAAATCCGGTTAAAAAGTGTTTTATTTAATAATATGAATCGCGAAAACTTAACACAATATTATGCATTTTATTATGTTTAACAATTATTTTTTATTCCGTCCAAATCCGTATTTTAAGACATGCAGTTAATGGATACAGATTACATATTTTAGAAATAAACTTGAATGAAAATATACAGAATGCATGATTTGACGGCTTATATCTATGTTTACTACACAAATATCCGCTCTAGTGAAGATTCAATTCTAGGAACGCTGATGTAGAAGGTATTTTATACCATACCTACTCTAAAAAGCTTATTTTATTCACGCAAAACAGTGAATAAAAAGGCCTTTTATTCACTGTTTTGTTTTTATGTGTTGGTGTTTGATAATGATAATAATAAGAAAATTACGCTTAGTTTCAGTCATTGCTCTAATTTGAATGTCCATTTCAATCAATGTAACATTTCTTATTTCTTAATTAAATTTCTATTTTTGCTTAAATTATGTCTTTTTCTCGTAGTCATGGTATAAAGTATAGTATGCAACTCCTGAAGTACGAATTTATATCGAGGGCCATAAATCACTCGCGTCGCTCAGGATTCTAACAGTTGAATCCTTCACTTGCTCATAAAGAGGGCGTCATAGTTCCGCTGCATATTTAAACTTACTTTATAGCTACACAGTTGGTTTGTAGTTTGTGTTTTCTTTTTTAAACTAGACGTCGCTCGGTTTACCTGCATAATTTTTGACTCCGTGAGAAATTTCTTGATACATATAACTTTCCTCGAGAGCTTTTTCCTCAATCGCTCTTGATTGTAAGTGTTGATTAGGTTGTAGGTAGCACACCGGCTTAAGGACAGGCTCTTCATATAACATTGCCGAAACTTTATAAGAAGGGTCCTCGTTGGCCGGGCGAATTAAGAGTTTCTATCAACAAGCGAGTATCACACGGATTTTTCGTCTTATCCAGCGACGGTAGGACTACTTTAATATAACTTATCCGCTTCCAAATTAATATAACTGTACACTCGATAACCCCTTTAATAAGTATAGACTGAATAATTATTTACTTCAAAATATTCCAGAGAGGAAAACCTTCAATTCCCGAAGAGTCGCCTGTACACTTGTTCGCAATGCGGCACCAAATTCACCTCCCTCAAGGAGATGCGAGCGCACAAGTCGCTCGTGCACGTGATCCCGACCGGCTCGGGAATCAAACACACGTACAGCCGGCTTGTCAACTCGAGGGCTATCAAGAAGGAGGAGAAAACGGAGGATCTGTTGGGTGGTGAGGATTTTTTCTTTTTTAATTTCACATCTGTATCTCTTATGGGCCAAGTAGAACCTATAAAACCAAGTTTTTGTTTTTTATCGGTAATCGAAGCTGAGTTTGACCTGTGTGCTTAGTGCGAGATGCATTACTTTATTCAAATTACTTTACCATCGCGTTAATAGAGTAAAATACTTCTTCTTCTTTTAGTTTAAGGCAACCAGCCGTCGTTACTAGGCGACGGGCTATTACGGCCAGTATCACATGATGAGATAGACACCGTATTAGGAGAAATGTTCACAATAAATTTTACAAAACAGGTAAGGTGCAACGAAGACCGGACATTGAGTTACCTACAGCAATGAGATACAACACAGTCAATACCATCACCAACAGATAAATTAATTAGTAATACTAATCTATACATATAATAAAATGGTAGGAAAGTCAAAACTGTACATTGAATATTTTTTTAAAAGAATACTTGGGGTATGATCTACAATCGAAACAGAAACAAAAAATATAGTTTTTAGAATTTTTGTCTGTTTGTCTGTTTGTCTTTCCGGGATAAACTCAAAAAGTACTGCATGGATTTACTTCAAATTTGGCATGAAGATAGTTAAGAAGTCGGGTCAACATATAGGCTACATATTATCACGCTAGCAGTGTTATAATCGTAGGTGCGTTTGGTGCTGCATAGCGTTCACGCAGACGACGTCGCGGGCAGCAGCTAGTTAATTTATAAATAATAATAAATAAGAGTCTGCTTTATTTATACAACAGTTGACTATTTACAAATTTACAAAGAAATATTATATTCTTGGATGTATTTACAGAGGATTTTAAGGAAAAGAGGTTGACTAGAGGATAGGAGGACCTTCATGTTGGTAGGTCTGGGGAATTGGGGGGGAAGGATATCATATAGAGAGGTGGCATGCAGAGGGCAGTTAAAAAATATGTGATCCACCGTCCCAGCCCGTAATCACTTATTGGGGAGTCAAGGACACCAATTCTGTGCAAAAATACTGGGGAGCAGCAATGCCCCAACCATAGCCTGTTTATAATAGATGTGATTTTTTCCCTGAAGTTTTTGAAGGTGCAGAACCACGGTTTCAGAGGGATTGTGGGCTGGATGTTTCCATAAAATTTGCCAACTACATTACGGGTCTTCGTTACTCCAATTTGAAATTAATTGTGATTTAGCCAGCGTGGCGAGATCATGGGAAAAGTACCTATAGTGATCAAATGACCCTATGGGTACTTCTCCCATGAACTGATTTTTTAAATGACAAGTCCTTATAGACATTCAAATTATATTAATTTATCTAATTGTTTCTAATTGTAAACTTTTCTTCTTTTGCACACTTTAAGTTCATAGCATGGTTTTGAGATCCATAATAGGCCTGCTGATTTTACTTGACCTTGGCGGCTCAGCGCGGCCTTGGTTGGATTGGAAGCTTGTTTGAAACGCCATTTACAACAGTGTGGATGACACTTGGTGTTGGTTGCAAACAAGTCACTTTTTAAATGAGGCCGGAAATTCACAATACGCTTATACAGGGTGTTTCTTAGCCAACCCTACTGCTACTAAAAGATTATGCGAATAAATACATACCCTACTAATAAGTGTTTTTTATGTTCGTCAAAATAGAAAGGATGGAAGTACTCGGATGTTCACCCGACTCAAAGGAAGCGATTGCCAAAACGATGCTTCAAGTGTATGACGCGATGGCCGAAGCGAAGCCGAAACTTGAGGGTCTCATCAAGCAGGAGGTTAAGAAGAGGAGGAAAGACTTCGTCTGTCCCACTTGTAAGGTAAGTCGGAGGTGTTTTTATCATCATCTTCATGATTACAAGCAATATCATTACCATAAATATTATTATCATAAATGTCATAACCATCGATATCATTAGCAATAACATTGTTACCAGCAACATCACCACCAATATTTCCAGCAGCACCAACGTCAATTCAAAATCATGTCACATCAAATAATAATTTAATTTCAAAATAAAGTTAACGGCTATCCTTTGAATATATCTCTATCAATATGACATAAATATTTCAGCGGAGACTGTTTTCTTGTTTCATCCTTGTTACAGCGTGTTTTAGTAGTCGGGTTATAGTCTTTAATTTTTTTTTTTTATTATTTTGGTGTATAGATATTTGAAGTGTGCTAACGAAGTACTTTTATTTGATACTCTACAAGAAACAGTCAAGTATTTTTTTTAAGAGTCAAGTATATTTTTTTAATATTTGAGTTCTGCTCACAAAGCTCTTTCATTTGATACCCCACACAAAACTATAAATTTTTTTTTTTTATAGTTCTGCACTTTAAGTCCCCTAGAGGGCGCTGTAGAAAATTTAACGTAAGTTTATATAGCTTCTAACCAGCGGACAGTGAAGAGGCTTCTAACGACACCTCATTTGTCCAATTATGATAACTAGTTTAGAAGTTCTGAGGGAACACATGAACATCCATACCCACATACATACATACATACTTACATACATACACGTCAAAATCAAAACCCACCTTTTTGCTTCGCCGTAGTAGGTAAAAATAATTGGGTTGTTAATATACTAGTTCCAAAGTAAGCTTCTATACAGGGTGACTGGTGGGTACCTTTCGAAATTCCAGGACGTCATACATCAAGAGAGATCATACATAAAGAGAAAAAATAAGTGAAAGAATTATTAAATAAGACACTTTTTACCGGATTTATCGCGTATATTTACATTTTAAATTTGAACTCGACGTTTCGGTGTCTTTGCAGACCCCGTGGTCACGAGCGACTGTCACGATGAGTCGAGTTCAAATTTAAAATGTAAATATACGCGATAAATCCGGTCAAAAAGTGTTTTATTTAACAGTATGAATCGCGAAAACTTAAGACAATATTAAGTGAAAGAATTAATTACGCAACGCATGGTTACAGTAGCGTAATACAATAGATACTTAGCGGGTGATGGAGTGCGTGTGGCGGGAACACTGCTGTGTGCGTGTTGACTGAGACGGCGCATCGGTAACAGTGCAGTAAGGAACACTTTATTTATTCAAAGGGATTTCTGGTGAAAAAATTAAATACCAACTTCACATAATTATGATCAAAATCGAGTTCAGAGTGCGCTCCTTCAGTATCTAAAATTTGTCACCAGTCACCCTGTATAACCTCGTTTAATGGAGGCTGCACAGCAGAACTAGGGGTACTTATTTATTTACAATTTATTGTATACTTTATAGAATACCGTTTTTAAAATACATACAAAAAACGACTCAGATAAACAATTGGGGATCTTATCGCGGGGCAGCGATTTCTACCAGACAACCATGATCCCAGTATACACTCAGACTCAAGCCAGTTTAGAAAAGTTCGTACTCAAACCCAGGACTTCTCACGCCAAAGCCGAAAAGTGGACCACTGCGCTATGGAGGCCGACAATGCGACCGTCAATTAAGGCCTATATGAAGTGAATACTTCAGTCAATACTATGTCAAAAGTAGAGTAATATATTTCAGTGTCGTATCGCGCATCAACTAATAATGATGAAATTTGTTTACCAGGTTGACCAGCTAACGGACTCCGCTTTCCACGCCCATCTCAAGACCCATCCGTTAGAGTGTCTCACTTGTGGGAAGTGTTTCTTCAGGAGAGCCAATCTAGCGCTGCATATCAAAACGCATCTCGGAATCAGAAACTATAAGTGAGTGTCTCATACATGCTTTATCTCATGCTTTTTCTCATACATCCTTATCATAACGACACGCCTGTTTCCCTTATGGGGTAGGCAGAACACCAGAGGTTATAGGACCATCTGATGTCACGTTTGACAAATTTGGAGGTATTATAAAGATGGAGAAAGACTATAGTAGGTCAGCCTATCTCGCACAAAAACGCCTTTAAAACCTCTGTCCCTTAAGTGACTTTTACAGTATGCACGGGAAGAGAAGTAGCTGGCACATTCTACGTTTTGTCTTTCGCTCCTAGTCCAGCATGGAAGCATATCTATAGTCTATAGTAATTAATTGATTAATTAGCTAAGCCCGTGTGCTTTCATCTTCTATTGAGGTCAAATAAAAGCTTAGTTTTTTTACTTAGTCTGTAATTAAAAATTGTACATACTAGTTAGGTCGTCGTGGCGCCGAGGTTACTGTGTGTATCATACGATATCGCAGGTTAAGCACGCTCGGCGCGGTCGGTACTTAGATGGGTGACCGCCGATTCATTTCTCATGAAGACTTCTCCCGGGTGCTGTATACTTGTATACAGTAGTCGTTAGATTAAAGTAATTTTCATACATACATACATAACTTCACGCCTGTATCCCGTATGGGGTAGGCAGAACACCAGAGGTAATAAAACCATCTGATGTCACGTTTGACAAATTTGGAGGCATTATAATAGTGAAGAGAGACTATTGCAGTGACAGGGGGTCAGCCTATCGTCCACAAAGAAGCCTCCCATAACACCTCGGTCCCTTAACTGAATTTTACAGTATGCCCGGGAAGAGAAGCAGCTGGCACATTCTATGTTTTTCTTTCGCTTCCAGTCCAGCATAGAAGCACAAAGTAATTTTCTTTACTTAAAATATTGTTTTATTCATTTAAGAGCCTGAAAATACCATAAAAAACCCTAGGCACAAAATTTGATGACAATATAATTAATAATCTGCTATCACAAGCTTTGTAATTAATAGTAAACATAGAAAATTTATTAATCATCATTAATTCAATAGAATATATCTATTTAATCCCATAAATCGCGAGAAATCGTGCCTAGAACGTAAGCGGAGAAACAAAATTCCTTGTGAGTCCGGCGACTAAGAGCTAGTGGGGACACAACCGCCATATTTGTATTTTTTGCTCGGACATCTGAGAGGATAAGTAGATTACAAAAGAGATTGAGAACATTAAATAATATTAAATGAAGAATATAAATAATAATATATAAATTATAGCTTTGCATCAGAGTGTTCTCGAAATTTCTTCTTAAAGACGGATGAGTATTTACTGTGTTCGGCTTGAAGTATGAGAAGTGATGTTCAATGATGTTTACAGTATAATATAAAGGAATTTATTGTTAGAAGGGAATCGAAACCGTATATTATTAGATATTGTATTTAAAAGCACTTGTGTCCTAGCGGTATGAGATCCAGTATGTGGATCTCACGGTCGCAGGTTTGTTTTTGAAACAACTGCTTTTTGGAAATTAACAAGTGCAAAATCGTCAACTTCTTCAAGTGAAAGGCGAGTCCTACGATACAAAAACTAAACCTCTTTGTAATCCAAAAACAATAAAAATTACAAAATAGTGTACCAGGATATTCTTTAGTCGTCGAGCAAATTTAGATATTATGCTCTTTGGTACTTGTAATATAAACATACCTGCATGTTTTCAATACAGGTAAGTGGTTGCTTAAAATTAATCAATATATATAAAACTGTTCCGTTACAGACTGAGTGACTGACAGACAACGTACAGCCGTAACTACTGGGCGTAGAGAGCTGAAATTTGGAGCATACATTCTTTAGGGGATGTAGGGGTGCACTAAGGAAGGAATTCCCGAAATTCCCACGGGAACGGGAAATATAAGACTTTTTAATTTGTATGAAAAATCTTATATCTTGAGTGCACCGATGTGAAATTGGTGTAAAAGTTTATCAATGTGTGTCTGGTTGTGTTATGAAAGGAATTCCCAAAATTCCCACGGGCACGGGAAATATTTGATTTTTAGTTTGTATGAAAGAAACTTATTCCTTGAGTGCATGGGTGTGATACTTGGTATAAAGGTTCTTTCAGTGGGTGTCTGGTTGTATAGTTTCTGAAATTTCCACGAGAAGGGTAGTTAAGCGCATACAAAGTTGCGGGATAAAGCTAGTGGTAAAATACAATTATAGAGCCCTTGCCAAAGCTTGCCACTATATGAGTTGTAGTAATTGCCAGATATCGTTCAACTCCTCTTCTCCATAAACGTTGTCGTTGATTGGGTGAGTTTAGAACTATTCTACACTCGTCTCTAAACCAAATCCAATCCAACATTGTGCTTCAACTACTTTCAAGTAATTCAATTTATTCTGGCATGATTTAATTGCATATATTTAAATAAAACGTTATTTTTCGAATGATTAATTGTGATCAATTTGATTTTCAATGATGAGCTATCATGCTTATCATCTTAAAACGAAAAAGGTAAATCAAAACTTGGTCTCATTTCCGCACAAGCCACTATTGATGTCAAACGCGCATGTGCCCACCGCTTGTAAAAAATAGTAACTTCCTCTTTTCGGCACAACATAAACTTCATTTTCGATAACGCAACAGCTCTACACAACCCATTTCTATGTGCCTAATACGAGTTGTACATAATTTTATACGAATGACTTTACCATCGAGTTACTTAAAAATACTTTACTACGTTCTCACAAATTCGGTTTCCAATTTTTCTCACTATTTGGCGCTGTTTCGTTCTTATAATGAAATGAAAAACTTTATTCATCATAAGACCATCGAATGGCCGCTTAATGACGTCACAATTTTGTACTTCGGCTTTAACAAGGTGTTGATAGTTATTGAATAAGATATTACAGTAGACCAAGAGACAAAAAAAGCCGGCGGAAAAACACTCTTGGCATTCTTTTTCAGTCAGGATTTTACGAACTTATACAAATAGGTACAGTTTATTGATAATGACATGAAAAAAAAACAAACACAAGACAGCTTATTGTGAGAGCCAATGTCATGCCACAACCAAATTTTTATTTTTATTTTGTAAGGATAGGAAGTTTGTCTTCCATGCCACCTGATGGAAAGTGCGCATGAAGACTATGGTGTTACACGTTAATACTAAATTACTTACATAGTAGGTGTATTGAGTATGGATGCACAACACGAACATGACAAACTGGGACCAGAGTATTTAATACAAATAAAAACATATAAAACGAAGTTAATATTAACGCGATGGTACAGAAGCCAGCAAGACAAGCGTTACAAATCTGTAAAAAAAATTACTTGAATATTAACTATGCCCTCGACATTAAGTTAAAATTGGTTGGGGAAATTTGACAGGTAATGTAACGCTTGATCTGCTGGCTTCTGTACATTTGAATAACTCGCACTAGGTAGATAAAATGCGGGTACGCCCATTGCTTGTCCGGTTCGAATCTGAGAAAATACCGATCTGGGAATCACGGAAGCCGGATCAAGTGCGTAAGGGTGTTACTGAACCAAGATCGATTTTTTGTGATCGTATCTGAGTGATACGCTCGTTCGGTACGGAAAATGTTATGAAAGTTTGTATGTTTGAATCTCTCATAGTAGGTGTTATATGAATCTATGGGTAGGTGTTTTGGAAGAAACGGACGTATGGTACGAGCGTTCGAACGCGTAACGCAGCGTTGGCACTTATCGGATTGGTCCAGTAAAAAACTATCGATCGACGTTGACTAATACATTCTACCATCGATCCCTAAGCGACCATAGAAACGGCTACGTCGGACCGTATTTTCTCGGATTTATATCGCGAAATTGCTGTAACTGCCTATTTCGTCACATACCAGCGATTCCTAAGGCATTGTAATGGTAAATACTACCTAAACACAAACAACCCTTGATGTCAGTCCCCCGCCCGCAGATGCGAGGTGTGCGAGAAGGCGTTCATCACGCGGCAGAAGCTGACCGAGCATCACAACGTGCACACGGGACGAGCGCCCATCAAGTGCACCATGTGCGATGAGACCTTCCGCCGGTACTCCAATATGGTGCAGCACAGGTGAGCTTTTACATATTTGCTTATGTATTCGTCAATTAGAAATTTTTATGATTCTTTTTTAATTTGGTCGAGATATCAAGTTCATCGAAATCGTTAAAAAATAATGCGAACATAAAATATATACATTTTTGTTAGTGGCTCGGTTTTTGTTACATCTTTGAGCTTAGCAAATCTTTTCTTTAACTTTTTTTAACTGGGACCTCTCGTTTGCCGGACGAGTGCTCTTCCAACTGAGCTACCGGGGCCTGGCGCTACGTCTCGAAATTACTTATCACATTTTTTATTTTTTTACTTATCACAGATTTTATTTGTCACATTTTTCATTTATTTAACTATTTTGAAATTAAGGTCAGTAAATAAACTCAATTTTAGGACAATATACAAAAAATACTTTATTCTTTCAAAAGCTCCCCTATTACCCATAACGCAGACTCATACCTTGGTTTGGTCGCGTTTGTTCACCAAATGACTTCTTTCCTTACAGAGACCGCCATCACTTCCAGAAAAAGGCCAAGATCCGAGACTACGTTTGCCACTGCGGAGCTGTCTTCCACTCCAAAGCCAAGCTGCACTGGCACAAGGAAACCCACGAAGACAAGCCCAAGGCCTGTCCGTACTGCAGCGACAAATTTGTCCATGCCGCCTCGCTTACACGCCATATGCGCCGGACGCACAATGAGTTCTATCTGTCTACGAGACTGAAGGGGAAGATTGATAACGTACCGTGCCCGGTTTGTAAGCAGGTCAGTTGATTGCTTGGTTGTCGAATTTTTGTATGTATTATGACTGTAAAGTAAGTACAAAGCTTGTGCTATAGATTCAGCTATGTCTTGAACAACCATCAGCGTTATAGTATATTAGCTGTTGCGCGCGTATTTACCCGCGCAATTTCGATTCCTGCGGGAATTTTGGGATAAAAAGTAGCCTGTGTGCTATTCGAGACTGTACACTATCACTATGTCAAATTTCATCCAAATCCGTTGAGCCGATCTCCCGTTATTGAGGAACAAACATCCATACATCAAAATTTTCGCATTTATAATATTAGTAAGATTCTTCGTAATTACAAAATAAAGACCAATTCGACACTCTTTATTTTAGATTTTACTCTTGACTTTATAATATGGACATGATGTTTCACTTTAGCTAAAGTATTGACATAGAATTGACAGTGTCTGTGAAGTCGGTTTTGCCAAATCTAAATAAGATAAATTGTTAAGCGAGCGTCATTAACAACTATTTTCCATATTTACAGGTCTATCTCCGTTCAAATCTCCGAGCTCACTTACTCACTCACAGCGGAAAGAAACCTTACCTGTGTGTTATTTGTAACAAAGCCTTCACAACAAAATGGAACCTCAAACTCCACCGATGGACCCACATGAGCCGTTCAGCCAAACCGTTCAAGTGCAACTTATGCAAAGGAGCTTTTATAAGACAAACAGAATATATCTCACATATGAACGCTCACAAGTCAGTTAGACCGTACACTTGTAACTACTGCGGGTGTCAGTTTATAAGGAAATACAACTGCCAGAGACATGTTCGTGAACATGAAATGGCAAAAAAGTATATGTGTAAAGTGCCAGACTGTGGGAAATCCTTCCATAGAAGCTACTACTTATCCGAGCATATGAAGGTCCATAGCGGAGCAAGACCTTTCTCATGTAATATTTGTGGTAAGACCTCGAGTAACAAGTCGAACCATAATAAACATATTAAAATTCACCATGCCAGAGAACCTGTTGCGACTGAAGCATAATTTTTATATTCTAAATATCTTAATATAGTCTAGAGTAGCTATCAATGAATTAATTTGTATGATAACGTTTTATTCAATTGACGAAATGGCTTGTATTCATTACGTGTTGATTTATAACAATTTATACATCAGGTTTTATAAGCTGTTGTATAAATTGGTATAATAATTGATAGACTTATATGGAGTTGTGTATACAAGCATTATTAAAATACTACCCAAGAAAAAAAAAGGATTGTAAGAAGAAAAAAAAACGAAGATGAAATTACTGTAATGTTAAAACCATTGCGTATGATGTGTAAATAGTTAGTTAAATTTTAATTGTATAATTCTTGTAAATACCGGACCAAGTGTGTATAGAGTGAGATGAATAACGAATGTTTTGCTATAAAAGTGGTGTTTTGCGCGATAAACTGAATAATTGAAATTCTTTTGATTATGAAATGAAATGAAATGAAATTTATTTATTCATCATAAGACCATCGAATGGCAGCTTAATGACGTCACAATTTTGTACTTCGGCTTAACAAGGTTTTGATAGTTATTGAATAAGATCTTACAGTAGACCAAGGGAAAAAAACTCTTATTAAAATTGCAGTAGTGCTTTAATGACACAGACATATTCCTTTTCGTTTTATTTTGTGTTAGATGATGCACATTTGATATCATAGTAAAAGTATTTGGGTACCATCATAGACTTGCAAGAAAAGTATAAAACATGTAAATTTTTTGTCTTAAGTATTTTTTTTGTTTATCACGCAAGACAGCACAGCACACAGTCAACTAAGGGCATTTTGGTGAGTACTCCACGATAGGGATTATATTTTACAATTCGTATCTTTTGTTTATAATTTTGTACGTATCTTTTTGTTTTAATCTAGTTCTAGTTGTTTCACGTTTGGGATATTATTCATAATGTCAGTACTTATCGTTTTGATTTTCATTTTGTTATAAAAAATATTTATTTTAATAATTTCATTGTCCTTCGAGCCGGATCTCAACTATGACATTAATTAATTTGAGGTAACACTCTTCTGTTACTATAGTATATTTAAAAAAATAAATTAAAATGAACCAAGGAGGGGAGAGTCGGTTATATTGTACCAGTTTTCAGTTCCAGCGAAATATCTTGGTACCATGTTGATGAGAATGAACCATTTTTCTACATTACCTAGATTATTAAACCTTTCATCTTATGTCGCAATGTCAGAATCGTAGTTTTAACGGGTTTTTCAAAATAAGCGTTTGTTGGGAGATTGTTCTCGAACGTTCGCCTTGGAGATTATTGCAGGGTCAGGTGAAAAGGTCTCTTCAATGAATACTTAAAATGGGGTGATTAGGGACGATTTTAAATTTTGAAATGGTTTTTGTATTATTTTATCTTCCTGGAAGTTCATCATGTATGATTATATTTGGTTCCGACTGTCTATACTTCACATTTTTAAAGTTATTTTGGCAACAATATCCTTAGTAACAGCGAAAATTACAAAAATGTTTGCAATCCCAAGTCACCCTGTATTTGGGGTTTTTAGGGACGGTTAGGGGGTAAGTTGGGAATTATGGTAGGGTAGGCAATTTAAAAAAGGTGGTTTTATTTTTTTATTATGGTTGTTACATTGGAAGGTTCATCAAATAGGTACCTACTGATTACGATGACTAAAAAAATATCAACAAAAACCATGGGGAAATTAAAATAGACAGGTGATTTTGAGAGTAAAATTTAAAGATAGTATTACGTCAAGGCATAATTTACTTTGTCCACAACTTGTAAAATTGCATATAGGGTGGGTGACCTGATGAATCGGTAACTAAATAAATCATTTTAAATAAAATAGTATTCAGGTAAATGACCAATATTTTTTTGTTTTTTGGGTGACTTAAGTACTCACTTAGTTTATCCTGTGCCTCTTTTCCTCTTACACTGCTTCCAGGAACTACTTTCAATTTTCTCTTGTTTCGGGGTTCTCTTATATCCATGGTGCCGAAACGCATTTCTTTTAACAGTTGAATAATTGAATTATCTATAGCTTCCCCGACTTGTTGCTCCTGATGAGGCAGTCTTTACGTCAAGCGGAAATATACCTGCTTTTCTGAAACCAGATTTAATGTTGGATTCTGAATTTATTTTAAGCTGGTCCAGTAAAAGTTTCAGTAAGCGGGGAAAGCAGCCGTCCATTATCTTTGGCCACAGTTAACGCTTCTAGACTAGAGTGTGTCGTATGGCCATCTAATTAAAGTAAAACTTTGTTTGTAGGCGATGGTTTGACTACATTAAATAAATGTTTAATCCAGTTAAAAAAACAATGCAGAATTAATGTAGCCAGATTCTGAAATAGTACTGTCCTCGGGTGCTCCATTCGCCAATTCTGGGTTGTGTCTCATTCTTTTAAAAATAATCATAGTTGGCACAAATTGCCCAGCGGCACGAGCACAGCAGACTGCAGTTGTGTTGACGCCCCTTTCTCCACTTGTGATTGCGCCAACTTGTTTTTTTTGTCTTTCATACCTACTACTTTTTGTGGTATCTTCTGTACCGTGGAAAATCCACTTTCATCCACATTAAATATATTAGCAGCTGTTAGGCTATTTTCATCTACTATCTTTTCTAACAGATCAGAAAAACCATAAACATTTTATTTATCGAAACCTTTTATTCTATTCATGGGTGTGCTTTCAGGGTACCTTGCGCTCAGTTACGGATGACGGGCCTTTTTAAGCGTAAAACCATTTTTTTTGGTTGCATTAAAATTATGAGAGATCTTATGTTTTTCGGCAACCTCAAATGCTAGCTTCCTTACGTCACTAATAGTTAATCCCAACATATTCTTTTCTAAGCCCAAAATGTGTTCGACCAGCATGTTTTCTAATTCCAGATTAAAGGTGGGTCTTCTTTTATGGACAGATATATCGTTGGTAAACTTATTTCGTTTTCTAGCATGGCGCAATATAGTCGGTTTTGAGATAGAACAGGTTTCATATATTTTGTTTAACTCATCTCCTTCTTATCTAAAGCTGATAAAGCCCTCTCCAAGTCCTCTTTATTCCATTTGTAATATTTTCTTTGATAACCCTCCATCTAAAAAAAAAATAACTGTCTGAGTTACAGCCCGTTCACACATGATCCGTTTTACTGGACATCTTTTTTGTATCGTAAATACGTATACTGAATAGTGTGCCATATGTGAAGCGCTGTCAGGACTTCGTTATGAGTTGCCAGGAAAATTTTTTTATGGCGTTGGGTAGAAAATACTTAGGTGGTACAATTTATCATGCAGTACAATAGAACAGACTCTCCCCTATATCTTGACTATGTTGAAAATTGTTACAAAAAACCAGTGCGACGTAAACTGAAGTGGCTTTAAAGCGTTATTGATTCTTTTAGTGTCATGCAGATGTCACGTGACTACAGCTTGTTGGAGATAAATGAGAGCCTATAATACGGCCAAAAACAGTCCAAAATATAGGACAATTTTAAAACATGACGCAGTGTATAGTTACCTTCTGTACCCTTTGATTTATTTGGAAGATCTTTTCGCACAATTATATAAAAGAAAGGTTGATAAATAGTGTACTTTTGGTTCTTATTTATATTTTTGTTACTACATTCTTTAACTGTCTTTAATTTTAAACATTTAGTAAGCAAAGACTATGTAATCGTAGATACGATAAAACGTTTCGATCTGGCCAGCTTATGTAAAGCTCTTGTTGTTTTCTAAAAAATATAGCTGATTATTTAAACTATTCCGTGTAAACTTGTATGATATTAATAAGATTATGCGTTTTCTTAGGAGATTTAGTTCAGTTGTACGACATCGTATCTCGCCAGCAATAAAAAGTGAACTATATGCCTGTCGGTATTACCAACATAATCAAACCTGGTGCAAAATATACGCAAGTATACTAAAAATAATACGATAAATAACGCAAAAAGTATATTATATAGGGTTGCTTTTAAGTCACCGGCCAAATTTTTTATGTATCATTTATAGAAACGATTTTTGGAAAAAAGGTATGCACTTTTTTACAAGGAAATTAATATATTCGCTAACATATTAAGCAAAGCTTGGTCACTCTAAATTATGAATGAATGCCATTAAAATGAAGACGACTACGCGCTACTACAAAACATCTTGGAGTACTACGTCGTAGTATTATCAGTGAAATGCTGCGTCATCAGCATTTTTTTGTACTTAGCGATACTAAAATAAATATGCAAGTACTTTTATATTATATCAAAGTAAATAACGTTTAAATTTTACTGACGACTAAAAACATTATCACTAGAATCAATTATGTAACATAATGATGTCATTTGTTTTCTGACTGAATACATACGAATTTTTTCGCTGACCTATAACTTGAATGATAGCTCTTTTTACCTGATTCTCGAATAAAATAAGCATTACCATTGTGAAAAAGTTACCATCTACAGATTTTTTACACGGATTTGTAAATTAACTTTCTTGGTTATAAAACGTGCTAGCAGGTTCGAAATTACAATGGTGTGAGATAAGAAAATCTTATTAACTGTGTAACGAACTATACCTTTCACCTCTTTCGAAAAAATATCGTAATACAATACCATTATAGTCTTTGCTGCTAAATAGCTATTAGCAATGCGATTTAGTCGAGTTTCGACTAAAATATGACCTCTATTGAGGTTTTAGTTTTTAATTTTGTATGATTTTACTTGTTTTATATAATTCATCTAAATAAATGTGACATATGCAACCACTAAACTAGAGTTATGGATGTTATTAGCTTTAAATTGTTTGGTTTTTATGAAGTGTGAAAATATTAAAATATTGTAATTTGTGAAAAATTAGTGCAGAGACGATATCGACGGACTTAACGAAGATTCGAGGTCCGCCATTGAACATTGGTTTTTCACAAGTTATAGTATAATATACGTATATTTTTGATTTAATTTAAAGTGATTTTCAAAGGTTAATTTATTATTAATTTAAAGTTATTCCTTTTTTTCTTATACAGTCTTCCGTGGGGTTTTTAAAGGGATTTTTTATATGTTTGATTATGTCTGAGATGATTAAATTAAATGTCAAAGGTACTTCATTGACATTCCTTATTGGTGACGGTCAGTGGTACAGACTCGCACAGATAAAGAACGCCATGAGAATAGGGCGATAGAAAAATTTCGACATTTTTTTTACATAGTTCGCAATTGCGAGCAGCAATGCACTGAAGCGACGTTTTTTTTTATCTATATCTTTGCCTGTGTAGGCAACTCTACTGACTTTCATGAATTCAATCTATTTACCACTAATAACAATGCCTAAATACCTCACTTTAATAGAGTTAAATACGAAGAGAGATTTTGTCCACAGTTTGAATTTTATTCAGTTCTTGCGAAAGACTCATCAACGTACAATTCTCTGTTTACAGCAAAGTTTCAAACCTCTGAAAATCACATAGTTTTAGCAATTACTTTAATTTGTTACTTTTATTTTTAAACCGTGCAATATGTTTTCATAATTAGTTGTTGACATATTGTTTCTTTCTTTTATTTTAATTTTAAATATAGAATGTTTTAAAGCTATGTGTACGGGAAAAAGATTTTCAGTCTGTTAAAACTCCGATATCTTGAGAAAAATTTAAATATAACGCAAGTTTTATGTTTCCTGAAGTGTATCCGCCATTTTGAGTTACCGGAGTTGATATCGATACAAATTTTATTTATAAATTTCATCCCCGAATGAATCACACCAACTGTGTTCGTACAATATGGTATTTCATTATTTATTTACACAAATGAATGATCTCGTTTTTTTACAGAAACTAAATTTGAAGTTTTGTTTTATGTTTTAAAATTTAACTTTAAACTTTAGTTGTATTTTGATTATAGTGTGGTTTAATAGTGGAATTTTGGTTATTTATTATTTGTATTAAAATTAGTTTGTGATGTATATAGTAGTTATAGTTATTTTGTAATAATGGGGAGTTTCACGGCAGTTCAGCGGGGTTACTGGACTGAGTTTGTGGCTGCAATAAATTATTTTAAGATCTTATGCATGTGTTATTATTTGATTTAAGTCTCCAAATAAGAGGGTCTATATTGCCTCTCTAAAGGTTCTTTACCCGAAATTGTTCTTTCTACCGATATGTAATCCGAATGATGAGTTATACTGACAACATAAAAGTTTCCAAATTCGTGATTCATCAATCACGAATGAAAATATATTTAATCTCCCACTGTAGTTTTAATCCTTTTAATGCTGTGGAGATGAGAGCGTTGAGAAGCATGTGTGGAGTTAAATCGAGTGATAGGGTGCGCAACAGTCAAATAAGAAAGAGATGAAAAAAGGATTGAAAGAGGATGTAGTGACTAAGATTGAAAAGGGTATGCTACGGGGCTTGGGCATTTGGAAAGGATGAGTGAAAGTAGATTTACGAAAGAGGTGTACAGAACAAGAATGGATGGTGTTGTTGGAAGGGGCCGGCCTAGGCGAACGTATGCCGATCAAATTGGCGACATTTTGAAAAAGGGCCTAGTCAAAAGTACCCGTAACCGGCGATCATGTATGAAAAGATTGATGAACGTGGAAGAAGCGAAAGAGGTATGTCTGGATCGCAGCAATTGGTGTTCCCTTGTCTCTGTCTACCCCAAGGGGAGACAGGCGTTAGGTTATGTATGTAGTTTTAATCCCTAAAGATAATTGAGCGCCATAAAGGTATGTGCGATTAATCCTAGTGCGACATAACTTTACTGCGATTCAGCATAAATCAAAGCGAAAGATTTTTGCTTTGACTTACGCGACACGAGTGTGATTGTGTGGGTAAAAATCGTTATCATAATGTCCGCTTCTTTGACCATGTCGAGGTCGTGTTGACCAATTTACAAATTGTTTGTTTTCCAATTATTTATGTCCAAAATTCCAGATTGTTATTTGTTGCCTAGGTGATTTTTATGCCTCAAAAAAATTTAGCGCTATCTAGCAACAAGTAGAAATACTTTTATTTCGCGGTTTTTTTCCGACAGATTTGGAACGTATGAAATTTTGTTGAAAAACTAGAGCCACCTAGTAAAGTATAGCTCTTTTGATGATCATATGAATATTTTAAAAATTTATGTTTCAACCGGTTTTTACTACTCGCTACTAGGTGACTAATGCCATCGCTTGTCTGGCTATGATTGGCCATAACCCACCGCTTACCCCTCCCGCACCCCGCCCGTAGGCTTCACTTGAGTCCCTAGAGAAAACTGGAGCTCTATATATTCCCTCCGTGTGGTCTTGATAGAGCGTCACGCACGTTATTATGACGTTTAAAACATTGAATGCCAGATATTTGGTGAGGTCATATCTGGTTCCCACCATACAAATGGTCTACGTAATACTACGGCGTGCGTCCGGCTGTCTGGACACTTTGTCGAGAGAGTTGCTGCTTATCTAGGCGGCTATGATAAGTAGCAACTCTCTCGACATGTTTCATGTTTGCGACGCTATAGTTTCCTCAAAAATACGAAAAGCTTTGGCCAGCCAGCCAGAATTTCGTATTTTTCAGCATTCCAGATCTCAGCCCCCAGAGAGTTTTGAGGATCCAGCTGGTATATAAAGGTATGAGACGCGATAAGTGACAGCAACTAAAGTGGTTTTATCAAGTAAAACGCCATAATTTTCGAGTAAATACAAAAAACAAGTGGCCAGCCAGCCGGACGTGTCTGGCTGAGCCACTTTGTTTTTTCCTTATATCTCAGTAAATATCGCAACTAGAACTGAGTTTTAAAAGTCAATTAGTCTAAAAGGAATGTGTCGCGATATCTGACAGACCTCATATAGTTTGAAACATACCTGACGCATGTGTTTAAAAGTTATTTCAAAAAAGATTTTGATGACATATGACAAATGTCCAGCTGGCTGAGCCACCCATTCCAGCGCTTGCAGACGGTCTAGAACGCTGGATTCTTATCAAAAAGAATGTGCCGGCGAAGACAACAGATCGTCGTATGTGACAGCACTAAATACTGTCAAACAAAAAATATAGGTAAGAGATTGTTTTTCTTTCATACAAAGTCAAATAGGGTGACCATATTTTACTCTAATACATGGTCATCTTTATAATACCACTATTGTCAAACATGACAAACAACTTGATCATTACGTTGGTCTTATTCAGTGGGTAAATAAAAATATTATTACATAATGCATGTACATATTTAGTTTTTATTAATTTACTTCTATTTTTTTGTTTGTGCCAATTAATAAAATCAGTCTGAGATTAATGTAAGATATTGAAAATAATATTTAATATTATTTGGTTACTACTTATAAGTATAGGTAGCCATAATGTTAAGTGTAATTAAAAATGACGTTTTATAAAAAGGTATTATCAAGATTTCAATTTTTTTTATTATTTTCACAATAAAACTAAGTCAGTAAATACTTTTCAATTACCAAAGTGATACCTACTTATTTACTTACCTACCAATTACATTTAGAAACTTGAACTAGATTTAATGATATTGTCAAATTGTTTAATATGTGAAGAAAAATTTATGATTTGCATATCGTATTTAATTTTAATTGTTACTCACTTTGCAAGGTTAACCTATTACTGCATTTTCTTATTAAATATATTGTAAATAGTGTCTAATAGATATAGGGACAAGTACTGATTTAAAGCGATATCTGTGAGAAGCGATATCTGATCTTCGAAACAGATGCCTCCTCTAAGAAGGATTTTTAGGATATCAGGGTTTTTAGTAGGTAGAAGTTATTTATTTCGTTAAATTATTTATTACTATAAAAAGTTATTTTGCTAATTCCGCGACTTGTACTTGCACTAGTGGTGCAGGATTTTCATGCGTAGGTTCACCGCCCTCCCTCCCTCAAGCAAGAAGCAAGACATGCAATGAACACACACCTGGTAACCCACACCGCAAGCTATCACCGACACGTGTTTCGCTTCTACCAGAAGCATCCTCAGGGCGCAACGACCACCATCGAACTAAATTAGTATTTTTTTTTTTTTTGTTTTTCCGCCACAGAAGACAACCCCTCAGAGCACCCGCAGGCCTATTGACCGTACGAGAGCTCACTGAGAGGAGGAGGAGAATACGTCAGAAGTACGAAGGGGCACTTGCCAGGGGGTATTAGTCCCCGGCCAGATGACACCCAACAGCGTGAGACTTCTACTCACTAAACTCCCCCTTAATGATCTTTTGTCTTTCTACAGACAATCGACCGAAGAAATGAGCGACAGTTGGTGGTGCAGGCTGCGCGTACAAATTAGTACCGCCAAGGGCCAGCTTATATACTAACGCAAAGCCCCACCCACCACCACATTTCATTCAAGAGTCAAAAACATGAGTAGTGTCCAGTTCAGTGAAAATGAAATGTCTTTATTGAAAAAAGGTTTAAAATTTAATTTGCCACCATCCATAAACCAAAAGTCATTAGAAACCTTAGCTGTGGATTCAGAGGTGAGTTCTATAATTGGTCATCCTAAGAGAAATGTTCGAGATCAGGTGGCTACCCTGATCTCTAACTGTAAATTTAGAACGAATGTTTCTCATGAGAACATTGTAAAGTCAATAAAATCCAAAATTCTCAGTAACAATCTAATAGTATCAAAGGCTGATAAGGGTAACTGTATTGTCATCTTGCCCAAACAGGATTACATAGATAAAGTTCACAATATTATAAATGGAGATGACTTTGCGGTGTTGGTCTCGGATCCGACGAGGTCCTTCGCCGCCGTGGTGGGAAAGGCGGTGAAGGAATCTCGATTCGTGTTCCCTGACGGTTTTCCGGGTAGATCTAACATTGTACCTATGAATCCACAAGCTCCAATAATGTATGGGCTTCCTAAAATTCATAAAGAAAACGTACCAATAAGACCAGTTGTTTCTTACGTGAGTGCTCCAGCATATGAGTTAGCAAAAAGGTTAAATCAGATCCTGAAGGTTAAATCTTCCTTCAAACCATTGTATAGTTTATCAAATACTCAGGATCTGATCAACAAAATAAAAGACATTGCTATTCCTTCCAATGCCATATTGCTTTCTTTGGATGTAGACAATTTATTTACTAACGTTCCATATATGGAGTCATTACAAATATTACAGGATAAGCTTGAACAACAACGTTTGCATCCAGAGGAAGTATATGAGCTTCTAAATTTTTCACTTATTTGTATGAAACAAAATTACTTTAGATTTCAAAATAAATTCTTTACTCAAAAAGAAGGACTAGCAATGGGCTCACCACTGAGCCCTTTAATGGCAGATATTTTCATGGACAATTTCGAAACCAAAAATATTATCGGGCACCCTTCTATACTATATTATTATAGATATGTCGATGATCTACTCATATGCTGGACCGGAACGGAGAAACAACTGATAGAGTGGGTTCATGATATTAACAATATTCATTCAAAGATTAAGTTCAAATTTGAGTTAGAAGAAAACAAAAGTTTAAATTTTCTAGATTTAAATTTATCAATAGTTAATAATAAAGACGTTTTTCAGATATATCGTAAGCCCACTCACACAGACACAGTAATTCCTGCTTCTTCTTGTCATCCTTGGCAACATAAAATAGCTTCTTTTAACTGTTATATACATCGTCTAATGACGGTCCCGTTAAGTTCAAAAAGGAGCTAGACATTATTTATCAAATTGCAATTTCTAATGGGTATGACAAGTCAGTGATTGACAACTTGATAAAAAAGAAAAAACAACAAAAAGTGAGCTGTTTGTTGTATGGAGCTCCACGTGAACAGACATTGAATCGATATAGAACTAGTCTGACATTTTTTGCTTGGTGGTAGGATCCCTTCTGGGTCCGCCTGGCTAGCGACCACCCTTTATATAAAGTCTGCCGCCAAATGTTACCGCTCCGGCGGTAATGTGTTCCGGCAATATTGTATAAAGAGCCAGTTCCTTCCTAAACCCGTGTGCTTTCATCTTCGACCTCATCGTCACTTACCATCAGGTGAGATTGAGGTCAAACGCGGGTTTAGTCAAATATATAAAAAAAAAAAAAACATATTTAGGATTCATATCGGAAAAAGTTTCAAGGTTATTCAAGAAAAATTATGTTCACGTTGCCTTCAAGACAAACAGCTCGCTTAAATCTAGAATTTGCAATTTCAAAGAAAAAGTTGAGGATGGCAAGAAATCAGGTGTGTACAAATTAAGCTGTGGGGACTGCAGCGGTGTATACATTGGCCAAACGGGACGTAGTTTTGAAACTCGGTGTAAAGAACACATTGCAGCTTATAGATTAAAACACCCTACAAAATCCCATTTCGCTAAACACCTGCTGGAGTCAGGCCACAGCTTATCTAATGATCACACTTACCAGATTTTACACAGATGTGATAAAGGATTACGTTTGAATATTTTAGAACAACTAGAAATCTTGAAACATGGAAAACATAGTCAAATTTTCAATGAGCAGTCTACAACGACAAGTAATCCTTTATTACACTTATTTATTGACAATGATGAGTCGCGGAGTCATTGAAGTTGGAGTATTGTTTAGTATTCCAATTCAATAACAATGCGACTAATACCCTTAATAATGAGTGGGTGGGGCTTTGCGTTAGTATATAAGCTGGCCTTTGGCGATACTAATTTATACCACAGTCATGACTGGTCGCAAGACTAAACCCAAGGGCCTCACCCTTTGTTCATTCAACGCACGTTCACTACGATCCAACTTTCTCGCAATTAAAGCTTTTCTCGCGCAAAATGATTTTGATCTGTTCCTAGTCCAAGAGACCTGGCTCGCTCCCCACCTCACAAAAGGTCTCTCTATCCCCAAATACTCCCTAGTAAGAGTTGACAGACCCACCGATCCACACGGCGGTACTGCCATCTATTACAAAAGGAGCCTACACTGCTGTCCCATCCCTACACCACCCCTTATCCACTTGGAAGCGACGGTGTGCAGGCTGGCCATGTCGGGCCACCCTTCTGTCACTATAGCCTCCATCTACCTCCCGAGTGGTAAGGCTCCCATCCGCAGCGACTTTGAGGCCATTATGGGCTTGGGCCAATCAGTCATTATGTTTGGAGACTTCAACTGCAAACATACTGACTGGTCGTGTTACTCAACCAATAATAATGGCATCAAACTCGATGAAATCCTTGAGTCCCTTCCAATTGACATCGACCTGATTTGTCCTAACGCGCCCACCTATTACCCTTCCATATCGAGCCAGTCTCCCGATATACTCGATTTTGCCCTAACTAAAAACGTAACTTTAGCCCTCCGCTCTATAGACCCACTAGACGACCTAGGTTCCGATCACCGTCCAGTACGGCTTATTTTAGGCGAGCCTTCAGCTCCTACCCCCACTTCTAAAACCTTTACCAACTGGCAAGGTTTCCAAAAGTCCCTCGCCACTCTGGCCGGACCCGCCGACTCTCCGCTGGGATTCTCCCCGGACTACCTTAGTAGCCCGGAGAGAATCGACAGTGCAGTCGATTCAGTCTCTGATGCCATCCTCAATGCCATCAGTTCCAACTCTCGAACGGTCAAAATTCCGCGGCCCAAACTTCCCCGTCATATTATTCTTTTAATTAAGCAGAAAAATGCAGCACTTCGTCGAGCCAGATACGCCCCAACTATCGAGTGTAGGGATGCAGCGAAAGTCCTTCAAAGCAGGGTAAAGAAAGCCCTATTCGAGCATAGACATCTTCAAGCCACTGAGCTCATGGAGAACATAACTCCGTCTCACGTGGCTTACTATGCTATGGCGCGCAGACTCAGAGTCGACGCCATCTCCCACATTCCTCCCCTCTCTCGTCCCGATGGCACCATAGCCTTCGAGGATGATGAAAAGGCTGAGACCTTTGCTGACAGCATTGCTTCACAATGCTCCCCCAGCACCCAACCCGTAGATCCCGCCCACCTTAAGGCGATTGAAGAAGAAGTCCTCCTCAAGGACTCTCTCCCCCGACCAGCAAACCCATCACAGTATCCGCTGATGAGATTCGCCTTCATATCAAACGCCTCCACGCTCGAAAAGCGCCGGGGGCGGATGGTATTCCAAACCAGGCGCTTAAGCACCTGCCCCAGCAAATCATTGCCATACTGGCAATCCTATACAACGCTTGTCTTAATCTAGGTCACTTTCCAAGTGCCTGGAAAGAGGCGATCGTGATAGGTATCCCCAAGCCCGGGAAACCTCACCACATCCCGGCAAATCACAGACCCATTAGCCTCCTCAAGGCCTTAGGTAAAAACTTCGAGCGCGTCATTCTGACGCGCATGAAATTCCATCTCTTCCCCTCAGACGGGGATCCCCTCATCATACCCGAACAATTCGGCTTCCGTCCCCAACACTCCTGCCCTCAGCAGGTCCACAGAATAGTGGAGTACGCCCTTGCTGGGTTCTACCCTAGGAGGAGAACCACAGCGGCAGTCTTCTTTGACGTAGCCAAGGCTTTCGACAAAGTCTGGCACGCCGGCCTCATCCACAAATTATACGGCATAGGACTCCCTGATAGGCTAGTCCGTATAATTTCTTCATTCTTAAAGAACCGCACTTTCCGATTCAGATTCGATGGTGCGCTCTCATCTCCCCACCCAATCAGGGCTGGCGTCCCTCAAGGCTCAGTCCTCGCTCCTACCCTATACTCGATTTACACGAACGACATCCCCAAACCACCTAAAGGGGTCGAACTTGCCCTTTTTGCCGATGACACCGCGCTCTATTGCACTGGCATTCAAATGTCCACAATAGTTGCAAAGTTGCAATCGGCTGTAAACGAACTCAGTGACTGGTTCACAAAGTGGCGCATTGAGGTCAATCCAGATAAAAGCTCAGCCATCCAATTCTCTCACAAACGGCGTCGTGGTCACTTTGACACACGGGTCCGCATGCGGGGAGTCCCCATACCGTGGTCTAATACGGTTAAATACTTAGGCGTCACTCTCGACAAAACTCTCTCCTTTTTACCCCACATCACCAGGGTGTCCAAACTGGCTAGGAAATATCTCGGCCGACTCTCCAGCATGCTAGGACGTCATAGTAAAATGTCCCTCCGTAACAAGCGTACGCTTTATAAAGTCTGCATTCGACCAGTCATGACTTACGCGGCTCCCGTCTTTGCCCACGCGAATCCCAAACACCTTCACAAATTACAGGTGGTCCAAAATCTTTTCTGTAGAAGGGCAGCTAACGCGCCCTGGTACGTGCGCAACACGGACCTGCACAGGGACCTGGAGCTCCCCTCAATTCAACAGCACTTGAAAGTCCTGGCAACAGGTCACTTCCAACGTGCTGAGTCCCACCCTAACAACCTTGTTAGGGCGACAGTCTCCTATGCTGTCAACCCTCCCACGCGGCACTCCTGCCGCAGACCGAGAGACGTTCTCTCAGACCCCCCAAACCAGTTCACCGTGGACCTGGTCAACCTTTTGGGCTCCCAGCCCTAGTCATTCTCTACACTTGCCGTTGAGCTTTACAGTGTCTTACTACGGGTTATCCGTCAGGATGCCTGATGCGCCGCCCTGGATCCCACGGGGTGGTAGCTCATTACACGATCTATGAATAGCTCTTGAGTTAGGGATCGGAGAAGGGGGTGTTTAGTGAGTAGAAGTCTCACACTGGCTGGGTATACGGTGGCATTCCGTCGGCGAGCGGTTGCCACTGTCGGCGGGGATTTATTCCCGTGCAGGGCCCAGTGCGTACTAGGAGTATTCACCCTCTCCCTATTTGTGGACGCCCTTTGGGGCGCCACAGTAGGGTGTCATTCTATGGCAGGAAAAAAAAAAAAAAAGATACTAATTTACAGTTCGCTTTCATCGTTCGCGCGCAGTGGTCGTGTTTCTCGTGTGTTCAGTGCTCTCCGTTTCGATCGATAAGGGACTTGTCGACTCGACAGGACCTTTTTCGTTATCGTTCCGTTTTACCGCTTATCGACTCCGAGGCTCTCCGGTCGGTATTGCCGCGTATTAGTGCCGTTTTGCGACAGTGGCGCCACTTGCGTGCTAACGACGCATTCGCGAACTTCGCTATCATACAACTGGGAACTTTGAGTGATTTTCGTGCTGAAAAGGACGAACTTTAAACAAACTTCCGAGTTCCGCGTTTGAACGAGTTGATACCTTACGGTGACAACGAAGCTCGTTAGCGTGGCCCCGGAACGCTATTAGCTCTCCAGGGCTAACAAATCCGGCAGACCCGAACCCATTGCACTGGGCCTTTCCCAGGGGGACGGTTAGGTGCCTGCTCGAATTAGGAGCACGCACCCCCTCTTTTCAGCTTTCCGCCGCCGTTCATCGGCATCGGTTTTTTCGTTAGGTTAGGTTCGTTCGCCGTTCATCGGCACGGTCTCTCCCTTCAAGGGTTGCTCCACCATGGAGCCCCCTCCACCAATTCCACCAATCAGGACAGATTCGACTCTCGAATCTAGGTTCAATGCAGCTTTAGAGGAGCGCGTAGCCGCTCGTGTTGAGTCGGCTACGGCCGTTCTCACCGCCCAATTTCACGTGCATGAAGCACGCCTTCAAGCCACAATTCAGCAGCTTCATAGCTCGCTGGTGGCCTCCCAGGCCCAAGTGGTGGCCGCCCAGGCCCAAGTCGCTCAGGCTCAAGCCGCTCAGACCCTTCAGGTCCCCCCGGGTTTTGATGCCCAGTCCCAACGCTCTACGGTGTCTCCTGGCCTCTCAGAGTACATGGACGGCATCTCCGAATCGGAATCTTCCGAATCTAAGTCTGCCGAGTCCTCCGCCCAATCCGCTGCGTCTAAACGCAAGGCTTCGCCCGTCAGTGCGTCCCACTCGGATGACACTGTTACGGATAATACTCCATTCACCCCAGTTAGGGGTAAAAAGTCCTCTAATAGGAAAAAGAAGAATACCGCTTCTTCCGCTCCTCCCACGCCCTCTCCAGCGGCGGCTCCCGAGGCGGTAGCGGCCCCTAAGGTGGCTGAAGCCCCCAAGGTGGCAATGCGCCCCAAGGCTGCCCCGCGTCCTAAGCTCGCGGGTCCTCCCCCGAGCTCTAAGCCCCCTCCCCCTGTCTTCCTTCGGGATAAACATCTTTGGGGACAGGCCTCAACCCTCTGTTCGGGGGCTCTGACTGCCCCCAAGATCAATTACAAGAAGGCAACCAACACCGGTGCCTTCATTAAGATCGAGCCATGTACTCTGATCGACTTCAGGAATCTGACTTCCCTGTTAACTCAAAGGCAATTCGCCTATCATACTTACGCTCTCCCGGAAGAGCGTAAAGCCCGCGTTATCCTAAGGGGCGTACCGTTCGAGCTATCGAACGACCTTATCGCTGAGGATCTTAAATCCCAAGGTTTCCCCGTTGAGTCCGTGCACAAGTTGCACAGCAAACGAGGCAAACAGTTTCCCCTTGCGCTTGTTATTCTCACGAATAACACAGCTGGGAACTCCCTAATTCGCAATGGGGCCCGCACTGTATGCGGCCTCTCGCAAATCCGAGTAGAAAAACCTCACAACAGAGGTCACCCCGGTCAATGTCACCGCTGCCAACTCTATGGTCATGCGGCACATAACTGCTTCGCCAAACCTAGGTGCGTTAAGTGCCTAGAGGATCATTCCACCAAGGAGTGCTCCCGCACCCTTGAGTCCCCGACAGATCCGTCTTGCATCCTGTGCGGCCAGTCCGGCCACACGGCGAACTATCGCGGGTGCCCTAAGGCGCCGCGCTCGGTCCGTTCCAAAGCGGCGGCCAATCCCCTTAATTGGAGACACCGCCCCCAGCCCCCTAAGGGCTCCCGAAAGCTAAGGCCCCTCAGGCCGTGGAATGCGCATCGAAACCCGTTTCGAACGTCACTCCTACCGCTTGTACGGTACAGAACGCGAAGGTCAGTTTTGATCACTTGGCGTTCTGGGTCACCGTCGCTCCTATCGACGAGATTCTTGAGCTCGGCATTGCACTTAACGCCGGCCAGGATTCTCTCGCCGATGCTCTCCCCATTCTATCCAAGCACGCCTCCCTCGTGAGGAAGCTTCAACAAGCCAACCGGTTCTAGGTTGTTCTTAACAATTAATTCACACAAAATGTGTTTATAACTTTCACTTCGTTGTTTTTCAATTTTTTGTTACAGATTCGGTCCTGCGATAAGCTTTCGTGACGGGTTGTCTCTTGGGACGCCCGGTACGCAGCCTCTGACTCCAATTGGCTGTCGTTCAGATGATGAGATTAACCCAACTCGGGACAACTCAGCAAAGGGGGTGTTTAGCGGGTAACGCTGGGTTCGGTGAGTCCCGCACTGTTAGGGATTGGCTGGCGGGGTAGTCCCCCAAAGGTCCCCTCTTCGTGCATCAAGCATTCACCTCCTCTCCTTCTGTGGCTCCCTTAGGGGCGTCAAGTCGGTAGTAAAGCTTTCTGTGGCGGAAAAAAAAAAAAAAGATACTAATATAGTTCGATGGTGGTCGTTGCGCCCTGAGGATGCTTCTGGTTGAAGCGAAACACGTGTCGGTGATAGCTTGCGGTGTGGGTTACCAGGTGTGTGTTCATTGCATGTCTTGCTTCTTGCTTGAGGGAGGGAGGGCGGTGAACCTACGCATGAAAATCCTGCATCACTAGTGCAAGTACAAGTCGCGGAATTAGCAAAATAACTTTTTATAGTAGTTGTCATGGATTTCCGCAAAGTAACGCCTGATTCAATCAATTAAATTATTTATGTTTAACAATAACAATTATACAGTTTCGAACCGAGCAAAATTTATACGATTTCTCTGTAGCGACTGCTTTTGCCTTTTTAAGTAGTAGGTACCTAATTTATATTGAGGGGTCAGGTGTTCATGTTCCTACTCTCTTAAACTGAAATGGGAAATTGTTCGGAATCAAATTAATTCTAGGAATCAAAACCGGTTAAAATTTCTGCCTTAAGTATGTGAAACTCACGAATAATCTGCGCTTTATCATTATTCCTAATACTGCCACATACCGGATTTTCTGTGCGATCAAGATCTCTATGTATTTGAAACATAGGACCTATGAGCTGTTTTTCTTCCTGGTATTCCTGCTAATCCTAATAGAATTTCTCCCAAAGTATTATTAACAATGCAAGGCAGACACAGTCAAATAACATTTTTTGCCGGATATCATATTGTTGTTTCAATAGTTCTGCAGGATTATACCTAGTTAGTTTCTGCAGTGTACTCCCTATTAATACGTTCGAATAGCTATCAACCAACACTGATTTACGGCTAAGCTCAAATATACTCCTACGCCTTATATATATAATTATAAATCTACGCCTTATAAAAGTAAACCTTAGTATCAACCTAATTAAAAAAAAATAGATCAATAACAGAAAATATAATACCTACCTACATACATACATAACTTCACGCCTGTATCCCTTATGGGGTAGGCAGAACATCAGAGGTTATAAGACCAACTGATGTCACGTTTGACTAATGAGGTATTATAATGATTGCGAGAGGCTATTGCAGTGACAGCCTATCGCCCACAAAAATGCCAATAAAACCTCTCTTAACCGACTTTTACAATATGCCCGGGAAGAGAAGCAGCTGGCACATTCTATGTTTTTCTTTCACTCCCAGTCTATGCTGGACAAAACCTACCTACTTACCTAAATAAACCTATTTTTGATGATAACTAATCTAAACTCAATAAATAAGCAAACTCCCTAAAAACTTATATACGAATGACTAATCTTCCGTAGCAGTATTATAAAATAACCTACGGTCACCACGCCCACATATGTAGATAGTATATGTGATACTTTAAAATTAAAATCTATACGTAGGTACGACTTATACAACGTGTAACATAATGAAGAGATAAGGGGATTGTATGTTTGGTAATTTTCAAGTTACAGTAACATACATTTGTTATCCTTACGGTTCGACCGAAAAACAAGTTCAAAGTTTAGATCAAAATATTGGGTTGGGGAAAAAGTTTCTTCGCAATTTTTAAGAAAATTCAAAACATTTTTTAATATATTTTATTGACATTTAACTAAAGTATGTATGTACCATTTTGTTCGATAACCTTTTGCCATCTTGTAGGTAGGGACATGATCCCATTGCTATAAAAATTTTGGAACCTCTCATCAAAATACCGCGACAAGTGGATTTGGCAGTCCTCTCGTGATGTTAACCTAACACTGCCTAAAGAATTCTGAAGAGACCGAAACAGGTTGAAATCTGAAGGTGCAAGGTCAGGACTATACGGCGGATGCATTAACACCTCCCAGCCAAACTCTCTTAATTTTTGCTGGGTGGCTATAGATGTGTGAGATGATGTGTATAGATGTGTGTGTGCCTATGAATTTTGCTCTTCCAATCCCACCACCCACACAACATCACCTTATTGCGAGTTAACCCGGGTTTCGCCACAGTCTGTGAAGCCTGACCGGCCTTTGACCACGACCTTTTTCGCACGTTCTTGTCGTACGTGATACACTTTTCATCACCAGTTATCAGCTTCTTCAAAAATGATTCGGTTTCGATACGCCGTAATAAAGAATCACAAATGAGTACACGGTTTATTAGGTTTCTTTCAGAAAGCTCGTGAGGTACCCAAATATCGAGCTTTTTTGTGTACTCAGCTTTTTTCAAATGCACCAAAACAGTTTTGTGGTCAATTCCCAGTTCTTCAGCTACCTCGTAACTACTGATATGTCGATCTTGCTCCACTTTTTCAAAAATGGCATCCGTTTTATCCGTTATAGGGCGACCAGAGCGAGGTGCATCTTTGACATCAAAATTTCCGGATTGAAAACGCTTAAACCAAATTTGTGCTACTCTCACAGACACTGCACTAGGTCCATAAACATCGCAACTTTTTTTCGCGGCTTGCGTTGCATTTTTACCTTTTTTGTAGTAAAATTTTAAAATGTATCGAATTTCTTCATTAGATTCACTCATCTTGACAGTACGAAAAACAAATGAAAATCACACATTTTCCTAATTTGAATTTGGAATTATGTTCTTTAAAACTTTAACTTTCAATGATCCCAAAACCAGCCTACAAATACTATAGCCAAAGAGATTTTATTACAAGTTCATACATACTATAATGCGAAAAGACTTTTTCCCCACTCTATTATCTAAGTGTCAACCCTAAAAACAGCTGTTAGTTTTTGATGAAATCTATTCGATAACAGATGGCGTATAAAAAATAAAGTGATGGGGTAACTAAGACAGATAAGTACATACTACAAAGTTCAGCCGGTGCGGGAAAGGTCATAAGGTCACTGACTGCGGCACTAGTCTTGTTTTAGCTTATTAGGTTGACTAGGGTTGTCAAAATATTTTGTTGTAAAGTAATAAAATTTTGTATGAAAGTCTATACCAGCACTAATCATGTTAATTCTTGTACTGTATATTCTACGTATGGTATAGGCGCTAACCCTTAAGTTTTATCTCTCCATTTTGTTACACGTCGTAGAAATAAAACTAAATAACTCAACCTTAAACTTTACTTAGTGAAAACTAAAAGGAATAAAAAGGTCGCACGGAAAAGAACGGTTTAGAATTGAAAGTTACAGTCAAAACATACAATTTATAGAATGCTAATAAGAACAAACGCTCGTCACTTGACACGTTCAAATCAAATTTCAAATACTTACCTAATCAACGAATGCAGAGCATTAAAAAAACTGACTTCACGTCAAAACTATGGCTGAGTTATAATGTCATTCACGTAAACATTCTCCGAACTCATACATATTTTTTCAAAAATTTTAAATTTAAAATTAAGTGCTCAACCGATTTCGATGAAATTTATATGGGACCAACTACGAAGTATCCTTTATCATATGAAACAAGAATTTTTAAAATCGATTAATAATTGTCCAAAATGTCGTGTAATAAAGACACAAAAAAAAAACACACAGACGAATTAAGCACCTCCTGCTTTTGGAAGTCGGTTGAAAACCGTCTTTATACTTACTACCTACACCACAGTACAGATATTTACAGTAATTCAACTCGGCCGCATCTTTGAAATAAATGCCTACAGCGCCGTAGCACATGAGTAGATAAACGGAACAGAGACAAAGCTTCTTAAGAACGTGCAAAATTGTTACCTATTTTGGTAGGGTTGTCACAATAGGTAAAGACAAACTAAACAAAACATTTGTTAAATAGTTTTATTATTCAGTATATAGAATACTTTACAAATTACTTACTCTAATAATTTTCTTTTTATAATTTTTGTTTTTTAATAATTTATTGTTTCTTTTGACGGTGTGGTAAATTCTGAATCTAACATATAGTTTTTTCAAGTACTCTAACGGGAAACACTCACATGGCATATCAAATTTACAATCTGATATATTTTTATTTTTTCTATTATTATTCATGCACACACTACAATAAACAACTATTTTTAATAATAAAATACCACGTTTTTACATTAAAATATTCAAACTTCCAACTAACAATAAAAAACAAAATAAAAATTTTGAAAAACCCACGACGCGACGGTTAAAAAGTAATTGAAAAAGAATAAAATAATTTAAAATTCCCCGACTGAAATGATTTATGTGACGAGAGATAATTGACGTGAAAAGCTTTTTTAAAAGTTCACTTAATCTCACACTAAGTCGGTCATATTATGAACAACATACTATTCGTTTTCATAGCACTTCCCTATGCTTATCTATTCGGTTCTCGAAGATGTAGATGTCGCAATAACATAGGTATTCAACTCCCTATGAACTTTATAAGAAGAGCAAGAAAATCCGTCGAGGGCTGCCATCAATATTTTAAATTTCAATATAAAACTACAAAACGAATTCATTCAATGGCAGCCCCAGACGGATTTTCTTGCTCTTCTTATAAAGTTCATAGGGAGTTGAATACCTATGTTATTGCGACATCTACATCTTCGAGAACCGAATAGGTAAGCGTAGGGAAGTGCTATGAAAACGAATAGTATGTTGTTCATAATATGACCGACTTAGTGTGAGATTAAGTGAACTTTTAAAAAAGCTTTTCACGTCAATTATCTCTCGTCACATAAATCATTTCAGTCGGGGAATTTTAAATTATTTTATTCTTTTTCAATTACTTTTTAACCGTCGCGTCGTGGGTTTTTCAAAATTTTTATTTTGTTTTTTATTTTAAACTTTTTAAAGAGCATAATATAGGTACTTACCATACATTACATTACACAATACCTCGTTCCTCATCAGCCCTCTAATGTCCCCACCACCGCTGGAAAACCCATGTTGTTTATTTAAATACATAGTGAAGTATTATAATAAGTATTTACAACTCAACTTTGCTGGTGGCTCAACTTTGCTGGGGCTTTGTTGTAATGTAACTCGATATCATGTAATGTAACTCAATATCATATTACGTAGAATGGTTTGTGCAAACCAATGTTACCATTCTTCAAAACCACTGGTCCGATTTTAATGCGGTTTTCAGTGATGTGGTAACATGCAGCGCCCCCTGGCGAGTTGTTACAGTAACACCTATCTAAGAACATGCACCAATCAAACCCAAAGCGATCACTGAAAGCCACATTTAAATCGGACCAATGGTTTTGCAGAATTAATGGTTGTTATTACAAACAAATGTTTACTGCAGCGCCCCCTGATGAGTTGTTACCGTTAAACCTATTTAAGAACATTATACCAATCAAATCCAAAGCGATAATTGAAAACGGCATTCAAATCGGACCAATGGTTTGCAAACAAATATTTACTGCAGCGCCCCCTGGTGAGATGTTACCGTAACACCTATCTCAGAACATGCGCTAATCAAATCCAAAGCGATCACTGAAAACAGCATTTAAATCGGACCAATGGTTTTGCAGATAAACGGTAACATTGGCTTTTACAAACAAATGTTTACTGCAGCGCCCCCTGGTGAGTTGTTACCACTACATCTATCTAAGAACATGCACCAATCAAATCCAAAGCGATTACTGAAAACCGCATTAAAATCGGACTAGTGGTTCTGGAGATAAATGGTAACATTGGCTTTTACAAACAAATGTTTACTGCAGCGCCCCCTGGTGAGTTGTTACCGCTACACCTATCTAAGAACATGCACCAAGCAAATCCAAAGCGATTACTGAAAACCGCATCAAAATCGGACCAGTGGTTCTGGAGATAAATGGTAACATTGGTTTGCACAAACACCCTCTCACCCCAAACGCATATACCGTCTCCGTTCCGTCGTGGGTAAAAAATAACAACGTGCGTCGCGCTGACCCTGAGATTGTACACTAGCTGTGACAGCGTAAACCGGTTTTTACCAGTGTCGCCGCGTACGCGACAAGCGGCCAGTGGTCACGCACACATGCCCCGCGTGCTTGTAGTATTACAATCGATTCGTGCGGATGTATGAAGCTTTGTCTCTGTTCCGTTTATCTACTCATGTGGCCGTAGTCCGTTCACATGTGATACCTTCAGCATTTAAATTATATTTGCCTACTTTGTGTTTACTCCCATTTAGTTTAGTGACTGCATATATATTTTCTTTATGTTTAATCCTGTTCCTTAATCGGACCGGTAGTTTTTGCGTGATACCTGAACAAACAGACAGACAGACAAAATTTTTTTTAATCACATTTTTGGGTTCAGTGGTACTAGACCATTTATTTTTTTGATATTTTCAATGTACAGATTTTTTACTTCTATACATATTTCGATTATCATCATCACAACTCTTTATAATGAGCCCACTGCAGGCCTGTGAGTCTCTCCTCTGGGTGACGAGAGGTATAGGCCATAATCCACCAAGTTGGAAAAGTGCTGGTCAAAGTTGCTACATAATTAGGTTGCTCGATGTACCTAGCCACTCCATCAATGGTGGCACTATGATGTTTGATGTCCATTCAAGTCCATTTTATTAATAAGTATCAGTGCGATACTTATTAATAAGCAGCAGCCGCTGTAAAGTTTTCGATTGAATGGGGTTAAGCTTAAATTGCAAAATCGTTGGCGAAATACCTCACTATTTTTAAATTCATGTTTAAAACGCCCATTCATTACTTCTACTACCTCTGTGCATGATGTGACTTTTCTGCTGTCATTTGCTTCCTCACTTGTCAATTATATATGACTTGACACCAGTGATAATCTGTCCAATTGCGGTATGGCATCCCTAACAGACCTAACAGACCCTACTAATTTTAGACCAATTTCAATTCTACCTACTTGTAGTAAAATTTATGAAAAAATTATTCTTAATCAACTCTTGGCCCATTTCACCTATAACAATTTACTTCATAATAAACAATTTGGATTCACAAAGGGCCGTTCAACAACTGATGCTGGTGTTGAACTATTTGAAATAATCACTGGTGCCTGGAAGAGGTCACAGGATGCCCTAGGTGTATTTGGTGACCTATCTAAGGCATTTGAATGTGTTCAGCATGACACTCTCATCAGGAAACTCCACCACTATGGCATCAAAGGCACTGAACTCAAACTTTTGAATTCATATCTAAGTGATAGAATTCAGAAGGTTGAGGTAAACCGGAAAAGGTCGGCTGGGTCAGTTGTGAGAATGGGAGTGCCTCAAGGATCAATTCTGGGCCCATTTCTGTTTCTAGTCTATATAAATGATCTACCCTATATGGTAGGCAATAATCACGAGATCGTATTGTTTGCTGACGACACATCATTAATTTTTAAAATGATAAGACAGAAAATAAACTACGACGATGTAAACAATGCTCTCGCCAATGTTGTTCAGTGGTTCAATATAAATAATCTAGCTTTCAATGATAAAAAAACTAAATGTATAAAATTCTCTGCACCAAATGTAAAACAAGTTGAGTCTGATCTGCGGCTTAATGGGAACAGATTGAATCTAGTAGATAACACTGTTTTTCTTGGAATTACCTAAGATTCTAAATTGCAATGGGGCGCCCATATCTCACAACTAGCGAGTAGACTTAGTTCTGCAGCGTTCGCGGTAAAGAAAATTCGCTCATTGACTGATGTTAATACAGCGAAGCTGGTATATTTTAGTTATTTTCATAGTATAATGTCCTATGGCATCCTACTTTGGGGCAATGGCGCAGATATTGACACGATATTTACACTGCAGAAAAGGGCTATTCGTGGAATGTATAAACTTGGAAACAGAGAATCTCTTCGAGAAAAGTTTAAAGAGATTGGTATCTTGACCCTTGCATCACAATATATTTATGAAAACATTATGTATATTTATAAGAATAGTAATAAATTTAAAACTAGGAAAGATAATCATGATACAAATTACTCTGTAAGAACTAGGAACGACCATAAGTTAGCGTTTCCTAAATTAAGGCTGGCTAAAAGCAGCAAATCATTTATTGGAATGTCAATACGTATATATAACAGAATTCCGAAGTCAATTCAATCCCTGCCATTCAATAAATTTAAATCAATCATTAAAAACACTCTATCTCGAAAAGCTTATTATAAAACTAAAGATTACTTAGATGATAAAAAGGCATGGGATTAAGCACAACAGGATATTTCTAAAAGTTTCCAATTACTTAATAATTTTGATTACGGCTTGGCTGTGCGGTATATATATGACATGCTGGTGACTGTCCCACTCACTTATTTTCTTGTCAAGACAACAGCAAGAACGTCATGCTCCCTCAGGCGGCATGGCTAGTGGTAGCGTCGCGTCGGGTATCGGATCACCCTCTTCCCTAAAATATGGTTGAGGAGGGTGATGGCTGGTGCTTGCGTTAACTCGTGCTGCTAGCGGTGCCAGGTCGTTTTGCTAATGATACTATGACTATTTTATTCCATTCTTGTTCAAATACTCTGGTCCCAGTATGTCATGTTCGTATTGTGCATCCATAGCTCATTGCATCTGCTATGTAAGCAATTTGGTTGTGGCATGACATTGGCTCTCACAATTAGCTGTCTTGTGTTTGCTTTTTTTCATGTCACGGTCAATTTGTACTGTACCTATTTGTATTAATTTGATAATTCTGACTGAAAAAGAGTGCCAAGAGTTTTTTTCCGCCGGCTTTTTTTGTCTCTTGGTCTACTGTAATATCTTATTTACCAACTATCAACAACTAGTTAAAGCCGAAGTATGTGATGACTGACTTCATCAAGTGTTTTGTGAAATTCCTAAGATGAATAAAACTTTTTGAATTTTGAATTTTTAAATCCTTTATCCAAAATAAATAGAAAATTATTGCTGATAGAGCTGGTGATTACTTTCCCCTTGAATCAAATCACTCATAATTTCAGCATCGGTTTCAGTAGCAGCATAAAATGCATAACATCTTACAACATCAATAATATGCTCATTACATGAAACAATCAGGAAAGGTTTCACTAAATTATCATATCATATTATCATATTTGTACAAGCTTAAAGATATTTGTTGATGTTTTGATTGATTCATGTCATTTAAGTCAAACGATCGAAAATATATGGGGATGTTCCCATACAATTAAAATACGAGTAAGCAGTAAGTGTGCTTACTACAGGTTTCCGGTACAGATAAATTATATTCTATTTTCCCTGACCAGTATAGTCCTAGTACTTTTAAGCGTGGAGTGAATAGGTTTCTCGTGGATGGACGTGTACCACCTTAGTCTTCATGTTCACTTAACATCTGGTGTCATGGAAGACACACGTCCCATCCATATTTTATAAAAAAAAATATGCTAATCAATTATGGACCGTATACGTGCTTAATTAAGAGTGCTTTCATAATGGAACAGATTACCGGTACGGACAAACCTGTGCGGATACCGGAAACCTGTTTCTTTAAGTAGATAAGCATCCTTATTCGATACTTTTGTTTCGATTGAAGAATTAAGAAGGAAGATATCATTGTAGGTATTATATCTTTTTCCTACAAGTAGATATGTACCTTGCATCCTACGTTGTGCATTATTAGGAATATTTATGAATATAAAAGTTTGTGAAATACTCAAGATCTATTGTGTTATTTTTAATAATTTGAATAATGGAAACAAACTCAGAGATATATAGATACATTGCAGAGAGGTCCAATCTTAGAAAACGGGTTATAGTTACTTCGCCTCCCAGCGATCGCCCAGCGCACAGCGTGCCCCTCTCTCGTTTTGCTATTGTGGTCTATAATTTGATTATTAGTTTACACATCAATACATCACAAATTTCAACTATCCCGCCTGCCCCGCACTTGCCCCCGTTCGATCTGCACACTAGCGCACGTCCCGCGCCCACTCTGCTCACGTGAATTCCGACCTATTGATATTGATGAGACCTTTGAAATAACATTGACTTGGTGCTCTTTTTTTTTCTAAGCATCAAACAATAATCGAAATATGTTTTAACATGAATATGTTATAACTAAGTATGCTCTATTAATCGAGTCATTCAAAAAATGTTTCGAGAAGTTTATACCGTTTCTTGACACTTATTCATTGATGAAAATTGTATGTATAGGACGTTTATTATTTCCAGTTCCTACACAAAAACAAACATATTAAAAACTTTTAAATCCTTTTTTATTTCTTAACAGTTGTATAGAGATAATGATTTTTTATTAATTCATTACTGAATATTAAATGATAATGATAGTATGGAATTTCTATACATGGCTCAAGGCAGTCATTTAGCCAAAGATTTTTATTAGACGTGACTGTAGGCACATAAAGCTATTAATTAGCAAGAACAACTCTTTGTTTTTATTTATTTATTACTTTCACATTAATATAGGTAACACAATAAGTTATAAGGGAGTGGTCTTAAATAAATGCAAACTTTTCAGATTACTATATTTTAATGTGATACTCAATTACAGAAATATTAATAAGAGCCCACACATTTATATGTTTCTCCCCTCTCCTCAACTTTCGCACCTCTCCTCTCCTCTCCTCACCTCTCCTCTCCTCACCTCGCCTCGCCTCTCCTCTCCTCGCCTCTCCTCACCTCGCCTCACCTCGCCTCACCACACCTCGGCTTACCACACCTCGGCTCACCTCTCATCGCAACAAACGCCATCTATCCACTACTTCCGTTACATTCGGCCGTCCTGAAACAATTGCGCCGCAATTGGCGCAAAAAATATGTTAATTGAACTCTTCAGCAAGTCCATTAAGTCATCTCTTGTAACGATATCTTTGTCGCTACTGTTTCGCTATATGATGGGGTACTACCATATGATCTTAAGGCATCGGCGGTCACTATCCCCGTTAATTTCAGGAAATAAAATTTTCACACATCAGTATGAACCTCACATGTTTGAACGTTAAATAAATAAAAATATCGTTTTAGTTAACCAAGTTCCAAGCACCATTTAGTGACAATTATCTCCAAATTAAACAACCATTCAAATCCATTAATGTAATCATTAACAACAAGGTTCGTTAGTGGTTTACAGCAATCATAATTGCAATAAAATCTTTCAACCAATGACCCCTTCAACACACTACCCAGAATCACTCTGGCGTAGTCACCCAACCAACAAACAAGAACCTGCATCTAAAACACATTAAATCTCTTTCCACAACAAAAACTTTCTTTACAACTTCAATTGATACTTGTACTTTCGGCAACTTCATAACTTTAACCGCCACATATTTTGAATGTTGCTTCCATTTAATATTGCCATCAAAATTTTTAATCCAATATTTAACAATTTACACAAAGCTACCACTGGTTTGGAAGATCCATTTTATAAGAAAAACCGGCAAGAAACTCAGTAGGAATCGGCTAACGTCAGTGCATTGTACGATTCGCAATAAGTACTTGCGATAAGAAAACCCCAATGACAATGAAATTTACTTTGAATGTAACAACAAATAATTTGACAGCGGTCGAACAATACAAACAAAGCAATCATAAGCTACTAGAATAACTCAATTAATTAGCAAACAATGCAAAGCTCGTCACAAAACGTAATGCAACCTCCATTACTTTCATATCCTCACACTCATAACCTCTCTCCGGTTATAGCGTTTATCACACCAATAAGAGCACCGCATTGCACCACATCAATCAATCAATCAATATTTCGTTGAGTGGCAACCAGCCGTCGATGCACCACATAATTCACAACAACAAAGTAGGTATTACAATTTTTTTTTGACAGTAAAATCCAGCTTTTTCTGTTAATCGCAACAAATTCAAGGTATTATTTAAACGCATTGGCTTTAGACATTAAAACGCATTTTCAATAATCTAGTTACTTCTCGACGCCATTAGCTATCTCCGTGGTTCACACACACTGTCGTCATGTTACGTTTCAATTGCCAAAATAATAACAAGCTTATTATTACCTAAACAGAAAAAAAAATGTGTCTTCTAAAAATCTCAGCAAAATAATCGAAGATCGGCAAGATACAAGGCGAATTCTACCGAGTCACGGATACAAGATTATCAGAAAGAAAACCTAAAACTTCAATATTCAGACTATTTAAAAAAAAGCAATATGTAGGCCGCTTAACAACTAAATTTCATCCGCTCCACCGTGATATCATTACTATCCACCAAGTAGGTACATACTGTAGATTCGCCAAAACCCATTAATCCGCAACTAACGCATCAAGATCGCGCAGTAGGTACACAATATTCTAACACACAAGGACGCACGCCACTCACAATCGTGGCCTCACTGAGACGCAAAATGAAGCCCGCTGCCTTATCAGGTAACTTGCAAGAGCAAAGCGATGGCATGAATTGCGCAAGATTTGCTAAAAAAGAACCAATTCGAATGACGTTACAGCAAAAACAAAGCTATAGCAATCCGACGACTGTGCTGCCTCTATCGTACAATTGATGTACTAAAAGTGCATATAATCCCTTTGACTTTCATACTTTTCATGTACTTTTCTGCGAAATTTTGAAAGCAAACATCTGTTTCACATTTGATTAGTTTCTTTTTTAGCTACTAAATTGTTTTTGGCACTAGTATCGTAGCAATAAATGCATTCTGCGATCAACGAATGATTGAACAGATATCGCTTACATAATACGATGTAAAGCAATGGATCGCGCGTCCATGGCGTGATGACTGCGCCATTATAGCTTATCGCTAATATTTACGTGATAAGGCAGCCAATTTGACACCTACGTCTACGAATGCACTGAGGGTGTAACAATCTGAGCGAATTGTATACTACCGAACCAAACAAACAAACCACAGCAAAAATTGTGACGCAAAACGAGAATTTAATTCCTCAAAATCTATTTGATCAAAATAATAATAACGAAATTCATAACCAATTCTCATAGCACAAATTATCATAGTCCGTCCGTAAAATAATCTCTATAGTTTTTCAATATGTCCGCAGAATAAACTCACTCGTAACTCACAGTTTTTACAACGTTGAATAGACGATAAGTTATAACAATATCAAATCCGAACAAAACACCATTTCATCTAGATTACCTCGCACGAAACAAAATGGTAAGAAAACAATTGCAACGTAATTCACCGTATTCTAATCGTAGGTACTTATTTTTAAAAAATAATAACGAACCTCAATTAATTTGAAATCAAATCCGATCCTAGAAGATTTTTACTAAGTAACACCATACTGTGATTCTTATTTCAAAATAGCTAAACCTTATTTTTAACATAAATTATAACAAGATAAATCGAAACACAAATCAATTTTAAACCTGGGCTGATCCAATAAACCATTTGCTATTCAACAAACCGTACGGTATTTTAAAACAATTTCACTTTGCCACAGCAGCGCAAGTCATAACAAAACTACCGCAAAATATATTGATTAATCTTATTTTGATGCCATGTTTCGAAAACTCGCACGAAATAGAAACGAATCCATTAAAACGCGTAATGAAAATAACAACATTAACGTATTGGATCTTTTTAAGTCACACAATAATTTATCACGAATTTTATCCACAGCACGTTAAGAACATTTTTTTGCACAAACACACTATTACGGCTTACAAGACGTTAGATACCTAGTTCTCAATTTTTATTTTTACTGATGTTATGAGGGACGCATAGTTTTAATCGGGCTCTCGTATTATTTTAAGATCTAATAATTCTTGCACCTTTTTATTCCGACTTCCCTTTCAGCATACGGCAAACAATATGGTTTCCTATTTATAGGTTTATCACCATTAAGCTTAATACGCATCTTTCCCTAATTATTAAGTCTATTTCGCCCAGAACACCAGAAAAACAGTCAGAGTATCGTTCTAACAAACCGAATAACTGTTTTGTGTCGGAAAAACGAACAAAACGAAAAGAAGCGTTACTCATAAAACACGATAGAATTAATCACTGGACAGTTACTTAGTACCGAGTCTGTGGGTTTGGGTATAACCCTGGCTTAGTCACAACAAAATCTTTATTCGCGAGTCCGTTCCGTCAGTTACAATGACAACTCAATTTATACCGAGCTACTATCGACCGTCCGTCTGAGATACGTCAACGCACCTAGCCGTCCTAACCGTATCTCTGTCACTTGCCATCATCCTACTTCAAGATATGACTTAAGGCGCTGCAATCGAATGTCACGTCATTCATTGCATTTAGCGCCCTCTTTAACAGTGCTACCAACATACTTCCGTTACCATGAAGTCATACAAACATCTTAATATCGCAAACTCATCGTTATCGCCAACATTTGTTAATTTAAAATAATTTCCGAATATTTTACATAACGATAGTATTATTTAATTCTCTACTTAACTCTTTGTTCCTCAAAGGTGATAAATTCGCAATAATCTCTCCAACAGATTCGCCCTTCTTCCAGAACTTTGGATTGTTGCTAATATTGCATACACGGACATATCCAACTCCATCATGAAGCATCGAGCTTGATATTGCGTATGATAAACCGCCCATGCTGTATCGACGTTGTTTTGTACATAGCTTTCTACAGAAGCATCGTTGGAAGTGACGCGCACCAAACTGCTTCTTACAAGAACTTCCGGGACTCTGTATTTACCAGCAACATTCTGAATATTTATAACCACACTCTAGCCTGTCCTGGTAATTTGGATTACCTACATCTTAAAAGATTTTACTTCATCTGAGCAGTTGTATATATTGCTTAATTGTTCGATTTTCTTGATCCAACTTTTTACATTTACGTCGTTATTGTACGGATCGAAATCAGGAATCAATTTTTCAGTATTGCGTAACGACACAGTAGATTTAGCATCTTTGATATTCATTAAATCCGATATTCTTTTGTCCACTTGCTCCAATATGCTAGACAATGAATAATTTGATGTTGAATCAGAATTTTCATAATTACTAGTTTAGCCTGGAAACTTCCTTTTCTTGAAAATAAATCTTCTCGGGTTACCGCCATTACAATTTCTCTTCATCTTGAAGCGTAGGTTAATAAAAATGCCACTTCTGATTATAAGGGAGTGGTCTTAAATAAATGCAAACTTTTCAGATTACTATATTTTAATGTGATACTCAATTACAGAAATATTAATAAGAGCCCACACATTTATATGTTTCTCCCCTCTCCTCAACTTTCGCACCTCTCCTCTCCTCTCCTCACCTCTCCTCTCCTCACCTCGCCTCGCCTCTCCTCTCCTCGCCTCTCCTCACCTCGCCTCACCTCGCCTCACCACACCTCGGCTTACCACACCTCGGCTCACCTCTCATCGCAACAAACGCCATCTATCCACTACTTCCGTTACAAAGTTATAATAAGTTTACAATAAGAATTGTCTTAAAGCCCTTTCTGGGTTTGTCAAGACAATGGTTCTCTTAACCATAAAAACAAACTTATTTAAAACTTAACTTAAGCTAATAATTAAAACTAATAAATGTTATAAATATTTTACAACTTAAAAATAACTTTTCACTATAAATTAACATCTTTTAAACATTTCTATTAGTATTCAATTTGTTTAAAATAAAGCGCGGTGATCAAGCATTCAAACAAGAATTGTTGAAGTAAACCCGGCCACAAAAAGTATTGTTGGGTCTATACCTCATGCCTCTCTGCTTAATATTACTTAGGCTGTGTCAGACTCTCATAGGAAATCTAACTTTAGCCTATGTATGGTACTTATAAGTAGGGCATTCTACAGTGGGAGAGCAGATGTATGTAAATAAATAAAAATCGTTTATTTCAGACAATTACAGCCCATACACAGCATAAAAATTATAGTATCGAAATTATCATAAGCACATTATCATTAGCAAAGATAGAAACAAATTTTATTTAATATTAAGCCTTTTCAAACACCGTAATAACGAGAGATAAATAATCAATCACAGTAAGCCAATCAATCAATAATGACGAAAGTTGTAAACGCGCAGTTTTTGATAAATTTACAAATAAATACCTACCTACCTACACCTCGTTTCACGATTAAAGAGTTTTTCTGAAAACAAAGGTGATACCGGGTGCAAAAAAGAGTCGTTCCCCGTAGACCCGACGTCAATCCCAGTCAATCCCTACTGCTATGTCGATAGATGAATGAAAACTATCAGTGAAACCCGAAATTATTACAAAAATTAACCTACGTAAATAAAACAATACAAACTTTATTAATAGTTATAGAACCCTAATATAAAACACTATTTAACCAGATTTATCGCGTATGATTAAAAATATAAATTATATTTGATAAATCCGGTAAAATTGTTGTGTTATATTGTGCATAATAAATCGTGAAAACTTTAGACAGAGTTAAAGAACCTTTGCACAGATTTTTCCGTTTTAAAGAACAGTTCCAAAGCGATGTCTCATTTTTGTAAGCCTTATAATGCGTTTAATATTGATGATTTTTAAACAGCAAAACACTACCTTTTTTATATTATTTTAACTTTATGTTCTATGTTTAATTCCATTAATTTAAGGGAAGTATTTTTTTGAGCTGATATTTAAAATTTCGAGATGTTATTATGATCAGTTGAAAAACATATTGAGCAGTCCAATAAATGAATGAGCGGTAATAATGATGGAATGAGCGGATAAATAGTTCGGTACTGATACGATATTTGCTATATTAAATAATATGTGTTGTGCGATGCCATAAAACCATAACCTTTAAAAAAAAATCATATGCATAGTGTATGTGAGGAATTGTGTGTAATTCCAATATCGTTGTTTATTAATACATATTGCGGTTTGAAAGATTTTGCTATCAGAAGGGCTCCCACACCTGTAGATGTAGTCAGTATGGTTAGGTGCGACGACGAGCGCAGCGAGGAGGTGCAGTTAGGTTGCATATAGTTATACACGTGCGCGAGCCGAGCGAGCGAAGCGAGCGGTGCCGCGGTAGCAGCCGGCGGAGCGCCATAGACCTGGTCATCTTTCTCACTCAATCCTGGACAATCCCGACATGGTCAAAAGTCATAATCCTTAGAATTTTATTTCTTGCCGACAAATTCCGATTTTATTTCTGCCCTCACGTAACCGCCACTCAATAATTTTTACGGCTCATTTAATCATTTTCCTGCTCAATAATTTATTAAATGATCCTTTTGTTTACTTTACTACTAAGTTTTAACTGCTGAACTAGTTATTAAACGTGCCTTAATTTAATATTTGATTCCTGAAAAAAAAAACTGGAATATTTATGTGTAACTTGCATATGAATAATTTTGTCAAGATGACAAAAGGGGACACATGAATCCTACTCCAACTAGTCATGACAACTTGACTTATATAGGAAATAGTTTACTTCTTTCTGTAATATGCCATCTGTTCCGAAGTCCACGGTATCGGAATTTATTTGTTTAGAGACTTCTAAACAAATAAATTCGAGTCAGTCTCACTATTCCCATTACCCATTGCAGTGGTAATACTGAGACTGCACTTTTTTTTCAAATCAGTCTCACTATTCCCATTGAATTACGAAACGCCGAATGGTAATAGCGAGGCATGTTCTCCCCTACAAAATGTCTCATTATTTCCGCGTTTTTTAAACGTCGCGTTTAATTTTAACCAACAAAAATTACAGTCAAAAATTTTGACTGTAATTTTTGTTGGTTGAAAGTCAGGCAAAACGGTTTTCAACAAATCACATAATATTTAATATGTCGCCAGTTTTTTGTCTGATAATAAAACATAAATCACAGGAACAACATTTGTGACATTCATATCACTACTCTTGTCTAAATGTACCGACAAAAGTTGACCAAATGGACTCGGGCAAGAAAAAAATGTGCCGTCCATAAAATAATGACCTTCATTCAAAGTTGGTGCTATTTCTTCATGACAGAAAATTAAAATTCTTACACCATTATCATTATAATCTGCCAGTAAATGTTTTGTAAACATATCTGGAACCTGCACTTTCTCAACAGATTTATGGCATAATTTAGTAACTTTTAAAAATCTATTCCTTTGTCTATACATTGACGCTTTTTTTGCTTTAAATTTTGGTAAGGGTGTACCCGTAAAATGTATTCCTTGTTCCTTCAAGGATACAATTCCCTTTTGGAAAGCGTTAAACACTGATATTTTTCCTATAGCAGCTTCCTTAGAATAGTTTGCCATTGTTGACTGTACTATTATTTCATTTACATTTGGAACACATTGAGTAGAATGTATCACTAATGAAACTTTCGTCTTGCAATCCTGAAATGTTATTGATGATCAATTACAAAAGTACGAAGTTTTTTATAGTTTAGCAAATTCACAAATTTCGAAAACGAATAGCTTATTTAGATGTATTATGATAATGATGATTAATTTATTGTGTAGGTACTTACTGGAGTCACTGTCAAGGATCCCTTGCATTTAGTTATATGGCGTTTATTACAACCACAAAGCCGATACATAGTAGAGCTGCTGTTAACAAAGTTGCACAGCTTCAATTTGGGTTGTCCTGACGTCACGCAGCTTTTAGTTCAAGCTATTCCTCGCTAGAGGCACTGGCGTCAGTTCGTCGCTGACTTCTGAGAAAAATCCTCCATTGTTTCTCGATGTAAAATTTAGTTTTCTATACTTTTATAAAGGAATTACATTGACAATCCAAATAAAATAAACTTACACTGAAGATAATTTCATTCATAATTATTTTTTACAAATTGTTTGTTTTCCAATTATTTGTGTCCAAAATTCCAGATTGTTATTTGTTGCCTAGGTGATTTTTATGCCGCGAAAAAATGTTGCGCTATCTAGCGTCAAGTAGAAATACTTTTATTTCGCGGTTTTTTCTGACAGATTTGGAACGTATGAAATTTCGTTAAAAAACTAGAGCCACCTAGTAAAGTATAGCTGAACTTTTTTGATGATCATGTGAATATTTTAGACTTATGTTTCAACCGGTTTTTACTACTCGCTACTAGGTGACTAATGCCATCGCCTGTTTGGCTATGATTGGCCATAACCCACCGCTTACCCCTCCCGCACCCCGCGCGTAAGCTTCACTTGAGTCCCTAGAAAAAACTGAATAGGGCAGCTCCTCTATATATTTCCTCCGTGATTACAACGCCATATATAATTTCCATTCTTATATTGAGAATGCTTTACGTATTCATAACCCTCATATAACAAAATATTCCCTTTTCCTCTTTTAATTATCTCAATATCCATTGTGATCAAAGATGAATATATTTCATTTAATTTATTATTTATTTAATACTCCTATGAGAAATGGGTACGTCATTGTAAATCATTACTGTCATTGTGACTTATTATTACTAGATATCAAAATAATAAAGAGGTCCTATTATCGAGCGTTTGATTTGGTCGCGAATAGTAGCGTTAAAAAAACGCAATGGGGATAGTGATACAAGTAGTATCACTATTACCATCAATGGGAAAGCTCAATGGGAATAGTGAGACTGACCCATAAATTCCGATACCGTGGACTCATTTTTGTAATTATTTCGGGTTTCATTGATGGTTTTTATTTTATATCGATAAAGCCAGAAGTCTAGGAAGTAATCCCTAATGCGATGGATTAAACGGGGAATTGAAATTCCCCGTCGACCCATCAATGGGTTGACTCTCCGGGTCTACGGGGAACGATTCGAAAAAAATATACATGGTAGAGCCTGGCTAACGAAAGTAGACATTGGGGTTTTTGCTAATTTTTTATGTCACTGTTGTCAATCGAACGGTTGTAGGTGGTTTTGGTGATTGAGATTTTGGAATTTTTATATTTGAAAATAAATAAAAAATAAAATTTGATAGTTTCATAACCAATGTAGGAAACTGCGATACCAGTGACTCTGACGATTCATTCCATATAGAATTGCTGGATTCAGATTTTGGTTACAATGAATAAAAATAATTATTTTATTTTGTTGTTTTATTCTTAAGCCTGATTAATACTAGTTGCCTATCATTTTAATTACATACATCTCATCAAAAAGTAGAACAGTACCAATATTGTTATTTTTTACGATAATTTTATTTAAAAAAATTTATTAAGTATCATGTTAGTTTAATCCATATGTGTCGTACTATTATCGTGGTTACCATGTTGGGATTTTTTTAAATTCGCCAGATTTTTTCATTCTCTACTTTCACTAGCCAGACTATAGTTCTCTTTATTTCATGAACCACACAAGCAGTAAGGCTTATGTTATAAGGGATCGATATAATAAATATAGACAATAATTTATAACCTATTTGATATTTAAACATAGAAACTAAAACAATGTTTTTTTACTTCAATCATTTTCTTGGCGGAATAGATTTTATTCATTCGGTATCTCGAATGAGATCCTGGACATTTGGTTAGTTTTTGAAAATATGAATATTTTTATTTTAAGTTATTGTATTGATTTTTTTTAAACTTAATACTCCATATTACTTTCAATAAATATAATTATTTGTGCCTTGTTTGAAGTAATTTATTGATAGCAAATATTCGTCGTATGGTTGAAATTTAAATTAGGCGAATCTAATAACGTGATTAGATTATACTATTTGCAGCGTGATTCGTTGTATTTTCCATGTTCAGGTTGTTTGGTTCTTGCACAGACACAATGAAGCAGCCAAGACCCTCCATCAATAGCTCGCTCTGAAATATCGTGTCATCTATCAGAAACACGCTAGAGCCCGTTATCGAAAACGACAGCGCCAAGCCCTACTGGCATCGGCACATTACCAGGAATCGGGACAAGACTAATCTAGGCAATAAATCTAATGGACTGATCGTCGTCTTAGGTGTTTTTGGTGGACATAACCATCCCACTTGACGAGAACCTCGAGAAGGCTTAGACCGAAATATGGGAAGTTTTATCCACTAAAATTTTCCCAGTTGTAATATCCGCAAATGGTTTGACCCCAGTCACATTGGTAAAACACCTTGAGAGGCTGGAATGGACCGGTGGTGGTCGAGGGACAAAAGTTACAAAAGCGAGTAGTTTATTATTTATTAATTCTAGCCTTATTTTGTAGACTGAGGTTTAAGCATGTTCAATATTTCTAAACGTCTGCCATTCAATTATTTTTTGCAATTGAATGGACTATTGAAAATGTGCATCATCGACATCAACAGCATTAGGTTGCGGTTTTCGCGTTTGGGTGCACTTGAACAATTCTATGGTTGATTTTAAACATGAACAAGGCACGGTTTGCCCGCCTTGGGTCAGCTTAGAATAGCCTTACCGTCTCTTGATAAGCGTGATATAAGTCAACTTATCCGACTGCCCCCTGCTTGGTGGAAGGAGCCAGGCTCTGTCAGGCTAGCTACCACTCCTCATATAAAATCTGCTACCCATGACGCCAAATGACGGAAATTAATGATACTCCTATTTATAATAGCAAATAATTGAGCTGGAGTCAACAAATTGCTTGGAATATTGCAAAAATGAATGCAATTACTATTGCATTCATTTTTGCAATATTCATACAAATTTTACAAAACGCTTTTGGTTTGGGAAGTCAAAAGTCTACCTAGACCATGTTTTCGGACCATGTAAACGACAGGTAAAATCATTTTATTCATTTATTAACTAAAACCAAATAATCGGACCTCACAACAACAAGCAAAGTTTTTTCTGACTCTACAAGGAAATTTGAAGCTTAGAGTTCCTGTAAATGTACGAATGCAAAATCGTTTAAATATTTATTTATTTCTACACGGGGTATAGTACCGTTTTCTATAGGGCACCCGTAGGACCCATAGACTTAATACCGTTTTTTGTGACACTTTGTAGGTACACACAGTGTGTCCGCGCACGTAGTAATAAAACTTTAGGGACAGTGACTGCACACTATTTCATCCACGAAAGTGCCCCATATGTCAGGTCAATTCGAAAACCCGGGCAATCTGCAGCCATTTTTATTTTTACTTCAGCAAAATTCACCTTAGCTTGTAAAACATTGGCGGCTTAAGTAGTACGTATTGTAGAAATTTATCGTTGGTGTTGTTCTAAAGGCAAAGGAGTAGAGTATATGACAACATAAAAAAATCTTTAAAATAATACTTTTTTTGTTGGTTTCCGGAGGGACAAAGTTAGTTTTTTACAAAAACTTAACGCATCTGGTTGCTTTATTCTGAAATTGCGTGAAAACCATACCGTTGACCCATGTTTTTGTTAAATTCCTTTATAATATTTGAGATGCTTAATAAATTGGTATATGATTCACTGCTCTCGGTTTAATATTTTAAGAGTTATTGTTGATCAAAAATACCCCTTCGCTCGCCGAAGCAAAATTTACCTAAACTTGCAAAATGACAGCTGTTTAAACTTTGCGGCTTGTAGGAACTCAATACTGGTGTTTTGTCAAAGACAAAGGTTCAAAGTAACATAAAGCGTAAAAGTATCTGGCAAATAATCGTTTTATTTGTAATTGCCGAGCGGCCAAATTTATTTTTTACAGGATTTTAGCGCATCTGCGCGCTTTATTCTAAAATTGTTCAAAAACCACGCCGCTAACTCATGTTTTTTTTCTTATTCTATTACAATGTTTGAGATGCTTAAAAAAAAATTGGGATATTTTCGTCGATGAAATAGTGTGTAGTAACTGCCTCTTAAGTTTTATTACTACATGCGCGGGACACACTGTATATTTAAATTATTATTTATTGTCTGTATTAAAGAGTATTTACAATATTTTCGAAAAAAAATATATTTTATTTAAATGAATGCATCCAAAAATGTTGAATACATCTGACATGTCAATTTGACAATGACCTTTGTTTGTTTACAAAAAAGCTCTTTAATCGTGAAATGGAGAAAATATTTACATAAAAACTTGTGTATTTACTATCAACGTAGGTTACGTTGTAAAAATATTATTTTACTACGTTATTGATTGATAAGCCCTTGTGATTTTCCATTGCTGTTATTATTATGTGTATTTTTAGATCTCTGTATCTGTTATGCAAGAGAAGATCATCTTGCGTCAAACCTGATAAGGCTGCTACTTACTGTAGGCGGCAGCGGATTCACGTACGAGAAAATTGACTAAGGGCTAAAAACGGGGCCCAGAGTGCCTATTGTTATAAAATATTAAATCATTAATTTATAAAAAGCTTAAAAATCTTTAAAAAGCAAGGCTTATTATTTAATGTGAGAATAAATAAGTTTAATACAAATTAATTCTATATTCTTAATATACAGGGCTAGATTATAATCACAGGCCAAATTTTTTGACACTGAAAGGATTTTTTTATAGCACCGATTTTTGTAAAAAAAAGGTATGTATTTTTTAACCTTTTTTTACAAAAAGCTTTATTTAACGTGAGAATAAATCATTTGAATACAAGTTAATTCTATATTCTTAAAATAAAGGGCTAGATTATAATCACAGGCCAAATTTTTTGACACTGAAAGGATTTTTTTTTAGAACCGTAATTTTTGTAAAAAAAGGTATATATTTTTTAACTAGGAAATTAAAATATTCGCTATCATATTAAGCAAAGCATGGTTACTCTAACTTATTTTACTTACTCTATAAATACCATTAAGAATCAAGACTACTAGGCTCTACCACAAAACATCTTGTAGTAGGTACTACGTCGTAGTATTACGAGTATCAAACGTAACAATGAAAGGCCGCATCGTACCGTGCGAAGGGTGTTTTTATATTGTATCAAAGAAGCTAATATTTATCTGGTGACTAAAACTAGCCCTGTAGAAGTGTACAACATTGCTGAAACAGGGTCTAACCTGTATCATCCTCACAGAAAAAAATATTTAACAGTAATAACTTTTTGGATCAATCTTTCCTGATCCAAGAGCTAAACTATCAAACAGAAAAAAAATATATTAAGCCTGGGGCGTTTTTCGGGGTTATCGCATTCTAAACAAGACATCAACATTTCAGCTTAAATTCATTAACTCGTTTTCCTCGCCCGATGTTCCCCTATGTTCACAGTCTAATAATCTTTAGGTACCTAAATCAAGTTACTATCTTTACGTATGTAAAAAAATAAGAAGTGTCAAGTTTGCCTTTAAAAAAAAAAAAAAACTCTTAAGAATAAAGAAAAAGGTTATTAATAACTAAGTTATGCACTTAAGTAGGTATGTGCCAACATTTGGTATTCGTCGTTTTATATAATTAGCGTCTCAAAAATACAAATCGAGGGATCAGACAGGTTTATCTTCCCATTCTACATGATTTAGGTAAACCCTTGAAAGTTTGAAAATGAATGTTTTTGTTTTTTTTATTAGCATTTTTTTGGAACTTGGAAGAAGTTATTTTGATAAATAAATAAATAATATCTTTATTTTCCAATACAGGAGCACATGCAACAGGTGGAGCATACAATTTTTGTGGCGATAAATTTTATTTATTTTATGTTATTTGGGTGGCCAACAGCTTTTACTTAAAAACTAGGTTTAACATATAATGTCGAGTAAGCCATTAACAAGCCTCCGCAGATACATTTGGAGATAGAAAAAAGATGGATACATACACGAAAAAAAAGGAAATTATATAAAGTAAAAATAACAATAACAACAGCAGTATTTAAGATATGACAATTTGCTTCTTAAATAACAATACCTTATGCCACACGAGATGATTTTAACAGAAATGAGTTTTTTCGATAGTTCGTACGGGCAAACAGAGCATAGAGCAGGTTCCTTATCCGAGAATGCCTCAGACAAGGAACATGTAGGTATAGCTGCAAGGCAGCGTGCAAATAATAATATCTAATATTCTCATATTTCTAATATTAAGCACAGTACCTACAATCATTTGGAGGCTAAAGCCAAATATAGATCAAAAAGCTCTTTTTAAATAACACACTTTCAACCGCATTTATGAGTATGATCTCCTTTTGCTATCAGTGACTAAACCCGAGTAAGTCCATCCTAACCTCATGGTAAGCAAGATGAGTTCGAAGATGAAAGCTTACGGGTTTAACGGGAAGGAACTGGCTCCAGGCATGTCGCTTGGTGGTCGCTAGCCAGAATCCTGAAGGGTTTTCACTAGGTGTTACGAGATGTTAGAGACCTAAAAATGGTGTTTAGAAAGAGGATTTAATAACGAAAATGTTCTTAATGATAATTTACAGTGGCGGAGAAAAAATATTGACCAATAAACCAAAAAAGTCTTCTTTCAAATCCAGTTAGGTTTTTTCTCGGTTTTCTTACCGATCGATTGTTGTGATAATTCACCTTAAAAAGAGGCCCACGAAACATCTTGTCATTCAATTTCGATGCATGGCCTCTTCACGGCAAAAAGCTGGTTAGATTTTCAGTTTGTATACAATCTACGCAGTAATTATGGGATTCAGTATGTATTTTTAAATCGTATTATCAATACTGTATCGTCGGGTTAGTGACCTCAAAGATCATCTTTTTGAATGGGTTGCCCCGACTTCTTCATTGACGATAACCCTGTGTGTGTAAAACTTTATAATCTTGAGGGTTTCTGAATCTTCATTGTTCTGCGATGACACGAATTCAGCACGTACTTAGTTAATTTTAATTAAATTCCTTAGTCAATTTTAAAAATACTTACATCAGCAGTCGATCATGCTCTATAGGTCATCTACGGTTGTTAATACTTGTAATTTAACGGATGTTAAATTTTATTAATCTAATCGCTATTCATTTTAAGATACTTACTAGTAGGTAAGTACTAAATATAATTAATTTGTCTTCAGTTCAGGTTCGTAGAAAAAAGGTAAACGTTGGTAGGTGTGCACGTAGCGTAGGGTTTCCATAGTCAAGGTTTTAAATATTCAGTAAGAATACCTTATTTTGAAATAATATATAAAGCTAAAGAGTTTGTTTTTTTGTTTGTTTGTTTGTTTAAACGCGCTAATCTCAGAAACTACAAATGGGATTTGAAAATTTCTTTTTGCATTTGATAGCCCCACTCTTGAGGAAGGTTACAGGTTATATTTTATCCCGAAATTCCCACGGGATCAAATGTTACGCGGGTAAAACCGCGCGCGGTGGCTAGTTTTGAAATAAAAAGATAAATAACCCAAACAGATGTATGCTGACAGTGATGACATATAGCACTGAGAGAAAGGTCGCTAACGATGATCTATCAATATGAACAAACTCATGGTCGCTCAGTGGGCAGTGCAAAGTGTTATGACTGTGGGATCGAATCAGAAATGAGGAGATAGGCACGGACTGCAAAGCTGAAGTGGCTGACATAGCTCGCGGAACAGATGGCCTTAAATTTCTAAAGTTTCGACCATGTAGGTACCTATTATTGGGGGACGCTGTGGAGGTAGGCTCCGCGCAAGGTAACAATCTGGTCAAAGAGGCATTTGTACATGCTACTCTTGAAACCATAGCCTTAACACTATGCAAAGCTTGAACTCTGATAAAGCTTGATACTTCTGTTGTTTCATTTTGTCTTTACCTTTAAGAGCTTCTTAAATTACTGAAAAGCAATGGACTATATAAGTAAAATCTAGCCATCCATCGTCACAAAGTTGACACGTAGGATAAAGTTATCTTAAAACATATTTCGGAGCGTAATTCGAAATTGCGCTATCAATTTCTGTTGCATAAATTATGAACAACTGACAGAAGTCCTGGCACGTAATACCCGAGGGTCAGGGTCAAGCGTTACTTGGGCGCATTGCCTTATCTATTAATCCATGTATGAATAGGTACAATATTGTTATCATATCTGCTTTACGACTGGCATTGCGTCAAATGTATTGTTTATAGTATTAGGTCATGCTGAGGAGACACACCCTTGCACGTGCCGCGCCGTGCGTATTCCCACGGCCCACAGTGTGCCGCCTAGAACATGCTAGGTGGACAACATCATTTTATGTTCTAAAGATACTTTATCATTTTTGTTTAATTTTGTAATAAAAAGAAAAATATATTATAAAACAGAAAAATATATTTAAAAAATACATAGGTATCTATAAAAAAATCAAATGCCCGATCAAGGGCCCGATTTTTCAATCTTCGGATAAAGTCTTCAAGCTGTCGAGACTTTATTCATTAGATAACTTTTATCTGACCATTGAATAATCCACGAATGCAGAGCATTGAAAAATTCGGACCAGTGGTTCTGGAGATAAATGGTAACATTGGTTTGCACAAACACCCTCTCACCCCAAACGCATATACCGTCTCCGTTCCGTCGTGGGTAAAAACCGACTTCAAGTCCAAAACTTTTGCTGATGTATCGAAATCACGACCTTGTACCAAGGTAAATGAACTCCGTATTCATAAATATTTTTTCAAAAATTTTAAATTTTTCAAGAAGTACTCCATTGATATCGATGAAATTTATATGCGACCACCTCTTAAGTCTATCGTATGATATACTTAACTCTATCGTATGAAACAAGAATATTTAAAATAGATTAATAATTGTCCTCAAAAACGTGTAACAAAGACACAAAAAAAAACATATCTACACACGAATTGAGATCCTCCTCGTTTTGGAAGTCGATTGAAAATCAGGCCTTAAGAGACTAACTTAACCTAATAATCATCATCAGAGTCTTCTGATAAATCGTGAATTGTATAATCGTCGTCGTTTCGCAGCATTGTGCGACAATGAAAACGTCATTATCGCACAATGCTACGAAACGACGACCAGTCTTGATTCCTCTATACTAGGGCGCCTCGGGCGTAACGAAAGCAGTCTCTGTTAATTGTTTTATTTTTAATTATGGATCGTGAAAACATAAGTGTTCTGTGCCCAGAACTTCCATCATATCCTCATTTACTGACGATTGTGAACGATGTACTTTTTGGGGGAAACACTGCTAATAACATCATTCTAAGCGAACGGATGCGTTGTTTAAATCTACATAGTAAGCTAGGCTTCGTCACTACTTAACTACCTAGGATTAGTGCTACTAGAACTTTGAGGTTTCGAAATATTTTCTGGCTTGCCCTTATGTCTCTTTTCACATTTGCAACCTTTGTCCTACTGAAAGCACAGCTCAGCCACTTCACTGACACTTCGAGATTCCACTAGATTCACGAGACGACGTTTCTTCGTCTTCGTTTTCCTACTGCAGTTATATTGATGGTTGTAGCGAAAAAAAACACACAGTTCCTCATCAAGCCAAGCCTTATTTTTGATTTAAAAACGCTCTTTCGATATTCCTGTAGCCAACAATTTAGCACTTACCCGAAAATTTGAAAATTTTCATTTTGTTTTTTTTTTTTGCTGCTTTGAGTTATTTCATCAACGTGGAGTTACGAATTTAAAACTTATTTTACTCACGAGTTTTTGTGATTTTTTTGAGCGTTGTAAACACTCCCGGAAAAATCTACTCTTGAAATAGAGTAAACGTGTTGTAAAAAAGCTAATTGTAAGAGCCAATATCATGCCACAACCAAATTGATTACATTCAGCTATTGATGCACAACACGAACATAGTCATAATGTCATTAGTCATTAACATGACCTGGCACCGCTGGCAGCAACTTTTAGCGCAAGCAACAGCCATCACCCTCCGCAAAAACAATTTTAGGGAAGAGGGTGACTTGACACCCGAAGCTACCACTGCCGTTTAAGGGAGCATGACGTACTTACTGTTTTCTGGACAAGAAAATAAGTGAGTAGGGCACTTATTGTGCCACACTTATTGTGCCACATGGCACATTGCACAGCCAAGCCGTAAACAAAATTATGCACGATGTTGCAATGTCACGCAAAATTTTCAAAAAGAGCACTCGCGTAATTACCAAACATATTCTGTAATATGCTTACGTCGTCGCATCGATGACCTAATGTCTGCTTTTTTATTTGTATTATTGACAACGACAGGTTATCATCAAGTAGCCGGTTAGGGTCTTAGTTTAGTACTGTAGGACCTTCGAGATGATGCCTGCTTTCCCATTTCGATATTAAAATTTCGTACTTTTCAGTGTCAGCCTATAAAAGTTAAAAGTAAAAGTTCTCAACCACAAATTCTACCACTAATTTGTTAATGTCAGAACTCAAAAGTTACATTCGATATAATCAACGTATGCAGAGCATTAAAAAACCGACTTCTCGTCAAAATTTTGGCTGAGTTACAATATCATCAACGTAAACATTCTCCGAAATCTATACTAATATATAAAGCTGAAGAGTTTGTTTGTTTGAACGTGCTAATCTCAGAAACTACAAGTGAGATTTGAAAAATTCTTTTTGCATTTGATAGCCCAACTCTTGAGGAAGGTTATAGGCTATATTTTATTCCGAAATTCCCACGGGATCAAAAGTTACGCGGATAAAACCGCGCGCGGTGGCTAGTCATACATATTCTTTCAAAAATTTGAAATTTTCAATGAAGTACTCAACCAATTTCGATGAAATTTATACGGGACCAACAACAAAGTACCTTTTTAAAAACAAGATTTAAAAAAAATCGTTTTTTTTTAATCGGTCTGAAATATCGTGTAACAAAGACAAAAAAAAAACATATAGACGAGTTGAGAACCTTTTTTGGAAGTCGGTTGAAAAGGTGGACCCACATTAGTTTTACTGAATATCACTCCTAGTTCACTCAATAAGAAGAATTAGCTTGCAGAAGCTGGTATGGAAGTCGTCGTAACAACTTGTGCTCTAAATATCTAACTTACTTCCGAACTCTTTGCACACAACTTGGGTCGTGGACGCAATTTGTTGACAGAAATTTCATTTGGACGTTATAGCACAGAATAAGTAATAGGTTATAGTAATGCCCAAAAGCCCTAGATGGTTGGTGATAGGGACCTTCTAAAGTCTTAAATTTCCATTATTATCAATTCACCTACAATTGTAACTGTATTATGATTCATTGGAGTAATTATTTTAATATTTTTTATAAAGGAGGATACAAATTCTTACGTAGCTTTTATTTTTGTTTTATCATTGGTTTAAAGTACGTGCCTGTCTCCGTGCAATAAAAATATGCTCTTTTGTCTTTAAGCCCCGTCCCCACTTTTTCTTGACGACAGATACTTAAATCTTGTAGTTTTAAGTGTCGTGGCCATGCCGTATTATAGAGGTGTTCACGTATAAAACGACACGATTGTGTGACACGTGTCGTTGTTGCGACCACCTATAACCCTATTTATATGCTTGCCAAATCTCGGCAAGCTTCCACAGGCACAAGCGTGTAAACGGGGTGGTTTGCTATTTGATTATTTAACGGAGTATACATAAAATTTAATAGATACATTGAGATCACTAACAAAAGATGGAATATTTTTTAAATTATACTTTTTATAACAAATTTTGCTTATGTCACATTTTTTAAATATAAAAATACACTTTTTGAGATAAAAAAATTATATATTTTAGTTTTTATCCACCAAAATTGAATTTAAAGGTCAATTTCGGATAGTAAATTATTGAAAGAAAAAGAGGGTTTAACTAAATATTGTCAACATTTATTATGAAATTGTTTTTATTTAGTACAATATAAATCCTCCCCTGACTCGGACGCATGCGGCAATACTTTTTGGCATGCTGAGAATTAAGTTATCCAGCATTTCTTGCGGTAACCTGTCCCATTCTTGCATTACAGCTTCTCTGATCTCGGGCACTGTCTGGGGAGGTGGCTGTCGATTCCAAACAGCTCGCTTGACAACTAATTTGTAGTCCAGTAGTAGCCCGCAACTCAGCTTTTATTTTAGTGCCATTGATTGTTGGGTCTCGGGCAGTCAGCAATCTGATGTAACGCTTCTGAGCAGCAGTAAGAACAGATGGCCGACCACTTTGAGGTCGATCAGCAAAGTTATCCACGCCGCGATACTTCCGTATCGTGTTCACGACACATAATTGGGATACAGCCACTCTGCGTGCTATTGCTCGCGTAGAATTTCCTTCTTCCCTCAATGTAAAAATTCTTGCTCGTTAAACTTCTGATAATCCCCTCGGCATCTTTTTGAATGAATTCCATATTCGAAAAGTCAGAAAAAACATTTGAATCAAGTTGGTCAGATTTTTGAATGAGTGTAACCAAGGATTTAGTCTCTTTTTATACAAAAAAAAATTAATATCTTAAATTTTTTTCTTATTAAAAGATTTAAATGATCTAAGATCTGTGATAAAAGATCTTTAAATGAAGAATCTTAGAAAATAAAGAAAAAACGTTTTATGCTAACGTGACAAAAACGAGTTCGTATTATCAAAGTGATCTCAAACTATCTAAAAGTATTTCGATCTTTATCGTGATCAGACGTGCTCAATTAATGAGTTTATTAAATTAAAATTATTGCTTAAGTAACTGTGACCTACTCAGTAAGTAGAACAACTGAAATAATGTCACCCGAATATTTAGTGTTCATTAAAGAAGATTTCTACTATATTATGTTTAAAAATGGATGGCAGCCCCTTTAATCGCAGTATAATTACTCGGCGTAGCCCGCCGACTTCGCCGGCACCCGCACCCCCGCTTCCGTCCCGTCACCTGGAAGAGGACTCACCAACTGTTATCTCTACTCCAGAGATACAGAATTGGTTATCAACTATAGAGCAGTGCCTCAATGAAGTATGCAATATCGCTTCAGAAGGAAAACTCAATACTGAGCAAAAGATGAAAAGCAGCGCACTTTGCCGCAAAGTTGCTCATGGCACTTCACAAGTGGCTGTCCAATATCAGTCAACCAAGTCACATGCCCTTCAATACCGAAACAATTCAAGCCTATGAAGACAAACAAGACCTCTCAGAACGCCTCTCTAATCTACAAAAAGCTATTGAAACGACCTCTAAAGCTACAGCACAAACAGTTTCATTCGCCGAAATGGTCAAAAAGGGTGCCAATACCTTTATTCAGCCGCAGAAGTCCAATTTAGTCGCAATTACCCAACTGACAAGTTAAAGACCAGCGAAGAAACGAAGTCCCTAATCCAAGAAATCATCAAACCAGGACAAATGAAATTACAAGTTAGAGGTCTTCGTAAAACAAGGAATGGCGGTGTTATAATTAGTACTGACTCTAAAGACGACCTTAACAAGTTGAAGCAGTCGGCCCAATTATCTTCCTCTGGCTTAACAGTGGACGAACCCCAAAGACGCAGACCTAGAATTGTTATCATCGGTGTTCCAACATCAATGAAGGAATCAGACGTACTCAGCTGCATATATGAACAAAACCTCGCCGATAAACTAAAGGATATGACATACGAGTCCTTTTTGACCTCAATCAAGTTGAGCCATAAGTCAGGCAGAAAAGACGCTGAGTCCTGCAACTACATCCTGGAAGTCTCTGCACAAATACGCTTACCTCTAATAAAAAATGACAGGGTGTTTGTGAAGTGGTCATCGTGTCCTGTTAGAGATTTTACCTTAGTAACAAGATGCTACAAATGCCAGTTATACGGCCACGCTGCCAAGACCTGTCGGATGGAGATTGACACGTGCGGACATTGTGGTGAAGTAGGTCACTCTAATAAGGACTGCAAAAAGAAATCAGAGCCTCCAAAATGTGCCACATGCATGCACTTTAAGAAGCCATGCGATCACACTACTGGCGACTCCGAGTGTCTAGCCAAGCAAATGGCTGAAAAGCGCTACGTCAACTCAATTGATTATGTAGGCGCCTAAGAGCGCCGTTTTGAGGTATTAACTTAGTTCTAACTTTATTTTTATTTTTTATTTTATTTTATTTTACTATGACATAATCTTCTGGATAATTTATCTATATCAGATTCAAAAATTTGCGAAGTTGAAGAGTGCAAGCTATATCTTTCCCATATCAAAAACCCACTTACAATAATAACACAAAATATCCGCAGCATTAACAAAAACCTAGATAATTTTAGCACCTTGCTCCAAAGACTTCAATATAACTGTGACGTAATTATACTTACAGAATGTCATATTGACAAACACTCTATTATACAGACCGTTCACTATAAGATGTCCCCTGCATGGAATTAATAGGTACTACGTACATAATAAGTACTACGTACAACTGGAAGGCTTACTGTGCGTCTAAGCACGTGCCGAGTGAGAGGTCATAAATCTTGGTTTGTCCCTTTCTAACTAGTGTAACCATTCTTACCTGTATACATTGGACATTTAGATAATCGCTCAATGCCTACGAATAAATTTAATAATAATAAATGACATGCGTACTTAAGGCAAATCGGCCAGTGTGATGTGTGGTTTCAATGAGGTTCGAAGAAAACAATCCACAGCTGTACAGCGCACAGTTTATTTTAAGCCACAAAGTTTGTATAGAGGAGAAAATATAAATTTACTGAGTCTAGATACTATTAGAAGTGCACTAATGAAAGCAGGAGAAAGTTCTTATCACTTAAGGATCCTAGGGCGTGGATCCATCTCTACGGTACGGCGGCCCCGTATGCCGTGTAACGGCACGGCGCCGTTGCCGGTAAACAGCGCGGCACCGCACTGTGCCATGGCACCCACCCGCACTGTGCCATGGCACCCACCGCCGTGCACAGCACCGTACGGCACGGCGCCGTACCGTATAGATGGATCCACGCCCACACGCATGTACCTACTCATAGGTTCACGGATCGTAAATTTCGACTGGAGAGACGCGAGATTCGATGTCCAGTGCGGCAGCAGCGGCCGGCGCTCGGGCATCAAATTCGGAAACAAAGGATGTGTGGTAAATAAAACAAAATTAAATAGTACCAATATTTATTATTTATCTTTGAAATTATAATAATAATAGGATTCACTAAGCCCGTTATGGTTCTGTATGGCTTTAAACTATGAATTCTTGCTCCCACAATATCACACATTTATTATATATGGACGACATTAAGTTATATGCCACAAACATTACAGATTTATTTAGACTCGTAGATATAACCCAAATATTCTCTGATGATATAAAAATGCAGTTTGAAAATGCACAGGCGAAACAATCGAATCTCTAGGGCACGGTAATGAAATCAGGTTTGAAATGAAGTGTGCAAATCATAGAGCTTTCACGTAAGTTCCCAGGAATAACCTCAAACCATTTTTTCTTTAACTCCAAATCCGAAGGCAATCTGGAATTGTAAAAAAAAAATATTTTTACTATAGTATTTATTTAGTTTGTTTAGGTGTGTAGATAGATTTTCGCAAAAGATCAGTAATAAGCCTACAGACCAATAAAATTATTGAAAAACTACATTTATTACTTTATTAGAGAAGAAATCAGGGGACTACGAAACGTTAATTTAGGGTATTTTTCATACAGATCATTTAACGTTTAATATACTTATAATGCAGAGAGAGTTGTAAATAGTGAATTTCTTTGTTAAGTATTTAGTGATATAACAAGCTTAAATCCAGTACATAATTTAACAATGAAAATGTTGTCACCCTAGTTCCTATTTATGTCTAACTTACCTGTGAAAAGATAATCCACAGCCAGGATAAGATTCTTTTCCACACCCACTCACAGCACATATATTGTTCACCATTTTTACAATACAATTAACCAATATAAAGCAGTTTTTGAAACCCAGAAAGGCAAACAAGTCAATACGACAACAAAAAGAACGCCATATTGTTTTTGTGGTGCCACACAAATATTACCATTTTACCAAGTGTTGCCTTACGTAAAAGTAATAAAACTCTACCAAAATATTGAAATGTCTCGTCGTGAAATAAAAAGATTTATCTACACCTACAAACTATTGCATTTTTAATTCGTATAATTATAAACATGCCGCACGTATTATTCATATACAAAATGTCATTATTTTCTGCGAAAGAACTTTTCTGGAATATACTACCTTTATACCAATAATATTTTACATGGCAACTGTGCGAAAGGGACACACCAAGAAAAAGTAAGTTTCACTTGAGCTCACTTTATTGAGTAGATATTGGTTATTTAAAAAAAAACTTTACTTGCATGGACTTATGGTTCATTTTGTTATGTTGAAAGTTTGCGAGTAATCCTTCCAGTTGTACGTAGTACCTATTAATTCCATGGTCCCCTGCCTGCTGATGTTGGCAGCATTGTGGCAGCAGTGTTACCAATAATATGTGTCCATTTTAACCCCGTAATCTAACTTTGTTTATACCTACCACGAATAAATATATGTTTAATTTTCTGATTTGTAAATAATAAACAACTATAAGACTAGGAAGGTTTTGAATGACGACACAATTTATATTATACGAGGGCAAATCAAAAAATTCTTAGAATGAATACAAAAAAAAAATTTAAACAAGAATATTTTATTTTTCTACGTAATCTCCTTCTAATCTAATACACTTAGAATGCCGCATCTCCAACTTTCTTATTCCTTCCGCAAAAAAATCATTTTCTCGACTATTAAAAAACTCCTCGGCGGCAGTCATAACCGCGTCATCATCGTCAAATTTAGTTCCACGAATATGCTCCTTTAATTTTGGAAATAAATGAAAATCACTCGGGGCTAAGTCAGGAGAATATGGTGCGTGATCAAGGACTTCGAAGCCAGCACTGCGGATTGCGGTGAGCGCAACTTCCGAACGATGAGGTGGAGCGTTATCCTGGAGAAACAACACGCCCAATGAAAATTTCCCACGACGTTTTTCTTTAATCGCTTCACGTAATTTCGGAATTAAGTTTGCATAATAGGATCCAGTTATCGTTTGCGCTTTTGGCAAGTAATCAATAAAAAGGATTTCTTCACTATCCCAGAATACCGACAACAGCTTGACAAGCAATAGTGCCAACATAACGGCAGGGGACATCTTACGATGAACGGACAATACCTATAATTGACGGCTATAATTAAGGATCAAACGAACTTACCAAGTGAAGTTCGATCACAATTATGTGAACGGCTTAATTCGAAGCGATTTAAAGTTAACATGTTGTAGTAGTACTTCCAAGCATCAGCCTTGCACGGTTTTCAGAGACACGTTTTTTTTTTTTTTTTATTTGGCAACGCTGATCCCCGCTCTTGAACTCCTCTCCACTTACTTCCTCTCATCATCCCTCCTCAATAATCATTTTGTTTAGAGCTAAAGTTCCTAGGTAGTACCCATAAAAATAATTCACATTAATTATGGGTGGGTGATATTACTTTAAAGGAATACTGTTTGGGCGGGTTTATATCAATCGCTTCGAATTAAGCCGTTCACATAATTGTGATCGAACTTCACTTGGTAAGTTCGTTTGATCCTTAATTATGTTTCACGGCTTAATTCTTTGCGATTTAAAGTTAACATGTTGTAGGATGTTCAGAGTATTTTAATGTGAATTATTTTTGCAGTATAGGTATAAGTAAAATTGTTAGAGTATAACCAACAGTAATAAATCACAAATATACATCTATTTATTCTAAGGAGTTACATAAAATACTAGTTGCAAATTGATTGGCATCCGATACAATTTCTTTGTTGTAGAATTTGGCAAATACTGAGGATGTATTACTCCATCCTGCGGTTTTCCGTATGACATCAATATTGACACCGACTCTGCTAGCAGTGGAAGTGGCCGCATGGCGCGTGCTGTGCGCGCTAAACACTGATGTGTCCACGCCACTGCGTTGTAAAGTATATTTGATACAGTGACTCAAAGTTTGAGACAAACTTTTAAGTGAGGTCTTTTGTGGCTAATAAATAAAGTGTCACAACTACGTAAACCACTCGTTTTATTTATATAATCTAAAATGCATCTGGCAGGGCATATTGCAGGATTTGTATGAAAAAATGGTAGCCTTAGAAGGGGTTGAAAGGAGTTTGGTTTTGAAGTTTTTACTAAGTCAGGTATTTTAACGAAGATTTCTGTTCTGTTTTGAGTTATATTATTTATTTTAATGAGAGAAAATGTTTGTACTCTTTGCGCTGTCACCAAACCTAGCACACCAGCGTTTCTTAGAGAAATCTTCTAAACTAAGGCTTTCATTTGGCCATTGAGTGGCCAAATAATTTAACACTATGGTGGGCCTCAACTTGTAAACACCCTTCATGGAACGTTTGACTCGATCATCATTTAAGCTATTACCTAACAAAAGAGATAAGGCAGAGCGGTAAGAATTGATGGTCCCGTATTTAGCGCCTTTATCAAAAATATCGGTTAAAAAATGTATTACAATTGGAATAGAAGCATTAAAATAATCATAATTATGTAATCTACAGTAAATTATCCAAGATTTTATGCAAACATCGTACTGTTTGTAAGTATTATTTGCAAGCGAAGCTAGCATAATATCTACTGACCTATTCGATAAATATTTCCTTAGTAATGCTTGCCTGATAATTTCGCGGCAACAAGGCGTAGATTCTTGTGTACACAATCTACAATCTACTGAAAGGAGATGTTAGAAGGTCAATATCTGGTCCAAAATACAAAAAAATTGAAACAGACAACTTTTTAAACATAGGAAACCAAGGTTGACTTGGCCAATATGGCACCACAACAATACCCTCTGCCTTATGACAAATGATTTTCTGCATTAATTTTACTGTAAGCGAGAATGGTGGAAAGGCGCAAAATAACATATTGGTCCATGGCAGTGTAAAGGCATCAACAGCACATGCTTCGGGATCATTTCTCCACGAAACATATTGTTTACACTTAGTATTGGATCTGTTTGCAAACAAATCAATACTGGCATACCAAAGTTGCGAACTATTTCATTAAATGCAATTTGATTTAATTCCCACTCTGTATCCTCGAACTGTTTTCGAGATAATGAATCTGCCTCACAATTATCTTTGGTATTGATGTAAGAAGTGAATAAGATTATTCTACGTTCTTCGAACCATTTCCACATACTTCTAGATATATAATCTAGGTGATCATATTGAATACTGCCCATTCTGTTAATAAGATGTCACAATTAGATAATTCTTTGGTGAAACGTTTCAGAGCTAGAAAGGCTGCTTTTAGTTCCAACTCGTTTATATGACAAGAAGTTTCGTTGTCTTTCCTATATCCACAACATCTAACTGTATCACAATACGCTCCCCATCCCGTAGAGGAGGCATCAGAAAAAAAATTCTAAAACAAAGTTGTTCGGTTTGAGTGATGAATGGCCTATATCTATGTTTCCTAACCACCAATATAATTCTTCATGTAGGGTAATTAAGATATCAATTGTCTGATCGTAGTTTGGATTTTTTTTTTAATAAACAATTATATTTATATTGTTCAAGCTTTTTTGTATATAACCACGAATAAGTTATTGTTGGACATGCGGAAATTAAATACCTAATGAGTTTAGCGAATTCGCGTAACTTGCATCGTTTTATACAAAGAAATCTATTTATAAAATCTTTCAATTTCATTTTCTTTTCCTCGGGTAGTTTTAAAATCATCTGCTTTGAGTCGAAAGTGAAGCCCAAGAACTTACATTCACGTTTAGGTATTAAACAACTTTTTGAAAAGTTAATCAAAAAACCCAAGCTCTGTAATAGATCTATAGTTGTAGATACATTAGTGACACACTCCGAGTAAGTCTTTCCGATAAAAAAATGTTATCTAAATAAATAACTGAAATCATACCCCGACTACGCAGGTATTCTATAACTGGTTTCATTAATTTAGTAAACACGAGAGGTGCGGTACAAAGGCCGAACGGTAAACAATTGAATTCATATAATATATTGTTGTATTTGAATCGAAGATATTTTTTGTGAGCTTCATTTGTCGCAACAAAGAAGTATGCATGTTTTAAGTCTATTGTCTACAGCAGTTTTCAGTCAATAATTTTGACGCTGTTCTGTAATCTTCCATTTTAAAATGACTAGCAAGTACAAATTTATTTAACTTTTTTAAATTCAATATAAACCTTTTATCACCATTAAGCTTAGGTACAAGAAATATACTGGATAAAAATTGTCCTTCAATATAAGTACATTTCGAGATGGCACCATTGCTTATTTGTTGCTTCTGTGGTATTAATGAAGATGATCCTACGAGTGTTTCGGTAGCTCTTCCCAGAGCTGCTATAGCCACACCAGTTTGTCTTTGCCTAAACATGAGGGAGGAATTCCGTTTAGAGACCGCTTCGATAACTGCCACTTTTGCTTCCGGATTCAGAGCAGGGGCAAGGAGTAGTTGACAATTACTAGGAATAAGATAATCCTCTAGGATTTTATCTCTTGTCTCTTTGGGTAGTCCCTTTAAAAGGATTTCAGACCACCGCACCGGGTTGAAATTTCCTTATGTAAAGGTTTTCCTAGTTCTTCAGCAATTATATTAGCCTTATTGTATGATGTTTAAATAGTAAATAGTAATTATTTTGTACTTAGACTGTAAGATTACTCTGTAAAAAACATTCAAGATTTGTGGCATGAATAAAGAAATTTTATTATTATTTATTATTAATCTTAGGAGCATCTCCCAACATCTCTAAGATATCGCTATCCAATTCTATATCCTCAACATCCATCTACTGTTGGATGTTTTGAGGTAGATGGCACTGAAAAGACGAAAGTAGTCAGCGTCTCGAATAATAATTCGAAAGAAGTGTTTTTAGCACCTACGAGCATAAAATGCAAAAAGTAGGGTAGTCATTTTAGCGATAATGATCACTAAACAAAGAAATTTTCCATAGTCTCGAATAAAGATTCGAATTAGGTAAAGAGGATTGGCGGCCACGGTATCACTTAATTTTAGAGTTTTCAAGCGTATCAAAACCGGGCTATATGTAGTTAATAGGTCAATATGAGACACGTTTTTTCCAACATCTATTGTTGTGATAGTTGTTGGGAATATTTAGAAATACAATAAAATCAAATTAAACTTGCCGAAAGCACATTTTTTAATTTCCCGGCAATAAAAAATAATAGTTGTAAAGTCCTACTGTCAAACTTGAATTAAGCCGCCCGCGCCGCCACCCCGTTTCAAACCTCTGGATTGGTTAATACCTGCTTATGTAATGTAATGGTTTCAAAATACGACGCCATGTTAGAAAAGACGGACTATAAATTCCTGTAATTTTTAGGTTAGATTATTGTTTTGACTTTTTATTCCCAACTTCTGTATAAATCTAATAATTATATTCTGATTACTCGTTATCTAAGCAATAAAACGCACATATTAAGTTTGAAGTACGTGAATGCTATGTGAAATAAAAGCGGTACTTACAATGTATGGGACCTTGCCATTCTTCTTTTTGAGTTTTAAACTCGGCTCATTGAAATTCAGTGATAAAGATCATTGAACTGTGTTTTCGAATAAGGATTCGAAAAGTCATTTTAGCGATAATGATCACTAAACAATGACATTTACCATCGTCTCGAATAAAGATTCTTACTAGGTAAATTTGTGAGTTTTAAACTCGGCTCATTCAAATTCAGTGATAAAGATCATTGAACTTTGTTTTCGAATAAGGATTCGAAAAGTCATTTTAGCGATAATGATCACTAAACAATGACATTTACCATCGTCTCGAATAAAGATTCTTACTAGGTAAATTTGTGAGTTTTAAACTCGGCTCATTCAAATTCAGTGATAAAGATCATTGAACTTTGTTTTCGAATAAGGATTCGTAACGCAATTATGCGATGTAAAGAGCCATGGATAGTGAGAAGGTACAAATTTCACTTGGCATTTGCTTCTTTTGAAGCTTTTTTTCCAGTTTTCTGATCTTCTTGCGTATGGTCTCGATGTCTTCATATTTCCTTTTCACCATTTTTACGAACGACAAATAATAAGTTGAGATTTAAATTTTTAAACTATAACACAAACTATTTAACGTTTAATTTAAGTAATTTAAGTAATAAATTATAGACGCACGTGCGAAGGCTTGAGCACGGAAATACAGAATGATTATTGAGGAGGGATGATGAGAGGAAGTAAGTGGAGAGGAGTTCAAGAGCGGGGATCAGGGTTGCCAAATAAAAAAAAAAAAAAAAAAACGTGTCTCTGAAAACCGTGCAAGGCTGATGCTTGGAAGTACTACTACAACATGTTAACTTTAAATCGCAAAGAATTAAGCCATGAAACATAATTAATGATTAAACGAACTTACCTGTACGTGAAGTTCTATCATAATTATACGAAGGCTTCGTCCGAAGAGATTAACTATACACTTGTAGTAACACCTACTGTGTTGCCAGATTGCACAGACATTTGAAAGCCAGCTTTCCTTTTTTTTTTTTCTTATATTCCCTCCTCACGCACTGCTAGCTGTTTAGTCATTATGTTCAGAGTAGATGATATTTAACGTCAGGGGCAGGGGGGGTGGGTAGTTAATCTCTTCGGACGAAGCCTTCGTATAATTATGATAGAACTTCACGTACAGGTAAGTTCGTTTAATCATTAATTATACTCTTGCTTCGTCCTTCGAGATTAACTATACACTTGTAGATGTTGAGATAAGACGTTGACGTGAAATATACATAATAAATATAATACTACCCATGTTTTCTTTACAACAAAAACCGAGAGTTTATGTATCACATTAATTTATGATTATTAGTGTTAATATTGTTTAAGCATAAAAATTTCCCATAAAGTGTAAAAAAAAGAAAAAAAAAATATATATATATATTATATATATATAATAACTGAATTATTATATATATATATATATAATAACTGAATTATTATATATATATATATATATATATATATATATATATATATTAAAGTTTATCAGAAAATTAAAAATAAAAATTTACCTAAATTAAATTTCAATCAAAGTAATTTACAATTCAGATAATATTGATAATATTGATCTGCCAAAGTTCATTAGTATCAAAAATCTCTCTATTATAAAATCGACCAAATGTTTTTGAGTTACCACTCCACTAAGCCGTCTTTCTAATCAGATTTATATTGACCCCTAATTTACGAGCCTTCGAAGTAATAGCATGCCTAGTGCTATGCGCTGTAAATCACATCAACTCCGCATACTTTTAAACTATTTTTTAACCAACAACTAAGGGTTTGCGTTGTTACTTTAGAGTATGTCTTTCTCAAACTAACAAAAAGATTTGAATGGTTACAAAGGTAAGTGTAGTATGAAAGGTAGTCATATTTGGGGTTTGTCGCGAAAATATGGTGTAACAAGTATGGGTTGTTGAGTACCTACCGACTCGTGAGTTCTTAAGGAGGTCTGGAATTTTAATAAAAAAAAAATCTGAATATAGTTCTATGTACTCAACCAAAATTTTGGATAATGTTTGAATTTTGTGAGCGGTTATTTATTAACGCTATTAAGGTAACAACCTTTTTTGTGGGCTTGTCCAAACTTAATGATTGGTTTGTACCACTGGGCTTACTTATCTAATACTAGTCAGGTATCCCATGTAAAATTGTATTTGGGTAATGGTGGTCGAAGTCTAAATATACCCTTTAAAAAACGTTTGATTCTATCGTCACTTCCAATATTTGAACTAAGGACTAATGACAATGCTGAACGACAACTATTCAGGGTACCATTTTGAGCTCCAGCTTGATATTGTTTAGTTAAAAACAGTAAAACATTGGAAACAGACTCATCAAAACAATTAAGGTTATTAGTGACACAAAATTGTAACCACTTTTTCAAGCTGCTATCATATTGTTTCATAGTATTTTCCGACAGAGAAGCCATAATTACGGGAAGGGACGACGCTGGGACATGTTTCTTAATCATCGCTATGGTGATAAAATCCTGGCAATCAGTGTGAGTTTCTAATGTATGTTGCGATTGCTAGAATGAGATAATATGAGATTTTGAGATGATTTTAAATATAAAGGTTTTGACACAAGAAGATTATTACAAACCGGAAACCAGGGTTGAGTTGGCCACATGGGTACAACTAAAATACCTCTAGCTTTATGTGTAATGTTTTATCTGAGAGATTTTAATATAATGCTAAAAGGCGGGAAACCGTAAAAAAAAATTCAACCATGAATCATGATACAGTGAAAGCGTCCGTCGTAAATGCGTCGGGATCTCTTTGCCAGGAAATGTTTTGAGAACACTTTATATTAACCCTGCTGGCAAAGATTTCCATATCTGATACACCGAAGGTGTTTATTATTTTTTGATAAGCGTGGTCTGCGAGTTCCCATTCAAAATCAGGATGCAACCGTCTGGACTTGGCATCGGCTACAGCATTATGTACGGAACTTATATAGGAAGCAAAAACTATAGGTAATATTTCTTATCTCACACCATTGCCATAAGTCACGCGTTACTTGTGTGAGGTATGGAAACTGCACTCTTCCCGTCCGATTAATATAAGAAATAGCAGTGGTATTATCTATCGTAAAAGTATGTGACGGTTATTAAGGTTTTTCGCGAAGATTTTCAAGCCAAGAAATGCTGCTAGTATTTCAAGATAGTTTATGTGATAGTTTCGTTCTTTATCACTCCAAATACTACAGGCAGTTTTCCCACCACACGCAGCACCCCACCCCTTAGTCGAAGCATGGCTAAAAAAATTCCAAATTATATTCATCGTATTTAAGTTAATTCACAGGATTCTTAGTGCTTTTTCCCACCACTCATAATCGTGCTTTAAAAAATCTGGTAGATTCATGTACATGTCAAAATTATCAAGTTACTCTTTAAACTAAGGAATTTACTAAGTTCAAATTGTTTGGTATAAAGCCATCCATACTCAATGGCTTGACAAGCAGATGTTAGTAAACCTATAAAACTTGCAAAATCTCTTATCTTGCATCTGTTTTTGTTTTTAAAGTAAGTCAATTTTTCTTGTATTTTTTGTATCTTTTCTGAGGGTAGACTAATTTGGAATTTTTAGTGAAAATAATGTAGCCTAAAAACTTGCAGGTAGTTTTTGGCTGCAAGCAACTTTTTTCATAGTTAATAATAAAATCTAAAGCTGTCAATAATTGTAGCGTATATATCAGTAACATAATCGTGACAGTTTAGGTAATTATCCGAAATTAATAGAATGTCATCAATATAATTAGTAGATAAATAATTACCTACATGACCTAAGTACGCTTAGAACTCGTTTAAATCTTAGTAAAAACATATAGCGCTGTATTTATACCGAACGGAAGCACATTGAATTCATATAGCTCATTGTTCTCACCAAACTGCAACCGTAGGTACTTTTGAAATTCCTTATGGATCGACAATAAAAAATATGCGTCTATAGCTATTTTCTATATGTTGTTATTGTTATAAGCATTATATAAAAGTTATCAAGAATGAGGAAATGTGTATATTGTAAGCGACTAGTTTTAGTACCACGGACACTCGCTACGTCCGACAGCGCCAAAATGGCGATTATCAAACGGGCACAAAAGCACTTTGACAGCCGCCAGTCCAGTGGTAAATATAGAGGTCAGTGTTAGGAACGACAAATACGCTTGAAATAAATTGACCTTTACATGGCTCACAAGGCGAAATGGCACCTATGAATAATAATTTGTTTATGCAGTTAAAAGTTTTAGGACATTTCTGTATTACTGGCCAAGAAAAAGGTATTTTATAGCCCGATATCCAAGAAAAAACAATAGGATCTTTCGTTAGTATTTGCCATTGCCGATTGAATTGAGAAAGTCTGCCCACAGAACTAACCTCAGTTATCGTCGGTTGCGATTCTTTATCGGAGGCGGCACTCGATACGATGGCCGCGATGAGTTTGCGGGCCGATTCTTTTGAACAGATTCTTTCTGCTCCTGTAGTCCCCTTTGCCTGCGAGTCTGGGGAGAAGCTCTCCAGTTTAAATTCTTGTTCTGAGTAACTGGCGGTGGTTGCTTGGTAAATTTTGAATTCTGCTTGAAATTTTGAGTCTATTTTAGTTCAATACCTGATTTATTAATGATTTTCCCAGTCTTGTTGTTTCGGCTAAGTCCGCGCCAAAGAGAGTATCGTCATTTTGTTTTTGTAGCTGATCTCGCGTATATTTTTTTTAAGATTAAACATAACGAGGTTTCTGCGGGTCATAGAGTCACTATTTCAGACATCACACATGAGGTGCCCGGCATCCATTAAAAGTTTTATGACCTCCGTATCTTTGTGTTCTCGTTTGAGAAAGATGGACATCGCCTCTCCAATACAGGAAACAGCGCACCCGAGTTGCTTTTGTTTTAGCCCAATCCCCTTATCTTTTTTCAAGACCGTTTCAGATACGGCTGCTCTGACTTCCGAATTCAGGGTAGGAGCGTCGCTAAGAGTGCAGTTGCTTGGCGGTAAGTATTTATTTTGCAACTCTTTGCGGCTATCTTTGGATAGTCCATGTACTGCAATATGTTGCAGGCGGGTTGCTACATCAGAGTTGATTTCACTCCCATACGTTTTCGAAATAGAAGGGTCCTCGCCTAGCAATTCTAAGATAGCGTTATCGGTCGCCACCTCTTCTAAAATCTTAGACGTGCAGGGTTGCGGTTCGGCGCTTGGGGATGGTGCGTTGTATTGTATTGTATTGCTAGCGAGAGGTGAAGGCAAAGGCTCGCGCTCGGATATGCAGGTTTTGATGTCTGTCTCCCTCGTCATTCGGATATTCCGTAACGACGTCTTCAATTTCGTCAATAAATTGAAACTCGGCAGCCACTTATGAATAAATCAGGTATTTACTACACATGACTCATAACTTTGAATAAAAATAACAGCCCACAGTGTAGGTACTTTTGGTATACGTAACTGACACAGTATCAAAGTGACAACCCAATCGGAAGCCCGCAGTGTACCTTATTGCAGTTATGTACTTTGGTGGTATAAATATACCTCAGTTTGTGAAGTGACAGCCCAAGCGGCTACCCGCATCACTATTATATTGTTGTTAAGTATAAATACTACTAAAGTGTTAATCCAAACGATTAACCGCAGTAGCAGCTTCACTTAGAAAAAAAAAACTTTCAATTTTTTTTTTTTTTTTTTCTCTTTATTTTTGTCGAGGATTTAATCTTAAAAAGATTATGCCATCCTCATAAAACCAACAAACAAAAAACCTTATAGTCTACGCTTAATTCCTATATATACTAATTTATACAATTTTTTAGCTTTTTTGGAAAGTGGGTATGCTAAAATACTGTTGCACTCTCCAATAGTGTTTCCATTAAAAAAGTTTAAGCGCTCAGATTGGTTTCGGATACATTCCATGATTATATGGTATGTATCCTCTACCACACCACATTCAGAACAGTTTGGAGAATTTACTTTACCCATCAAAAATGCGAACTTGTTTAATGGAATGTGCCCACATCGTAATCTCAGAGCTGTAACAATTTCGGATCTACTCAAATCGGCATTAGTGATCCAAGGGTGACATAAAATGTTAGGTTGTATCGTTTTGTACCATATTCCTTTACTAACAGATCTTGCATCAAAATACTCTTGCCACATTTCCAAACATTGAAATTTTATTTTGTGTAGTAATTCAGTAAAATATGGTAGTCGATATAAGCTTGCACCTTCTGAAATAGCTTCTTTCGCCAGACCGTCTACGATTTCATTACCACTAATGCCGACATGAGATGGAACCCACTGTAATGTAACAATTTTACCACTTAGCTTAAGCTTATTAATTAAATCTACAATAACATAAGCTATCGGCAGACCTCGCTTTAAGGAAGTACAACGGGTTAAAGATTGAAGAGCGCTTTTTGAATCAGAAATGATGACAAATCGATTAAAAGAGATTGATTCTATATAAGACAATGCCTCTAAAATTGCTAGCAGTTCGCCATGCATGATCGATATATTACATTTAATTTTTAATTTTATTGAAGTATTTGTCATCGCGTCGAAAAAGGCTATTCCAATTTTATTATCTTGCTTAGAAGCATCCGTGTAAATTTTGTAATAATTAAAATATTCTTCATTGATATGTTTAGTACACAAGATGTTTAATAAATTATGGTCATACATTCGTTTCGAGCGGTCTATTCTTTGAATATCAATCTTAATATTGTCCAACACATTCAAATTGCTAGTCCAAGTGGACAGAGCAAACATCTCCAACTGATTGCTTACATACAAATCATAATTCTTATACGTTTCGTGTATTGTAACGAGCAACGGCTTTATCTTATTTCTCCAGTAAGAACCTGCACAGACTATCGAGAGTTCACTAATAATGCGTACTGTTGTTGAATTAAAAGATCTACTTTTTAAGTAAAATTTTCCGCCAAGATACTGTCGCCTTATTTGTAACGGCGGTAAACACAGTTCATTTTCCATAGTATGAGTTGCTGTACTTTTTATAAAACTTCCAATCAAACGTGAGCATTGATTCTGCACTTTGTCTAATTTATAGAGGTGAGTTTTGGCACTGGTGTTGTAAAGAAAGCAGCCGTAATCTAGTCGACTTCTTACTACAGATATATAAAGCCGTCTAAGATGTTGAGGATGTACGCCCCATTCGGTTCCTGACAGTATTGCTAAGAGATTCGAGTATTTAAGTGCTCTGGCTGAAATTTCGTTAATATGTTTTGACCATCTCAAAGAATGGTCTAACCAAACACCTAAATATTTAACGTGTGGTACTACTTCTAAATTTTCCAGTTTTAATTTTAAATTTACTTCACCGACGCGAAAACCTCTCCTAAAGACGCATACCTTGCTCTTTGAAGTTGAAATTTCTAAGCCTATATTTTCTAATAAAATGACCAACTTATTCAATGCAACTTGAAGTTTTGCGGTTGCCGATGATAAACTTTTATCTGTCACATACAGCACAAAATCATCTGCGTATTGTGATACATGTACGTTATTTATATATTTACAAATAGGTACTGTAACAACATTGAATAATAAAGGTGACAGCGGATCACCCTGGGCCAGACCACGACAAGTATATCTACCTGCCATATCCGGATCCAAGCTTAGCCGGAGGCACCTCTGTATTAAAAAGTTCCACAGATACGTGCAAATAGAACGTCCGATATTTATTACGCTATCCAAATAAAAAAGTAAAGTTGACAAATCAACATTGTTATAGGCGTTATCAATATCAATGAAGCACGCAACAGTATAAGACCCTTCCGAAAACCCTTTTTGGATCCTATGCACCAAGTTAGAGAGACCATCCAAACTTGAGCGGCCCTTTCTAAATCCAACTGTATCATCGGAGAGAATTCTGTGATTCTCTGTAAACCATTCAATTCTTCGTAAAATCATATAGTGAAAGGTTTAACTTTCAATTGTAAAGTATAAATACTACTAAAGTGTTAACCCAAACGATTAACCGCAATAGCAGTTTAACTTTTAAAAACAACTTGTAGTTGTAAAACATGTAACATAGCTACTAACCTTCACTGTTTGGCGGCAGTACTGAGTTTTGGGACTCGCTTGATGAAGATGATTCATCACGTTGTCTCCTGGAACGTTTTAATTTTTTCTCCAACTTCTTTATTTTTTTCTTTATATAAGAGTACCTAATGTTTCCTTTTCCCCATAATTGAGAGAAAAAATACGTATTCAACTAAATTTAAAATATAATTTCAAATATATGTCTACGTGCGCCCTGGCGAGGCACAGAAAAGTGAATGACTAAACAGCTAGCAGTGCGTGAGGAGGGAATATAAAAAAAAAAAAAAGGAAAGCTGGCTTTCAAATGTCTGTGCAATCTGGCAACACAGTAGGTGTTACTACAAGTGTATAGTTAATCTCGAAGGACGAAGCAAGAGTATAATATGCATAGAAGTCAAATTGCCTTTAATCAAAATGATGGATTAATTATTTATGTCAAAAATTATTTAAATATCTCGATTGAAGAGCCAAACATGCTAGACTGTAATAGAATGCTTTTAAAAATTGGACATAATATTGCTACTATGACTATTTTATTCGATTCTTGTTCAAATACTCTGGTCCCAGTATGTCATGTTCGTATTGTGCATCCATAGCTCATTGCATCTGCTATGTAAGCAATTTGGTTGTGGCATGACATTGGCTCTCACAATTAGCTGTCTTGTGTTTGTTTTTTTTTTCATGTCACGGTCAATTTGTACTGTACCTATTTGTATTAATTTGATAATTCTGACTGAAAAAGAGTGCCAAGAGTTTTTTTCCGCCGGCTTTTTTTGTCTCTTGGTCTACTGTAATATCTTATTTAACAACTATCAACAACTAGTTAAAGCCGAAGTATGTGATGACTGACTTCATCAAGTGTTTTGTGAAATTCCTAAGATGAATAAAACTTTTTGAATTTTTGAATTATGTTTATGTTTTTGTTTATGTTTATGTTTATGTTTATGTTTATGTTTATGTTTATGTTTATGTTTATGTTTATGTTTATGTTTATGTTTATGTTTATGTTTATGTTTATGTTTATGTTTATGTTTATGTTTATGTTTATGTTTATGTTTATGTTTATGTTTATGTTTATGTTTATGTTTATGTTTATGTTTATGTTTATGTTTATGTTTATGTTTATGTTTATGTTTATGTTTATGTTTATGTTTATGTTTATGTTTATGTTTATGTTTATGTTTATGTTTATGTTTATGTTTATGTTTATGTTTATGTTTATGTTTATGTTTATGTTTATGTTTATGTTTATGTTTATGTTTATGTTTATGTTTATGTTTATGTTTATGTTTATGTTTATGTTTATGTTTATGTTTATGTTTATGTTTATGTTTATGTTTATGTTTATGTTTATGTTTATGTTTATGTTTATGTTTATGTTTATGTTTATGTTTATGTTTATGTTTATGTTTATGTTTATGTTTATGTTTATGTTTATGTTTATGTTATGTTGCCAAATCTATACATTTCAAATCTATACCTAATCTTTACATTTTTTTCCATCTAAGGTATAAAAAAATATTATCCATATCTATATACAACGTGTAACAAAATGGAGAGATAAATCTTGAGAGTTAGCTTCTATACTATACGTAGAATATACAGTAAAAGAATTAGCATGATTAGCGCTAGAACAGACTTTCATACAAATTTATTTAATTATTTTACAACAAAATATTTTGACAACCCTACTCAACCTAATAAGCTAAAACAAGACTTGTGCCACAGTCATTTACCTTATGATATGACCTTTCGCGCACCGGCTGAACTTTGTAGAATCTGTCTTAGTTAACCATCACTGTACTACATTGGTTGAAAAGTTCGCGGCCTGGCCATTTAAAAAAAAAACTTTTGTTATTTTTTCTGCCGTCATTTTGAACTGTCATTATTCAATTGTCAGCTTGCGAATTTTCAATTTGATATCTTGTTTAAATAAAATTTTACGAACAATATAAATACGTGTGTAGAACAAATTTTCACTAATGGAGAAATTTGAACAACGTGCTGTGATTAAATATTTGTTTAAAAAAAGATTAACACCAAAGGAGATCCATGATGACATGCAAACAACATTAGGGAAATCTGCCCCGTCTTATACCACTGTGAAAAAATGGGTTGCAGAATTTAAACGTGGACGAGAGAACATCGAAGATGACCCTCGCTCCGGCAGGCCAATGATGTCTACGACCGAAGAAAACATCAATAAAGTGTGTGATCTCATATTGAAAGACTGTAGATTGACTATCAGAGAAATTGCAGACACTATAGGCATCTCATATGAATGAACGCAAAACATCATTGTCCATGAACTCGGCTTTTCTAAGGTTTCGGCTAGGTTTGCCCCAGATTGCTTTCAGTAGAGCAAAAGCGAATTCGACTCACGATTTCTCGCGACTGTTTGGAGATGTTCGAGGCTGATCCACAAGGTTTTCTTGACAGATTTGTGACAATGGATGAAACCTGGGTTCACCACTATACCCCAGAATCAAAACAACAATCCAAACAATGGAAAAAATTAGGTGAACCAACTCCGAAAAAAGCAAAGGCAATTCTGTCGGCTGGCAAGGTGATGGCATCGGTTTTTTGGGATGCTAAGGGTGTCATTATGGTGTACTACCTTCCAAAAGGCGAAACAATAAACTCTGCGTACTATAGCACCCTTCTGCGCCGTTTACGTGAAGAAATTAAACAGAAACACCCAGGCTTGGTGGTAGGATCCCTTCTGGGTCCGCCTGGCTAGCGACCACCCTTTATATAAAGTCTGCCGCCAAATGTTACCGCTCTGGCGGTAATGTGTTCCGGCAATATTGTATAAAGAGCCAGTTCCTTCCTAAACCCGTGTGCTTTCATCTTCGACCTCATCGTCACTTACCATCAGGTGAGATTGAGGTCAAACGCGGGTTTAGTAACTTATAAAAAAAAAAAAAAGAAAGAAAGTGTTGTTTCACCAGGACAACGCCCGAGTCCACACGTCTGTCGAGTCTATGGCTCAAATTCGTGATTGTGGTTTCGAATTGTTGCCACATCCAGCTTATTCTCCTGATTTGGCACCTTCGGACTTTCATCTGTTTCCAAACCTGAAAAAACACCTCGGTGGGCAGAAATTTTTAACGAATGAAGAGGTCGAAGCCGCTGTTAACCTGTATTTTGAAGACCTTGAGGAATCTTTTTTTAAAACAGGTATGGAAGCTCTGGAATGCAGATGGAAGAAGTGCATAGAGCTAAATGGAGATTACGTCGAAAAATAAAAATATTTTTGTATGTACTTTATTCTGTTTTCTTGACTAGGCCGCGGACTTTTCAATCCACCCTCGTATTTTTACGCCATCTGTTATCGAATAGATTTCATAAAAAGCTAACAGCTGTTTTTAGGGTTGACACTTAGATATTTTGATCTAAACTTTGAACTTGTTTTTCGGCCGAACCGTAAGGATTACAAATTTATGTTAATATTACTTATAAACTACATCACTAAACATACAATCTCCTTAAGTATTATCTCTTTATTATGTTACACGTTGTATAAATAAGATTTATCTATTAAACCTATTTAAATCGATTTTCGAATAAATAAATATAAACATTCCCAATGTTCACACCACATTATGTAGCCCAAATGAAGTTTCTTACAGAATACCTACTAGATAATGGATAAATAAAGTTAAGATATACGAGTATATAAAAATACATAAAATATTTAGACAACCGTAACTTGATTGCTTATATCTGTGATCATCACACAATCCTTCCACGCCGGACTGGGAGCGAAAGAAAAACAAAGGGCCAGCTGCTACTCTTTCCGGGCATACTGTAAAAGTCAGTTAAGGGACAGAGGTTTTATTGGCATTTTTGCAGGCAATAGGCTGATTAACTGCCACTGCAATAGTTTCTCGCAATCATTATAACACCTCCAAAGTCAAACGTGACATCAGATGTTTTTATAGCCTCTGGTGTTCTGCCTACTCCATAATCATAAGGGATAAAGGTGTGAAGTAATGTATCTATGTATGTATGTCACACAAATATCCTTCAGGGATTTGAACCCAGAACCTCTGGAATAGCAGGGAATGTAAAACCACTACACAAAATTGGTATCAAGATTTTGTTATGAAAACCATACTTAGATAAGCCTTACACGCGCTTTGAAAAGATGGAAATGCGTCCGCACTTTATGCCTGCTGATTTGTATACCTACGTGTATTGTTATAATAACAAACTAATTATACAGGGTGTCATCAAAACGAGATATCTACATTGTATTTCTTTTACGAAAATTAAATATTAGGTAAAATATATTTTCTGCAACCGGTAATCGCCGCATCAAACACTTATTACATCTAAGTTACCAGAATATATTCTGACAAGGCGTTAGGCAGCATTATGTCTGGACTAGGTTCAAGATTTATCGGTTCATATGGTGATTTTTAAATCAGTCAGTCTTGCGGTCTATGAAGTCACCTAAACGTGGACCTAAAACCTAGGTAGGTAGGTAAAATATGTATAAAATCCGTTTTAAAAATTATCTTTTATTCAAAAACTTAACACTACAGTTCTTTATTTTCTTGTTCTTGTAATTTTAATCTTATTTCAATCAAGGTGCTCTTCGTTTTCGAAAAGATATCGCGTTTAAAGCAAACACTACTTATAAATTTGACGACCACCTTGGCGAAGAGGTAAACCTATCTGCCTCAGTCGCCAGTGGTTGCGGGTTCGATTCCCGCACGGAATAAGAAAAAAAAAGTTCCGTGTCTGGGTGTTTATCTATTTATGTATTCTAGGTTCCCCCCTAGTTCGCTACGTGGTATCCCATAACACTAGCTATGCTTACTTTGGGGCCATGTAGTTGGTGTGATTGTATGGGGATTTTATTTATTTATTTATAATTCCACTGAAAAAAACCAATGCTTTTCGTAATGCCTCAATTTCCTTTTGTTAGTTTCTTTGGTTTATTTTACGATGTGCGCTTGCGAAGAGGCCTTGGGTTCTATTACTAACTGGCCAAGTCCAACTCAATTAGGGTGTTGCCATATCAATCAATCGACGTCGATAGGTTTTTTGCTTCGATTGGTGTGGTAACCTTTATCCTTTCAGGTTTTACCCTTACCTCATTTCAATCGACCATCTTGTGAACCCAAATAAAGAAGATGGGCAGACTGGGTACCGTAAGGTTTGTGTGCGCCTTGTAGTTTCTGAATAAAGAGTTTCTAAGTGCAAACCAACCTTACGGCAGATGTAAGAATTACATTTGAAAGATAAAAAAATAAAATTAGTAAAAGTGACACGGGTTGTCCGTCAGAAAATATTTACAGTTATGAATTGTTTTTCCTCCACAACGTATAAGGGCCCCGTGACCCTGCCCTGCCTCCTCGCCCCCTCTTAAATAACCGAATTGTATTAACAAAGTGATTAGTGATCCGTTAAAGTTATTTTGTATATTATAAATAATGTAGTTACTTGTTTTCACTGCTTATAGAGTGTCTTAATTTACTAACATACCTATAAAATGGGCGTCTACCCTTGGGGCTACGACAGAATAGCATCGTTGCGACACAAGTCGTGACATAATGATGAGTCGTTAGCCTTTTGGCTGGCTCAACACTGGCAATTCTGATGAAAATTCCTGTTAACACTGCTTTATCCAATTTACTTTTATTTTGTTCTATTGTCTACCTATGTACATACTTTGTGATTGTGCTAATATTGTTTTTTATGTGTATTTTCATTTTTGTGTTCCAACTATTGTTATGTGTTGTGTCTGTCAATAAATGTTGTTCTATTCTATTCTATTCTATTAAAGTGAATTAATAAAAGAATTGTCCCTATATATCAAATTTTATTTAATAGTTAAGCTGCTTCGCAGATTTGCCGCTTGACGATCCCGGGGTTACGGTACCCTAACGTTTACTTATTAGTTGAACTTTTTTTTGTACTTTATACTTATTTTTCATAAATTATTATTTTTCTACAACTTCTGTAAATAAAGAAATATGGAAGTTTCATTTTCTTCGACGTACATCTAACGACGTCGATTGATACACATGTCAACTTAGCATAGTTTGTTTCAAAATAGTAAATAATAATTTGTCAAAAATGACTTTAATGTTGTTTTTAACGTTTATTTCGTAAGTTTTTAAATGAATGTAACTTTTTACTGAACAGTTGCAGAGATATAGTATAGTGACGTTTTTTATTGCTATATTCAAGACAAACAAATAGGCAATTGTTTCATTACACCACATGTTATCGGAACTCCAAAAAAGACGGTACTGCTTGCTGCCAATGTTCTTTGAAGTTAGTATCTTTATTTCATTTAAATACCTTAGTACGCCGTCTCAAGAATCAAACATAAAGTAGATACGCTATGCCATTACCACATAATACTTACATAATAGGCATTATTTAAATATAGACTCACCCTGTATTAAATATGATGACAAACGATGATTATTGTTTAATAACAATTGACGAACGATATATCGTACGATAGAAGGCTATGTTCAGATTAACGGCGAGATAAAGTTACACACGATTGTTAGGTTGCGTCTGCATTATTGATTAGATTATTTCTTTCATGAGACAGAGATATTTCTTGACTGCGACTGCCAATGTAATTGATAGGTTGGTAAAAATATTTTTAGGCCAAATTAATGATTTTGATAAGTAAGTCCTTTTTAATAAGTCAAGATTCTGATAAGTTAGAAGTCTTTCTTTTCCAAATTAGAGAAAACAGAAGGTTTCTTTTTAAAATACGTCAATAGGGGAAGAAAATCACAATCAGTCGGTTACCACATCCCTACTGGGGATTAAAAATAATTTGTAGCAGAAATGTATCGGGAAAAATGTTCTGTAATATTTTTTTGTCGTATCTTTGACAAGGCACAATGTGTACTGTTGTTATTGAGCTACGTGATGATTGACGCTCGCGCTTGTTTATTTGATAATTGTTAGGTAGTTATTACCTGTGCAAAAATGCACCTGCATCCAAGATTACAATGATTTCATTGCCAATTTGTATACCTACAAATAAATCAATTATTGGACATGATATTTTTACAGATACCTACTTAATAAATTAGATAATAACATTAAAATAATATTTCACTGTACGATCTTTGATTTCCCTAAGGGGTCATGACTATAATAAGTAATAGTCTTTTCTCAGTTCTGGGTTATAGTTAAAGTGTTTCAAAACCAAAACAAATGGGTCATATTACTTAAATGAATACTACTTATAACCTGCAATGAAATATACCAAACTACGTTAAAAAAGCGTGAAATGACATGGTCTATTATAAATAAATAATAATCAACGAATGCAATCCGACTTCACGTCCAAAACTTTTGCAGTATAAGGTCGTCAATGTAAACATTCTCCGTCTTCATACATATTAAAAAAAAATGGTGAATTTTTCATCAAGTACTTAATTAAAATTGTTGCATAATTGGCCAAAAAAACGTGTAACAAAGGCACAAAAAAAACATACACACGAATTGAGAGGCTCTTACTCTTGAGAGTCGGTTGAAAATTATAACTAGGAAAAAATATCGTTTGTTGCCCGAGGTCCTACCGCGTAGTCCTACTGGAAGGTCCAGGGGTATCTTTTTTGCCCGTGGTCCGATCAGTAGGACATTTGTAATATTAGTATTAATTTTATTGGTGGTGGTCTTAATGCTTGAGTAGAACCAAAAAAAATATTGATTTCCATGGTGCGTCCATTCGTATTATTTATAAGAACAAAATTTTGTACTTAGATGAATAAAATTTGTTGACATTTATAAATAATCAACGAATGCAGAGCATTAAAAAAACCGAGTTCACGTCAACACTTTGGCTGAGTTATAATGTCATCAAAGTAAACATTCTCCGAAATCATACATATTACTAGCTGACCCGGCAAACGTTGTTTTGCCATATAAAAAAAAAAGAAAAAAAAATAGATGTTGGCCGATTCTCATAGATACTGGATAAGCACTAAAAATTTCATCAAAATCGGTCAAGCCGTTTCGGAGGAGTATGGCAACGAAAACTGTGACACGAGAATTTTATATATTAGATTAGATATTACATATTATATTTTTCAAAACTTTAAAATTTTCTATGAAGTACTCAACCGATTTCGATGAAATTTAAATGGGACCAACTATGAGGTATCCTCTATCATATGAAACACAATTTTCAAAATCAATTCATAACTGTCTGAAATATCGTGTAACAAAGACACAAAAAAAAAAGCAAAAAAAACACATACAGAAGAATTGAGAACCTCCTTCTTTGTTGGGAGTCGGTTGAAAAATGTAACTCATAACAAAAAATTCACTTCTTCTTTGGTACCTATAACTACATAATATCAGCGCAGATTATCAAGTGTAGCACTTATTTCTGAATTTAGCAATGCCAGTGCTATTTGAACTATAAAATCATCGTTTTTAGCCAAATTTAGCGATCTTTTTTTGGAATTATTAACCATTTATTGTTTTTATTATTAGAACAACGCCACACTGACAAATTTTATAATATAATATTTTATAATATTATTAATTTAATATTTAATATCAAAAGTATCTCCAAGTTAGAAAATATTTTACGAAATTCCGTGGATTAGGATATTTAATATTTTAAAGATTTTATTTCACGAAGCGAAAATCATATCTCAATGTAGTTTTTTGGCATATTTTTCTCCATAAAAGTTTAATTTTATTTTGAGGGCATATCCAGTTGCCCGTCGTACTATCATATCGGTAGGACTATGGGTCATTTGATTTGCCCGTGGTTCTATTGATCGGAACACGGGCAACAATAATTATTGTTAGCGTCGATATTTATAAAGAACGAAGTACAGGTATTATTTGCATGTATAGTTAAGTTAGGTTCTAGCAGCACTGCAGTTAAAAAAATAATTAGCCTCAAGAAAAATATATTAAAAATTCCATGGCATAATAAAGTTAATTACTAAATTGTTTCCATGAAATATAAAACATTGTTATTTTATCTGGCATGAATAAATAATAACAATTATTATTAACCTTATTTAGGTGTCTTAAGCCCCATCTATGCGACGCACCTGTCGCGGACGCCCTCGATTTCATTTTAATGCGATAATAGTATATTATGTAACAAGTGAGCGAAGTTGCTAATTACAGTCGAGGCTGTGATTTGAGCCCGAGCCGCAGGCGAGGGCTTAATAATGAGCCGAGACTGTAATTAGCAACGCTCACGAGTTACATACGACGTTTTTCAACACACTTGTGAGTAAAAGACAGACATACGTGGTCATAAAATAACAAACACACTTGATAACAAAGCTGTGAATTGTGATTGAAAAATGGCGCCGAACCTTGCGCATGCGCGTAGGTTTTTTTTTTTCGTCAAATGTGTCAATGTCTGTATAGCATATACAGCCTATTTTAAGTGAAAATGTTTAATTTGGAGTGGTAAATGCAAATATTTTAATATTTTATGACAAATGATTGTAAATTGTGAATAATTTGTTTAATATACAAATTTATTTTACTAATATAAGGCGCAAACATTTAAAAATGTATATGGATTTGAAGTGGTATAAAACCTCTTTATTGTTTCTGAAAATATTTAGTGTATAACCCGGACCAATAAAATATGCTCTGTTTTCTCGCGTGTTATTTGCACAAAGGTACAATTCAACTTTGTAGGATTCATTATATTATGCACTAGGGTATAAAATATTATGCACGCGTGACTTATAGCCCAGTTTATAGTTCTAAATTCAATAGAATAACGCTCACTTTACGAGCAAGTGTGTTGAAATAGTATATTATGTAACAAGTGAGCGAAGTTGCTAATTACAGTCGAGGCTTAATAATGAGCCGAGACTGTAATTAGCAACGCTCACGAGTTACATACGACGTTTTTCAACACACTTGTGAGTGTGATGACATACGTGATCATAAAATAACAAACACACTTGATAACAAAGCTGTGAATTGTGATTGAAAAATGGCGCCGAACCTCGCGCATGCGCGTAGGTTTTTCTTCCGTCAAATGTGTCAATGTCTGTATACAGACCGTTCACTATAAGATGTCCCCTGCCTGCTGATGTTGGCAGCAATGTGGCAGCAGTGTTACCAATAATATGTGTCCATTTTAACCCCGTAATCTAACTTTGTTTATACCTACCACGAATAAATATGTCGGAAAAAAACAAACAAAACGAAAAGAAGCGTTACTCATAAAACACGATAGAATTAATCACTGGACAGTTACCTAGTACCACAGACTAATAAGGAGAACAAGTTCAGACGGACAACTCCCTTGTCATAGATGTCGGTCTATACGAGGCTCACATATTGATTTTGACAGCTTGTTTTTTTTAAATGTTATTCTACACAATGAGGTGTAGCAGTTTTTTTTCTACGGACATGGCAAAGAACTTTCTTAGTATGTTATGCCTACAGGTAATTCCTTTGCCAAATAATAAAATTTACAAATAAATAAATATGGGTCTGGATGTTTTTCTATATAAAAAATAAAAAATATCTATGTGTTTATATATTTCTTAAGTTTATTTATCCGTTATCTAGTATCCATAGCACAAGTTCTTAATGAGACTTAATTTAGGCTAGACAATGTGGTGTGATTAAATATTTTTTTCTGACAATCCAATTACAAATCCAATATAGGTATATAATTTCAGTCCTCGCTGTCAGTATATTTCAGGTATTGTTGAGTTATAGTTAGGTACTTCCTTTGGTATATTTTCTTGGAAATTCACATAAGGGTAACACAACTTTCACAACTTATACAATATTTTTATAATTTATTTATACTTAATTAAATTCATTTACACATCAATTCACAAAGATTGTTATTGTGTCAATCTCTACAAAGATTGTTCAATTCGAATTGAAACTTTCAATTCAATCAAAGTATTCAACCAATTCAAGCAGTCAAGTGTCAATATCATTATGTGAGCCCATGGACAATATCCATAGACTGATGCTAATATACACTATGGAGATTACCAGCCGTGCCTAATACCGAGTCTGTGGGCTTGGGTATAACCCTGGCTTAGTCACAACAAAATCTTTATTCGCGAGTCCGTTCCGTCAGTTACAATGCCAACTCAATTAATACCGAGCTACTATCGACCGTCAGTCCGAGATACGTCAGCGCACCTAGCCGTCCTAACCGTATCTGCGTCACTTGCCATCATCCTACTTCAAGATATAACCTATGGCGCTGCAATCGAATGTCAGTCAGTCATTGCATTTAGCGCCCTCTTTAACAGTGCTACCAACATACTTCCGTTACCATGAAGTCATACTAACATCTTAATATCGCCAACTTATCGTTAGCTCCGACAAATATATTATGTTTAATTTTCTGATTTGTAAATAATAAACAACTATAAGACTAGGAAGGTTTTGAATGACGACACAATTTATATTATACGAGGGCGAATCAAAAAATTCTTAGAATGAATACAAAAAAAAATTTAAACAAGAATATTTTATTTTTCTACGTAATCTCCTTCTAATCTAATACACTTAGAATACCGCATCTCTAACTTTCTTATTCCTTCCGCAAAAAAAACATTTTCTAGACTATTATAAAACTCCTCTGCGGCAGTCATAACCGTGTCATCATCGTCAAATTTAGTTCCACGAATATGCTCCTTTAATTTTGGAAATAAGTGAAAATCACTCGGGGCTAAGTCAGGAGAATATTGTGCGTGATCAAGGACTTCGAAGCCAGCACTGCGGATTGCGGTGAGCGCAACTTCCGAACGATGAGGTGGAGCGTTATCCTGGAGAAACAACACGACCAATGACAATTTCCCACGACGTTTTTCTTTAATCGCTTCACGTAATTTCGGGATTGAGTTTGTATAATAGGATCCAGTTATCGTTTGCCCTTTTGGCAAGTAATCAATAAAAAGGATTAATTCACTATCCCAGATAACGAAAACAGCTTGACAAGCAATAGTGCCAACATAACGGCAGGGGACATCTTACGATGAACGGACAATAGCATATACAGCCTATTTTAAGTGAAAATGTTTAATTTGGAGTGGTAAATGCAAATATTTTATGACAAATGATTGTAAATTGTGAATAATTTGTTTAATATACAAATTTATTTTACTAATATAAGACGCAAACATTTAAAAATGTATATGGATTTGAAGTGGTATAAAACCTCTTTGTTGTTTCTGAAAATATTTAGTGTATAACCTGGACCAATAAAATATGCTCTGTTTTCTCGCATGTTATTTGCACAAAGGTACAATTCAACTTTGTAGGATTCATTATATTATGCACTAGGGTATAATATATTATGCACGCGTGACTTATAGCCCAGTTTATAGTTCTAAACTCAATTGAATAACACTCACTTTACGAGCAAGTGTGTTGAATTAGCAACGCTCACGAGTTATATACGACGTTTTTCAACACACTTGTGAGTAAAAGACAGACATACGTGGTCATAAAATAACAAACACACTTGATAACAAAGCTGTGAATTGTGATTGAAAAATGGCGCGTAGGTTTTTTTTTTCGCCAAATGTGTCAATGGCTGTATAGCATATACAGCCTATTTTACATGAAAATATTTAATTTGGAGTGGTAAATCCAAATATTTTAATGTTTTGTAACAAATTATTGTAAATTGTGAATAATTTGTTTGATATACAATTTTGTTTAACTAATATAAGGCGTAAACATTTAAAAATGTATATGGATTTGAAGTGGTATAAAACCTCTTTGTTGTTTCTGAAAAAAATTAATGCATAACCCGGATCAATAAAATATGCTCTGTTTACTCGCATTTAATTTGCACAAATGTACAATTCAACTTTGTAGGATTCATTATATTATGCACTAGGGTATAATATATTATGCACGCGTGACTTATAGACCAGTTTATAGTTCTAAATTCAATAGAATTAGGCTCATTTTACGAGCAAGTGTGTTGAAAAAATAATAAGTTCAATATTTTTATCTAAAGTACAGTCAGATAGCGAAGTGTAATATAAATAAAATATATAATAATTGTCTACATTAAATAATTCAAAATCCAAGTTTTTTTACTTAAGATTTGTTGGTGAAACAACAAGTTGCTTATCTAATCTCTATCTTTAATATCACATTGTAATACAAGTAACTTTTTCATCGGGAATACAAAAAAAAAAAACAAAAATAAATAAATAGGTAGGTATATGTAAAACCTAAGAATTTCACCTTAATTTTGCGTAACAACATATGAACAATAAAATTTAATGAAAATTAAAATTATCTGTTTTCCATTATCCTCCTAAGGCCCAGCATTAAAAAACATCTTGTCAACTAATAGCCCAATGTTCATTTTAATGTACACAATATAAGTAATGCTTCAGACCCAGTGAATATCGTTCCCAGATAACGTAAACGCCCAATGTTCATTACAGTGAACAAATTATATTTTATTGAATAATTCAAATTGTTGATGAACTGCCGCCTACCGCCATATTCAGATATGCTCCATACTGATTGGTAGATTATATAAACCAATGTCAGCGGTACCTAGACCATAGAATATGTGTCAAAATTTTGCACAAAGGTTGAAAATGGCGAACACTTGCAGAAGACGTAAGTTTAACTAATTATTTTCAAGTTAATCTTGAGTAGATTCTTATTAAATTCTAGCTTAATTTAAAGAGATTTTAGTAATTTAATGCAATCTGTTATTCTTTTTAAGTGGACACGAGCAGTTGTTTAATAATTTTACTTAATATAAATATGTACATTCTAATGTACGTTGAGCGTTTCTGAGTGAGAAAATAATATTTTTTTTGGTAGATCTTATAGACGGAGAGATCAAAGATTGTGTTAATTAATCAAATATTGAAGACTTTGTTCCTTCGGATGAAGACGTAGGGGATCCAGAGTATGTTCCAGCGTGGAGGTCGCCGACCGAGTGAAAATAATAATGACAGCTAACGAACCCGTTATAGTTTATAGTTATAGTGGTTGTGGGTGTGGTAGAGGCACTCGGAGAACAAGGTAGGGACATCCTTGTCCCAGAGCAGCAGACAGAGCGGGTTAAATACGGAAAGAGGAAGGAGTACAGGACAAAGGATAGGACAAGAAGAAGCAGAAGGAGAAAGCGAAGATGGCCCATCTTCAGGTGGATCGGTTCCAGCTAGTAATTGGACTGTAAAAGAATATAATTATGACGATAGCTCCTATGGACTTGCTGAAAAAGCTGTACTCAACCTGGCTGATTGTTTAGTTCCTGGTCATGTATTATATGATGACCGTTATTTTACGTCAGAAAAGTTGGTAGATGCACTTGAAAGCCGAGGAACTCTAATGAAGAACAGAATACCGGCTGATATACGAGATATGTTAACGGACGACAAAGAGCTGAAATCTCAAGGAAGAGGAAGTTTTCAAGTTATTGTTCGCAATGATGAAAATTTCTACAATAACTCAGTGAATAAATATAAAGAAAATCTATAAAAATATCAGTTTTAATTTTCTGCCTTCCCCAAGATATTTCATTGTATAAACGCCCATTGTACATTTAAAGGAACATAATCTATCGCACTCAAATTTGCCACCCGGTCCCTATTTTGATCATAAATCATCTAAAAAATATTTAAAAAAGACGGGTATGTATTTTTCTAAAAAAAAAATAAGAATGATTGCTTGGGCCTGAAGCACATAAAAACATATTGTACACTATAATGTACAATGGGCGCTTAGTTCTTCTTACACCATATAAAGCTGGGTCTGAAGCTCTACTTCAAATATGTACATTGTAATGTACGCGGGGGTTACATTACAATGTACTTAGGAGGTTATATCAAGCCAGCCATCTTCTACTGCTTCCTCAAGTAAAAAAGCTAGACAGGCGCAGAGGAGTGTTTTCCTCATTTAACAATAATCCTAAAGTTTTAGCTTTTCTGTAAATGGCTCTTTGGAAGTGAACGTTACAGCCATGTATTTTACACGCCGGAAATACCTCTTTCATTGCCAAGCTTTTAGCTTTTTAAAATCTATAGTGAATTGTATAGGGTTGAAATCTAGCTTCTTTCATTTTTTGAAATATGATTTCTTATGTATTTTTTTTTCTTTGTTACATAGTCGAACGTAAAATATAGGCACAATATTAGTTTCTTGGGCATCACTCCCTACATCTCCGTGCATGGTAAATATTTGGTAAAAAGAACCTGGGCAGCAAATCAAATGTAGTGTTGTACAATTTTAATAGAAAATCGCTGGTATAATCACTTCAATGCAAATTTAAATTATTTATTCATAACCATAGGGTGTTATCGGTTTAATTCCTATTGACATTACTTGCAAAATTTATTACTAGTCTTTTTATTGTAATGATTGTGTTGAATTGTATGCGCCTACTTTAATTTAATCTTTTTGTTTGTGATGTAAAATATGGTTCAGTCAGAACCAGAAATATAAATGATTTGAATTTAAATAAATAAATAAAATCCCCAGATAATTACACCAACTACATGGCCCCAAAGTAAGCATAGCTTGTGTTGTGGGATACCATGTAGCGAACTAGGGGGGAACCTAGAATATAAATACATAAATAGATAAACACCCAGGCACGGAACTTTTTTTTTTCTTTTTCCGTACGGGAATCGAACCCGCAACCACTGGCGTCTGAGGCATATAGGTTTACCCCATAGCCAAAGTGGTCGTCCAATTTAGTAATTTGAATTACTAAATTGGAAATCGAGGGCGTCCGCGACAGGTGCGTGGCACAAAAGGGTCTTAACACACGGACCCATTATTTACAATCGGCGCGTGATCGAGCCAAGACGTGGAGAACTTTAGGAGATGCCTTTCTCCAGCAGTGGACGTCTACAGGCTGTTGATAATGTTGATGCTTTATTATTATAAAACTTATAAAATCTCTCTCATCCCAACACTAAATGGCCTTTATACAAAGCTTTGTTTACAAATCACTACTTATCACCCAAATTAATAAGGGTAATCTAATTCTCTGTGGAAGAACACTAGGCTAGGTGCGACCAAAATAATAACAACAAGCGGGTTTTTCCTAAAACTGTATTTGTTTTTTATTACAATACAAAAACATATTTAACCATAATCATCGAATGCAGAGCATTAAAAAAAACCGACTTCACGTCAAAACTTTGGCTGAGTTGAGAATGTCATCAACGTTTGCTTGGTGGTAGGATCCCTTCTGGGTCCGCCTGGCTAGCGACCACCCTTTATATAAAGTCTGCCGCCAAATGTTACCGCTCCGACGGTAATGTGTTCCGGCAATATTGTATAAAGAGCCAGTTCCTTCCTAAACCCGTATGCTTTCATCTTCGACCTCATCGTCACTTACCATCAGGTGAGATTGAGGTCAAACGCGGGTTTAGTCACTTATAAAAAAAAAAAAAAACATTCTCCGAAATCATACAATCGATACATAATTTTCTGAAATATCAACAAAAACACAAAAAAAAACATACAGACGAATTGAGAATCTCCTCCTTTTTTGGAAGTCGGTTGAAAATGACGAAAATAGGTGTTTGAAAATTCCCATGTTTGGCCGGGCTTAATATATCAAATTAAGGTACAAAATATCGTGAAATAATATATTAAATTATTTATAAATAAAAATCACATCAAGGAAAATATATTCGCTGAAACATGGTGCTCAAATATTAGGTGGAGAATTTATATTACATCCGACAATTATAAAACCTCATAGTGCCGTATAAAAACTCTTAAAACCCCTCCGATCCTAACACCCCCATTTATTTACTACCATTTATACATTAAAAAACTTTGTTTGCGAATTTACTATCATCCTAATTAATAAAGTTAATCTAATTCTGTCTGGCGGAAGAACACTGGCCTTGGTGCGACTGCGAATTACCAAAACAATAACAGCCAGGGGGTTTCCCTTAAATAGTAGTTGTTTTTGTATACAATTACAAAAATATAAATAAACAAATACTTACCAAATATATTGTTTTCTTGTCATATCAATTACTGAAAAGATTAATATAAAATAAAACACTTTTTAACCGGATTTATCGCGTATATTAACCTTTTAAAATTTTGACTCGACGTTTCGGTGTCTTTTCAGACCCCGTGGTCACGAGCGACTGGTCATATACGCGATAAATCCGGTTAAAAAGTGTTTTATTTAATAGTATGAATCGCGAAAACTTAAGACAATATTAAGATTAATATAGGTACTAAATTACCAAATTCGCTAAATAAGTGAGACGTTTTTCCTTTTTTGATTAATAAATAAATAATAAATATTTCTAACACTCACACATCATTATCTAGCCCAAATTAAGTTTCTTAAAGAACTTGTGTTATGGATACTAGATAACTTAACTTACTAAGATACTTAACAAATATGGTTGATTGATAAACATACATATTGAATAAATACATATTTTTTATTAGAATAAACTTAAATAAACATATAAACATCCATGACTTGACAACTAATATCTGTGTTCATCACACAAATATCCACCGGCGCCGGGATTCGAACCCAGGACCTCTGGCATAGAAGGCAATGTATGTAACCGCTACACCAGCCGGTCGTCAAACTCCGAAGGGATCCTAGAACCAAGCGAAATCTAAGCCTATTCTACATGGGCTGGGCTATTCTACACGGCTGATATCACATGAATAACATTTGCCATACATCATCATCATCACAACTCTTTGTAATGAACCCACTGCAGGGAATGAGTCTCTCCCCTATGTGACGAGGAGATTTAGGCCATAATCCACCAAGCTGGCCCAGTGCTGGTTGATTGATGTCAGAATTTTCAGGGCGCCGAAATGGCTTCTGACAAACCCTAACGACTACTGTATACAAGTATACAGCACCCGGAACCGACTGCTTAACGTGCCCTCCGAAGCAAGGAAGTCGCCGTGAGAAATTAATGGTCGGCGGTCACCCATCCAAGGACCGATCGCGCCGAACGTTGCTTAACCTGTGATATCGTATGATACACACAGTAACCACGGCGCCACGACGACTTACATACATATACACGAATATGGTGCTCAAATATTATTTGTCTTTAAAAGGATGTTACCACACCAATCCATCGACCGTCGATCAATAGCGTCGATCAATGGTAGAATGGAATATTTGACTTCGTACGATTGTTTTTACTAGGCCAATCCGATCAGAAAAAACCGATCGATGTCGGTAAATACCTAAGACTTTCAAAATGCATAAAAACCTTTGCCCTTAAATTCTTCAAAATCTTTTTGGTCGTAACATTTCTATTTATTTACTACACTATAAACATTATCAAAGCTTTATGTACCTACTCATTTTTCATTATCATTTAAATAAATAATTAATAATAACTCTTATTGAGTCTGTGGAAGAACACTGGCCTCGGTGCGAATTACCAAAACAATAACAAGAGGGTTTTCCCTAAAACCGTAGACATTTGTTTTTTTACATATAAATTCGAAAATATTCCTATACAAAACTTAACTAAATGAATATTATCTACTCATAAAAAAAATTGATTGTTTCCTTGTTAATAACATTATGAGTGAAGAGGCACAAGTACATACCTACTAAAGCCCAAAATTCGCTTACTGTGATTTGATTCACCATTCATTATTAATATTAATTAAAATACCTTTTTATAAGGACCGAAATACTGAGTTTAAGCTTGTAATTGTCAATACAATCATTAAAGCTGATGAAAATGTTGCGACAGCATTAGAGAACTGTTTTGCTGACATTCCAGTTTCAACTACTAAATCACTAAACTCAACACATGTGGCGGCTGAATCATTTCTCAAAAATCATGTGAGTGAGTGCAAGGTATCTTTCAAGCTCCAATCCATAATCACCGGGGATAGTATTAAAACATTTAAGACAATTGATATTAAAAATATCTGTTGAAATATTAAATTCTATTGTAGATGTAATAGCTCTTTGCCTTGTATATTTAATATGTAATGGTTGTCTGTAAGAAATAGTCAGCGATAAGACCGCCTAGTAGTACTTACTTAACACTCTGTTTTTTTTTCTCATTTACTGTCTGTACGATATACTGAAGTGTAAATAAATAAATAAAAATAAATAACTGTATTATTAGTGGGGAGTTTCCTGATTTAATGAAGCATCGTAAGGTTATTTCTTTATTGAAGTCGGGTAGCACTACAGACCCTACAAATTTTAGACCAATTTCAATTCTACCTCTTCAACAAGTATTAAAAAATCTCAATCAACTCTTGGCCCATTTCACCAATAACAATTTACTTATGTTATTGGTGAAATGATGCTGCTGTTAAACTATTTGAAGTAGTCACTGGTGCCTGGTTGGTGCCTTGTGACCTATCTAAGGCATTTGACTGTATTGAGCATGACACCCTAATCAGGAAACTTCACCACTAGGGCATCAAAGGCACTGACCTCAAACTTTTGAATTCATATCTAACTGATAGAATTCAGAAGGTTGAGGTTAACCGGAAAAGGTCGGCTGGGTCGGTTGTAAGAATGGGAGGCCTCAAGGATCAATTCTGGGCCCCATTTTTGTTTCTAGTCTACATATATGATCTACTCTATATGGTAGGCAATAATCACGAGATTGAATTGTTTGCTAACACATTATTAATTTTTAAAATGGTTGGACAGAAAATTAACGAAGAGGACGTAAACAATGCTCTCTCAAATGTTGTGTACTGGTTCAATGTAAATAATCTAGCTTTCAATGATAAAAAAACTAAATGTATAAAATTCTCTGCACCAAATGTTAAACAAGTGAGTCTGATCTGCGTCTTAATGGGAAAAGGTTGAATCTAGTAGATAACACTGTTTTTCTTGGACTAACCTTAGATTCTAAATTGCAATGGGGCGCCCATATCTCATAGACTAGTTCTGCAGCGTTCGCGGTATAGAAAATTTGCTCATTGACTGATGTTAATACGGCGAAGATGGTTTGTTTTAGTTATTTTCATAGTATAATGTCCTTCGGCGTCCTACTTTGGGGCAATGCCGCAGATATTGAAACGATATTTACACTGCAGAAAAGGACTATTCGTAGCTGTCTTAACCTTATAGGTGTATAGCTTTTTAATTAAAGATAAAAAAGGGCTATTCGTAGAATGTATAAACTTGTAAACAGAGAATCTCTAAGAGAAAAGTTTAAAGGTAAATTGGTATTTCGACCCTTGCATAACAATATGTTTACGAAAACATTTCGTATATTTTATAAGAATAGTGATAAATTTAAAACTGGGAAAGATAATCATGATAATCATGATTAATCTGTAAGAACTAGGAACGGCTGGCTAAAAGCAGCAAATTATTTATTGGAATGTCAATACGTATGTACCTATATTAAAATTCCGAAGTCAATTCAATCCCTGCCATTCAATAAATTTAAATCAGTTATTAAAGACACTCTATCTCGAAAAGCTTATTATAAAACTAACGATTATTTAGATGATAAAAAGGCATGGGACTAAGGACACTACAGGATATTTCAAAAAGCTTTTAATTACTTATTAATTTTGTTTACGGCATGGCTGTACAGTATGACATGTGGCATACTGGTGACTGTTCCACTCACTTATTTTATTTTCAAGACAACAGCAAGAACGTCATGCTCCCTCAGGCGGCATGGCTAATAGTAGCGTCGAGTATCGGGTCACCCTCTTCCCTAAAATATGGTTGTTGAGGAGGGTGATGGCCGGTGCTTGCGTTATACTCGTGAACGGGTGCTGGTAGCGGTGCCAGGTCGTTTTGCCGATGATACTATGACTATTTTATTCCATTCTTGTTTAAATACTCTGGTCCCAGTTTGTCATGTTCTTGTTGTGCATCCATAGCTCAATGCACCTACTATGTAAGTAATTTAGTTGTGGCATGACATTGGCTCTCACAATTAGCTGTCTTGTGTTTTTTTTTCAAGTCATGATCAAATGTACTGTACCTATTTGTATTAATTCGTAAAATCCTTTTCATTTTCATTTTTCATTTTCATTTGTAGTTTTTTTATTAAATTTATGCATTCATTTATATCCTTATTTTCTTTATTACGATACTTATTTTAAAACATAGTCTGTAGTAACTACATAGTTTAGGTTTCTCGTAAACGTAGTATATGTCATTGTTGAATTAATTGTCTGGTAGACACCAGTAAAAATGAAATAAATTGGTCTGTCATCATCATCATCATCACAACTCTTTGTAATGAGCCCACTGCAGGGCATGAGTCTCTCCCCCGGGTGAACAGGAGGTATAAGTCATAATCCACCAAGCTGGCCCAGTGCTGGGTGGTGGATGCCAGAATAATCAAGGCGCCGAAACGGCTTCTGACAAACCCTAACGACCACTGTATACAAGTATACAGCACCCGGGACCGACTGCTTAACGTGCCCTCCGAAGAACGGAAGTCGCCGTGAGAAATGAATGGTCGGAGGTCACCCATCCAAGTACCGACCGCGCCGAACTTTGCTTAACATGTGATATCGTATGATACACACAGTAACCATGGCGCCATGACGACTTTCTGTTATTAGTCTGTATCTCAAGGTAATCTAGATAATGCTATGCAATAAAAAGTATGAAAGCGTATTACTCAATATTTTCCTTTTTGAAACTTAGTTCATCTTAGGAGCAAGAGTGCTGTGTGTGAGTAGGTACTTGTGTTACTGTGGTTAACTTTACCTAATGATCAGAATAATACAGGGTGACTGGTGCGTCGCTTTTGAAATTCAAGGTAGTGATAGTTAGAGATTATACATGAAGAGAAAAAAATATAATAAAAAATAAATATTAATTATATACTGAGTAAACTTAAACCTAAAGTTAAAGAATTGATTACGCAACGCATGGTTAAACTAGCATTGGCAGCGATCCGCGTGCCAGGTCACGTGCCGCGATTGACTCAGACGTAAGTAAAGTACATAGTAACAAAACTTTATTTATATAGGCAATTTTAGTGGAAAAATAAGTGCCTACTTTTATTACATAATTATGACCAGCGGGCTAGCATGCTACCATCGATAAATAGTCGAATCGACAAGATTTTGTTGTTTTATCCTTTTACGCAAGCTATCATGCGCACCATAATAGATAGAATTACTCGATTTGATACCATGATTAAGACCACAGAACCAAATAAGTATGTCATAATCTTAATAAATTACATACACTAAATACCATATTCTAAGAAAATATCGATAAAAGGCCCGATTTATCGTTGTCGACGGTAGCATGCTAGCCCCACAGAATCGAGTACTGAGTGCTCTTCTTCAGTATCTTCACCTTGTATAATATTAAAGTGCAAGATTCATAATCTAAATAAAACAGTTTTTAACCAAGTAACCTTTATTTATAACCACGATCGCGTAGCATTCTGTAAAGACACCGAAACATCAAGATAAAATGTAAAGTGTATGCGAAAAATCCGGTTAAAACTGTTTTGTTTCAGAATAATGAAATAGCAAAGTATTTTTTTTTGATAAAGTACTTTATTCATTACATCATCGATCATCGTATTCCCTTTATTCAGGAGTACCTACTTACTAAGGAAGTTAGTTAAGAAGTGATGTAGGAAAAGTAAAGGAAAATTAGTAGGTAACAATTAATAATAAATAAATAAATATTTCTGACACTCACACAACATTATCTAGCCCAAATTAAGTTTCTTAAAGAACTTGTGGTATGGATACTAGATAACTGATATCCTTAAGAAATATATAAACATACATATTGAATAAATACATATTTTTTATTAGAATAAACTTAAATAAAACATATAAACATCCATGACTTGACGACTAAAATCTGTCTTCATCACACGAATATCCGCCGCCGCTGCCGGGATTCGAACCCAGGACCTCTGGCATAGAAGGCAATATATGTTACCGCGACACCAGCCGGTCATCACTCTTATCGGGTAGTCACAATAATTAGGTAGTTGTCGATATCATTTTTTTTTCTGTTCAATATAGCTTCGTTCTTATCACAAAGTGGGATTTCCAATATAACATTTTGCAATTTTTCGTATCGTCGTCGGTTGGTACGCCTGAAATAGTCCTGAATGAGAGTTGAGAAAGTAGGCGACGACGGTTTCATCTCAAAATCTCGTATTCCTCATGAAACACACCGTCCGTTTGTGAAACCTGCATGCTTATCTGATCAGATGTTTTTATACTTGTCGCGTTCAGACAGACAAAGCGAGGGACCTTGTTTTATAATTTGCAGTGAACGCTGTATAGGTAGTTACTTTTTTAAAGAAATTAGTTATTTCATTAGAATGATAGGAAAATATCTATACATATAATAAAATGGTAGGAAAGTCAAAACTGTACATTGAATATTTTTTTAAAAGAATACTTGGGGTATGATCTACAATCGAAACAGAAACAAAAAATATAGTTTTTAGAATTTTTGTCTGTTTGTCTGTTTGTCTTTCCGGGATAAACTCAAAAAGTACTGCATGGATTTACTTCAAATTTGGCATGAAGATAGTTAAGAAGTCGGGTCAACATATAGGCTACATATTATCACGCTAGCAGTGTTACAATCGTAGGTGCGTTTGGTGCTGCATAGCGTTCACGCAGACGACGTCGCGGGCAGCAGTTAGTTATTGATAGAATAATGGAGCTACCTACATATGACACGTCACAACCGAATACCATTGGACATTTACGACCAATCTATTATTCTATTCTATTTATCTAGTTTTAGCTGTTTTTTATTAAAAAGTAAATCCAAAATAGCATTATTTAATAGATATTCACCCCATCAAGTTTAATGTCTAGTGAAAATGAAAAAAAATTAAGCTATACCAGCATAAAGTCGTCTTAAGTCATTAATCAATTAGTTTTTGATTATAAAATTGATGATTAATTAAATTTATCATTTTGATAAGAAAATTCAATAAAAAACTTTGTTTAGGTATATGCGTGTGTAGGATTGTGTTGATACGTGTAGTAAGTGACAATCATGTTTTCGACACCATAAAGGAATGCCAGTATCGTGCCATCCTAAGTTACGATGATAAGGCCACGTCCACATGGTGTGTTACATTTAGATTTTCATGTTGTCATCGTTACCTTCTGTTTTGAATTAATTTAGAAATTTTGATTATTAAGTTCAAAGATTAGACATACCTACGATAACGTGGCGTGGCATCCTTATCGGACTTATTAAACGGAAGGCTAAGGGCCATTTAGGAGATAAGGGTATTTTTTTATAATAAAGACAATTATATAGAGAAGTGAATAACTAAACGCAAGCACGGGCCTATTAAGGATTCAAACTAAATAATAGCTAGTAAACTAAAAAAGCATGGAATAGTAACTTCAAACAATTCTCTTTGAAAACCAATTACGTCTATGTAATAACTGCTCTCTCAAGTGTTGTGCAGTTGTATATGGGGACACAAAAATTTTGTACTTCTAGCTTATCGGAAATATTAGAGTTTTATATGTTATATTTTTTTAAACGACTTGAAACTTACTTAGTAATAAAAAAAATGGCGGGAAATCATTTGTCAATTATTTTTTATCTCATATCAAAGTTCTACGTAGGCTACGAAAATGCAGTCAAGTCTAAAAGATTTTAGAGTGATAATTTTTTATAATTTAAAAAGTTCTCTCTCTCCGCAAGACTGTGCCGCTCGTCTTCAAAATGCTTTTGAGAGAACAGCACCTTGTTTGAGCACAGGGAAGCGATGGTTTGCTGAATTTAAGGTTAAATATGTTTGGCACCGGCAATCTATATAATTCAGGTATTCCATGTATAGACCTTGATCATGACCAAGCTCTTGAAAGGGCTTGGGTGTTCGTAGTCCAATAAAAGGTCTTGTTATTTAACCCATATGGATTGTTGTACGTCCTATTTGCCATTACGTTTACAAAGGATACAGCATAATCATGGCGCTGCTTTTAATATTGTATCTCATGCTAGATACTCCTGCCTGAAAGACCTCTTTACTAATGTACAGTCACGAGCAGTAATATGTACGCACTTCGCAACTTACTCGATTGTGATAAGGTTTAAATCCCAATGAAAATGTATACATATTATTTGACGTGACTGTACGTGGTTGAAAAAATACTGAAAATGAGATTTAAACTCTTGTATAGAGAAAAGATAAATACTGGCTGGCAAAGCTCTCTTTTTTATTTGAAAAAATAATGATTGTCTTTTGTTTTTTTTTTAATAGACGATTCTCTTTTGTTTTCTGGTAATACGAATGATCGAAAATGAAGAAAAGTTGGCGTGGATATTAAAATACCTAAGTTTGAAAAACTTTACAACAGAAAAAGTAAATCTGAGTGGTGAAAGCCTTGTGGTAGTGCTAGATAGTTTTATTCTGGCATTTATCACTGCGTATTATGAAACTGAATCCTCCATATATAGATCTGAAGACGCTAAATTTATAAATCCCTGAACAGATTTTCATACAGGCGACAGGAAGAGTCATTCATAAAGAAAATTTAGATATATTATTTTTGAAGTTGCCAGTTAAATAAAAACTTTTTTATTGCGTACAATATTTTACATTTTAACCCAATATTTCGGTTTCTTTACATGAGGTAAATATTTAAATCAAAACAATAAGCCGTGTAGAGATTTGACAATATTTAGAATATTGCAATTTATGCTTCGGAATCTTTTATAGGACATCATAACGATAACATCTCTAAATGTTAATCTAACCCAACATTTAACTTAGCAGACTTAACATGACTTTTCCTTATCTGGTTTTTAATCAAACATTTGTTCATAACTACCAACCTAGCTAATAATAAAAAATTCAAACATTTCCTAATGACGGCATCAAAACTTTGGAAATCTGTAAATCCCCTAAAAATACGGCATAACTGTTCGCCGCATAAAAATATCTAATTTTTTACCTCCTTTGCCGACATTGACCTAGCGATACCTGACCGACTAAATATTTCTCGAGATGAGAGTTTACCAGCCATACTAATTATTATTACGTTATTTTGTTTTTAAGACATACGTTAAAGTGCTAAAAAGCCAAAACACCTCTCAGATTACCTTGAGAATCAGGCTAATCATCGACGCAGAATAATAAATTAATTTCTGCTATATTCTTATTTTGGCCATTTTGGCGCATTGGAATTTTTGCCTTTACAGTGACGATATGTTTAACAGGAAACAATAAAAGCGGTATTTTGGAAAAAGCTGAATATTTTGTTGTTTAGATACTATGCAAAAACAAATGTCTGCTGTTTTAGGGAAAACCCCCTTTGATGTTTTGTTATGGAAAAAAGTTCCGGCTCTGGGTGATTATCTATACATGTATTTATATTCTAGGTTCCACCTAGTTTGCTACATGGTATCCCATAACACAAGCTATGCTTACTTTGGGGCCATGTAGTCTTAAATTGGATTGTCTTAAATTGTAAATTTTTCTTGTCTTATTTATTTATTTTATGGTAATTCGCAGCAAGGCCAGTGTTCTTCCATAGACCATAGACATTATATTAATTGTATTGTATATAATGTGTATATGGAAAATATATTTACAAAAGAAAATAAACTTTTATCAATGTAAATAAACTTAAACGTTGGTCCTTTAAAGATATTTTCAACTGACTAAAAAAAGGAGGAGGTTCTCAATTCGACTGTATGTTTTTTATGTAACAAACCTCATAAATTTTCACTGGGTGAACCGATTCTTTTTTATGAGAAAGCTGTCCCTTCCCATGTGGTCCCATTTCAAATTAGCCTTGTTTCGGTAGTGGTATTTCATTTTTTTTTTATATATTTGAATTAGGAGATCGTTAACCTTGACGACCTTAAACTTCAGCCAAAATTTGACTTGAAGTCGGTTTTTTTAATGCTCTGCATTCGTTAATTATTGAAGTATTTATACAGGGTGTCCCGTAAATAGTGGACCAACGGAAAACTGGAGTTGCAAGAGGTTGTCTGGAATCCAAAACGTTTTTTTTTCCTAAGGCTAAGTGGTTTTTGAGATATACCGATTTTGAATATTTATAGGATTTTCCCCTACTGCGTGCAGAATATGTATCATAACTTTTTTTTCAACACACTTGCTCGTAAAGTGAGCGTTATTCTATTGAATTTAGAACTATAAACTGGGCTATAAGTCACGTGTGCATAATATATTATACCCTAGTGCATAATATAATGAATCCTACAAAGTTGAATTGTACCTTTGTGCAAATTACATGCGAGTAAACAGAGCATATTTTATTGCTTCGGGTTACATTAAATATTTTCAGAAACAACAAAAGAGGTTTTATACCACTTCAAATCCATATACATTTTTAAATGTTTGCGCCTTATATTAGTAAAACAAATTTGTATATCAAACAAATTATTCACAATTTACAATAATTTGTTATAAAATATTAAAATATTTGCATTTACCACTCCAAATTAAACATTTTCACTTAAAATAGGCTGTATATGCTATACAGACATTGACACATTTGGCGGAAAAAAAAGCTACGCGCATGCGCGAGGTTCGGCGCCATTTTTCAATCACAATTCACAGCTTTGTTATCAAATGTGTTTGTTATTTTATGACCACGTATGTCTGTCTTTTACTCACAAGTGTGTTGAAAAACGTCGTATGTAACTCGTGAGCGTTGCTAATTACAGTCTCGGCTCATTATTAAGTAATCGACTGTAATTAGCAACTTCGCTCACTTGTTACATAATATACTATTAATGCACTTTATTTAACTTTTTATTTAACAGCTACCATTTATACAGATTTCAAAGAGGAATAAAAGTATACAAAAAAAAACGAAACATATTTTTTTACGAGAAATAATAAGTCCAGCCACAGAATATTTTTTTGGCCACGTGATCAAGCTTCTATTTTCATAACTTAGCCACGAGACAATAACTTTTGCGAAAAATGTATCTTGAAGCAATTTATACTATAATTATACCACAATAATTTAAAGTAAGTAATAAATAAATTAACATTGCGATGAAAAATATTATACGACAAGAAGGGCTCCCGTTCCGGAAGACGTAGTCGTTACTGTTAGGTGCGACGACGAGCGCAATGAGGAGGAGCGGATGGGTTATAAGAAGAATCTAAGAATGAAACTTAGGTACTATTATTATAATCTTTTTTAGCAGATATTGGTATCATTCTCTTATTTTTCTCCAGGAAATTACAGCGCAGGCTGAACTCACCTATGACTATTCATCACTTGAGAACTGTCATAACAGTTGGTTCAAATATTGCGTCGATTGAGCCATTGCATAAGACAAAGCCCTCTTCCCAACAAATAAAGAAATATGTCCAGATAGATCAAACTGCCGTAGTCAAACTGAATAATGAAAATGTGGGGGCTGTAAATCTTTCTAATCAAAACATTGGCCTAAGTTGGAATTCCGTACGAGAAAAATAATGTTATTTTCACTTGATTGTGCATCTTTTGGATGTGTCAGTAATGGAAATTCTGTCTGCATCTAGTAGTCCAGTGGTATAAAGGGATGCGTTCAATTTGGTCAAAAAGAGCACTCGCACACTCACCAAAATGTAGCCGATAAAATACTGTCAAACAAGCAACCTTACGACGATGCTCCAGCGTCTGCAATTTTTTATTTGTAAGATTGTTGTTATTTATGAGTTTACGGGCTCTTCGGTCAACAGAGTCCACCCTTTATACCACCCTTTATATAAAGTCTGCCGCCAAATGTTACCGCTCCGGCGGTAATGTGTTCCGGCAATAATGTATAAAGAGCCAGTTCCTTCCTAAACCCGTGTGCTTCCATCTTCGACCTCATCGTCACTTACCATCAGGTGAGATTGAGGTCAAACGCGGGTTTAGTCACTTATAAAAAAAAAAAAAAAAGAGTCTAGCGCTTCGAGCTGGTATTTGGCAGAACCATCCCAAAGGTGACTAGAGTACTCCATGCACGACCTCACTTGGGCTGTGTATAAGTTGAGCAGCCGTTCAGAGCTGAAGTACCGCCGGACCTTCGAGATGATACCCAATTTTTTGGAAGCCGTTTTTGCCATAGACTCAATTTGTTGATCGAAGTTTAATTTGGACGTTATAGTGACGCCCAAAAGCCCTAGTTGGTCGGTGATGGGAACAGATACATTCTGGAAAGTGGGCGTAAAAGTAAAGGTGCACTTTTTTGCGGAGAATAGACACGCTTGGGTTTTGGAGGCGTTGAATTTGACCAGGTTAGATTCGCCCCAATCGGAGTCGCAAGGTCGAATCAACGCGCTCAATCATAGACTCTCTCAAAACCTGGATTTCATGGGCGCTCGTTCGCGCATTGTATATATATATCTCTCAACAACAGTGCTGTCATCAGCATATCCAATAATGCCTGATGTTAGGAGGTCATTAATGTGCAGCAAGAATAAAGTTGTAGAGAGAACAGATCCCTGAGGTATCCCGGCATTAATTGCCATTAGGTCAGAGGAGTAGCCGTCTAAGACTACTCGAATCGACCGTTCCCTCAGAAAATCAGATATCCAGTCGCAGAGCCCGGTCGGTATGCCATATGCTGGAAGCATGCTTAAGAGACCATCGTGCCAGACCCTGTCAAAGGCCTTGGAGATGTCTAAAGATACAGCTATTGCTTCACCATGACCCTCCAAGGCCTCTCCCTCCATAAGTGTGTGGCATACACGAGAAGATCGCCGGTCGAGCGTCCACTGCGGAAACCATATTGGCTATCGCTTAGGAGCTCGTTGGTCTCAAGGTATGCCAGGAGTCGATGGTTCAATACACGTTCCATGACTTTGCAAAGTATGGAAGTGATTGAAATTGGTCCATAGTTGACAGGATCAGCACGGCTTCCCTTCTTCGGTACTGGTTGTACGTTAGCCAGCTTCCAGGATTTGGGGACTTTACCAGATTCCAAAGAGAGTCTATAGAGACGCGTCAAAAAGATTGATAGGAAGCTTGGGCCATCTTGCATCCCTGCTTGTCAACGAGAAACGTCATAATACGATAAAATAGATTATTTGGTTGCTTTTAAAGACAACTAACTTAGTTGTGTATTTTGTAAGATAAAAACTAATTTGTGTGTAAAAATGTGATCCCAAACCTGGGTTTGGTGCTTATTTTTTAACATTATACAAAATAAATTGTTACACTTTACAAACGAGATACTACTTATATGCAATTCAATAAATTAAATACTTCGATATGTTCCCACTACGGCGCTTCCCAGTACGGCGCTCCATCGGATAAACGTCAAAATCTAGGTAGTACACACGTAGACAAAATGAATTTGAATATAAAATCAAGCAAATAGAATTATTTTATAAACTTATCTAATAAAGTACGAAATGTGTGTGTGTGCATCGTTTTAAACCTTCCTCTTGGACCACAAAAGAGCAAAGTCGTGTTTTAGCTTCGTTTTTTTAATTCATAAAAGTTTAAATAAATTTAGTGAAAATCACTGAACTACCAGGAGCGCAGCGCGGGCGAGGAGCTCTCTTTCTTTCTTCAAATAGAGCAAATAAAGCAAGAAAAATTTACATATTTTATTGAATAATATTTTGCCAAATGTGTTAAGCCCCTATATGACTATCCTTCACTAGATGTCCGTAATTGTGGGATTGTGTGATTTCTTATTTGGGAAATAAGGTTTATTTTGGAACCACAAGACCGGGCACTCGAAGTGACTATAAGACATTTACAGCAAAAGCTGTGTAAAGTGAAATTGTGATTTCAAAATCATACTCTGAAATTTTTTTATTAATTGATGATGGTGATGAAGAAAGAATTTTGTGTTTTATTTCGGAAAAGGGCAAAAATATTTTACAAAATTTGAAATCTTTTTATGTAGATGGAACTTTTAAGGTTGCACCAACACCATTTTACCAAATCTATACAATACACGTGGATTTGGGAAATGGTGTTGTAGTGCCTTTAATTTTTGCCCTGTTGCCAAATAAAACGCAAAACACATATGCCAGGCTCTTTCGCCTTTTAAAAGAAAAACTCCCCGACCTTAATCCGGAGCACTTCAAAATTGATTTTGAAATAGCAGCAATCAATGCTATTAATGAAGTGTTTCCGGAAGCTAGGGTCAGTGGGTGCTTTTTCCACTACAGCCAAGCCATCTGGAGAAAGGCGAAAGCGCTTGGTCTTCCCGAAATAGAGGGTGGAAAACAATTTATTGCGCAATGTGTCGCTTTGGCCTACCTTCCACAAAACTATATACCAGAGGGGTGGCTTTCTATTTTAGAGAACCTCCCCAATGGTACTGCCGCATCGGCATTTAAAGACTATATGGCCACCCAATGGTTAAGCAAAGCCGAATTAATATCTAACCAAGGTGAGCCATATAGGACGAATAACCACGTGGAAGGTTGGCACAACCGGCTTAATAAAAAATGTCACAAAAATTTATAATCGGTTATTGATTTTTTTAAAAAGGAGGCAGTGGAGTCCGCGTTCAAAATTGATTACCACATCGATGAGCTGCATCGAAAGCGGCGAAAGACAGGGAACAAAGATGTGGTGATCCAATCAATAGTTAATGATTTATTGAACGATAAAATAACTGTAAGCTTATGTATTAAAAGATTAACAAATATTTGTATATAAATATTGTAAGCTTTTAATACATAAGCTCACAGTTAAATTATTGTTTAAAATTAATATTTCGTTTTATATTTTATATTTGCTTTTCTTTTTAAATAAAATCTTTATTTTTTAATTGTTTTTCAAAATTTTGATGTCTGTGATATAAATAAACTGTTTATGAACATTTTTTTGTATTTATTCAATTTCCTTTGACTTTTACTTTGGATACTTAGCGAATGTAGTTTAAATGATTTATTTCTTGCTGTGACTGTACAAAATGACGTGAAATGACATAATATTGGACGGAGCGCCGTACTGGGAAGCGCCGTCGTGGGAACAATTCAATACTTCATAAATGTAGCTCTTATTCAATTATTTTTTATCTGTCCAAACTAACATGTCATGGTAGCGCATTCTCCTACCGGGCATTATAACATCCCTAGTTTTCCAGCTTTTCCAACTGATCAGGATTTTTCATTATTTTTCCTGAGTTCTTGGTATGTGAACATATTAAGGAATCAAATGATTCTGAAATGCAAAATAGTTTCAGGAGTATCTGGGTTAAACCAAAATCAAAATGAGAAACAACTACTTATTACTTTTAAAAGAAGTTTACCACTTTAAAAAAACTGACCCAGTAAAAATATTAAAAGTACATATTTTTATAAACGCCACCCTTATTCTGTTCATATTCTTTCACTATTACTACCCTGTATAGCAAATTGCCAAAAACTACTTAATACTTAATAATGAGATAAGAACATTAATAATTTATCTGGGTAGGTATTTGCATAGTTTTTGAAGTAATTATTTTTGAAGTCGGTTAATAAGAATTGTGTAAAATAGTGCATAGTATAGGTACGATAACAATCATTATGTCACGGCTAAAAATAAGCATTGTAATTAATATTATACGATGCAGTAAAAATCTAATCTCATTTTATAAATCATTTTAATCTGAGCAAGTGTGTACCCGCCAACACTATCGATTTTCAAAGAGTCATGCCTGATTGCAAACAATACGCACCGAAATTACACAAAACAATAGTTTAACTAAACAGATTATAGTTCACTTATCATGGATACGCCCAAAATGTGATTAGAACGTGGACAGTGGATAATGAAAATATACCACTATCAATTGCTGAAATCTTGAGCCCTTTATCATCAAAAATCTTTTTAACCGATCCACTAAGATCAAAGTTTCTCCCCTGAGTAATGAGGAGGTTTAGGCCATAAGCCACCAAGTTGAGCCAGTGTTGGTAGGTGGATGTCAGAGTCTTTATTGCCCCGAAATGTTGCAAAAATCATAACGACTATTGTATGCCAGTATACAGCACCCGGCACCAAATGCATAGCAAAACCAACTGCACCACGGAAATCGATGTGTAAATGAATGATTGACGGGTACTTATCCATGTATCGAAAGTCTTCAACTTTGCTTGAACTGAAATTATGAATAAGAAACGCTGGGGCCACTACGCCACGATGACTGACTAATCCCTATTCTATTAATACATAACATAAACATAAAACATTTATTTATTTTCATATTCTGCACATTTTTACAATCTTAACCTAAAAAATATAATATTAAGGAATACAATTGTCTAAGTGCCTGAACTAGGTTTACCCTGTTTTTCAGGCGAAAGGGGGTCTGAGTGCTTACAAAATAAAAATAAAACTTAAAATAAATACTTATGTAACTACATCTTTTAAATAATAAGGATGAGTAGAAAAGAAAAGCAAAAAAAAGGAGTCCTAAAACGGTGGTTATAAAACTAACGTTAGGCAAAAATATTTTCTAATTGAATAATGCAATTTATGAATTTTACACTAACTTATTACTGCTAACAGATTTTCTGTGTCTTCATAAGACATGTTTTGTAACGCCTCTTGAACAATTTTTTTCATTTCATTCAAACACAGAGAGTACAAATTTAGTTTTGCATTAACCCTATTGTAAAGAAGAGGGCCAAGAAATAAGAAAAATCTGGTACATAAAGCATGTTTGATATCTATATCAGTCCGGTAAGCTATATCTTTCCTTCTTTTGTTATTAATTTCGGGGTTGAAAGGAAGTGCGGTGTGCTGCTTTAGGACTGTGTGCATTATAAATAATTGTCTAACTGTTAGTACACCACAAGCTTTGCAAAGGAGGTGCGTTGGAAATAGAAAAGGACGGAAGGTTGAGACTTTTAATACCGCTCGTTGAGCTCTCTCCAAGGATATTATTGTAGTTTTAGCCGCGCCGCATGACGTAATACAGTAGGTTAGTATTGACTGACAAAGTGCAAAGTATATTTGTTTAATGAGAACGGAATCAGCTACAGTGCGTAGCTTTTTAAAGACAAATATCAATTTACGTAGTCTGCTGCTTAGCGTGTCAATATGGTGCTTAAATGTAAGAGTCTCATCAATTGTGACCCCTAAGTATTTTATTTTATCAGTGTGGCGTATGGCGGGGCAGTCGCATCTGTTACTAAAGGTCTCTTTACATTGATGGGCATAGAGTTTAGGCATGGGTGAAGCAAAGGTACATCTACGTATAGAGAAGTGCATGCTGTTAGTTTTCCCATTGTTAAGTGATAAGCGATGATGCTGTAGCCAGTTAATTACAACATTGAGGCCATGTTGAGCATACTTATAAACCTCCTCTTCGTTTGATGCGGAAAATAATAGCACAGTGTCGTCAGCGTATGAGATTATTTTTCCACAGGTCAGTGTTAGCTTACATAGGTCGTTTATGTAAACTAGAAATAGGGTAGAAGATAATATACTTCCCTGGGGCAAACCATAGGGTGAGGTATTTAATTCATCGCTGAGAACATTGTCTATTTTGACGCGTTGGGTACGCCCTTGTAGGTAATCTGCGAATAATTTAAGCTGTGTGCCTCTTATACCTAATGTCTCTAATTTGTGTAGTAGGATAGATTGGGACACAGTATCGAAAGCTTTGGCGAGGTCTATAAATATACCTAAGGTCCGGTTATTCTTATCAAGCTGTTGAACAATGTAGTCCGTTAATTGGTGCACAGCGTTGGCAGTAGAAAGTTTAGATCTGAAACCAAATTGTGTTTCTCCTAATACGTCATTTTTATCTAAATATTGAGTGAGACGAATATTGATAATCTTTTCAAAGATTTTGGATATGGAGTGAAGAATAGAAATAGGTCTATAATTAGATATTTCCTTTTTACTGCCAGATTTGTGCATTGGGACTACAATTGCTTTCTTTAAGCAAGTGGAAAAAGTACCTTTCTCGAGGCATCTTTGAAAAATGTGGGTAAGCGGAGCTATAAAAATATGTTTGAAGTGCTTAAGGATCTTGTTTGATATACCGTCCCACCCAACAGCAGAATCATTCTTCAGCCCTGAGATAATTCTTTCTACCTCAGATTCATCAGTTTCTAAAATAACGAAAGAATTTAAGGTGGATTTAGTGGTAGATAAAGGTAGAGAGGCATGATTTTGAGTCGAATTCGTTAGATTTTTTCCTATATTTATGAAGTAATCATTGACTTGGTTAGCAATGGAAACTTGTGAATCCTGCCCTTGAAATAAACTTGAGGAGGATTCATGGTTTTTTCCTATGGATGTTACGGTTTTTATACACTTCCAGAGCCGTTTACAGCTAGATTTGGATTTTTCCAACTCGTTTTTCTCGTAATCACATTTAATACGTTTAAGTAGGTCATTGCAAAAGTTTCGATACCTCTTATAGGTCGTTTGCAAAGCCAAATTTGACGGGTTCGCTTTTGCCTTGCTATGTAATTTATCCCTGTGTTTCATACAACGAATTAGCCCTGGAGTAATCCACGGTTTATTATTATGAAACTTTTTATTTATCCGGTATTGTGTAGTGTTATATAATATTGCATGTTGAACACATTCAACAAAGTAAGTCATGGACTTGTTAGCGTCAGCAAAATTGTAAACTGGGCTAAAATCAATATTGCATAAATGTTCCTCAAGTTTATTTATGTTTAATTTATTGCAAAAGTGCATGCGTGTTTGTTTAGGCATTTTTTTATCAAAGGTTAGTAGGACGGCTCTGTGATCGATTACTGAGGAATTATTGACAAGAGTTATTGACGATAATTTTGATTTTAGCATGACATGTTCTAAGCATGAGCCGCTTTGGTGCGTAGAGAATGAATGTGCAGGGAGAAGGCCATGGAATGAACATAAGTTGAGGTACTGTTGGGCGTTGTGGTCTAAATGCCCGGGAAGAATGTTTATATTTATGTCTCCTATTAAAATAACGTTATTTAAAGACGATAAAAATATCAGTCACTTCATTACATTTAAAGATGAAATTAAGTGACTGATATTTTTAAAAGCTGGGGGTCTGTACATAGCCAGGATAGCAATATCATGCCCGGCGACAGCACTGACGTCGGCGGCAGCTCATGTTGGAGACGCGGCGGCTGCAACGACCGCGGCGACGGGTCCGGCGACGTCACTCGAGCGTCGGGTTGACGCACCCAACGGTTGTATTTTTCAGTTCTATTGTAGCTAAACTCAGTGGCCAGTAGTTGCCATTACTTGCAAGAGTAAAAGACAAGTTCTCAGCGTGGAACAGATTTGTGTTGTGATGCTTTTATTGGCTTAAATGATTAACTTTCACACACTAGAGAGTTAATGACATGTTTTACCTTATTTACAAAGCATTGCAAAGTATTCCAATAAGACTAAAAGTGTTTGCGGCGCTGTTTTATCGTAAATACTTAGTTCATGATACGTTACATGTTGTTTCATACTTTGGAAAACAAACGTTCCTAGCGGAAAATAATGATGTTGAAGTTACTGCTCTTATAAACTTGAGACGCTTGCAATCGTGAACTCAACAAAAATAAGCGACGATACCTTCTTAGTCTAAAGTTTGTAATGGATTGTAACTTGTGAAAGCAGTTTCAAATGAAATATGAATTGGATTAATTCCTAGGCTCCAAAGATAGTAGCTTTGCGGTAGTTAGGTTCAAAGCGCATTAAATAAAAAGACAATGAATGAGCTTGCTTTATTAACAATGTTGGGGGTTCATTCAACATATTTTTATAATTAAATTACGTAAACTTAAACTAGGATTTCAAATGTAAAGAAAGACAGGTAAACTGTTGTAAGACTACATTGTCAATATCGATATCTATATCGATTGCTGTGTCAGGGAATCAATCGATGCGATTTCCCATGCTTCTCACAAAATGAAATACTCACATAAGCGTCAAAATGACGAGAAAAGGTACGTTTTCGTGTTAAACAAAGCTTACAAGAAATAAAGGGTAAATTGTGCTTGAACGTTTCATTCGTCACTGAAAATGAGTCACGGTAAGATGAAATTTTATTTATTTTTTATTTATATTAGTGATCAATTGCATAATAAACACTGACAAAAGTTTTCAATTTACAAAGATGCAAGACTGTTATTTTTTTTTTTTTGTGAAAATGAGTGATGTGAAAACTGTAGTTAACGTAGATACAGATTAGTGGAAGGCAAAAGAAAACATTCAAAAGTTACGATATGGTAAAACTCGATTTGATATTCCGTTTTAAATAATGAGATCTGACTGTAGAGTCAATTTTAAATTTACTAGACTATTTTAAAATAATAGATGGCGACTCTTTAGAGGACGATCGATACACTTTAAAATCACTGAACTTCAAACGATTTTATGAATACGGTTACGATTGCTGATGGCGGGTGCCAGAAGGACATGTACCAGTCGAATTTGCTATTTATGATAATGTTGATGAGAAATAATCCTGTTGTATAACCGAGTGTGCGCTCTATCGGCCGTATTGTGTGTGGACCGTACCAGATGCTATTACGTAGTCGTAGCCCGGTGGAAATCGGTGTCTCTTGAGCTTGCTCATGTAGTCCGTGTGTGCGCGGTGCGCGTTTAGCTCTGGCGGAGGTCGTGGTCTATGGAGACCGTGTGGTGTGTAGTCCGTGAGATACACAGGTGCGACTGGCTTTGGTAGCCAGTGCGCGAGATGAGGGCAAGTGAGGTTGCCAGTAGGCCGAGGAGGCCGTGGCGATAGGGGGGTCACACTCGAGGAACTACGTGGATATGATACGTAGTTTGTAGAGTTATGTGTTGTGTTTTTGAAACGATGGTACATGGTCCCAATGGTGAATTTATGATGGGAAATATGATGATGAAATTGAATTTAACATGGTATCGATTTAATGCTAACACTAACTTGTGTGAAAATTAGTTATGAATTCGTTCTTATTATTTTTATCAAATAAAAGAAATTAAAATATTGTTTTCAACACACTTGCTCGTAAAGTGAGCGTTATTCTATTGAGTTTAGAACTATGAACTGGGCTATAAGTCACGCGTGCATTAATATATTATACCCTAGTGCATAATATAATGAATCCTACAAAGTTGAATTGTAACTTTGTGCAAATAACATGCGAGAAAACAGAGCATATTTTATTGGTCCGGGTTATACACTAAATATTTTCAGAAACAACAAAGAGGTTTTATACCACTTCAAATCCATATACATTTTTAAAAGGTTTGCGCCTTATATTAGTAAAATAAATTTGTATATTAAACAAATTATTCACAATTTACAATCATTTGTCATAAAATATTAAAATATTTGCATTTACCACTCCAAATTAAACATTTTCACTTAAAATAGGCTGTATATGCTATACAGACATTGACACATTTGACAGAAAAAAAACCTACGCGCATGCGCGAGGTTCGGCGCCATTTTTCAATCACAATTCACAGCATTGTTATCAAGTGTGTTTGTTATTTTATGATCACGTATGTCTGTCTTTTACTCACAAGTGTGTTGAAAAACGTCGTATGTAACTCGTGAGCGTTGCTAATTACAGTCTCGGCTCATTATTAAGTAATCGACTGTAATTAGCAACTTCGCTCACTTGTTACATAATATACTATTAATGCACTTTTTTTATACTATTATCGTTACGTTAATTAGGTTTGACAAAACTTAAGGTTCTTGCTGTAATTGGTTTGTGTGGATCAGCAGTATACAAGTCGCTCAGATTGTTACATTTTCGGTGCATTCGTAGTCGTAGGTGTAAAATCGGGCTTCATCTCCTGTCTCTGTGCGGCCACGACTGGGAGTGGCGTGCGTTTAGCACTTGAAGAATGTAAGTAATCGCTGTGTTTGCCGTATAGGGGCAATGTGATTTGTGACGGTGGTGCCTGCCAGATGGAGATGCCCCTGTTGGTGTCTACCGGATGGAGGTTACCTGTGTTTGTGTTCTAGAGTATTGTATACTGCGCGATCTTGAAACTTTTATTGTGGCTAATGGGTTTTGTCGAACCTTTAGTACTAACTGGGTACATAGTAATGATATCACGTTCGAGCGGATGTAATTTTGTTGTAAAACAGCTTACGTCATGTTATTTTTAAATAGTCTGTGAATACTAAAGTTTGAGATTTTCTTACTGATAATCGTGTATCCTTGGCTCGCCAGAAATCACTTTGTATCTAGCCGACCTTCGATAATTTTACTGCGATTCTAAGGTGAAACGTTTTCTTTTGTTTTGATACTAGTAAACTATAATTGCTTGTTGTTACATTCAAAGTAAATTTAATTGCTTACTGTCCTCTTTTCTTATCGAAAGTATTGCGATACGTACAATGCTTTGACGTTAGATTCCTATTGAGTTTCTTGCTGGTTCTTCTCAGTGGATGGACCTTCCAAACCAGTGGTACCTTTGTGTAAAATACGAAATCTTGGGTTTGAATTTAGATGGTAATTAGTTTTGAAATTAAGGTAAAGTGAAAACCTGTAGCGGATAAAGTTTTGAAGTTGCCAAGAAAGTTGTTGTTTTGGAAAGAAATTTAAAGTGTTCTGGATACCGATTCTCGTTCGTTGGTGACTACGTCAGAGTGATTCTGATGTGTTAAAGGAGTCATTAGTTGGCTTAAGCTCCCCGTGGGGATAAGATTGTGATTGCTGTAAACTATGAGCGAGACACCTTGTTGATAAAGACGATAGTAATGGAATTCAAAGTATGTTTGATTTTGAGATAATTGTTAATCAATGGTGCTTGGAACTTTGGTAACTAAACCGGGGTTTTTGTTGTTTGGTATTCTAGAAGATTGATAATGTAAGGAGTTCCAACTTGTGTGTTTTCTTTTGAGAACTTGCCTTACTTAATTGTCAGGAGTGGCCGAGCCACCATTTCGGTATGATCGTTTCAGATTATCACACGAGGACGTGTACACTCTGCAACAAATTAATGTATACCACCCCAGACGCACGCACACATACAATATGCATTCGCGTTGTATGTGTGCGGAAGACTCAGAATAACGTTGACCACCAGTCGTACGCACACAACTAAAGATCAATTCTAACTAAGCTAACCAACTACATCGTGTCACAACAAGAAATAATATAACTACACGGATGTATAGATCTTTAGTTTCAGTACTTCGACGAGCCTATGTCAGCCGTATAATGTGCAGATTATGGTTTTATATTATAGAACTCTGAAAGGTCTGCATTTTTTTTTCTCCGTTGCTATATTAATATGTCTTTTTTATTGTTAAATTATTGATTGATTGTTAAATTAATAATGTTTAAAGATATATCTTCAATATCTTTTTTTTTTGTTCAAATTTAATGAAGATATATTCATCAATAAACCATAATATATATTCATTTAAATTAAGAAATATTTTAATAATTTATTATAATTTAAAATGATATAAATATAATTTTTATGCTCTATATTCTAATTATATTTATATTCTAATTAATCAATAACTTAAATATAGTGCAAGCAATTGAAAAATAAGGTGCAGGTAAAAACTACTAATTAAAACAACACAATCTTTTCCAGATAATTATTTATTTTTTGCATTTCACAATATGTTACGTCTGACTAGGAATTTTTATTTCACAAATTTAATTAATTTTAAAAACAATGATAGTTTAGGTAATAGTTGTTATTTGAAAGATTTGAATGACAGTTCTCACTTTAATTTTTCTGTCACTTGGCGTATGAACTTATTATATGTATAATTGAAGTAATAATTCCATTGTAAATATGAATCAACATGTTATTAGCCAGAAACTATAAATAAGCTAAGCTAAGCTTATTTCTAAGCTAATCAACAATAACATCATTCACTCTGGATTATCTACTTTTTAAAAGACAACTATTACCTCACTATTTTATTAATAGCTAATTTGAGCGCCGTCGGAGTCTATGACCTGCTGCAACCGAGATCTCATACTGTCAACTAAATTCCAGCACAAGGCAGATCCTCTCATCATCTCCCAAGTTGAAATAACCCGCCCTTCTAATTTGGCTCTGGACCTCACTTGTGATGAATCCCAATTTAAAATCATTTGACCCCACAAATTCTCGATGGCGTTTAATGCGGCCGCTTAAACTAACAGGTAGGGTGTTTCGAGCATCATAACGTTGGCATTTTCTCCTCCATAATATTTTACGGCCATCTTTGTCCGACTTGAATGTCGTTTATCCGTAAAAATAACTACATTGCTAGACGAATCAAATTCCAAATATTGCTTTCGTTCATCAATATCTCTTTTGCTAGCCTGTAAATGAATAAATAAACTTAAGTTCCCTTGAAGTTTAAACAAATTATATTGCATGTATAAGAAAGTTAATTCATTTTAAGTTATAATATATTGTATATCTAACGTCGGATTATATACTTCTTTATTTACCTGTAACAATATATGTTGCTTGCTTTCAAATGTCGTCACACAGTTTGCAAACTCACATCATATGTGGTGGCCGTCGAACGAGTGGGTAAAAATGGATATATCCCCCGGTTCCTCTTAACGACAAACAGATAGTTGCACTGTTTTTCTCTGAAAATAAAATTATCAACATAGAAATAACGATCACGTCTAATACAAGGATTAAGTCAGAATAATAATTAACTTAAAACTTACAAATATCATCAATCGACGTGCAATTCCCCTGATAGAAAAGTATTGATTGAATGAAACAATGATTTCAGCTCTCTGCAGCAATGTTAAATGATAATTCATTTTTAATTTCATTTGGGCACAAAAATCTGATAGTAGTAACAAGTAACGACGAATGCAAACCATCTAGAAACACGACTACACAATATTAAATAATAGAGGGTAGATTTAACTTTTTTTTTCTAAAGATATGACAAGCTAAAAATAAATCTAGCAACACAATAAAAGATAATCGGGGTCTTCCACTTATTTTGTCTTAAGAAATGAGGCATCATTGTTATTTCGAATAGTTACGCTAATAATAGCTACCTACTTCAAATTCAAACTTAATAAAAAACATCAAAAAAGTTGTAATATATTTCTTCTTTCAATCTCTAAAAATTAATATTAAATCACAATTTTTTGTGGGATTCGATACCTGACCTGTCCAGATCTCATTCCTAGACACTTAAACCGCTAGGCCATGGACGCTATGACTTAAAGTTGTGAAATTAGCATCATATTATCTTGTCTGCCTGCTATTCATCCATATAGCTCGTCATGTGAGACTTGAGAGTAGCTAAGAACGAGTTTAACAAATTAATGAATCAGCAGAAGTAAAGTATTTTCACAGTGTGCGTGTGTGCGTAAGCACGTCCACTTATTATGCTTGGATTGGTTGACTTTCGTGGTGTGAGTGAGTATGGATGAACGCGCGTGTGCGTGCGACGTCAGATGGTGGTATACATTATTCTGTTGCAGGCTGTACTAGCAGGATGGCCGTGTCGGCGGTGTCTAGCTAGAGCCTTATAGTTTATTTCGATTGTCTTCGGATGCCAGTACCTTCTTGGTACTTGACAGAGTCTACGTCACGAGTTTGTCACTAGCAGAAAGAATAATAACAATACAGAAGATGGAGAAGAGAAAAGTGTCCTTCAAGTAATTATTCAAGATAATCAAGAGATCATCAGCAATGGAGTGGCACGCTTGTGAAATAGAAACTGCACCGCAGCCAAGATCAATCAGTTCAGCACCACAAGCATTGTCGACAGTAGAAAAACCGACTCGCCCTAAAGACGCCCACACAAAAGACTGTATTAGAGAATCATGATTGAAATCCCTTAGAATACCTGATGTTCGATAAAAGAGAGGAATCACCCCGATTCCGACACATACATAACTTCACATCTGTTTCTTTATGGGGTAGGCAGAACACCAAAGGCTATAAAACCATCTGATGTCACGCTTGACATATTTAGAGGTATTATAATGATGGAGAGAGACTATTGCAGTGGGACCTCTGTCCCTTAACTGATTTTTACAGTATGCCCGGGGTGAGAAGCAGCTGGCACATTCTATGTTTTTCTTTCGCTCCCAGTCCGGATGGAAGTATCATATAACGTCGTTAGAAGTATCCTGAGGTTATAGGGTAGGTTGGTTTTGAATATCTCTGCCGATCCTTGGTAAGCGAGTCGTTGAAGGCGGCCAATCCAAACAACCCTGCAGGTGTTCGGCAGTGGCAGGACTCTTTCAGGGTTCGTCTGGCTAACAACCACTTTTCATATAAAGTCCGTTTTTTTATAGAAGAGAGAACTTCCCTAAAATTATTGTTCTTGGCAGATGTTCAATACTTTATTATCTTCACCAATTCAGATAAGAATCCACAACCACAACATCAAATGATATTTAATCTTCGAACTTCCTATCAAAATCATCCACTAAGCCCATTTCATTTAATTTAATTTTATCATCTACCTCTGCAGTTCTCAGAAATGTTTATCAACTAATCGGTCACGTTGGCGGTTGCTGTTAAAAGTTAATCTCTGAAAGAATTCTATATTTTTATTAAAAGCAGTACCTAAGTCATGATAACCTAGGAAACGGAATGCAGCCCACAGTACGAACGTGACTTGCACGGCGTCCGTTACGTTATCTTGCCGTTAGGTAACGACTTACGTAGCCATCTATCGTACGATACTGTCGTTCGTCAATTGTTATCAAATATAGTCATTTGTCATTAAGCTTGATACTGGACGAGTCTTTATTTTAGTATAATGCAATGCCATATTTAAGTTATTTTCCTTACAACAGACATTTTGGTATTTAAATTAAATTAAGATATAAAGACAACTACACGTTAACAAATATATGTAGGTCATAATGTTAAACTACTTAAGAAACTTGTTTCTCACAACGAATCTCACAGCCCCGATAACTACAACCCAACTTCACATATTTTTTGTTCCAACCTAGTGTTTTTTATAAACCGCAGGCGCAGAGGACATACCAAAGTGTGGGTAGAATACGGCTGAGGCTGAAGCGGATAGTATGGGTCACCAGTTATTTGGGAAACTTTCTAATTTAGCGCATTTAATATGCTGAGCTTAATAATAATAATATAATAATAAAATCTTTATTTGCCAGTAAGTGCATTATAAATGTTGTTACAAATAATAAATGTCCGGTCACATACTGCTGACATGTCAGCGTGCAAATGTATAGTCAAAAATTTAGAACATTTGTCAATTATATAATTCAGTCAAAGGTAAACGATTATGAAGAAACATATTGGGCAACCTCATTAACATATAAAACTTATTAAAATTATCATAAAACATTTGTAAAATAGTATAACAGAGAGTGATCAAAAAAAAAAAGTCAATACAAATACAAATGGAGAGCTAAAAATATATATCAATTGAGCAATCGAATTCAAATAATATAGTACATACAATTACAGGTCTTCAAATTTTAAAAATAACAATTAATAACACAAATAACATAAAAGATAGCAAAAAATAACAAAAGTCAATGGAGTTTGTCAATTAAATAAGCATTTATGGAATAATACATATTTTTCAATAATAAATTAAATAATGCCGCTTTGAATTGATGTTGTGGTAGCTCTTTGTACTTATAAGGTAGTTTATTGTAAATGCGTATGGCCATACAATACACATTATTACTAAAAACGCTCAGTTTCTGATAAGGAGCATACAATTTATCCTTGTCTTTACCACGACGTCCGATCAAATATGATTATCATCAGCAAACAAGCTTTTATTGTTTTTAACAAAGCAACAGATTTCAAATATGTAAAGTGATGGAAGTGGTAAAATTTTAAATTTTTGGAAAAGTGGCCTACAACTATCTAAGAAATGTGCCCCACAGATGGCTCTTATGCATTTCTTTTGTGCTATAAATACATTATTTGCCTCTACCGAATTACCCCACAATATAAGTCCGTATCTGATTAACGAAGACACATAACCATGATAAGCAAGTTTTGCAGCTGAAAATGATATAATTTGTAGGATTTTTTTCAAAACGAAAATAAATCTATCAATTTTTAAACAGACATTATTAACATGACATTTCCAGTTGCAGTTTTTATCTATTATAACGCCAAGGAACTTAGTAGAGTCAACAATATCCAATTTGATGTTATTATATTTTATGTCACATTTAGGGATATTAGAGTTATAGGTTTGAAATTGTATTATTTTAGTTTTTTCAATATTAATTAATAATTCATTTACATCTAACCAAGTCATTATGTCATTTAAAGTCTTATTCGTTTCTTTCTCAGCGTCAGATTTTTTGTCACAGTTAATCGTAATAGTTGTTGTTTTAATAGCTTGTAAAATAACCTCTACAGTTACTAATTTTCCTAATGAAAAATTTGATTCCAACACAATGAATGTCCAGCACATTACAGGTGCCAAATTGAAAATTGGTTAGATGGGTATTTCTTCCAAATTAAATTCTTTGACGGATTCATCTTGCCAAATCTATCGTTCAGGAAGTCGTCGTGGTGCCGTGGTTACTGGAAGTCATCATGGCGCCGCCGTGGTTACATGCAAGCAACGTTCGATGGGGTCGGTACTTGGATGAGTGATCGCTGACCATTCATTTCTCATGGCGACTTCCGTGCTTAGGACGGCACGTTAAGCAGTCGGTCCCGGGTGCTGTATACTTGAATACAGCATTCGTTAGGGTTTGTCAGAAGCCATTTCGGCGCCCTGAAAATTCTGACATCCACCACCAAGCACTGGGCCAGCTTGGTGGATTATGGCCTAAGCCTCCTTGTAACCCAGGGGAAAGACTCATGCCCTGCAGTGGGCGCATTACACGGAGTTGTGATGATGATGAAATCTATATTTCAGTTAAAACTCTGTTGCACATGTTTGCAAATAGTTGTTATCAAAGATTTAAATCGTTGTTATCACAAAACATAAATTTTAACGAAGGACACGTTTTGCTACGGTAGTTTTCATGATATCGATGTTTAAAAATCTTTGCCCAGATGAAAAATTGATTATTGTAGCACAAGTTTGACAAAAACCTGTATTTTATTATTTTCAGTTAGATTTTTGTGTGGCCTTTTATGTACCTACGTCTGATCCGTTCTGAATTCTGGTAGGGTTTTGGAATATGGAATATTTTCTTAGAAGAAATTGTGCTCCTAAAGTTCTATTACTACATGTTTCACCCTTAAAGATTTCTGATTTTAAACAAAACAAAACAAATATTTAAAAAAATATATCTGAATCGGAAAACTTTTGAAGATTGCCTGTTTTACGGTTTCATTGAAGCGACCGTGAAGCGACATGACGGAATTTTGCAACCTTTTTTATGGCAGTACTATCATGAATTTCAAAGTCGTTTTTCTGGTGTCACTGTTGTCAATTGAACGGTTGTTGGTGGTTTTGGTTATTCAGAATTTGGAATTATCGTATTTGAAAATGAATAAAAAAATAAAAATTACATAGTTTCATAATCAATACCAGTGATACCAGTGACGATACCAGTGACTCTGAGGATTCATTCCATATAGAATTGCTGGATTCAGATTTTGATTACAATGAATAAAAATAATTATTGTATTTTGTTGTTTTATATTTAAATCATTTTAATAATATACTTCTTATCGAAAAGTAGGACAGTACCAACTTTGAACGATACTTTTACAAAAAAATCAAGTATCAAGTTTGTTTAATCCATGTATTTCGTTCTATTGTGGGGTTACCATGAATAAACCATGATGCTGTCTTAAGTTTTCGCGATTCATACTATTAAATAAAACACTTTTTAACCCGAGTCGCTCGTGACCACGGGGTCTGCAAAGGCACCGAAACGTCGAAAATTTTAATTGTAAATATACGCGATAAATCTCTTCTTTCATGAGCCAGACTTACCTACTAAATTTTTATATGCAAACTTCTCATATCGTTCTGACGAGATAATTCTCCTTCAAACCGGTTATTTCAGCGTTTATCATTGTATTATTAAAACAAAGTCTACTGCCGTGTCTGCCTAAACGCGTCAAACTTAAAATCACTGATTTTCGCACAGGTTTCACTAGCAGACGGCGTGATTCGTTAGGCAAGTATTACTTATTATAATACGTATAATCTACATACATACATAACTTCACGCTTGTATCCCAAATGGGATAGGCAGAACACCAGAGGCTATAAAAACCAGCTGATGTGACGTTTGACAAATTTTTAGGTATTATTATGATGGAGAGAGACTATAGCAATGACAGGGGTCAGCCTGTCGCCCGCAAAATCTCCAATAAATCCTCCGTCCCTTAACTGACTTTTACAGTTTGCCCGAGAAGAGAAGCAGCTGGCACATTCTATGTTTTTCTTTCGCTCCCAGTCCAGCATGGTATATCTTTACCAGTCCACGTATAGGTAATCTTTGAAAAAAAATCTAACCCAAGACTTATTAAGACAGTTATTTTCTCACAAAACCTTTTTTCACACGCCAAACACGAATAAGAAAAATTTCAAAATATGTTTTTCTATTTCAGACTAAGTCCGCGTTTGACCTCAATATCACCTGATGGGAAGTGAAGATGAGGTCGGAGATTTATTTATTTATTTAATTCTCACAAAACCAACAGCACTTTAGATTACAATAGAAAGAATCAGATACATAAAACTTACTGCCAATAAATGGTTCATGATGACAGCACACGAGCCTCGGAAAGACCTGGCTCTTCATAAAACATTGCCGGAACACATCTGATATTTGGTGGCAGATGTTATACAGGGCGACTGGTGGGTCACTTTCGAAATTAGAGGACGTGATAGTTCGAGATCTTACATAAAAAGAAAAAATAAATATTAATTATTTACTGTGACAACTTAACCGAAAGTTAAAGCATTCATTACGCAACGCTTGATTACATAAGCATAATAATAATAATAAAATCCCCAGACAATCACACCAACTACATGGCCCCAAAGTAAGCATAGCTTGTGTTATGGGATACCATATAGCGAACTAGGGGGGAACCTAGAATATAAATACATAAATAGATAAACACCCAGACACGGAACGTTTTTTTTTCTCGTTCCGTGCGGGGATCGAACCCGCAACCACTGGCGTCTGAGGCAGATAGGTTTACCCCATCGCCAAATACAATAAAAACTTAGCGGCTGGTGGTGTGCGTGTGGCGGCAACACTGCTATGTGGGTACGTGGACTGAGACGGCACGGCGACGGCGGCGCGGTGCGGTGTTGTGAAAAGTGTAGTAATGTCTCTTTATTTATTTATAGGGAATTCTGGTGAAAAATTAAGTACCTAATTTTATTACATATGTAATAATGATCAGAATTGAGTGCTCTCCTTCAATACCTAAAATTTGTCACCAGTCACCCTGTATATAAAAGATGGTTACAAGCAAGGCAAATCCTTAAGGGATTCTACAACCAAGGGCCTTTTACGACACATTTATCCAGCGGCGGTAGGGCTATTCTAAGCGGACCCTACGCTGAACCTAAAAACTCACCTCGTGTTCACAAATTCGAAATAATCCAAAAAGTTACTTTTGATATCCCCGTCTGTTATGTTATTGTTTTAACAGCAAATGGTCACTACGAATACTGACCGCACAAAATAAATTTAAAGTTCAACCTATTATGTCTCCTATTTTTTCGTTACTATTTTTATTTGCCTTTCCACTATATATTCCACTATATATTGATATATTTACCAAAAAAATATAAAAGTAGTATTATTTAATGAATAATACAGATTTTTATTTTTTTTATTGTATGCACAAACTAAGTTTCTAAACCTTTGTAAATAAAAGTGAATATTAGAACCATAATAACATAAATACATACATACATAACTTCACGCCTGTATCCCTTATGACGTAGGCAGAACACCAGAGGCTATAAAACCTGATGTCACGTTTGACAAATTTTGAGGTACCTATTATTATGATGCAGAGAAACTATTGCAGTGATAGGGGGTAAGCGTATCGCGCGCACAAACGCAACGCCAATAAAACCTCTGTCCCTTTACGGATTTTTACAGTATGCCCGGGAAGGGAAGCCGCTGGCACATTCTATGTTTTTATTTCGCTTCCAGTCCAGCATTGACTATAATCATACATATTTTTGTTGTGAAGAGAAATAATACAGGATACCATGTAGATAATAAATAATAATTAAAGTCTGAAACTAAATGGTGGTTTGTTTGTTTTTTATTTTTATTTTTATAAAGTGTGTCCCCGCATGTAGTAATAGGTACTTTAGGAGCAGTACCACAATTTTATCGACGAAAATACCCCATATGGTGGGTCAATTAGAAATCCCTGTCATTTCGTAGCAACTGTAATTTTCACTTTCGCAGAATTCACCTCAATTTGTAAAACAAGGGTTCTTTAAGTTCTTGGTCTGGCAGAGGCTCAATATTTATGTTATTTTTAAGACAAAGATAAAGTAACTAATAACATAAAAAATGTTGGCAAACCACAGATTTTATGTAATTTCCGAAGGTAGAAAATTTATTTTTTACAGTGTTTTTCTGAGCGCTTTATTCTAAAAAATTGCAAAAACTACGTCATTTACTCATCTTTTTTTCTTTTACTATTAAAATATGTGAGTTCCTTGAAAATTTATATAAAAATTACTGCTCTCGGTCCTACAGTTTAAGAGTTATTGGTGTCCAAAAAGACCCCTAGGCTCGAGATGGCAAAATTCACCATAATTTGTAACACAACTGCGTTTTAAGTATTACGTCCTGTAGGAGCTCAATATTCGTGTTAAAGATAAAGGTGTAAAATAACTAAAAGGATAGAAAAATGCTGACAAATAACAGTATTTTTGTAATTGGGTTGGCCCTTTACAGTATTTGGAAGCTTCTGGGTGCATGTGGATTCCCTTTTTCGATACAATAGTCCACTAATTATCTGAATTCTATTAATTAGGCATGCAATCAAAAGTTGGGATCAATGCTTCTGATGTCATTTTGATGAAGTTTCCTGATCAGGGTATCATACTGAACGCAATCAAATACCTTAGATAAGCCATAGAATACAGTCAAAGTATGTAGCGAGAAGTTTCCAGACACAAACAATTAATTTAATTACTTTTTGAAACTAATTTATCGCGTATTAATTTACTCCTTTTTACATTTTGCCTTTTTACTGCGGTCACGAGCAACACCTCGTGATTCCGACTACCAGATTACGTTTATCAATAAAAATGAGTGCCTTCAGGTTATTGACGACGACCGGCTGGTGTAGCGGTAACATACATTGCCTTCTATGCCAGAGTTCCTGGGTTCGAATCCCGGCGGCAGTGGATGTTTGTGTGATGAACACAGATATTGTCAAGTCATGGATGTTTATATGTTTATTTAAGTTTATTCTAATAAAAAATATGTATTTATTCAATATGTATGTTTATATAATGTCTTAAGTATATCAGTTATCTAGTATCCATAATACAAGTTATTTAAGAAACTTAATTTGAGCTAGATAATGTTGTGTTATTACATTATTATTATTTATATTCAAGTCTTTTTTTTCTCAGCTAACGCTGGTTTAGTCCGTAGTTACGGGCATACGCCAAGTAACTGCAGAATGTGTTGTGTTGTGTGTATAGGCATAAATTCTACTCTTCGAGCTGCAGGAACTTTCGCACTATTCGACAGGTGTTTAAGATGGCGGCTTTTTGTAAATTGTTTAAAATATTTGATTCCAGAGCTAATAGTTTTATGTATTGGTGGATGGATTTCGGAACTAAACCAGTAGTAGATATTACTATAGGGATGACTTAAACCTTATCCTTTTTCCAGATTCGGATTATTTCATCTTTAAGATCGGAGTATTTATTAATCTTCTCAGCTATTGTCTTTTGAATGTTGTGGGTGTTTGGGACTGCGATGTCTATTAAGTACGTGGTTTTATTAATTTTATAGATAGTTTGTGGTGAGTATTTGTAATAGGGTATTTTATTATCTGATATAAGTTTGTGTTTGTGTGCTAGATTTTGATGAATAATATTGGCAAGTTGGTTATGCCTATGAGTATAGTCCGTCTGAGTAAGGTTTACGCATGCTCCTGTAATATGGTGTATTGTTTCAGGTTGTGTATGGCATTTGCGACAATTATCGTAAACTACTGTTGGATATTTGATAATGAATTTTCTATAGTTTTAAGTATTGATGATTTGATCTTGTATGGCTATCAGAAATCCTTCAGTCTCAGGGAACAGACCGCCAGTTCTAAGCCATAAATTTGAGGCTGATGTGTCAATATGAGATTGTTCCAGGTCACTGGCCGTGTAAAACTTTCTTTTTCCAGTCTTCTAATTTCCTATCTTGTGGATTAGCTGTAACATTATCAAAAACAGGTTGACTTATTATTATTATTGTCAGAAATATTTATTTATTTATTTGTTTATTAAGTCAGATAAGAATCTAATCTCAGTTTACTTAGTCTTTGAACTTACTTATCAAAATTATCCACAACAGAAGCCTCAAAATATTTTTGTCAACGTATCAATCACGCTGTTGGTTGCTGTAAAAAGCTAATCTATAAAATAATTTTATAAAACACAAACAACTAAATCCAGCCCACAATAAGAACACGATCTAAGCACCGTTCGTAACTTTATCTCGTCGTTAATCTAAACTAAGCCTTCTATCGTACGATACTGTCATTCGAGTATTGTTATTTTCGTAAATAGCAATCGTCATTTGTCAATAACCTTTATAAAGGGTGTATCTGTATTTAAATATAATATTATTTGCAATAAGAACCCTCTGATGCCGCAAAAGAGGTATGTGAGGATCGCAGCAATTGGGGTTACCTAGTCTCTGCTTGTGCCGGTACAGGGAGACAGGCGAGAAGTTGTGTTGTTGTTTTGGTGCCACAAAAGAACACTCAACTTTAACACTACAAAAGCGTAGGCGTTTTATTTAATGGGAATTATTACATTATACGCTAGTCAACTGAATTTAGAGCGGCTATGAAGTAAAAATCTTACTTAACGAGAGTAAACAGAGTAAATAAACAATTTTTATGATGAAATAATAATCTCATCGTATTTGACGTTTCAAATCTAAAATCTGTGTGTAAATAATAAAAATTAAAAATGATAAAAGATTTCAATGATGTATGTACCTATTTGGTAGATTACAATGAAATTATTATAAGCTTGCATGTAGGTGCTCGTAAAACTGACACTATCTTAAATAAATAATCAAACATGATTGTAAGCCAATACGCAGCAAAACTTCTCAAAACAATTGTCCAAATAGATAACAGCCAAAAAAAGATACGCCCATAATATATTTTTTCATATTTTTGTAAATACCTATTTTAGAAAAAAGTTTTGTACCTTTAGCTAATCGCAACTATTTAAACGAATGTTATATTTCTGAAACGATTTGCAACCTTCTTAGTCATAAAAAAAATTGCGGGAAATCTTTTGTCGTTTGTTTTTTAGCACACGTCAAAGTTCTACGAACGCAACGGAAATGGAATTAATGCGAAAAGATTTTAAAGCGATGTTTTTTTTATGATTTTTTAATAGTTTTGGGCGAGAAGCACCTTTTTTGAACACCGTGAGGCGATGGTTTGCTGAGTTTAAGAGAGGTCGGGTTTCTTAACACCACGAATTACGTGAAGGGCGGCCTTCAATTGACGTCAACGAAAATAATGGGACTGCTGTTAAAGGGCTAATTGAAGACAATGACAATTCGAGGACCTATGAGACAATTCGAGGACTATTGGGGATCGGTATGAGCCAAATACAGAAAATTTTACACGAAGAATTAAAAGTTCAATAACTTTGTTGTCGTTGGGTCCCTCATGAACTGACAGCGGAGTAGAAGCGGACTCGCGTGGAATTGACGATACAATAAAACTCATCCACCAATCTGAGAATGTTCTTTTGTTTTCGAAATACAAATTCAGAAAGATGCAGGTAAATGCCATATGTTTGATAATCGCGGGACATTGGCAAATGATACAACTTAAAGGGCAGCCTATGCAAAACTTGCAAGTAGGTAATGTATGAAATATTACTTTTTGTTGCCAATTTTTTACATCACTACGTAAATTTTGATAAATATAGACCAAAATCCATTTATTTTAAACATTGCCGGTAGAACGGCAGTTACTCTATAAAATCCCTAGGAGTTGTATGCATAACCCAGGTTAAGTATGGAATGGACAATAATATTCATAATATTTCATATAATAATAATAAATATTCTTTATTGCCAATGAACTTAAATAATACACATTTTAACAAAATTAGCGATGACAATGTGGGCGGCCTTATCGCTTAAAACAATTTCTACCAGGCAACATATATTGCCTGGCCGTTCCAGGTATTCTATAAATTGCCAAGTCTATCAAATACTACTAGATAAATCTTATTTAAAATTGTCATAAAAAAATGTGTCTACCGTGATGTACATTCACAATTTCAAAACTCAGATCATTAGACTGGAAATCAGCACATGATCACGATGTTTAACGATGATGATCACGAGATGGGTTAGTCACATCGATTTTTAAATATACCTAGACTAAGTCATACCGCGGGTTTTGAAAAAATAAAAATTGGTATAAATAAACTTGAGAAATTGGGTGACAAAGAATTGCTGATCGCTTATTCTCAAAAGATCGCGTTAACAGTATTTTCAAAATAATATCATTTTAAATATCTGTATTATTTAATAAACTATTCTCAAAAATTTTCTTAAGTTTTCTCATATTATTATCAAGGGTGTCCTATAACTTGCACGACAAACTGAAATGAAAGAAAGGTTGAGGTGTGCTCTACCAGATAAAAAAAATGACCTCAATAAAAGTGTCACCGTTTTCGAGATATTCCCGACTTTAATTTTTTTTCGAAAAATGCCTCTTTTGGTCAGTTTTTTTGTTGCTGTTTGTATAAACAAACAGATATCTCTTTATTTTTTTTGTGAATATTTTAGAATAGTAGATCTATCATATTCAAATATCATTTTGTTAAATTTCATTAGGTATCATTGAGAAAAAGTTATTATTCTCATTATGTTTTTCTACAAAAATTATTTACCTCAGCTTAGGCATTCGGTGGTGAAAAAAAAAATGTACTGGACTATCTCTGCACATTTAACAAATAAAGATCTAATAAAGATTTCAGAAAGGTATAATATACTGGCCATATTTTTGTAGAAAAATAAGAAATTGCCAGTTTTGTGCCAAAGGGGCTGATTCATATTAAATTTGAATAAATGAAAGATGATATTAAATACAAATGTTTGAGTAAAAACATCATTTATGTTTATTTAGTCATTGAGTGCATCTAGCAAGTGCTTGAATTGCCGGCCTTCTAGTCTGATATACGCGCGGTACCTCTTAACAAAATAATTTTGTAATGTGCATAAACTTATCTGCGATATTTCTTGGGCTGCTGCAGCAATCTGTTGTCGAAGGTGTTCTTCGCTTTGGATAGCCTCTCTGTACACCTTATTCTTCATACAGCCCCAATAAAAGAAATCCAGTGGATTTAGATCGAGCAGTCCAACTGATTGTGCCTGCTCGTCCGATCCATCGACCAGGGAATTTATTGTTTAAATGGGCCCTTACTTGACGCCCGTAGTGCGCGGGGCACCCATCGTGTTGCAGCCACATTGCACGCTGCTCCACTAGTGGAATATTTTCCAGTAAAACCGGCAACGGGTTATCAAGAAACTCCAAGTAGTTTTTGGAATTGAGCGTAGCTGGCATTTCGAGCGGTCCCAGTATTTGGCCATTGTAGATACCTGTCCACAAATTTATTTTGTATTGATACTGAGACCGATCTTCCCGCATTACATGCGGATTGGATATCTGCCAGCAATGCAGATTGTGCGCTTGCATGATGATTCGTCGTTCCACAAGATTTTATTGAAAAAAATGGGATCTGATTCATGTCGTCTCAGCATTTCTTGACAAAATTCAACTCGTGCCGAATAATCTGTTGGCTGCAAACTTTGGACTCGTTGTCACATACAAGGATGAAAGGAATGCCTTCGTAAAATTCTGTGAGCCGTAGATCTTGGAATCCCGGTGCGTCGTTAGATCATCCGTACTGAAGTTGAAGGATCTTCTTCAACTTCGTCCATCACAATATCGTCCTCTGCGGTTGCAGGTCGTCCATCACTTGTATGTTGTCCAGGTACACGCCCATCAGAAATGGCTCTATGGGTTCGGGTAAAAACCTCATGATTTGTGTGCAGGACAGTGACAACAAAACGTAAAAGACAGTTATACAAACTTAAAAACAGTGTATATAGATAGTGTTATAGTGTTTTATAAGACTCTTAAAGAACTAAGAACGTTTAAAATAGTGTTTCATAGTGTTTTTATAGTGTTTATAGTGCATAAGTGTCCCATACAAGTGTTAGTTTGTAAGAAGTTCATAACAGTATTTATTAGCTTGAGAAAGTGTTTGCTTAATCGTTTGATTCTTTGTAATTTGATTGGAATTTGATTAATTAATAACCGCTATGATAATGAATTTACGCATAGCTAACAGCTAACAATGAAATGAAACTTACGTGATTATAGCTTAAAATAGCTCGATTTGTATTAGGGTTGATTTGGAAATAAAGAAATGGTTTTGAAAGTCTTGTCATTTCCGCACATAGAGAGAGATCTAAATAGATTTCGTAAATAGTTTTCCAATTAGAATATAGTAAAGATCTAATAAGAATAATCGAATCTAGTCAGAATCTTATTAGAAAAATCTAGAAAGTTCGAATTAGATTCGAGCGAGACAGACATATGTGTGTCTCGCTCGCACGCTTGCATTACTCTCTCTTGTGCGGTACCCTTGCGCGCCTGCACCAGATCACTTAAGGATGCGCCACACTCCGCTAGCGACGGATTCGCCGAAAAGATCCCGAAGAGTGAAGATCTCCGGAAGAAAGAAGCCTCCGAAAGAAGCCTCAAGCAACAGTACAGTGAATCTCAAGCCCGAAGACTCATATAGAAGCCTGAAGTCAATATAGAAGACAGAATACAGAAGACTGAAGGCAGAATACAGTAATAGAAGAGCGCGGGAAATAGAGTGTGCTTGTGGCGTATTCGCGAGTGATATAGTGCCGCGCGGCTGGACTTTCACGACCGTGTTAAGTGGTGAATTTGCATTTTCCTTTTGCCCCTCGCATCGATTCCAGCTAATAGAGTGGGTGGATAGCGCATCATTTGACTAATCGTTATCGGATTCATAGACTATACAGTCCACTGGAGCTATCCCCCACATTTTGGTCCTTCGAGAGCCGGATCTTTGAGAGGGCAATTGGGAGACAGCGATGCCTCTTACACGGTCGCAGTCAGGCCGCGGGGAGCGGGCCGCCTCGACAGGGCCCGCTCAAGAACAGTCTCAAGCTCAAGCCGTGAAGAGCAAGAATACGACGTCGCCGACAGAAACCACAGAAACGACGACGCCAACGACGTCGGCTACAGAAACGACGACGCCGACAGAAACCACAGCGACGACGGGTGCCACAGCTACAGAAACTACGAAGACCACCCGTCAAATCGAAGCTACGCAGCCACAGCGAGCTCCACAGAGATCCCAAGTCTCGAAATCGAAGAGATCCTCGAAAATAACGAAGGCGAAGTTGAAGTTATTACGGTTACAAGTCGAACTCGCCGCCGCCGAAGTCGCCGCTCTCGAAGACGACGAAACAGACTTAGAAGAGGAATCTGAAGCACCCTCCATTGAAGACACCACGAAGAGAGTGTCCGTATGGCTGGAAAATAATCCGACAGACTCGCCGCTGGCAATCCAGGGCCAGGGCGAAATTGAAGAGCCTCCACAGCAACCGCAACAGACTGAAGAACCGACGCGTCCTGCGGCGCTCCCGGCACCGGCGAGCTTCATCCCCCCCCCGGATCCAGTACCGGCGGGAGGGGACACAGTCGCCGTGCCGCAACAGAAGATCGACCTCAGCGAGTTGGCCTCAGCCATCGCACTCGCCGCCAGGACGGGTCCGCAGCCGCCGCCGCCTAGAATCCATACAGAACTCCCTCCGTACAGCGGGTCATACCAAGAATGGCTCATGTTTAAGGCAGCGTATCAAGAAACAGCGGGATATTACAGCGACATAGAAAACACAGCGCGTCTACGACGAAGCCTGCGTTCAAGAGCTCGGGAGGTCGTCGAAGGGCTTCTCCTCTACAACGCGAAGCCCGAAGAAATCCTGCGAGCCCTCGAGTCACGCTTCGGACGGCCCGACGCTATCGCCCTCGCCGAGTTAGAGCGACTACGGGGACTACAGAAGCCTACGGACGCGCCCAGAGACCTGTGCGTATTCGCGACGCGGGTCTGCAACATCGTGACAACGCTGCGCGCCCTGGGGAAGATTCACTACCTGTACAACCCGGAAGTCACGAAGATCACAACAGAGAAGCTAACGCCGGCTATGCGATATCGCTGGTTTGACTACGCTGCCGAGAACCCTCAAGACGAAGCAGACTTACTAAAGCTTGCTAACTTTTTACAGAGAGAAGCGGATCGCTGCGGACCCTACGCGCAACCGGAGCGCGTCGCGGAAGATCACCTGGCGGCGAACAGGAGATTTGGTCAAGATCAAAACAGAAGAGTCCCGCAGAGAACATGCACAGTCACAGAACCTGGGTGTCCCATATGTGAGAAGAAGGGCCACTACACAAGCAACTGCAAGCGTTTCCTAGAAGCGGACGAAAATAGAAGATGGGACCTTGCGAAGAATAAATCTTTATGTTTCAGATGTCTACGTCATCGGGCGAGGAATCACACGTGCAAGGGGAAGGCCTGCGCTACAGAAGGGTGCACGAGACTGCATCATCCTCTCCTTCACTACAAGAGGCGTGTGATCGTCGAACAGCCCGAAGAAACAGAACAAAGGACAGAGGTCGTCGCATCTACGTGGACGTCAGTGAACACTCAAGCTTATCTCAAGATCGTCCCCATAGAAGTCACGGGCCCGCAAGGCAGCATCAAGACTCACGCGCTACTCGACGACGGCTCGACAGTCACGCTAATAGACGCCGAGTTAGCACAGCGGGTAGGCGCCAAGGGACCCGTGGACCCACTACACATCGAAGCCATCGCCAGCACCGAATTCGAGTCCGAGCAGTCACGCAAAGTCGCCGTTACGCTACAATCCGCGGGAGGGCGCCACAAGATTCAAGCACGAACATTCAATAGTTTGAAGTTATCCGCGCAGCGCGTCACTCAAGAAGATCTCGCCGACTGTGAACATATTAAGGACATAGCCACGTGCCTGCAATATGAAGACGCCGAGCCGAAGTTACTCATCGGACAAGATAACTGGCATCTACTCGTCGCATCTACAATGAGAAAGGGACGGCGCGATCAACCGGTCGCCTCTCTCACTCCATTGGGCTGGGTACTGCACGGGACTCGAACTCGAATCATCGGACAGCGTGTTCACTACGTAAATCACATAGTAGAAGTGGATGCGGCCATGGATGAACAGTTGAAGCAACATTTCGCCATAGAAAGCCTTCTCATCACACCGAGGACACCCAGGAGCGACCCAGAACAGCGCGCGCTTGATTTACTGAAAGAAAAAACTACAAGTCGCGAAGATGGAAGATACGAAGCCGGGCTGCTGTGGAAGACAGAAAATATAGTAATGCCGAATAATTACGAAAATGCATACAGTCGCCTGCGTAATACAGAGAAGAAAATAGACCGCGACCCCCAACTCAAGATGAAGTATATAGAACAGATGAACGCGCTTATAGATAAGGGGTACGCAGAACGCGCGCCGACAGGAATAACCGAGAATCGAACCTGGTACCTGCCGCACTTCCCGGTCATTAATATATTTAAACCGGGGAAGGTGCGCGTGGTACATGACGCCGCAGCGAAAACTAAGGGCATCTCTCTCAATGATTGCCTTTTTACAGGTCCAGACCTTCTTCAGTCGCTGCCGGGGGTCTTGATGCGCTTCAGACAGCACGCCATCGCCGTCACATCTGACATCGCTGAGATGTTCATGCAGGTGAAAATCAGATCGGAAGACCGCGACGCGCTACGATACCTGTGGCGGGGGGACCGGCGAGATGATCAGCCTCCAGAAGAGTACAGAATGACCTCACTGATCTTCGGCGCGACCTCATCTCCAGCCACGGCGATCTACGTGAAGAACATGAACGCTCAGCGGTATCAAGACACGAACAAACCCGCCGTCGAAGCCATAGTTCGAAACCATTACGTGGACGATTATTTACAGAGCTTCAAGACCGAACAGGAAGCCATAGAAGTCGCTACGGACGTCCGCAACATACACAGAGAAGCCCACTACGAACTGCGACAATGGACGTCGAACTCTAAACGAGTCCTACAAGCGCTCGGGGACCCTGCGACGTCGAACAAGCCACTAGACTTCAAGGACGGCGGGCAAACAGAACGCGTACTCGGCCTAGTATGGAAGCCGCATCAAGACGACCTAGCTTTCAATCTAGACCTAGCTAGGTTACCTGAAGACATAGTTACGAAAAGAAAACCTACGAAGAGAGAGATGCTGAAAGTTATCATGTCAATGTTCGACCCACTAGGCTTCGCATCGCCAGTAACCGCGCGGGCCAAACAGATATTACAAGAAACGTGGCGCCGAGGCACCAACTGGGATGAAAACATAGATGAAGACCTAGGACAGCAATGGGAAGACTGGCTGGTTCAACTGCGGGCTCTGCGCGGCGTGACAGTGCCGCGGCAGCTCGCAGGCTACAGTGAAGCGGTGAAGAGAGAACTTCACGTCTTCGTCGACGCCAGCGAAGCCGCCTACGCCGCAGTACTCTACTGGAGGAGTACGAGCGCCGGCGGGGAAGTCACTACAGCACTCATAACAGCAAAGGCGCGGGTGGCGCCACTGAAACTCACATCCATCCCACGCCTGGAACTGCAAGCCGCGGTGATGGGGAGCAGGATGGCTGCCGCCGTCATCGAAGAACATGACTTCAAGCCCGACGCGCGAGTATTCTGGACAGACAGCAAGACAGTACTCGCCTGGCTGAAGACAGGCGCCCGCAGCTTCAAGCCCTACGTAGCCCATCGTATCGCCGCCATCGAGGACAACAGCACAGTTAACGAGTGGCGCTGGGTACCAACCAAGCTGAACGTAGCTGACGACGCGACCAGGGACGTGCCGGGGAACTTCAAGGCCTCACATCGATGGTTCCAGGGCCCAGAGTTCCTCCGAGAAGACAGTTCGACGTGGCCGACGTGCGACATCCCTACCAAAACAGAAATAGTCACCGGCGAAGAAAAAGTAAATACAGTATGTGAAAAGTCGCGCGCCGTACCTACACCGTCCCTAAAGGAAGCCCTTCCCGACCCTAACAGATTTTCAAGATGGGAACGCCTAGTTCGAACCGCCGCAAGAATCCTACAGTTTATCGAACTATGCCGAAGAAAACAGGAAAAGGTCAATTACAAACGAACCAAGAAAATAGAAAAGGACCCGACTTGGCGCGTAATTCAAAATAAGAAAACTCCACAGAAGAAAATTACAGTCGAAACAGCCTCTACCGTGAATTACATACAGTTAGAAACAGAAACTCTACGTCGAGCAGAAAAGTTGATAATAATAGCAAGTCAAGAAACAGTCTTCAGTCAAGAAAGAAAAGATATATCGCGAGGCGGCGCGCCGGCTAATAATAGCCGCTTGCGCCCCCTAGCGGTCGAAATATACAACGGCGCCCTAACAATAGCAACCAGAATAGGCGCCGCCGAACAGATTTCCGAAAACACGAAGAGGCCAGCTATAATAGACGGGGACTTACACAGTACGCGCCTATACATAGACTACGTGCATAGAAGACTTCATCACGCAGGGGTAGAAACCACCCTTAACGAATGCCGACAGCACTATTGGATCGTACGAGCAAGACCGACAGTGAAAACCGTGTTAAAACAGTGCCTACAGTGTCGAATTCGAAAACAACAGCCGCCAGCGCCACCTACAGGGAATCATCCGTACTCAAGACTGGCCCATCATCAGCGTGCCTTCACCTACACCGGGGTGGACTACTTCGGACCCCTTCAGGTCACCGTGGGAAGAACTTTGCAGAAAAGATACGTAGCTCTATTTACGTGTCTTACCACGCGCGCAGTGCACTTGGAGATGGCAGCTTCGTTAACAACGGACTCGGCGGTGATGGCAGTGCGGCGACTAATAGCACGGCGCGGCTGCCCGGCCGAGATATGGTCGGATAACGGCACCAACCTACAGGGTGCCGCCAAGGAACTCCGACAGAAGATAGATGAAGCCACACAGCACGAAGCCGCGAAGAAGCTCATATCCTGGCGCTTCATCCCCCCATCAGCGCCGTTCATGGGTGGAGCATGGGAGCGCCTCGTCCGCAGCGTGAAAACAGCCCTAGCAGCAGTCCTGCATCAGCGGCACCCTACCGAAGAAGTCCTACAAACCCTGCTGGCGGAGGTCGAATTCACAGTCAACAGTCGACCCCTAACACATGTGTCCGTCAACCATGAGGATGACGAGGCGCTGACACCGAACCACTTCGTGCTGGGCGGGCCGGCCTTGTACGCGCCGGCCGCGGTCCCGCTTACCGACCGGGACCTGATCGGGCGCAGCAGCTGGCGCGCCTCACAGCAGCTGGCCAACCACTTCTGGGCCAGGTGGCTCCGGGAGTACCTGCCGGACCTCCAAAACCGGCGGGAGCCGCACGGGCGCGGCCCCGCAGTGCAGCCGGGAGACGTCGTCCTGGTAGCCGACGGGAACCTGCCGCGCAATACCTGGCCGCGGGGGCTCGTCGCGGCTATCTACCCAGGCCCTGACGGTGTCACCAGGGCAGTCGACGTCAAAACCAAAGGAGGGATCCTGCGAAGACCGGTGAAGAAACTCGTCGTGCTGATCTCCGGGTCACCAGCCTGCACCGAGAAAGATGCGTCGTCAACGGCGGTGACAACGCACGGCGGGAGTGATGTGCAGGACAGTGACAACAAAACGTAAAAGACAGTTATACAAACTTAAAAACAGTGTATATAGATAGTGTTATAGTGTTTTATAAGACTCTTAAAGAACTAAGAACGTTTAAAATAGTGTTTCATAGTGTTTTTATAGTGTTTATAGTGCATAAGTGTCCCATACAAGTGTTAGTTTGTAAGAAGTTCATAACAGTATTTATTAGCTTGAGAAAGTGTTTGCTTAATCGTTTGATTCTTTGTAATTTGATTGGAATTTGATTAATTAATAACCGCTATGATAATGAATTTACGCATAGCTAACAGCTAACAATGAAATGAAACTTACGTGATTATAGCTTAAAATAGCTCGATTTGTATTAGGGTTGATTTGGAAATAAAGAAATGGTTTTGAAAGTCTTGTCATTTCCGCACATAGAGAGAGATCTAAATAGATTTCGTAAATAGTTTTCCAATTAGAATATAGTAAAGATCTAATAAGAATAATCGAATCTAGTCAGAATCTTATTAGAAAAATCTAGCAAGTTCGAATTAGATTCGAGCGAGACAGACATATGTGTGTCTCGCTCGCACGCTTGCATTACTCTCTCTTGTGCGGTACCCTTGCGCGCCTGCACCAGATCACTTAAGGATGCGCCACACTCCGCTAGCGACGGATTCGCCGAAAAGATCCCGAAGAGTGAAGATCTCCGGAAGAAAGAAGCCTCCGAAAGAAGCCTCAAGCAACAGTACAGTGAATCTCAAGCCCGAAGACTCATATAGAAGCCTGAAGTCAATATAGAAGACAGAATACAGAAGACTGAAGGCAGAATACAGTAATAGAAGAGCGCGGGAAATAGAGTGTGCTTGTGGCGTATTCGCGAGTGATATAGTGCCGCGCGGCTGGACTTTCACGACCGTGTTAAGTGGTGAATTCGCATTTTCCTTTTGCCCCTCGCATCGATTCCAGCTAATAGAGTGGGTGGATAGCGCATCATTTGACTAAATCGTTATCGGATTCATAGACTATACAGTCCACTGGAGCTATCCCCCACAATTTGGATGCCGGCGGTTAGGGTATCGCTCAGCATAAAGCCTCGCAGCAACTCTGGCGTTACAGCGAACTTCACCATAACTTAGCTCCATATCTGCATACTCATGCGACGTGTACGTGCTCGCTGCCATATTAAAAGTTCAAGCAGACTAGCACAGCAGGTCACAGTTAAATTCAATACAAAAATACAAAAAACAAAATCCAAGAAAGCGCCGAGTCGTAAGTTATCACAGTTAACAAAGTCCAAATTGTAAGGCAAATCAGAGTCCGAGTTCCAAGCAAAAAGCGTAGTACGAATCAAAACAACAGATGCAGCAGACTGAATTGAACAACAGAATTCGAGCACTTACTAGATGTACTCAATGACTAAATAAAAATAAATGATGTTTTTACTCAAACATTTGTATTTTATATCATGTTTCATTTATGCAAATTTAATATGAATCAGCCCCTTTGGCACAAAACTGGCAATTTCTTATTTTTCTACAAAAATATGGCCAGTATATTATACCTTTCTGAAATCTTTATTAGATGCGTAATTTATTTGTTAAATGTGCAGAGATAGTCCAGTACATTTTTTTTTCACTACCGAATGCCTAAGCTGAGGTAAATATTTTTTGTAGAAAAACATAATGAGTATATAATAACTTTTTCTCAATGATACCTAATGAAACTTAACAAAATGATATTTGAATATGATAGATCTACTATTCTAAAATATTCACAAAAAAAAAACGTTTGTGCACACAGCAACAAAAAAACTGATCAAAAGCGGAATTTTCCGAAAAAAATTAAAGTCGGGAATATCTCGAAAAAGGTGACACTTTTACTGAGGTATTTTTTTTTATCTGGTAGAGCACACCTCAACCTTTCTTTCATTTCAGTTTGTCGTGCAAGTTATGGGACACCCTGTATATAAAACTGTTCCGTTACTGACTGAGTGACTGAGTGACTGACAGACAACGTACAGCCGTAACTACTGGGCGTAGAGAGCTGAAATTTGGAACATACATTCTTTAGGGGATGTAGGGGTGCTCTGAGGAAGGAATTCCCGAAATTCTCACGGGAACGGGAATTATTGGACATTTTATTTTGTATGAAAAATCTTATTCCTTGAGTGTACGGATACGATACTTGGCATAAAGGTTTTTCAAAAAGTGACTGGTTGTTTTATGAAAGGAACGGGAAATATATGATGTTTTAGTTTGTATGAAAAAGCCTTATTCCTTGAGTGCACGGAAGTGATACTTGGTATAAAGGTTCCTTACGAAATTCCCACGGGAACGGAAAATATAGGACTTTTGAGTTTATGCGTGTACGAAGTCGCGGGCAAACGCTGGTTATAAATAAAATAAGTCTTTAATGAATTGGTTTTATCGAATTTCATCTGTCACGCGTTATTTTGCAGACACCCAAACTTCAATTTAAAACGTTAAAAAGAGTTAAACGGGGTAATATCAGGTGGAAAACCTAAACTCTTCTTAAGTGACTAGACTTTTTGAGTGTTGTCCATGGGGAATGGCGGCTAAATCTACACTTGAACCATGATCAAATCTTAACAAAGTTTTGTCCCTCGGCATTTGAAGTTTCTCAGCTTGAGCTGAAGAGTAAAAGCAAGCGCACACAATGTCATGTCGCAGCACGGCGGATCGCGCCGCATCGCATATGTGCACAATTGCGGTGAAGAGAAGTATTTTGTAATTGTTCTAAACGGCTAGAAAATGCTCTATACGTATTAAAGACATATTGATGAGCTGCAAATTAAGTTATCTCCAAATAAACAAGAGCAAAATAGCGTTTTTTATAACATATAGAATAAAGTTTGTGAACTTACTAAATTTTAAGACTAAGTTACATACATACATAGCTTCACGCCTGTATCCCTTATGGGGCAGGCAGAACACCAGAGGTTATAAGAGCATCTGGTGTCACGTTTGACTTTGGAGGTATTATAATGATGGAGAGAGACTATTGCAGTGACAGGGGGTCAGCCTATCGCCCGAAAAAACGTCAATACCTCTGTCCCTTAACTGACTTTTACAGTATGCCCGGGAAGAGAAGCAGCTGAGACATTCTATGTTTTTCTTTCGCTCCCAGTCCAGCGTGGAAGTTCTTAATTTTTGTTATTTCTTAATAATTAAGAACTTATTACTAAGTTCTTCATTATTTTGGCCACGCTAACTTAAAGATTTTCCAGTTGACATCTTGAACTGCTGATACACCAAAATATAGCTGAAATCTCTACATTACTTTATCTAAAAACCTATTATAATATATCATACAGACATGTTTTATATTTCTTCATTTAAATTGTAAAAAATGTTAATTAAAGCGTGCCATACCACCCGTCCAGAGATAAGATAAATAATGTTGTAATTTTATTTCTTTATTTATTCATGAACTTTATGAGTCCGGTAGACATTGTTATAAATGTGAGATAAAATTAATAGTACACATTGATTTGGAATTTTATCTATAATTAATTTAATGAACAATTTAAAAGAAAGTTTTAGCTATAGGTACTCTGTTTTTTCTTAATTAGAGTAAAGAAAGGGTACAATACATATATGTATTATACAGGGTAATTTTTTTGAAGATGAAAACATTTTAAGAGAAGGTAATGGATTCAATTTATGACAAAAAAAAAATATTTTTTTTATTGAAATTTTAAAATTCTTTTAAGTGACCAAATTTTTCTGAATATTGAAAAATCGGGGCTTAACGTATTTCTTAATAGCCAAATTGGAAAAACGCTTTTATTTCTGTTTTATTCCTATTTAATCGTAACTAACAGAATAAACTAAAATGTTGTTAACTTATGAGAATTATAAAATAACACTTTACCTAACAAAAAAGGTTTTTTTATATAAATTGAATCCACACATCATTCTAAACCTTCTAAAATATTTTGATCTTCATAAAAAACACCCTATATTTACAGAAATCCTTAATGATGTTATAAAAGTGACAGATTTATGTTTTTGAATTTGTATGATTTGAATTTTTATTTCACATGTGAATTTTTTCCTATAAAAATTGGTCCGTAATACTTGCCCTAGATTTCCTCAAACACGCGATAGAATGCTCTGTTTTTCTTACTAATGTGGGGACCCATACACTGTAAGGACGTAAATTCGTGTTAAGATGAAGAACCTTGGAGAAATAAACTATTTTATTGAATGCTGCATTTAAAGATCAATATACAATAAATAATATACACACCGTCTTTCTCATCATTACAATTTCATTCAAAACTTTCTACTCTAGCTCAAAGTTTAACAAAAACGCACACGAACAAAGATGTTTTGTTCCATTTTAAATCGACCCTAAATTTAAATACAAAAAGAATAACTGGATTCAGGTTTTTTACAATACCAATCCAATTAACTTGATTATGAGAAACCTGAGCAAAGGTTGCGTCATACAGGACTAAAATAGCTATCAAAAAGCCCGTCGCTCGATAAATATAGCTTTTGCTGCGAAGATTAGGCACACGCAAAAAGGATGAAAAGTTACGTCAGATTTGGCCATGACGTAAATTAAAAAGAAATTACGTGTTCACGTGATGCTTGCGGGGGACACTGGAAGTGTGTTCTTTTTATCTAAACTTGAGTTTGACCTTAATTTCACTTGATTGTAGATACAATGAGGTCGACGATATAACGCGTGGATTTTTTTAAAAAGGTTTTTGTAAAAGAGGTTGCGTTTCTTTTTTGTTCAATAATCATAAGCTGACTATTGAAGCTAAGATAATGCTGGCCGTAAATAAAAAAAAATACTTAAAAAAAGCAGCATTCAAATAAGGCAAGTAAGAAACACTATTCAACGTGCTCTATAAGAAAGAACTAAATGAAATGTCGAACTAATTGATTCATAATTCCAGAATTAATAATTCATCACGTACGTATCAGTCCGACCTCGGTACTTAGCTTTGATCAAAATTTATTATACTTAAATATCGAGTGATTGCCATTAATAGGTATTCCGTTAAAAACCGGAAAATGGCGGAGTCAGATTGACCTCCCGTTGTTAGCTTTTGGTATAAATTCTTGTTGAAGAACTGATAAAGCTTGTAAAGAGTTAACCTAGTTAGATAAATGTTACTCAGGGGTCTCTTAGGGACATCTTATTTACTGCAAATCAAGGTTTTTAGTTCTCATTGACCTATTTCTCTGTGAGGTGAGTTCGTTGATAGTTCTCGTAGGTTCCTGTTAGACGCTACACCTTTTATCAGTAAAATAGTGATAATGTGGGTAATAATGTCATAAATATTTGCCTAGATTAGGACTAAATTATAAATTCATTTTGTAAGAAATCATTATAAGGGCCTTGTATACAATACTGTGATAATTTTATTGCGTATTTTAACTCTACTTTTCAGGCAATGTGGTCACTCTGTGACGTCTGAAATTCGGTAAAAAAGACCTTTATTTAATGCATACGGGTTTAGAAAAGAGTTGACTATTCATTAAGCATTGTCGGAATATATCTCCTTCGCGTCGGTGACAATTGGAGGCAGGTTTAATATCAAGGCTAGGGCCACCGCGTCACGCGTCAACGCGTTCATACAAAACTGCCATGTCCGTACCGTACTTGATACGGACGTAGTTACGGCACGCGCTGGATTATACACGACCGTACATCGTTTTTAGATATAAATCCAAATATGTAGTAAGGGCTTAGGTATTCCATTGAAACGACTGTTCAAGCACACCAATGAAGTTTAACTAGCGAAATTGCGTGCCGCGTCCGTGCCGTAAGCGAGTATGATACGGACGTACGGTACGTGTGACGCAGCGCTTTTCACGACACGCTTATTTAAGTCTAAGCCCACCCTACGCGGCTAAAAACTGAAAGTGACTTCACGTAGGTATAATGTATATGTTGGTCTGTGCCACGTTATCTATCAAAAGGTGAGAGAGTGAGTGTAAAGGTTGAATGCCAAATTTAAAACAAGCAACTTGTTAATTCAATTAAAATGTTGCTCAATATTGTTTTGCGTTTTAAATATAATAAACTGATAGGCGATGAAGTCGTCGTGGTGCCATGGTTAATGTGTGTATCATACGATATTACATGATAAGCAACATTCGGCGCGGTCGGTTCTTGGATGGGTGACCGCCGACCATTCATTTCTCACGACGACTTCCGCGCTTCGGAGGGCACGTTAAGCAGTCGGTCCCGGGTGATGTATACTGTATACAGAAGTCGTTAGGGTTTGTTAGAAGCCATTTCGGCACCTTGAAAATTCTGGCATCCACCACCCAGCACTGGGCCAGCTTGGCGGATTATGGCCTATACCTCCTCGTCAGCGAGGGGAGAGACTCATGCCCTGCAGTGGGCTCATTACAAGAGTTGTGATGATGATGATAGGCGATGCGGAGAAACTTGTCATTTTCTACTTTTTATTGCAATTTCTGCCAACAAAGTAGGTACCTAAGTATGCAATGAGAAATAATGCATTGAATACAACCTTAAGCAAGGACAGTACACGGGAAGTAGACAGTGAGTTTAAATAAACTGATAGTGAATTGTTTAGGAACCTTATTGGAAAATCATACAAAAATTCTGTACTTAGGTATTATTTAGGGTTAAGGTTTACATTTTAAGTTAATGATCCGATCCCGTTTATTGAAACAAGTTACTAAATATTTATTTTCATTTAAAATAACATTTAGAGTTTGTTTTTTAGAACTATAAAAAACAAACTCGCGACACACGTCACTTAAATATCTCCACCTATACAAATAGGTAATTGACGTAGTCCATTACTCAATAAATAAACTAATGAAAGTTTGAATAAGAGTACACGTGCTAACTTACCTACTGTAACCGGTGCGATAATTTTACTACAATGGGCGAGTGACATTGATCAGTCATCGAACTTGCCACTTTCGGCGGGTTATCAGCCACGCGCCACATATCACTTGCTCTATAAAAGCGGCTCCCCTAAGCCGAGATCGTCAGTCCGATTCGAAACGCCAAACATTGCACAACTTAACTCAGTGACCTTCAAACAGAATCGAAAGCTTTTATTTATTTACTTACGTAGACATTATTTATTTACGTTTTGAAGCCTAATAAAGTGATTCAACATGCGTCTTCTACATAACTTGTTTGCGCTTTTCGTGGCCATTCTCTTGCTGACTGTGGTTGCAGCCCGGCCGTCTGAACACCCGAAACACCTTCAAAAAAGGTCTTTCTGCTTGCTGAAACTGTGCAGTTGGAGGATTCTGGATGATCCTGTAACGCACAAAGTACAAAACTTATCAGAGGACACATGATGTGCGGTTACCTCCGTCTCCAATTTGAAATATAGAGACGAGAAGAAATCAAAGGATCAGGAGCTGTCTTCCGATCGTGCACCAGCTCGATCCGGATAATCAGCGGAAGAAGATTTTGTATTTGGAACCATACAAGATTGTTTTTAAGAGTTTTGTCTAGAAACTCTACATTTTGACCTATATTAGGTTACCGCCTAGCAGAAGTAATCTGTACTTAATCTTTTAGTATTTTTACATTGTATCGATAGTTTTTAAGAATGATGTATTTATTAACTAGTTCCTATTTCAAAAAGTTGTAGTATTCGAAATGTAAATTGCAAAAATGAAGTTTTAGTTATAATAAGGTTGTACTTAAAAGAAGTTCTGATTTCAGTTTTAAAATAAGAAGATAACAATGTTAATCTCTGAAAAAAAGCGCGAAACTAAAAGTACAGCAATCTGTACAATAATTGTCGTCATTAAAAACAGTAGATAATAAAAATATAAATATTACAAATGTATCTTTTGATGAGCGACTTCGGAGGTCTCTTATCGTTATCGTAAAACAATGAATTAAGAAATAAAAATATTTATCTCCTATCAATTGAATGTCATTCACTTTTTGCGTGTCCCCTTATATAGTAAAAATAGGTACCTACCTACCGATATTTCAGCCTATCTTAGCGCATTCGCTACTAAGTAAAATCATTTAGGTACTTTAAAGTTTGTAACGAACAGAGGTTGTCACATTTTATCAAACAAAGTCATTATGTCATTAGCTACAATCGCAGGTTGTAGATAACTGTAAGATTGATAATTTCTAAAAACACCATAGGAAAGTTCTATAATTCAAGGTTTAATTCTTCAAAATAAAGAGTATATAACTCATATTACTTACATGCGATTGAGATCTTGATTGAGCAATAACCTATCAATCGATATTTGCAAAACTTGTTGTAGAATCATTATGATACACATGCTTAACACTATCGGGAGACTGCGGCTAATGTTAAGGTTATCTTCTTAGCCTATTTTTGGTAATGACTAACAATTTAAAAAAAGATCGTTACTATTTTGTAGTGGGTGTGTCCTCATCCTTGAGGGTTCAGCGACCGGTGTACTTATTTAAAATTTACATTTTTTTTGTTTTTAAAAGATATTTTTTATCAAGTTGTACAAAAATATTTTTCACTTAACTTGATAATGAAAAGTTCTAGAGCAGCACAGAAAGGAAGGTCGATAGGGTCATTAATAGAAAATGGCTTTGAAAAAATAAAGTTTACAATATACTTAGACTTACTACATCAGTGTTAGTTTTCATAAATTCTCTAATAAACTATCTACTGACATGTCCTTACTTTCTATTTATTTATTACATTTTACGGGCATAAACTTATTTAATTACTAGCTGCTGCCCGCGACGTCGTCTGCGTGAACGCTATGCAGCACCAAACGCACCTACGATTATAACACTGCTAGCGTGATAATATGTAGCCTATATGTTGACCCGACTTCTTAACTATCTTCATGCCAAATTTGAAGTAAATCCATGCAGTACTTTTTGAGTTTATCCCGGAAAGACAAACAGACAAAAATTCTAAAAACTATATTTTTTGTTTCTGTTTCGATTGTAGGTATTAACCTAACCAAGTATTAAAATTATTCTTATTTAAAACCTAAAAATTATTCTTTTAAAAAAATATTCAATGTACAGTTTTGACTTTCATACCATTTTATTATATGTATAGATTGAAGTGTTAATTTGAATTAATAATTTTGATCGACAAGCAATCGAGTTGTACATTCGTGAACAAATCGCTTACAAATTAAGTTTAATACTCTTATTTATACTTCATACATAACATATGTGGATTACTATAGAAAAAAAACATAAAAAATACTAACAAAGGTCGAGATTTTTGACTGTCCCCTCACCTAACGTAAAGAGATCATGTGGACTAGGATTTAATACAACTCTCTGATATCCATTGACTCTGTTAGGCTGCAAAGTGGATGGCAGCGACAGCGACTGCGAGAGCGACAGAGGCGCGGGCAGCGATTTCCACGACACGATAGAAAATATTGAGTTTGCAGCCTTATTGATAAAACCCGACCATAATGGTATGTTATTTCCATTATATGCTATCCCGGCAATCCGACTCGAAGGATCAATATGGGGGCTGGGCGCCACCAGTGTTTAATTAATTTGCCGGAAAGTCTTACTTGAATTAACTCAGATATAACAGAGGAATGTGAACAGTATATTTAAGGATAGTTATATACAAGAGCAGTAGGAACTTTAGACGTTCGTGAGTGACTGTCGGTAGTATGCGGCGGCCACAACACCAATTAAGCTAAATGCTATGTAGATATCACAGAAGGTTATAATGTAGAACAAAAGAATATAAAAGTTCGTTTTCCAAACTGGTTCGAATTCTGTTACGGTGTTGCCACATCAATCGATCGACCGTTGATCAGGTTGTATGTCATGTATAATAGACAATCGAAATTTATTTATAAGCATGAATGCCTTGCAATCAGAAGAGCAGTCACCTAGGCTTACTGTTTCTGTTCGAAATGACTGGTCCCTCAAATAATCAAATATCGAGTAGCAGTGCAATCACAGACCAATAATTGCTAAATAGAGGCGTGATTTTTCTAGAGTAACCTTCCAGTATATGGTGTGCCGCTCCGGCTATGCGACTACTTCTTAAAGGATTGGTCTTTTAGTCCTAGATGGCTGCTGCTCTAGCAATAAAAGGAATTATGCTCAGAGATTTTTCCGCTTCTCAATGTAATCTAATATGACTTCTAAGATGTTTTATAGTGACCTCTAAGAAACTCTAAAATAATCGATCGACGGTCGATCGATGGTAGAATGGAATAGGCGACGTCAATCGACCGTTGATTGATTGGTGTTGTAGCACCCTTAGATTTAGACCAAGATTCAGTTCTCCTTTGCTTTTCGTCGTTGATAAGCCATAAATACATAAAATACATACATAACTTCATGCTTGTATCCCTTATGGGGTAGGCAGAACACCAAAGGCTGTAAAACCATCTGATTTCACGTTTGTCAAATTTAGAGGTAGGTATTATAATGATTGTGAGAGAATATTGCAGTGACAGGGGTCAGCCTATCGCTCGCAAAAATGCCAATGAAACCTCTGTCCCTTAACTGACTTTTACAATATGCCTAATTAAGATAAGACCTCTTTGCATAGCTTCTATCGCGGGCCTTGAGCGTGGGGACCGAATCCAGAAATTCCGTAACGAAAAGAACCTAACACCCCCCACTCCGACCGGCACAGCGGTGATACTTTGATTTCATAACTTTACATGCTGGCTTTAATGAACAATCAGCGCCATCTACTAGGAACTTGTGGAACTTCATATTAGATCAGACATTACTGCATTAATAAAATAAATAAATAATTATAATTGCATAAGTTGATAAAAAATGCTGTGCAATAGCTTTACCGCGGCAGTCTCCGAGTGCCACACGTCTTTTATATATCTTTCTTTAATGACGATGCTTTCAAAGTTACTAACAAGATCTATTTACAGTAATAAACTAGCAGTGAAAAATCTCTGAGCATTATTCCTTTTATTGCTAGAGCAGCAGCCATCTAGGACTAAAAGACCAATCCTTTAAAAAGTAGTGATCTAGCCGCATAGCCGGAGCGGCACACCATGAACTGGAAGGTTACTCTAGAAAAATCACGCCTGTATTTAGCAATTGCTGGTCTGTGATTGCACTGCTACTCGATATTTGATTATTTGAGGGACCAGTCGTTTCAAACAGTCTAAGCCTAGGTGACTACTGTTCTGATTGCAAGGCATTCATGCTTATTAATAAATTTCGATTGTCTATCATACATGATATACAACCTGTTCACAGTAGGACAGTGCAGTCTTAGAAATAGGGCCCCGTTGTACCCTTTGGGTATGGAGCCCTAAAAATTACAAACAGCTTTCGATATTTGAATATTTAATGTAGGTACAGAACTGGTAATAAACTGACGGAAAAAACGGAAATAAGCTGAGTCTTTAGTAATGGAGAAAATCAATGAATATTCATACAGTTGTCACAACTGTCAAGAAGAGATAAGAAAACAGTTGTATTGACGTCACCGTATTGTTATACTTTAGAGAGAATTAAGATTTATCGTAACAGTGACGCAGCTTGATAACCCGTGCTAAGACCTGCCATTAAAACATAGATCTGGTAATCTTATCGATAAATTAGTATCTTTCTTTCACTCGAATACTGAAGTGTAAATAAATAAAATACCGTAAAACTACACAACTATGGTCCAGGTTTAACAATTTTTGTTTACATACATACATACATACATAACTTCACGCCTGTATCCTTTATGGGGTAGGCAGAACACCAGTGGTTATAAGACCATCTGATGTCACGTTTGACAAATGAGGTATTATAATGATGGAGAGAGGCTGTTGCAGTGACAGGGGGTCAGCCTATCGCCCACAAAAATGCCAATAAAACCTCTGTCCCTTAACTGACTTTTACAGTATGCCCGGAAAGAGAAGCAGCTGGTACATTCTATGTTTTTCTTTCGCTCCCAGTCCAGCATGGAAGGAAAGCGTAGTCATTGAGTACATATGTAGTCAAATGTATTTTGAATCATACTTTGATTTTTTTTATTTAATAAATATTGGACTATAGTTGTATGGCATGTTGACAACTATGGTCCAGGTTAAAACGTATATGGCAGCAGTTGCTTATTACGATCAATTTTATTATAGTTGAGAGCTTTATTTTTTAGAATACAGGTAGATACTCTATGACATAAACACAAATTAGTTAATTAATTAAAAATTAGTTAGTTAATTTAAGTCCAATTGGGTATTTTTGATGTACTGTAACCAATACTAACAAACAAAAGTTGTCAACACTCATAAAGCCGCGTAAAAAAGTTCTTCTTGCGAACACCGAATGGCATTAATCCATGGCGCTACCGGTCAAATGCAGGTAAAACAATAAAGTAGATGTCGTTTCCTACCGCAACAAAAGGGTTTTTGTTCGTTGAGATCGGTGGACCATAGTTGAGACCCTGGACCATAGTTGTGTAGTTTTACCAGTACTTAAAACCCACGATGAGGCTGAGTATTTAGTAAGAAGTATGAGTCTGAAGTAGTTGTGGCGCCATGGTAACTGTGCATATCAAACGATATCGCAGGTTAAGCGCGCTCGGCGCGGCCGGTATTAGGATGGTAGACCGCCGATCATTTATTTCTCACGACGACTTTCGTGCTTCGGAGGGCACGTTAAGCAGTCGGTCCCGGGTGCTGTATACTTGTATACAGTAGTCGTTAGGCTTTGTCAGAAGCCATTTCGGCGCCCTGACATCCATCTACCAGCACTGGGCCAGCTTGGTGGATTATAGCCTATACCTCCTCATAACCCAGAGGAGAGACTCATAGCCTGCAGTGGGCTCATTACACGGAGTTGTAATAATGATGAGGGTGTATATTCGTTGTGTAGTACCTATAGCAGAAGCTATGTGTTCACTTTAGGGCTAGTCGGTATTACAGTATTATTATAATCACTGCATAATTTATGCATGAGTTTACATCACTTTGGCGCTAATTGTACGTGTACCTTAGGGTATGTCTGAGCACCTGCGGGCCTATTGACCGTTAGTTAAATGTATGCATAAATATAGTATTTAAATTAATACTTATAATTATTGGATTAGTAAGTAAGGAATCGTGAAAACTGACAATATTAAAGTCATACTTCAGTGCTACGGTCTACGGCGTAGCACTGAAAAGTATCTCTAACACTACCAGAATGCAGAATGAGAGGTTATTCCAGTTAAGGTTGAGAACTAAAGCTGTTTATGAAGGCTTACCACATTGGACCATCCATAGTTATCAATGTCGCTATCATCATTATCAGTATACCTTGTAAAGGACAGTCTACGCTCACTCTATTAGAAGTGAGTCCTAACGGGCATCTACTATTCACGCTATTTGTCCTGTCCTGATAAATACATCAACTTCAGGATATGCAGTTTTTAACTACCCCATCGTTTGATCTCAATCTCATCTGATGGTAAATGCAGATAAGTTCGAACACTTTGACTACACGATTTTATAAATTCCTAGGGCCATTATTGTATAACAAAATAAACGCCAAAGTGTATATACAGTGTGAAAGTGTACCTACAGATGATGTAGGATCTTTCTGTCCAGAGAAATCGGCATCTTCCAGCAGAGGTATCTACAAGAATAAAAAAAAAATTAAATGGCGGCCATTCCGACAGGAGGGGTGGTAGACCCCCATATATGGGTGTTTTTGTCGATGAAATTAGGTATAATTTGTAACCTTAAATATCGCTAGGTCGTGACCGGACACACTGTATATCCCTTAAACGTAAGAAATTGTAAAAAGGCTTTAAAAACAGTTCTTCAGAAATTGTCGTACGATGAAACCGAGATGCTACTGACTGTTATAAGTTAATTTTTGATAATGTTTGCATAAATGTGTAATTAGGTTTAATACATGAAATAATTATGTAGGTAAATCTCTTAAATTTAAAATTGTCACAATTTCCTATTTTATTTTTATTTCTTAAGAATAGTTAAATAGATTCTACTATGTTTGCATAAGTATAAGATCCATATTTTATTTTATTTTATTGAAGTTATATTTAATTTGAATGATTTTTAAATGTTATTTTAGCACGCTCCAGCCTGAAAAACAGGATTATCCTAGTTCAGGCACCAATGTTCTATCCTTCCTTGTATATTTAAGCCAATATTTGTAATTTATGCTTTTCTGAAATTAATAAACACTTTTATTTTATTTTTATTTATTTATTTATTAATATAACTACGTTTTAAAGTTGAAAATGTTTTTTCATAAATATTGCCGGAACACATCACCATCAGAGCTGTGATATTTGGCCATTTTATATGAAGGATAGTCGCAAATCTCCCCGCAGGACCCGTTCAGGTGTTTGACATAAATGAGTGTATTAGGTATTTTTAAAGTACGAGATTATAAATACTCAAATAAGAGTAAATAAATGAGCTGTCATTTCCACCGCAAATGTATCTTTGGCCACTGCAGCTTCAACATGTGACTCCGCAGCTATCCTTATCATTTCCTTGTCCACCATCTCATTCACAGTATCATAATTTAGATAACAGCATAACGACGTTCTCCGGCTAAAGCCCTTGTAAATCAATGCGCTCAATTGCATTCCTCGTTCAACTTAACATAAACGCTATTTTAAAGGCACTAGAATCTTATTTCAATACAACAATGTCTTAAGTAGTGCTATCCATCTCTCCAACTTGACCTTACTAGATAAACCCTTGTAGAATCTGCATCGTACGATATTTTCATTTGTTTGTTCTGATAAGAAATCTTGGAGAAAGTAGACCTTATTGGTTACGAAATAAAGGAGTTTTCTTTGTAGTTTGTGCGGGGTTAAAGATGACAAACCTTTAACATGCGGCTGTTACTGTTAAGATTGTAACTACGTGTGTGGTATACATTGACGATCGTCACTGCAGATGTGGTATTGCACAAACGCAATAAGGTACAGTTGTTGAACGTATTTATGTAAGTCTCTATACTAAGAACAATAATATTAGTTAAGTATTAGGAAAAAGTATTGAAATTATCCGGCTCGAAGGACCTAGAAGTAAAAAAAGGCCGGACAAATGCAAAACCAACCATGGTCATTATTAAAGTTATCTCTTGAACAAAATCCTTCAAAGTGTCAAGCGGCCCTTAAACATAATATACATCTTCTTGAAAATTATAAACGTTTAAGACTTAATGCAAAAAAAGCTTACAGGATTAAAATTTGGGGAGCAACGCGCTCCCCATAGAATTGCTCCTAGACGGCCATCCAGTTTCTATGGAACGTTTTTTTTTAAAAGTTTTCGTACTGTACGAGGGTAAACTGTGCTGGGCACGTATCATTTTGCAACTACATGCTTCTTTTTAAATCAAGGTGCATGTTTTACATTAGAATTGGTAGTGAAGTTGTAGGGAATCTTTACATTTCTGTATTTAGGGTTTTAGGTAGCCAACTTCTTTTTCTAGAAATAAAGTATATGAAAAGAATATCAAACAGTATTTTGGAAAAATAAACGGTATTTAATGTTTAAAACAAATATTTTATAGCTTCGTCTAGCACATAATAGTATATTATGTAACAAGTGAGCTAAGTTGCTAATTACAGTCTCGGCTCATTATTAAGCCCTCGCCTGCGGCTCGGGCTCAAATCATAGCCTCGACTGTAATTAGCAACGCTCACGAGTTACATACGACGTTTTTCAACACACTTGTAAGTAAAAGACAGACCTACCTACGTGATCATAAAATTTATTTGAAGCAGCTGTTAGCTGCTGCGCGTCAGTAACCCTGTGCCACACACGCTATTGTTGCTTGGAGGCGCTGTGCGTGCCGCTGCTGCTGCACGCGCGCCGCCGCGCCGTGCCTGTCCGCGCGCCGCCTGTACGCGGGCGCTCATATATTTAATGTATAACCCGGATCAATAAAATATGCTTTGTTTACTCGCATGTAATTTGCACTAAGATACAATTCAACTTTGTAGGATTCATTATATTATGCACTAGGGTATAATATATTATGCACGCGTGACTTATAGCCCAGTTTATAGTTCTAAATTCAATAGAATAAGGCTCACTTTACGAGCAAGTGTGTTGAAAAGTATATAAACAATGTATTTTAGGATGAAAACAATATTTTGTATACTTTATTTTTGTTTAACAGTAAAAGTATAATGTAGTGCAGAACAGTATATCTAATACTGTTTTTAACAGTATGGTTGGCAACCGTAGTTGCATGCAATTCAAATAGGTGTATTGTTTCTCCGTTAATCCGATTACAATCTAGTACTTTGACGGACTCCGTGGTGTAGTGGTCGACTTCATCAGTCGACGGACCAATCACGTCAATTCCCTCCTGGGTGATTGGTCCTTTGAGTCCCAGGCAGGATTCAAAGGACCAATCACCCAGGAGGAAACGTTTTTTTCTAGCTACCTCAGTTCACATGCATATTTTCTGATACTACAATAAATAAAAATATCCCGATCGTGATCAGGAAGCTGCTACTTTGTTCTTTCCCCAAAAGTCAACCTTATCTGTCAAAGATCACGCTACAAAAATTCTACCTCACTTTAGATTTCACGTGATACAGCCCTTAAGTTGACTCAAAATAAACATTCGAAAAACAACTCTATATCAAACGACGTAGTTACCACCCATGACGCTTTCTAAGTGCATGAGAATACGATGTCAGATTGTTTTTCCACAAAATAGGTTGTAAAATTGACGCAGAATAAACAATTGAAAAACAACTCTATAACCAAAGACGTACCATATGACGCTATCATAAGTGCAGTTGCACTTACAAAGTACCCGAACTCTCACACGAGGAAATGTATCCAACCAAGTATCAGTTATGAGATCAGGATCGCTAATGTTATTAATAACCTTATCTCAATCAGGCGGGTGTCTTGCACGAGTTGAAAAAGCAATAATTCTCTCGGCAACAATGTTTTCAGAGGTAACGTTGAGCCGTGTATTTATGTATTTGGTTATAAGACTCTTACAATGTTAAGATCGATCTTAAGTTTCAGTGAACTTATTTATTTGTTTAAGAGTTGAGTGTTATTTAGGGACCTTAGAACTAACCGAAGCGAGATCAAAGTTTTGTTTTTGTTACGTCTAGAAATAGCTAAAGTAATAATTTAGAATTCGTGTACCTAGAGTTGATAAATTAGATAGGTATTAATGATTGACTTATAAGCGTCGATATCTAAGAATAGACAGAAAATGGCCTTACGTTTAATGAGTGTTGTTGTTATCGTTAAGTGTATCAAGTGCATTTCAATCATGGTGTATTGATATTTGATTAACAAAATTATCAATAATTTTGAGAAATAACAAACGATTATGCCGTTTGTTGAAACTAAAGTTCAAGTTCAATGAGTTAAAAAATAACCGATTAGGTGGAGTTTAACTCGCTTACTAAGTTTAACTTTTAATATTAAATTATCACAGATTTTAGTACCTTAAAATAAAAAATAATAAGATTCATAATATTGAAAGTTTCTCTCTCTGAGCTTTTGTGTAACCACGCACGCAACATCCTCGAGTGTTATCTCCTCGTTATGTTACACGTTGTATATATAACAAGGGTATATATACAACGTGTAACATAATGCTTACACCCAGACTTGAGTCAATTTAGTCAAGTTAGTTTTCTTAACAAGCCTGCAGACGATGAGCATGTCGACGAAATGTCGAACAGTTCGACGAATGTCAGTTCTTATTCACGCCGTCATCAGCGGCGAGCGCTGGGGTCGAGTTATGTGTTATGTGAATACCAATTATGTCACTCGTCGCTGATGCATCGATTACCTCGACGCTGTTGTTTAGCCCTGCTGGTCGAAGCCGAACACTCGACCCCGGAGGCTTACTGTGACTTGATGCTATGCGACAAAGAACTCTAACATACTAGCAGTAAAGCTCGCGAATGTTAATTTTTTATTTGACTAACTTTGTGTCATTTTTCCCGTGTTACTTTTGAACTCGTTAGAATCTTGGTATGTAGAGTCCGTCCATTAAAGGCAAAATCTTCAAATCAAATCAAATCAAATCAAATCAAATCATTTTATTTGTACGAATATAGGATACATAAGATGTTTCATAATGATAACATAAATTTAGCTCGTGCCATATTCTACCATTGAGGCGTGTACATAGTTATTTTTAGTATGTCATTTTTTACAGAGTCAGTTCATTACACACAGTCATTTTAACGATTTGTGTATAGGTCCAAACATGATAAATAGGTAGTTAAAATACAATTTAATTCGTTTTTCACCTACTTGAATTCTTTGTCATTGATGTAATCTATTACAGTATAATAACATTTGTCTGCTAAAAACCCTTTCAATCTGTATTTAAAGCTATTATAGTTATTAATTTCTTTAATGGATTTTGGTAATTTGTTATAAATAGTTGGAGCCATCCCAAAGAAACTTTCAGCAAACAGTGCAGTACTCCTGGAAGGAGCGCAAATAGTATCCTTGTGTCTTTTACTATTCAGTTTTTCAAATAAGTTGAGATTCTTTTTTACAAATAGGGCTGTTTCCAGTATATAGAGGCATGGGAAAGTCAGAATTCTAAACTTTTTGAAATAGGGCTCACAGGATTGTGTGCTTTTTAGGTTATATATAGACCGTATACAACGCTTTTGGGCTTTAAAAATTTTTCCTTTATCCGTGGATTCTCCCCAAAATATGATTCCATATCGTAACACCGATTCCACGTATGCGTAATATGCCGATAATACGGATGTCTCGCTGACTACTTTCGACAATTTACGTAGTGCATATGAAAATTTATTAACTTTGCTACACGCACTCTCTATATGCTCTTTCCATTTTAGATTAGAGTCAACTATTAATCCTAAGAATTTCGTACATTTGATTTCTTTTATTTCTTGTCCGCAAAAGTCAATATTAAATGATGTTGAGTTATTATGTTTGTTTGAGAATTTAATTATATTGGTTTTATTCAAATTTATTCTTAGATTATTTGTGTGCAGCCAGTTCATTACTGAAGTCAATGTAATTTGGATGTCATTTTTGAGTTTATTTATGTCTTTATTGTAGAAGATTAAAGTACTGTCATCTGCAAATAATACCATGGGGTGTGTAGTTATACTGGGGAAGTCATTAATGTATATCAGGAACAATAACGGCCCTAAAATACTACCTTGAGGAACGCCGTGTTTGACTTCTCTGTATTTGGAGAGAAAGTCAGTTTCTGTAAGAGAATGTTGGCACATTCTGGTTATTTTGGTAGCTTGTGTTCTATTCATATTGTTCTATCATACTTCAAATCTCTAAACATTTGCTTTATATTGTGTGCACATAATTCACAGTTGCTTTTTTTTTCTTTTATGCAGGGTTATTGGATGGTCACTTTTGAAATATTTTGAGATCATACCTACATGAAGGGAAAAATTGTTATAAAAAATAAATATTTATTATTCACGGAGAAAAATTAACAGAAAGTTAAAGAATTGATTACGCAACTCATGGTTATACTGGCGTTGGCAGCGATCCGCGTGCCACGTCACGTGCCGCGATTGACTCAGGCGTAAGTAAAGAAAATAGTAACAAAACTTTCTTTTTTTATTGGGATTTATAGTGAATAAACCTATAAATATATATATATATATATATATGTGTATATATATATGTTATATAAATATAAACGCTGTATAAGATAAACTTAGAGTAGATTTCAGTGCTAACCTAACAAATATCTGTCTCTATCAGGATTCTCATCTGGCAACGCCAACTAGCGTGTTTTGATGTACCACCGTCCATTTTTTGCAACTATTTTTTGAGCTATTGCAACTCTTAGTTGATGTCGAATTTAACAATATGTGGAGAACTGTTTTAGCACAGAAAAGGCATTTTTTATTATAGACGCGTTTGACCTCAATTTCACCTCATGGTTAGTGAAGATGAGGTCAAAAATGAAGGCACACGGGCTTAGGAAAGAACTGGCTTGTTTAATATTACGACCAGGGAAAGGGTTTTTAAGCAAGACCCGATTACATCTTGAGTGACAATTTATTAATAAATAGAAATAGTTTATATAGTAAAATATACGTGCACCCATTCACTTCACAAATATTTAATCATACTTTTATCTTAATTTTATCAAGCACGTTTAATTCATATTCAATCTCTGTGGGTGAGTACGCCACAGATGCTCCCCCCTAAAAAAAAGGTAAACACAAAATAACAATTTAACATTCTTATTCTAAAATTAAATACTACATAACAATTTCAAGCAAAACACTCATTTTTTGTTGACATAATATTAGAAATATTTGCAAACCTAGCGATTTATAAGGTACTATGATTACGTAAGACCATAATATCAATTAAGACGAATAGTTTTTGCTTTCTCATCCGTTGGAGTGATTCCTTGGCTCGTTATATGATAACCTAAGAAATCGAGTTCGGTCTTGAGAAATTCGCATTTTTCTATGTTAATAGTTATCCCAAGTTCATGCAGGCCGTTTAATATTATGTCCAGATGTTGCAGGTGTTCCTCTTTTGAGCTTGAAGTTAGATGTGTTGGTTGCTGCCTTGGTTATATCTTCATATTTTCACAGTAATTTTCTTATGCTACTTTCCTGTGAAACAGTTTCAACGATAGGATGATTTGCTCTGATAATTGTTGCAGGCATTGTCAGCTCAGTAACTTTCTCAATGAGCTTTTTTCCGTCGTTTGATCTGCTTTTTCCTGGCACATGGTGGTTGACATTTATGTGCCTTTTTCTTGAATCGCTAATGATATTGACCTTGGTTCCAATACCTCGTTGCACTTCTTGACCTTGATATTGAGTGGAATTCATTGCGTCGATACTTTTCGTTTTCGTCGCGCAGTGTAGCGATTTCAGTTTTCATCTGTGTCAGCTGATTTGCATGTCTAGTGACCTCGTTAACTTCATTACATAGAATAAACCATTCCATCCATTTTGTAGAATAAACGTTGAAACCTCTTTTGCTTCGTATTTTCGTAACAATAAATGAGGCGGTCCTTAATAGTTTTATATTTGTTTTCTTCCAGAGGGTTAACGATGATATCACCGACTTCGCGTAGTAAATCCTTCGATAAATGTGCAATTACCAGATTGTACTTGTAGTCATCTCCTTGTTTCTATTGTATTGTATTATGCGGCGACTATAGCTTCGAAATGGGTGAACCATAATTTTGGTTGGTCTTGCCAGAAGCGTGGGATACGTTCCGATATGTTTCTGGCGGCAACTTCAGGTTCCAATGTAACAGGATTGACTGGAGCACGTAGAGCCATTTTCCTTTTTATTTCTGGTCGGGTCCTCAAAACTTCTTGCTACGGCTGCGTGACTAACGTCGGGGTCACCACTTATTACGACCAGGGAAAGGGTTTTTAAGCAAGACACGATTAAATCTTGAGTGACAATTTATTAATAAATGGAAATAGTTTATATAGTAAAATATACGTGCACCCATTCACTTCACAAATATTTAATCATACTTTTATCTTAATTTTATCAAGCACGTTTAATAGATATTAATATATTCAATCTCTGTGGGTGACGTCTGAGTACGCCACATTTAAGTTATTGCTGGAACACATCACCGTCGAAACGGTGATATTTGGCGACAGATTTCATATGAAGGGTGGTCGCTAGCCAGTCGGACCCTGACGGCAAGCAGGGGTCACTCGCATTAGTCGCCTAGTAAGGCTATTCTAAGCCACATGCGGAAAAATCCTAGAAATCCCGTGTAACTACGTATTTTTCTTCTGAGGAAACGTTTCAACATTAACAATTTTGCAATATCTTCTTCCTGCCATGTCTCGCCTTCCTCGAGTACTTGGACTGGAATGTAGTGGTAGGGATGACGTCCAGATTCATGTAAAACCTGCCATACTTTAAAATATTTTTTTAGGGGTTTTAGGGGTGCACTAAGGAAGGAATTCCCGAAATTCCCACGGGAACGGGAAATATAGGACTTTTTAGTTTGTATGAAAAATCTTATTCCTTGAGTGCAACGATGTGAAACTTGGTGTAAAGGTTTTTCAATGTGTGTCTGGTTGTGTTATGAAAGAAATTTCCGAAATTCCCACGGGAACGGGAAATATATGATGTTTTAGTTTCTATGAAAAAATCCCATCCCTTGAGTGCACGGATGTGACACTTGATATAAAGGTTCCTATAAGTGTCTGTTTGTATTATGGAAGGAATTCCCGAAATTCCCACGGGAAGGGGTTGGACTTTTTAGTTTGTATGAAAAATCTTATTCCTTGAGTGTACAGATGTGATACTTGACATGAAGGTTCTTCAAAGAGTGACTGGTTGCGCTACGAAAAAAATTCCCACGGGCACGGGAAATATATGAGTTTTAGTTTGTATGAAAAAAAACTTATTCCTTGAGTGCATGGGTGTGATACTTGGTATAAAGGTTCTTTTGTATAGTTTTGTATAGTTTGTACAGTTTTCTGGTTGTATAGTTTCTGAAATTTCCACGAGAAGGGTAGTTAAGCGCATACGAAGTTGCGGGATAAAGCTAGTTAAGAACAAAAGTATAAACTAAAGTATAAACAATCCGCATCAACAATTGTTTCGGTATATGCAGACACTCGCAACTTCCATGCTGGACTGGGAGCGAAAGAAAAACATAAAATGTGCCAGCTGCTTCTCTTCCCGGGCATACTGTAAAAGTCAGTTAAGGGACAGAGGTTTTAAAGAAGTTTTTGTGGGCGATAGGCTGACCCCCTGTCAGTACAATAGTCTGTCTCCATCTTTATAATACCTCCAAATTTGTCAAACGTGGCATCAGATGGTCTTGTAACCTCTGGTGTTCTGCCTACCCCATAAAGGATACAAGCGTGACGTTATGTATGTATGTACACTCGCAACTGGCCGCATGCCAAGCGCATGCCGAGATAGAGTAGCGAAGGTATAGCTCGCGTTTCGTCCGTTTGTATAAAGTTGAATTACTGTCATAGATATCTGTACTGTGGTATAATAGTTAACTCCATATTAACGGTAGGTGTATTACATATATCACTTACGTTGATGAAATGGGGTTTAAATATTTATATCGAGGGTTCCATTGCGCGTGCGCACATATATAACTGTTCCACTTAGTAGAACTTAGTTGTGCAGTTAATAATGAAACTTTATATAGGTAGGTAGTATACAAGAATGAATGTATCGCTGTATCTTAGTACAGAACTGTTGCTTTTACCGATTTTTTTCGGATAAAACTTATAAACCATAAAACAAACAAAAACGATAAATGTAAAATAATGATAAGTATATTTTACTACCCATTTTCTTTACTTTTCACAACTTATACGCGCATACGGAACTTCATTTTGTCAGCAACACGCGCAAACGACAATACACACTTGATAAAATAGTAAATAAAAAACACAAACAACGTATAAAAGATCGTATTTACAAAATAAAATGTCAGCCAGTATTTGTATTTTAAGAATCGAAAATAAAAAATACTGGATCTCAACAATGGCAAAGTTTTCAAGCAATAATTCGCTATTACTTCAGCTTCTTAAATATCAAGTCAGAACCGCACTAAAATATTCAAAATACGCTTTATTTAAATTACCATAAGGGGAATTTAAATATTATTTTTATTTATGACATAATTTTCATATAAAAAAATATTCCTGCACTGTACTTTTGGTTCTTATATTTTAATAAAAAATAATAAAGCAGCAACTATACATAGATTTAATTATGCGCTGCTCAATTTTATTTAAGACATAAGACAGTTACATTGTAGTCAACACTAACGCTGTCGGTACCTACGTTTTCTAGACAATTTCTTTTGAAGCTTATAAGAAAATAACTAAGAAATCCCAAGTAGATAATCACTTGTAAGAAATTTTCTAGTGTAACCAATCTTGTACGTTATCACTGGACCTCTTGCACCTACGGTCGTGTCTTGTCACAGAGGTCACCTGTCTTTGGGCGGGGAGAGCAGTAGTTGGTCGTATTTCTTCATCTGTCGTGTGGCGATGTCTACGTCGACATCTGTCAGGTAAAACGCCTCGAAGTTGGGAAGTGGTCGCAGCATTAAGTACAGGCGCTCCGCATATTTCCTGAAAGTTGAGCACCATTGAAAGGATGGGCAAAGGTTCTAGAAAAGGTTCAAAATCATATTAATAATGATTCGTCGATGAAACAGAAGAACAAAAAAACAGATTGGTACTTAAAATAAACGAGTTAAATCAAAATAAATTTATTTTTGATTCATGCTGGCCTAAGGTAGATAATTAATAAACTAGCTGCTTTCGTGGCCTCCAAAAGTCTGTGACAGCAGCGCAGTGGGAGCGCGGGAGCGACAAGTCCAACTGCACCCGAACATAGTCTAGTACCTACTATAGCTAGATTCTCCGCTACCACCAGTACTAAGGGCCATACGCGTTCGGGCATGTCTGGACAACGATGACCTCACTATTTTCTTATACAGTGGTTATAACTCCCCTCACCTGGTTTCCGAGCATCCCCAAGACCGCAGCGAGCACGCCCGAGCTTAGTTTTTTTTTTATAAGTGACTAAACCCGCGTTTGACCTCAATCTCACCTGATGGTAAGTGACGATGAGGTCGAAGATGAAAGCACACGGGCTTAGGAAGGAACTGGCTCTTTATACAATATTGCCGGAACACATTACCGCCGGAGCGGTAACATTTGGCGGCAGACTTTATATAAAGGGTGGTCGCTAGCCAGGCGGACCCAGAAGGGATCCTACCACCAAGTTGGGTCAAATATTGAAAATTCCGTTACACCCAATACTTTCTCTTTTAATTGTCCCCTCACCTTTCGAACAACTGTCATCTCGGAGTCTAGAGCATAGCCGGCTACAACTATAGCTAGATCTTCCGCTACTATGAGAAGTACTTCTTCTATTAAACGTCCGCTCACCTGGCTTCCGCGCACTTGTCATCGAGCAGCGAGGAGAGCGCCGCGAGCGCCCGGCTGCGCGCAGTGACGGCGCGGCCCGGCTTGGTGCGCAGCAGCCGCCTCCCGCCGCCCGCCACCGCGCACCCCACCACCAGCAGTCGCGCCGCCGCGCAACGGACTACGCTGCTTTTGTGCCTATAAGGAATAAAATTTTCCTGATAGGTGACATGCGAAAATAAACCCTTAAGGTTCTTAGAATAGCCATAACGCCCCTGGTTAAAGCGTCTAATTCCATTGGCCCTCGGCGTGAAAATAATGGCCAAGTGGAGGACACTGCAAAAAATCATGTGTGTTGTTTGTGAGCTCCTTAAATATTTATTTCGTTGTCTGTTTTTTAGTATTTCTTGTTACAGCGACAAAAAAAATACATCACCTGTGAATTTTCAAAGGTCTTCCCTATCAACGGTCACCATCACGGTTTATGAGATAGACCCTTGTCACAGACGGACAGCGGATTTCCGTTTAACGTTTAGGTTTGGAACCACAAAAAAAATGTTGTCGGAGCTGGGTCGCTTTTAAGCACTAACCTGACTCCATGCACACAGAGTGCTGTGATGGCGTGGCTGCAGTCGACGTTGCAGACGATCTCATCGAGCGCGATGTTGGCAGCTCGCCGCACCGCGCGGCTGAAGCTCCCAGTCTTCGCCAGAAGCGTCATCATTGCTTCGTAGAAATCCTGAAATTGTAGAGTTCTAGCAAAGGAAGGAATGCTTGCTTCTGATGACACCTAATGGCAGGTGATTATGAAGAGTAAAGTACACATCACCAACGAGATTATTCACTCGACGTTCCAAAATAGCAGATTCTATACCCGGCGCGGCGAACCTTGATCCCTATGACACTGACAGTAATTTCCACAACACAACCTTGTAGTGCCGTCACCATTACATTAGAATTGTACCTATATGAGGCGTCTAAAAATGGCATTTATTTATTTTACTTAGTATTAGTATTAGTATTTTACGTAGTAGTACTATATTCTAATACAATGATATTCCGTTGGAATTATAACAATTCATAACATTTACAAGAAATTATCTCAATCACACTTTACGTTTACGTTCTGCAAAAATTACTTCGTAGGGTATTTATTAAATCATACCTTCAAGATCAAGGTTCGCCGCGCCGGGTATAGTTGCCCGACGGTAAAAGGGTTAAATTTGGTCAATAAGAGCATTTGTGTACTCTCTCCAAAATGTACCCAATACACAACCTAATAAGGAATCTTAAGGTTTCCAATGAGTTCACAGGCTCTTCGGTCTACTGAGTACAGCGCTTCCAGTTGGTATTTAGCAGGACCATCCCAAAGGTGGCTACATTAACCCATACAGTGTCGAAGATGGTATAAATTCAGTAGCTTATCGGGACCAAAGTACCGCCGGACCATCGAGATGATTTTAACTGTATTTAAGTTTAAGATGTTGCTATCTTTTGTCGCATGTTAATCCTTGGTACGGATGAGAGTGTCCTAAATGACGCTAAATCCGCCAGGTACTATTTATATTTTAGAGTTTAATTCGATTTTATTTGGAGACCAGACCAACATTCTGGTTGGGTTTCATTTAATTTACCACAGTTATTGATGACTTAATATATTATGAATGTATTACAACTGAATTATCAAGTCACAATTCTTAAATCAAGGAAACTTTCTGGAGAGAAACGATACCTCACGGAAACTGACAGTCCTGTCACTCGCACCATGCTAAAGCGCAAATATAATAGATATTTGCTTTAGGTATACGAGATGATAGCGACCAACTATTCCAAGTTCTTGTAAACGAACTTTTGTTGAGGTAATCTATTTTGTACCTCTTCGTTTTTTCTGTTTAAGTTTGTCTACCATTATTTTGGGTAGTCTCTATATCAACAAGATGTTAGTATTGTTACTTTTATTGACTATAAATATCAACGGGTTTGAAAATATTGGAACGTAATAAGGAAGTCAATACTCACAGGTTTCTTCGTGTAGTTTGTATGTTTTAATACATCTGCTAACGTCTGACAAGCTGATCGGGCTACTTGCGTCCGAGGTGAATCTATGTGTGTTATAACCTAGAATGACAGAACATTGGTACAGAATTTATCCAATATCTATTAACAGAAGGCATCTCCTAGTAAGAGTTGAAAAGATAAGAACAAAATAGTTTTTCTCGAACTTTGGAAATGTTCTGTCGAGAATGCTTCGAAGTTTCTAATTTGTACAACATGGTACGCAGATCAAGAATTTTGATGGTAAGGTTTCCGAATATTTTGGAATAACACGTTGGGAGGGTGATAAGTAGATGCCTTTTAAAGCAGGGACTGCATATCGGTATAAAATTTTTAAATAGTAAGTACTAATAAAATTTCAGTACCCTTATTAGTGTACTGCTTCATCAAATACAATAACTGTACAAGTTGTTAAAATCTAAATTAATTATATCAGTACCCGAATAATGTATACCGGATTAATTTCTGTAGATGTTTTAAGTACAGAAATATTTTAACTTATTTAATTTCTGTACCGAAATGTTTAGGTCAACATATGTACCTACGCTTCATAGGCTTCAACTAAACTATCGAACATTCTACAGTTATTTAAAAATAAAAGTTTAATATCAATATTAATATTAATACCGTAAAATTTCAGTTAACTGAAAAAAAATCAGTTATGCTACAATAATAAAAAAGGTAAGTACAAGAATTATTACAGTATGAATTCCTGTACTGTTATTTTTAAATACACCTAATTTAACGGTATGACGTCATACAGACAAAAATGTACAGAAATTCATACCGGTATACAGTCCTTGTTTTAAAGCCACTTCATTAGCAAAGAATTCTACTTAAGAAGTAATTAAAGAGTAATAAAAAGTTTATGTACACTTACGTGCCTTATAAGATCTGCAGTCCGGGTTTCCGTCAAAACACTCCATAATTTATCAAAACTTTTAGGTATATCTTGCAACGTGTCTGCTACCTCGTACCTGTATGAATTTTACTTTTCAGCAACTGGGATAAATAGAGACCGAGTAGGATTTAAAAATGACTTTTTTATATTATAAGGAACGGTAGTACCAACTCGTCTATCTGCGATAAGCCTATTTACTCGACACTTAAAAGTACCAGGACTGTAGTGGTAGGGAAAAACAGACGCAGGCAGATCGTTTCACGCCTTGGCAATCCGTACCAAAAAGAAACAAGTTTTTATTACTTGAGTGAAATAGATAATACAGCGGTCGTTAATACTTGGATACACTAGGTTCCTTTTTAGTTTTTTTTTGACAGTTAAACTTGTATTTACATTCCTTGTCCAATTCCGTGTTGAATCTGAATAACACCTGAGAGTTTCTGACGAATTTGCCTAGTTTTTATTTATAATGGGTCATTTTTGCTTATAATGGGTCTAAATCACTCGGTGTCAAAAGTGAAATGTACGAGTTTTTTTTTTGTGGCCAATATTAATAACACACATTAATTTTCAAGCAATAAGTAAACTTTTGATCATGTGGACGCTTAGGTAAATGCGAATAAATAAGGTGTTAAGATTTCTAGAAATAACATTTAAACTTACCACGACGAAGACTTAAGTTTCTGTAACGTGTCTGAACAAAGAGCTTCACAACCTTTCTCTGCCACTATTGATATTCTATCGCTCTGTGATGATGAGGTTGCCTCAGGAGAAGAGCATTGGCCTCCACCTCCTCCACCCCCTCTGAAGAAATAATACGATACAGACATTTTAGCACAGGTTATTTATACATAAAGCTTCTAGAAACATTGTCTATCAGGTTTCAAAGGAGTCATTTACTCCTATTGATTATTGTGTATTTGGTGAGAACAGATATTGTCTTCTTGTTACAGGAGTAAGTTCCGGTTGACCTCAAAAGTCGTTCTTAGAATTGAGTAAAAGGCGAAAAGCTTAGGAACTCAGCTCGACTGTGACAGATGAATTGGCTTTTGCAACGCAGATGAAGTTGCGGAAGAAGAGAAAAGTAGGTTCGTTAAAAATTTTAGAAATATGAAAGGTCCCAGAAGAGCAATGAAATATGCGGTAGCATAGAAAAATCTCTCTCTGAAGAAGACTAGGAGCAATCCAACCTAATATCGCATTGACGTGCGTAGTTCATGTTAGTTGAAGCGGGTTAAACAAAGGCTCAATATAAAGTAGTGCGAGAAGCAAACCCAAGTTCTTATACTCGTACTTGCTATTCAATATTACACAACTTAATAAAAGATTGCTGTCCTGCACAATAAACGCACAGAGTAACTGAAACTTGAGCCGAAGTTAAGGTACAAAATCTTAGGGATAATAAGGCAAAACGACTTATTTTTTAGTAAAAACATAGAGAGAATCATATAAAAATCATGAGTCAATAGGGCTGCGATTGATCTCAACAGATACAGGATAAAATGAAATATAAAAATGAGACTACGCAAACATAAACAGAAAATTTCATGTTACCGCTTGAAATTAGGGATCGGCAAACCCCACCCCTCCTACACCACGGTATTGTCGGCCATTAGAATGCGTTCCATAAAGAACACTGCTGATGTGACAAACGACCTGTATTAAGTCTCAAATAAAAACGTTCAATAAAACGGAAGACTGCTTTTCCGTCAAGTCTAAAATTCTTTTTACTGATTGACGGAATCATATGCAATGCTGCATGCAAAATCAACGATGAGATGCTACGTGTGCGGTGCGGTGCTACGTAATTTGAGTTGATCAATTTGCAGAAAGACAGGCCATGTAAAAAAGATAATATACAACTTGGCTTATCGTTGTTGAAGCTAGAAAACGTTGATATTACATGCGGTCTATAAATTGCCAGTAAGGAAATGGAAAGTTCGGCTGTTCACTTTATATTCATTCTTTAGTTAAATCATATTCCTGTAACTTTTTTTCACAATTAACTGCAGGTGTTACATTTTTTTTTTCTTTTTTTTTTTGAACGACATCCTCTAGGCTAACGGTATTGTCGCAAAAGTATAAATCATCATACATGTAAGATCATGAGATGTGTTTGAAAGTTGCCAATTGGTATGAACGATTTTTGGTATTGTTTTTTGGATTACAACCACAGTCAGGTGATTCCACAAAGTAGGAGCTAGTGTTTCATCTCTATGCGATATGTACTCATCTGCTGAAGTACACAGATCAGAGCAGTACTGTATTTAACAATATTTACGATTACGGCCTCCTAGAACTTTTTTCGTAATGAATCGGTGACATCTACTTAAGATGACGGAAATATGGTCATATATAGGTACATATAATATGGTCATACGTTACCTAATCATATTATTATCCAGGTTTGTTACTAATAGGAACAAAAAAAGCAAAATATCTATATTTACCACGTTAACAATTTATGAAAATTGTGGGAACATTGAAGGATTTTCCACATAGCAAGGGCAAGGAATTTGTGAGTTTTATAGCGAATAAATAATATTTTAAGATATAGACAAAATATACGTTCGTGTGTGGTTCTACTATCTAATCCAACTAAATCTTAGTGACGCGTCTTGGCGATTAGAATCCTTACGGATTTACTGCTAAACATAGCCTCATTCGCTCATTTAGGTGTGTTATATGTAGATCATTCCTTCTTATTCAATAACTGACGTAAAAACATGAGATTGATATAAATTGTAGTTACCTATAGAAACCACAAAAAGGTTAATTACAACAAACAAATCACCTGGTAGGAGATTTAAACTGCGGCCATCCCTTCTTGTTAGTGTCCTTTAACTCATTGATCTTTTCATTGATGCTGATGGGCGTAAGCAATTTAGGCGGTTCCTTGGCGCTTATTTGTGAGTTCGCAGTCTTTGCTATTGCTCTACTAGGATATAAGGATTCTTGATGCCCACGCTGATCTTTCCCAGTATTCTTGTTGGAAGGATAAACTAGTTGAATTGGCGGTAAGTGTACTATATCGTCAAAACTTTTCAGAGAATCTGTAAAGTAATATTTGCCTAGTAAATATACCTATACATTGTATGTAGTATAAGATGTTTATAAAAGCACCCCTTGGTTTCTTTCCATGGATGCCGAAAGTTTAGAACAGGGGATTGCAAATGAAAGATAGCAACCGCACTATGAAATTCGACTCACTCGCTTGACATGGCAATCAAAGCACTACCCCTATCCCCCATTTCCAGGATCAATTGGTAGTAGGATTCGGTTGTCGTGATTATTTATAAGACCCTATTATTTCATGAATGATAATAGTGATCGTAAAACTTACCTCTTCCACTACCTATCATAGGACTTTCGCCTGAGCCAAGATTTTTACCTATCATATCCCATCTAGAAAACGTATTATCCATTTCGCTTTCAAGCAGTGATGGCATTGTACCAGCTTTATTCATAGGCTTGTTTGCGTTTACAGAAAACAGAAAATTCAAATGTGGGCTGGTCGGACATGACTGATTTTTTTTTATCGGAGGCAACCTAATATGCTGTGTATCCGCTTCCTGGCCTGAATTCTTTGCGAAAACTCTTACTTTAATTCCTGTATTAGATACAAACAGTACATCGTCGTTACTTTCTGGGCTTTGACCTCTTATGGTCTTGTTGTTCTTAGAGGTCATATCTGCTGTGCTTTCCTTCTTCAACGTCGATTCTTCAGTTAAAGGGGTTAGTGTGCTCAAACGTCGTATAGATAGAACTTCGTTATCAGTCGTTGATTTATTTGAAGAGTTCTGTTGAATAGACTCATACAATTTTTTGTACAAATCATCAACTTCATTGTCTATAGATTTTGGGATATCACTGACTTCACTTTGGCTTTCTAAACGTTGCTTGTTGTCTTTGTTCTTTTTGAAATTACCATCTAGTAACGAGTCTTCGTCCATGTCAGAATATCTGGAAGATTCTTCAGTCTCACTAGAGTCTGGATGGTACTCATGCACTTGCTCGCTGTGTTTCGATGAATTTAATGGCATGATTGCATTGGAGCTATCAGCACTATCATTGCCATCAGTTCTTTCACTTTTGCAGTATTCATTTCTAGGTACAATCCCATAATATCTAGATGACCCGTCAGTAAGAGTATGTTTTGATATTTCATTATAGCGGGGTTCATGAACTTCACTGTAAGTAAGTGACTGTGCTGTGAACCGAGGCATAGTCCCAGTGTTCGACAATTGGACCCGATATTCAACTGTTTTATTTTCCGTGATCGACACAAGAGATGTCTGCGTCTCTAAATTATTTCTTGTGACTATAGTAGATATATCAGCTAGTTCAAAAATGGTTTTACTTGTTTGGGTAAAAATTTCGTGTACTACTGAACATTGCTGAATGCTTGTACTACGATGGGCTAGTTGAAAAGAAGCTGGAATTGGTGCTGTACCTTTATCTTTAACATGGACTATGCTTTTTTTCTTATCGTTCTGGAATGGTTGATCGCTGTCTTCACTGTCATCCTTTTCTATAACATACGTTTCTTTGCCGGAAGAATTGTTTTTGTCGGAGGCGTCAGTGCAACTATCCGTAAAGTCAAGTGAGTATGCGACTGTGGTGGCTACACTTTTTTGAGATTCGGATAACTTTACATCACCAACAATGTCTTCAATTTCGTCTTCCTAAAAGTAAAAAGGATTAGAATCTTAGTATTTTTATGATAAAGTACGAAAATCACAACCTTACTTACCATTATTCATAAATTTGGAACAAAAATAATACAATTTGAATAATATTATTGTAGTGTAGCCACAATTTACGTAGCCTTACGTATTTACAAATATTTCAGTGCAATTCTGACAGGCCATGACATCTTTGAACTGAGAAACTGTCATGATGATTGTTTTTTTCACAATAGGTATCTGACTTTTATGAAGGAGTTGAAATAGTTTGAACTAACCTGTGGAACTAACTAACCAATCAGATGTGCCAATGGTTCTTCGACTACGAATGGACCTCACTGCTCTTGTTATATCCTTAAATGGAAAAAAGTATATTATTATTTGTTTATTTTAATTAACCTTGCACCGCGCAACCTTGTTTGCTAGTCGGTGTGCAAAAAAACATAAAAACGAGTACCCGATATACGTAGGAGTGTACCTACTTTATTATTTTTTTTAAATAAATATTTCTGGATGTCGTGGTGGCGTAGTGTTTCCTGTGTATATTTTCCGCCGGCGTTTTTCCTCTCGGTCTACCTAGGTTTATTTATTTCGTCTTTTAAAGCCGCCATTTTCGCCAATTATTTTGATGGTCATCATCACCGTGAGCCATGAGACGCACACTGCTGGTCAGAGGCCTCCCCCAAGATTCTCCACGTGTGGCCCGGTCCCGCACCGCCCTGATCTACCGTTTGACCTTCATAAAGCATACATGATTTTGATTTTATATTGCAGTCGCTAGAGCATCGTCGTAAGGTTGCTTGTTGATGTTCCGAGTCTGGGCGTTTATCTATTTATGTATTTATATTCTAGGTTCCCCCCAGTTCGCTACATGGTATCCCATATTTACTTAGTTTGGGGTCATGTAGTTGGTGTGATTGTCTAGGGGTTTTATTTATTATTATTTGACAGTATTTTATCGGCTGCGTTTTGGTGAGTGTGCGAGTGCTCTTTTTGACCAAATTGAACCCACTACTTTTCACCACCGGACTACCAGAAGCAGAAACAACTTCCACTCCTATATAGTCAAACAAAACGCTTCGATAGTTCCTTTATTCCATCAGGTGGCATGGAAGACAATCGTCCTATGCTTTTAGTATAAAAAAAGCGAATTATCTACTCGTATGTCCGCGGAAAAACAACAAGAAAAGTGTATGTATACCTACAATACGAATGGAAAACTGATAGTTTTTGACAGAAGATGCTTCAGCTAGATACCTAGGCATCTATGAGGTAAGCCGCGGTCCTGCCATTGTCTGACTCTCCCACTTACCTTCATTCATAGATTGCTGGCTTAATTTGTAGGGGGGTGTGTTTTGCCCTAGGGTAAAAAGGCCAATGGCGCTGTATACTTGTAGGTAGAGATCGTGCCAAATATCTAAGTAGTCCCCTGTGAAGTTGTTGCAAAGCGTTTCGGGTGTACGCAGGTGTGCAGGCGTTACAAAAGATGAACGCAGGTTAGGTACAGAAAGCAGTAGATCAAGCGTTACATTACCTGTCAAATTTCCCCAACCAATTTTAACTTAATGTCGAGGGCATAGAGTTCAGATTCAAGAACCTAAATTATTTTGACAGATTTGTAAAGCTTGATGTGCTGCCTTCTGTACTTAAGAAAAACCTGCGCGAAGCGTCTAGCAAAAATGTTTGACGGGATTTTTGGCGCGATCTATACGTTAAACCATATTCGGTAGGGTCGACAAGAAACAACGATGAAGTCTAAAATCGTGTCAACAAAATTACGGACGCGCTGTTATAAATAAAGCTTATCAATATTTTTACAGTACATACGCTTTTGCCATCATCTTCACCGATATTTTTTAATGGTTCCACGGCAGGGTCATAAGCTTCTCCCCATGTTCTTTTTACGCTTCATGCGAGCCGGCACTGGATCTACCTGATGGTATATAGTATCCAGGCCCATGGACATAATTAATTAAATATGGTAAGATTAATGATGCGTTGTCTACCCAAAGCTTCAGCAGTTAAGCCCGCTTGTTCCTGTAATTTCACTGGCTGTTGCTCGCCTTTAACCGGAACACAACTATGATATCAAGTTGTTATTAAGGCGAGCAAAATAGGAAGGTCCGCCCCTGGCGGGTCCTTTCACATGGACACTTGGTTAAAACAGAAACTAAGTATGTTAGAGCGCTTACGAAGAACATCCAATTCTTACCCGAGAAATGAAGGTCTGGCGTTGCCGTACAACTATATCTATGGTAGCTTACGCACTACATCCGGCATCCGTGATTTCATACAAGATTTCTAGATTCTTATTTTAGGCCAGTCAAATTAAGCCGAAACTAGGCAAACAGGGAAAAGAATTCGTGTAGTTTTGAAAATTGGCACACGTATACCTTGTGCACGTCAGATTAACATATTAAAAGTCCTCAAGGGTGGGGGGTATGTTGTAGGTGTAGGGGGGGGAGATGAATAAGGATATTTTCAGGTTTTTGATCATATCTCGAAAATCTGTACAAATAATAATAATATATATCCCCAGACAATCACACCAACTACGTGGCCCCAAATTAAGCATAGCTTGTGTTATGGGATACCATGTAGCGAACTAGGGGGGAACCTAGAATATAAATACATAAATAGATAAACACCCAGACACGGAACATTTTTTTTTCTTGTTCCGTGCGGGAATCGAACCCGCAACCACTGGCGTCTGAGGCAGATAGGTTTACCCCATCGCCAAAGTGGTCGTCATATACAACGTGTAACAAAATAGAGAGATAAAACTTAAGGGTTAGCTTCTTTACCATACGTAGAATATACAGTAAAAGAATTAGCATGATCAGTGCTGGTATAGACTTTCATACAAATTTATTTAATTATTTTACAACAAAATATTTTGACAACCCTTGTCAACCTAATAAGCTAAAACAAGATTTGTGCCGCAGTCAGTGACCTTATGGTGACCACCAGCTGAACTTTGTAGTATCTGTCTTAGTTTCCCATTAGGTACTTTATTTTTACGCCATCTGTTAGCGAATAGATTTCATCAAAAGCTAACAGCTGTTTTTAGGGTTGACACTTAGAAATTTTGATCTAATCTTTGAACTGATTTTTCGGCCGAACCGTAAGGATAATAAAGGAGACAGAACCTGCTCCATACATTTTTGGGCCACGGTGTTAACAACTTGACATTTGCTTTTTTTATTTAAAATATAATCATGTTTCATCACCGAAATTTTCAAGATAAAACAGTGTTGAGGAATTGAGATATCCATAATTTTGTCTTTAGGTATACACATAGGTAAGTTAAGTGAGCTTAGAATCACTTTCGAAAGCTATTCTTTTTCTTATTGTTGAGATCTATAAATGAATTATTGGATTTTGAATTATTTAGAGAGTTTATAATTAAAAATAAATAGTAGCACATTTTACTTAGATAGCATACTAGATAAAATAGGACATTATAAGATATTACATATACTTACTTAGTTATTAGTAATAGTTTTAAACAACTATTCAAACTAATAAATTGATACTAACAACTTTCACTTTTCTTAGGGATATCTTAAAAATAGAAAAAAAAACATGAAAATACTCAAGCGCAAGGAAAGAAACCAAACAAACGAGTGAACAAATAGATCGATTGACTTACTGAACGAGTCAATTGCCATCACTGACCTCTATATTTACCACTGGACTGGCGGCTGTCAAAGTGCTTTTGTGCCCGTTCGATAATCGCCATTTTGGCGCTGTCGGACGTAGCGAGCAGTAGCGAGTGTCCGTGGTACTAAAACTAGTCGCTTACACATATGTCACATGTCCTCATTCTTGATAACTTTTATATAATGCTTATAACAATAACAACATAAAATTCGAATTAATATTTAAAAAATATAAAATCACTTAACAATAAGCAAGCACTTCTCTGGCGGCCACTTGCAATATACGTCAAAATTTGTTCTGCGGACACTCGCTACTCGCTAGTGGCGCTTCAAATAGGCACAAAAAAATAGCTGTCAAACTTACGGAACAGCCAGTCCAGTGGTAAATATAGAGGTCAGTGATTGCCATAGTTTCGTTCTTTATTCACTCAGTATTGCCAAACCTAATAAAGAATTTCCCCTATTTTAATTACAAAATAACTATTTAAAATAAAACTAACCCGGTTAGTTTATATTCATTTAACCTTATAATGATTCTCATTCAATATTTCTTCAATTTTACTCAGCAAATTTTCAATTATATTATGAGTTATTCATGCATACTAAAAACCCATGACAGCGATTTCCATATCTTGAATTAACTTGTTTCCCCCTCACTACATTTTTAGGGGTTTTATATATTTTGAATAAGGATAAAATAAGCTATTTTTCAGACCAACGTCAACCTGTTAACCCTGTGGCCCAGGCTTACTCAGTTTCCTTTATGTTACTGTTACTTATAAACTACATCACCAAACATACAAGCCCCTTAAGTATTATCTCTTCATTATGTTACACGTTGTATAGCGTAATAGTTGCTACTGACCAAATATTTATTCATAAAACCTATTGATTTAGTCGTATTAGTTTTTACTCTACGACCATAAATAACTTCACGAGTTACAATGTGTTGTTTGCCATGTGCGACATTTCCGTTAGTTCGACACAAATTATTTCCCCTGATTTTGCTAATTTGAATGGGCTATTTTCCGGGATTCACATCGGATGTAATACCCAACCGCTCTTAGTATCAAGCGAGGTGTCGTGTTTTTTTATGGAATATTTACCTACCTATTTATAAAGCAAGATATGCAAACCCAAACCCCTGATAAGTTAAGCGACTTTTGCTGCTGACTGTACCTACCGACGTGGAAGAAGTCGTCATGGCACCGCCGCCGTGGTTACCTTGTGTATCATACGATATCACAGGTTAAGCAACGTTCGGCGCGGTCGGTACTTGGATGGGTGACCGCCGACCATTCATTTCTCACAACAACTTCCGTGCTTCGGAGGGCATGTTAAGCAGTCGGTCCCGGGTGCTGTATACTTGTATACAGTATTCGTTAGGATTTGTCAAAAGCCATTTCGGCGCCCTGAAAATTCTGACATCCACCACCCAGCACTAGGCCAGCTTGGTGGATTATGGCCTATACCTCCTCGTCACCCAGGGGAGAGACTCATAGCCCTGCAGTAGGCTCATTACAAAGGGTCGTGATGATGATGATGAAAAAGTATAATGTAGTGAAGAACAGTATACCTAATATTGTTTTTAACAGTATGGGTGGCAACCGTAGTTGCATGCAATTCAAATAAGTGTGTTGTTTCTCCGTTAATCCGATTACAATCTAGTACTTTGACGGACTCCGTGGTGTAGTGGTCGACTTGATCAGTCGACGGACCAATCACGTCAATTCCCTCCTGGGTGATTGGTCCTTTGAGTCCCTGCTGAGCGTGCGTCCGGCTGTCTGGACTTTTTCTCGCAGAGTTGCTGCTTATCTAGGTGGCTAAGTCATCGTTTGTGACGACGATCTGTAAAGGTTTCATCGTTTGTGACGCTATAGTTTTCTCTAAAAATCGAAAAAACTTTGGCCAGCCTGCCAATTTCGCATTATCCAGCATTCCAGATCTCAGCCCCCAGAGGGTTTTGAGGATCCAGCTGGTATGTAAAGGTATGTGACGCGATACGTGACAGCAACTAAAGTGGTTTTATCAAGTAAAACGCCAATATTTTTGAGTTAACACGAAAAACAAGTGGCCAACCGGACGTATCTGGCTGAGCCACTTTGTTTTTTCCTTATATCTTGTACCTACCTATAATTTGTTACATTATAAACCTACTTACACGTTTTATGTTCTCGTGGTTTAATGTCAAGATTAAGAATAAAATGATATATCAAGTCAACTCAAAAATTATGGCGGTTTACTTGATAAAACCACTTAAGTTGCTGTCACATACCTTTATATACCAGCTGGATCCTCAAAACCCTCTGGGAGCTGAGATCTGGAATGCTGGAAAATGCGAAATTCATGCTGGCTGGCCAACGCTTTTTCGTTTTTGAGGAACTATAGCGTCACAAACGATGAAACCTTTACAGATCGGCGTCACAAACGATGACTTAGCCACCTAGATAAGCAGCAACTCTCTCCGAGAAAATGTCCAGACAGCCGGACGCACGCGATGCTGACAGCACACGGGTTTTGGGATGATCTGGCTCTTCATGAAATAGTGCCGGAACACATCTCCACCGGAGGGGCGGTGATATCTGGCGGTACCTAGACTTTAATATGAAGAGTGATCGCTAGCCAGGCGAACACTTACGGGCTTCAAGTGAAAACTTTTTTTTTTTTTTTATAAGTGACTAAACCCGCGTTTGACCTCAATCTCACCTGATGGACGATGAGGTCGAAGATGAAAGCACACGGGTTTAGGAAGGAACTGGCTCTTTATACAATATTGCCGGAACACATTACCGCCGGAGCGGTAACATTTGGCGGCAGACTTTATATAAAGGGTGGTCGCTAGCCAGTCGGACCCAGAAGGGATCCTACCACCAAGCTAAACTTGGTAGGGAGGTCAATGCACTTTTATCCAGCATAACTTGGTTCAAACCATACGTAGGTCTATTGCATAGACAGACATTGAAGAGGTTATAGGAGATGTCGTAATAAAAAAAGTCATACGTTAAAATACTTCAAACCATTTAATCCACGTTTAAAATTCTCCTTCTAAATATCACAACAATATATGTATATCCAAGTTTGATACATTTCTTACAACACGCCACCATAAAGAAAACATTACAGGTAAGAACACTGATTCATACAAAGTCACAATATTGGTTAAATACACTGATTTTATACATTTACAATTAATAACAAGAACAGGCACATACGAGTATAAAGTGTGATTTAAACTTGATCTTTCAGGAAAAGTATGATTTTAACTGTCTGCTAAAATCGATGTGAATATTGACCAACTTGCAACTTTTTATGAATTAGAGTACAAATAAAAACCTTTCTTTACAAATAGTGTGTAAGTTATACAAACACCTAGAGTTTCAAGATAGCGAGACATGATTTAGGAACATGTGATCTAAAATAGAGACCGCAACGTTCATACTTGCATACCTACACAACATTTACCTATTGTACAAAGGTTTCAGACCACAATACGTAAACTACTTAATTTAAATTGTTTATTTTTCGTTAAATATTTACTAAGTACAAACAGTTGGTCCAAATTTTGACCGAAGATTTAAACTTAAACACAAGGTATGTATACATTTATACATTAAACTCTTCATAATTATAATTAGGTACGAATATAAGAAGCTAAAACTAAATATTTTTATTCGCATTTTTAAGATATGTTTGTCTATTAAATATAAAACTTTGGCTAAGAACTTAAACCTGATAAGGAAACATTATCTATACTAAAGGCTGAAGAGTTTGTTCGTTTGTTTGAACGCGGAAAACCCTGAAACTTATACCAGTCAGATTTAACTACTTTCAAAATTCAAAATATATCCAAAATGCTTCAGAAAGCCCAACTTTAGTGAAAGGTATTATTATATTAGTAGAGGCTTTATTTCGACAAGAAATTCTTCAAAACTGCGCGAAGCGTGCTGCTGGGCGCTAAATACAGGGCTAGTTTTTAATCACCGGATTTATTTTAAACAACATGTAGGTATCGTTTATTTTACAGGTGTTCAAAATTGTATGTTGGAAAAAAATATCCCAGATAGGGCTAGTCTGTCCCATTCTATTACAAAGAACCGTTTCTATTTAGTTTTCCCATAAAAAAATCTAAACATTTAAAGGAAAGCGCGCGCAAAACCTTTCACTTATCCAGATAACGTTAGATAAGTTAGAATGAGATGTGTAGATGTCATCTATGTATTGCGGCATCCCTTTTATTTGAAATCGGAAAAACATATTTTTGTTATTGCGATTTTACCGCGATTTTCCCAAATGAATCCACTTTGAACAATTTTTGTGATAAAATTTAATGAATTTAGGGGATTATTTTGCGATTTCAAACAATTTAATTATTAAGCACGGTTTAAGCCGCAAAAACTCTTGTATTTGACGCAAAAACAAATTCTATTAATTCAATTTTGTGCTGCAAGTTTGTGTGTCAAAGAAACTACCAAATATGAACTCTTCTTATAAAGCAAACATTTCCGTATCAATATCAAAATAGTATAAAAAGATTTAATTGTTATAGAACAGTAAAATTTTGAAACATTATATTTAACAGTGTCTTGTCAAAACACTTATATAAAATTTAATAAATACCCTTAAAATTCCAATATACATTTTAAACATTAACTTCTTTTATTCATGTTCATAATATCGCTTGAATAGTTATATTTTTTGTCTCATTCTTACTTGAGTAGGTACCAATGCAACAAATGCGAAAGAGGCTGATACTTATCACTATTAAAAAGCGCTAATAAGGATTATGAAGAAAACTGTACAAAGAATTATGATTATAATAATATGAACTAACTTATTTATTTAAAACCCTAACAACCGTTTTCAATAATCTAATAAATCTATCCTTTTTTTTAGTGAAAATCATTAATCTAGAAAATTCGGAAAAGAAAGTGTGAGGGAGAGAGAGCATAGTATCTTTAGTGACATTATTCAGTCACACAAGATTTAAAAACCTTCTATAGGTTTTTGAAAACGGCCATACATTTTTTGGAATGATATAATAAGTAAATTTTATAAAAAAATTGATTTTCAAATATTTGTTATGTTTGTTGGTCATCACATCAACCCAATTAATCTAAATTTATTGCAATTCATTAAATGGTTGATCGGATACATGATTTAAGTTAATCTCTGTTAGAATAAATAGCTTTCAAATAGTACAGCAAAATAACTTGGCCGGTGAAGTTGCAGCTAACTTATTAATCTAAAGTTATCCTGCAGTAAAAGTAATATAATTCCATGATTAAGTCAAAGTGGCATGTGTATTTACAAAGATGCCTTTTATGTTGACTAGATATACTAGCACCTGACATTCTAAAAACAGATTTTCAAGATATACAAGACTTTTAAAAACCAACCAATATTAAATAATACAATTCTTCGTTATTTGCTATTTGCTGAACAAATATAATATAAATATTCTCAACACAATTTAACAGTATCTTATAAAATTAGAATGACTTGGTCATTAAAAAAAAGTAAAAATATAAATAGCACTTTACAGTAGTTGAATAGACAAAGTTATTAATAAAAATTTGTTTTTTATTTTTCAATTTTGATTGAAACAAAAACCTAATAAAATATCTAGATAAAACATTGAAACACCAATAGGCATTTCGCTCACTGAAAATAATATAAGTGAATTTATTCAATTCAATTCCTTGAATTTTGAAAACTGGGGTTATATGTATTTTTTGAAGTTTTTCTATATAATAAGTGTCTGAAAAAATTACTACTGAAAAAGTAGTTGATTTTTCTGTTGAGGACATTTTATATTGATTTAATATCACCCACCCACCCCAATAGCGTGTTTCGAGAATCTATAAAAAATATGGGATAAAAATCCTGTCAACCTTTGTTAGACTGTTGATATTCTAAGTTTCATTATATAAATGAAATACATATATGCTTCATAAAAAAATTAATTAGGCACTGCATTTAGGAAATTATATTAAAACAATTTTCCATTTAATATCCTACTAAATCTGGATAAAAATATTGAAGTATAATTTTACAATAAAATACCAATATGTTCGGTTAATATTTGATATGCACAGAAATATGTGATCATTAGCATAGAAAGGCAGAACACAGGATTTTAATGCAGCCTTAAATTGCTGATAGGTTAAAAACTTACATAGCAACAAAAAATGCTATCCTTAACACAAATATATCTTAACAAAATTACTATAACAACATCTTTTTAAAACACAAACAGTAAAACAATAATTCTATGAATCCCTTGAACTTTTATCGCAACAGACACAAGAGTATTCACAAGTCTATGTTCTATGGTGGTAGTTAAGAATAGATTTATGCTTCAAGCTTATAAATAAAAGAATCCTTTGAGATTCATATAAATTACTAACAGCAAAAGCATTCTAAAATCAATAATGATAACCAATGTTTTATAATACTTTACACCAAACAGAAAAACTTTATATTAACTTAATATAATAGAAAACTTTGAGTAATGCTAAAAAACAAATTGTTACAAAAATTAAGTTACTTACTTCATAAGATACAAGTAATACAATAACATATTAAACTTACCACACTACTTAACTATGAAAACCATTTTTTTAAACTGTTGTGCAGTCTGAGGTTTAACTTTAAATAAAATGCAATGATAAATCTTATTAATTATATTTTAAGATTTATTTTAATATCAATGCTCGGGTGATATATCTTCATCAACCAAGAGTTGATTTAAAAGTAGTAATTACCTCCAGTTTACATATTCATATTTCAAGTTTTTCTCATTTATGAACTAACTCAATTATAACCTAACTTTAACTCGGTAAGGTGCAAGATTCATGAGAAGGCTGGTTGAGCTTACCTTCAGCTCATTAGGGCTCATGTCAGAAGAGTTTTAAGGCATTTAGATATTTCGTTTTTTTTTTAAATGGAACTAATGCCCGTTTTCACCATCGTTCCCTCAAACACTTCCTTACTAAGGGTCTCTTAACCAAAGGGACTCCTTAAATCAGCCTCTTACCTAAGTTTGTTTTCACCAAGCTAAGGGATACCTGCTTAAGGGCCACTTACCTAAGTGACAATTTTTTTTTAATCAGGGCGTATGAAAATCGTACTTTTCAAAATCATGTAGATTTATGCAAAATAATACGACAAAATACAAAGTACACATAAAATAAACATGATTTCTTTTAAAATAAATAAAATATCGTCCAATATTTATAATAAATTGCTGATGCGGAACGCTGTTGCCATTGAAAAAAAGATTTTAGTTGTGAAATAGTGGCAACTTGACTGACAGATGACACTAGCTAGACAGCGTTGCGCTTGTAGAAAAATAGGTTATATTTGTGTTTGGATTATCGTGTTGTTATCTGGATATTGTAATTATTCAGATAACAACACGATAAATATTTGGAAAGCGAGCAATTTTGTAAAAACCTTCTTTCACTACAGACTTTTGCTCTTCGGTGTCTGGAAATTTAATAAATTCACTTCGTAGTGTAACAATAGCTTCAGAAACCCTTTTTACTATTCTACTACAAGTAGCTACGCTGATTCCTCCCATATCAGCCACTGCAAGTAGATGATTTCCTGTTGCGAAAAACCTCAGAGTATAATATATATAAATATGTGGCCGTCTAAATAAACTATGATTCGTAACTAAATCCACAGTTTCTATAGCTTCTAAACTGTAAATAAAATCTTCCATTTTGCACAAAATATGCACGTCCAACAAGAAAATGAAGTGTCACTTAGCGCTAAGATGCCGAATATCGGGCCCCCAAATTTAAGGGATCCCTTTGGATCATAAGTGTCCCTTAAGTGATGGTGAAAACGAAACTAACACTTAAAACATCTTAAGTGCCTCCCTAAATTTAGGGAACGATGGTGAAAACGGGCATAAGCATTCCTTTGTTTTAACACAGAGTAGCAACAACTATTACCATTCTAACAACTGCCAATTCATTCAACTAATTACATTTCTATTGTTAAACTATATTATAGTTTTGTATATTGAAATTAAAATGTAACTGGAAGAGTTGAGTTTAAAATGTAAAAATCTCACCTTAATTGTCTCTATAATTTTACAACACTGTGTAACATTTTGCCGCATTTTAAAGAATGTTTGTGTGTTATAAGCACTCCCACCTTTTTTCTAACGTCCCATTGTCGCTCAGATGCAGCAACAATTAACAGATTTTTTTTTAAATTTAGATAACTAATGCTATGCATTATTCTCTAAAATTAAAAGACATAAAAGACATTTGATTTCTCGGAATTATTAAACTCTGCCAAACTTGTCATCTGGTTTTCAACATACATTCAACATATTCTCATGTTGTACATATAACTGTTCTGAAGGAGCGCCTTCCCTTTTTTGTTAAAGAATCCACTGTCACTATTACTTCACATATTTTGTTCACTATATCTGTCTATGCGCTCTGGGATATATAACACTTTTAACCTCACTTTTTTCACATTTCACAGTCACATTACTTTTTCAGTTCACTATATATCCATGTTTATGGGCGATAGGGGCAAGTCCGTCTCTACTCGGGGGTGAGATAGAGTCGTCGCGCGGTGTAGGGGCGCGCGCGGCCCCGGCTGCCTCAGCGGGGGGACGCGGGGGGCGATACGGTCTCTCCCGCTTCAGTCATATGGTTGGCGTGTTGGCGGACTATCTCACAGACTATTGATGATTCGATGTCTACGCCTGGAATTGGAAATGGTGGGTTGATTGACTTGTGTGAATTGATGGTTTTTTACTTGCGCGTTTGACTTCAATCTAACCTCGTGGGAAGTGCAGATGAGGTCGGAAATGACTGTTTTGTGAAGGAACTGGCTCTTCATAAAGCATTCCCGTAACATATACAGGGCGACTGGTGGGTCATTTTCGAAATGCCAGGACGTGATAGTTTGAGTTTTCATACATGGAGAGAAAAATTCAAATAAATATTAATTATTTACTGAGTAAACTTAACCGAAAGTTAAAGAATTCATTACGCAACGCATGGTTACATAAGCGTAATGCAATAGATACTTAGCGGGTGGTGGTGTGCGTGTGGCGGGAACACTGCTGTGTGCGTGTTGACTGAGGCAGCGCGTCGGGAAAAGTGTAGTAAGGTCTCTTTATTTTATTCAAAGGGATTTCTGGTGAAAAATTAAATACCTGCTTTTATTCGATCAGAATCGAGTTCAGAGTGCTCTCCTTCAGTATCTAAAATTTATCACCAGTCATCCTGTATAGAGTAGTGATATACATATAGCGCAAACTTTATACATTCGATTGGTGGTAGGATCCCATCAGGGTCCGAATGACTAGTTAATTTAAAATGTTCTTCGCTTACCTTCCATTAGGTGAGATTGAGGTCTAATGCGGACTTTTTCAGTATTAATATATACAAGTTGGTTGCTAACCAGGGGTCATAGAGAAAGATAAATATACCAAAAGGAATAGAGATCCTACTCAACGCCTCAACTTGTCTACCCAATTGACGCGCCGCCATTTTGCTAAGCGCCCCTGCTGCCATCTGAATGTCGGTCCAATAATTAATACTATAACGTGGCTGGTATTATAAATATTTCCTAATATTGTAGACAGATAAAGCTACATTACTGGGATTCGAACCCGGAACCTCAGCTCAGCTCGAAGCGCATAAATCAACAGAAAACACCACAAGATCACAAAATACTGCATCAACATATGCACATGCAAGGAGGAGCAGCCATTTTGTGACTGGCTAGCTGGACGGACCTGTCGCAAGTCACAACTGTCAGCAGACCTTTTGTTTGATTGGTGTATTACAACTATAGACATCTATCGTCGTAAAATGACAACATGACCGGTCCATTTTGTTGCATGTGATAAAAATTAGCTGTCAAATTGAAGTACTTTAAGAGTGATCCCCTCCAGGGGTCCTGCCACGAAGCAAGGGTCGCTCGGATTCAAGCTTTTACGATATTGTTTCTTCTTCTTTAAGACCTGCTAAACAAGATTAAAATAAATCCGACTTTGTTACCTGCGTGTAAGTCCTCCCTCGTGAGCAGTATTTCCTGCGTGGTGTCAGGAGTTACCAGGATCACATGATGGTGACGTGTCTGGAGTAAATTGGCTACCACCATCTGTAAAATAGAATAACTTTGTTTTTTTTCCTATTTGTTTTAATTCGAATAATCCTGACTGAAAAAAATGTGCCAAGAGTTTTTTTCCGCCGGCTTTTTTTGTCTCTTGGTCTACTGTAATATCTTATCACAATATAAAAAATAATACAGTAGGATGACGCCTTTGATCTCGTGGAAAATGCCGACAACTTCTCGACAGCGTTAGGATGCCAGGGTTGTCACAAGTAAACAATATTTATAAAATTATTTTTTATTGCAAATCAACATCGTCAGATATATTATAATTAAAACAATATTATAACTTAATATAACAATGAAAACAATTTCAAATTCCGTACTTACATCAGTATACTGGCCAGTGGTAATATCAAAAAATCGATTTCATTTATATCATCTCACCGGTACAATATAGCGTTTGATTTATGACGTCATTATCACTGGCCAGTATACTGATATATATAGGTACCCGGCGCGGCGAACCTTGATCCCTATGACACTGACAGTAATTTCCGCAACACAACCTTGTAGTGCCGTCACCGTTACATTAGAATCGTATTGGAGGTGTCTAAAAATGGCATTTATTTATTTTACGTAGCTTTATTCCAATACAACGATATTCCGTTGGAATTATAACAATTCATAACATTTACAAGAAGTTATTTCAATCACACTTTACATTTATTTATACGAGATGAAGACTTGCAATCTCTCACAGCACACGTCCTATGCACCATTTTAAATAAAAAAAATAAGAAAACAGACACGCGTCACCCCTGAATGATGTGTCCCGAACTACTAACATTGTTTTGTTTGCAGTTCGGGCTCGGCATTCCCGCCCCTCGTCCCTCACACCCCGCACGATTGCCCTGTCTAAACGTCTTCGTTGGACGACTGTATGGTTTTTTAGACTGTGATCTTATTCAATAACTATCAACACCTTGTTAACGGCGAAGTACAAAATTTTGACGTCATTAAGCGGCCATTCGATGGTCTTATGATGAATAAAAATGTTCATTTCATTTCATTAACAAAAATCAGAAACACGATTTATGCAAATTAAGAACATAATAACTATAACAACTTTTTAATAAGCCTACTGAAATGGTTTGGGCCATAATCTACTAGCAGGCCCACAGCTGGATGGCGGATATCAGATTTTTTCGCCAAAATAAAATATAAAGTAATAAAATCCCCAGACAATCACACCAACTACATGGCCCCATAGTAAGCGAAGCTTGTGTTATGTATGAGATACCATGTAGCGAACTAGGGGGAACTTAGAATATAAATATGCAGGGTTAATTTTAATTAACGCATCACCTCAGCTTCTCCACATCAATCCCAACGACATTATTTCACCAACTTTTTAAAATTTTAGTTTTCCCATACAATAAATATTTATAGCCTCTGTTCAGAGGCCTATAAAGTTAATCATGCTGTATTCACATCAAGTAGATAGTTATTAGTAAATTTCTTGGAAGACTATATTGTTGTAGAATTGTTATAATTATTTACCAGTTTTGTGAATTAAATATAAAAAAAATATGAAAAAACCCTACACAGGTACACCCTACAACGATATTCATGCCAAAACCAACCTTATGCTTGTACTTCTCCAAGGCGGATCTTGCTTTGGGCACGAGTAGATTCTCGTCAGTCTCCAGTTTGAAGGAGACCACGTACGCCTCGGGAACCCACAGGCTCACTAGTGGGGCTAACAACTTCGGCACCAAATGGAGTTGAATGGCTGGTGGGCCGGCCGCTGATTGCATTTTGTGTGTCGGCTGGAAATGACATGAAATGATAAACGTTAATTGAAGATGTGGGATTATTTCATCATCATAACTCTACGTACCTAATGACCCAATTGCAGGGCTATGAGTCTCTCTATTGGGTGATAATAATAATAAATAATAAATAAATATTTCTGACACTCACACAACATTATCTAGCCCAAATTAAGTTTCTCAAAGAACTTGTATAATGGATACTAGATAACTGATATACTTAAGAAATATATAAACATATAAACCATCCATGACTTGACGACTAATATCTGTGTTCATCACACAAATATCCGCCGCCGCCGGGATTCGAACCCAGGACCTCTGGCATAGAAGGCAATGTATGTTACCGCTACACCAGCCGGTCGTCAAACGATGATGAGGTTTTAGGCCATACTCCACCTAGCTAGCCCCGCGGGGCTAGCATGCGACTGTCGACAACATTGGAGCCGGCCTATATATAGATATTTTCTTAGAATATGGCTCTTAGATTATATATTTTTTTAGAATATGGTATCTTTGGTTCTGTGGGCTTAATCACGCTATCGAATCGAGTAATTCTATCTTGACGACCACTTTGGCGTTGGGGTTAACCTATCTGCCTCAGACACCAGTGGTTGCGGGTTCGATCCCCGCACGGGACCAGAAAAAAAATGTTCCGTATCTGGGTGTTTATCTATTTATGTATTTATATTCTAGGTTCCCCCCTAGTTCGCCATATGGTATCCCATAACACAAGCTATGCTTACTTTGGGGCCATATAGTTGGTGTGATTGTCTGGGGATTTTATTTTATTTATTTATTTATTATGGTGCGCATGTTAGCTAATATTATAGAATAAAACAATAAAAATATATTAATCTTGTCGATTAGAGTCTTAATCGATGGTCGCATGCTACTCCTGCGGAGTTGTTTGGCGGATTACGAATTTTTCAGGACCCTCAAATGGCTTCTGACAAACCTTAACAATATGATGTATACTGATAGAAATAGAAAGAAAGAACAGAAATTTGTTCGTTGCCAAAAAAAATGTACAAATAAAAAACATACAATTGTTACATAAGATTATTACAAAGCACAGAAAAGACATTTAGTCAGCATAAGTCATGGAGTGCGGACACACCAAGACGCTGATCTTCCGTAAACTACTACCATAAGGAAAATACACAGCCATGCACTACACATATTAATAATAAAGAATTACATTACAAAGATCTTATTTTACTGTTTTGACATAAATTTAATATAAATATAAACAAAGCTAAACTGGCTTAAGATAACATTTCACATAATAAAAAAAAAAAAAAACGATTTGCATAAAAAAGCAATTTAAAATATAAACATATACTCTAAATATGGGCAATATTAGTTATGTATTTTTTAGTTGAAACATTAAAAAATCCTATTCACGTTTTACTAGAATCGTGATAAGAAAAACATGACAAGTGCGAGATGGATTCCGTTCTGTCCATTGCATAAATTGAATCACTATAGATCAGGCTAAAGTACAGTGTTATTATTTGTTTTATCTTTTAAGTATTTGCTGTTGAGCATAAGAAATGTCGTCTGTGAAAATGTTAACTATCACCATTCATGAGTGACCCCGTTGTCAATCTAGAAAAAAGAAAACTCACCACCCGATCCTTGGGTATATAAAAATCCGACACCGCCGCTGCTAGATACAGTAGCGTCCTGGACCTCAACATGGCCAGACACTCGCAGGCCGCTCGCAACAGCCAGAAGTAGTCCGAGACGGTGGTGAACGACACGTGCAGGACGGCCCCCGCCGCGTGCGCCGCCTTGTATCGCAGGAGGACGGGCGCTAGCACGTCTACGCTGTCGGGTTTTACTGAAAATTAGGAAAAAATAAGATTAAAATGAAACGGGATAACATTCACAAACGTAATTTATGTATCGTGAAAATTTTAGAGAATATTACTTTTAATAAGCTGGGTGCTGCAATCGAATGTCACTAACGGGCAGTGTCAATAAACTTAACTTTCTAACCTACCTATATAAATATTTCTGACACTCACACAACATTATCTAGCCCAAATTAAGTTTCTTAAAGAACTTGTGTTATGGATACTAGATAACTGATGTACTTAAGAAATATATAAACATACATATTGAATAAATACATATTTTTTATTAGAATAAACTTAAATAAACATATGTATAAACATCCATGACTTGACGACTAATATCTGTGTTCATCACACAAATATCCGCCGCCGCCGGGATTCTAACCTGTCCTGGGGTACAAGGCAATGTACCTATGTTACCGCTACACCAGCCGGTCGTCTAAGCCTATGTTATATTACCTTAGCCTATATCTTTGACGGACTGTTAAATTAGCTATCAATAGTAACTCAAAAGGCAGATTTGACACAAGATAGTAGGTACAGGAATATCTATCTTACTTTTACTTTTGGGTAAGTTTTAGAGACCGGCTGTAAGTCATTATGGTATCCTACGCCCTCTATTACATCGTTATGTCCGTTGCCGTCAAGACATACTAATTTAACTTAGATGCAGCGCAGATGACAGACAATCCGTGAAGAACTTAATAGTCTGCGAAAATAGTGAGGATATATGCAGTAACGCATACCGAGACTAAAACCTCAGGCGCATTAAAAATACGTGTAATTCTGTCAGTATGTGCCGCGCCGTATCCACAATTTTCATTTCTTCTACTTTCTCTGTAATTAAATTATCAAATGATACGTCCCTACAGTTCTGCCAAATGAATGTTCGAAGATGTACGTCCTCTGAAAATTCCACGATCGACTTTTTGCGCGTCATGCAGACTTTTTGTGCGACACGAACTCGAACGCACAAAGTAATGTGTCTCCTGCGTTAAACCTTAACCTTAGCTCCAACATAGTATTTTTACAACCAAAGTCAAAATCAAAAGAATCTTTATTTCATAAGTATTTAAATACATTTGAAATAAGTCACAATTTACAAATTGAACTGAATCTACCACCACTTCGGAAAGTCGATCTGTTGAGAAGAAGTGGCAAGAAACTCACAGCAATCATCTTTTAAAATCTTCTTGCATCCGGATATCTTATGGTAAAACTTTATATAACACTTATACTTAAATGTATCGAAGGGATAATCTCAAATATTTTGGAATTTTATTATAAAAGCGTACACATTGACCCATGAACGAGTTGGTGATCTTCTGGAGTCTACTATTATATTTAGGTATACATTAGGCAATCAAGTACTGGACAGAAACGTAGACATAGATATAGAGGTAAAGATAGAAGTAGATAGATGTAGCGATAGAGGTGAGAGATAATACAGATAAGGTGGATAGAGATGAGGATAGTCGTGGACAGAGACGGGACACAAACACGGACGTGGACATGGGGGAATGGGATGGAGATGGGACATGGCCACCTGTAATAGTAGTATTAGACCCACCTGTAATAGTAGTATTAGGCCCTCTCTCTTGAATATCAAGCATGTCAAAGAGCTTCTGGCCGCTGAAGAGCCTCGTGAAGGGTTCCAGCGACTTGGTCCTGTGCATGAAGATGACGGCATAGCCCTGCTCGAGGAAGTACTCGGCTGATGCCGAGCCTCGGTTGCCGGCGCTAAAGTTGTCTACGAAGCGGACTGTGTTGTGCTCCAGTGGTACTGTTGTACCGCCTGACTGGAGGAACAGGGAAATAATTATACATTAACATACTTAATTTAGACGTAGGTAGCACGTAAGTAGTGTCGCTTAAATATTTTATAAAATAGTGATTTTTACGTGGTGGGAGGATATCTTCAAGGATTGCCTGGCTAGTGACCCCCTTCATATAAATTCTGTCGCCAATTAAGAGCCCGCCGCTCACTGAGCACACCAATTGTAATCACCGACACATCTAAGAACTTAGGCGTCATCTTTGATTCGAACTTAGCATTGCGTGCTAACGGCTTCAAAAAGTACGACCATGTTTCAGATTACCGCAGACAGTTGAAGTGGCTTCCAATCCGATTACGAAGAAATACCCGTATCCTTTGTATTCTTTTTAACGTCCTTCGTAATTCCTCTGGTCCAAAATGTATGAGCGAGCGTTTCTCCTTCGTCCATTCTACAGATTTAAAACCACATAAAACCGATTTCTTTTCCTACACTTTTAATATACATGCTGTCTGATTGTGCAACTCATTTCCATTCGAAATACGTTACTCAAAAACTATAACATTATTTAGAAAAAGAGAACATTACCTTTCTCTAAATGCATGAAATTAAAGTCAAATTAATCAACGAATAATCCTCACAATTATATTGTATATGTATGTAAGTATGTATTTATTTATTAGTAGTATATTTATTGTATCTTAGTGCAGGTATTTTATTAAAGTATTTTATAATTTGAATATTATTTTTGTTACGCACGCTCTGATTTTGTTTCGATGTACCTCTCCAGTCACAGGTGAGCTGGTAGAAATTTCTCTCAGAAATAAGCTATACCTTTGCACATTTGTCTTTAAGTCCTAACATTGTATCTTTTAAACTGTGTGTACATGAATAATTAAATAAATAGGTGACATCAGTCGCAAGGTACACTACTCCTTTCACACGTTGAAGTGTCTTCAAAGGTTCCTACCAGTGCAGACGATTATTCAGCCTATCATAGACTACGCCGACGTCTGCTACTAAGATGCTACTGGGGAATCTCTTGAGTAACCTAGAACGATTAGAAAACGCTTTATTTTCAACCTCAAAAAGTACGACCATGTCTCTGTGTATCATCAGCAACTTAAATGGCTCCCTAACCGACTACGAAGAAATAGTCGCATTCTTTGCATCCTTTTTAATGTCCTTCACAATCCCGATACTCCAAAATATATGAGTGAGCGATTCTCCTTTGTCCATTCTAATGTTACGCCATGCCGAGCACATAAGCGTACCTTACTTTATTTAAAACCACTTATAACGGATTTCTTTTCCTATTCTTTCAATGTATGTATATTACATCTTTTAATGTGATTCTCTACCATTCAAAATACGGGAATCAAAATCTCTTACAATATTTAGAAAAACTGTAAAGGAATACTGCCTATCTCAAATCCGTTAAAATTTTAATAAAATCAAATATAAACAACATGACTAATTATATATATATATATTTTTTTCACTTTATTACAGTTTACAATATTAAATAAACACATTACAGTAATCTCAACATATAGGAGCCAGCTAGGCTCATGTAATGTTGATACAGTTCTTTTCGACACAGTAATAAATACCCACAAAAACAAAACTTATATACTATACTTAAATTACGTTATATTAAAACTGATCACGTAGGTACCTACTATAAATATTAAAGTAAAAGCAAAAGCGACAGAATAATTACATAACAATAAATTTCTAGCTTATTATGAACTAACCTAAACCCCATACTTACAATAAAACACATCTAATTCTAATTTTACATACCTAGTTATTTGATAACAAAAAGTATTGTTTTAGTTTATTTTTTATATTCTTATCAGTGATACTATTCATGAATAAACATAAATATGTTTATTCTATTATTATTATATATCATTAGGTATTTTATATATGTAATTTGAATGTATTTAGTGAAATAGTATAAGTAAATATTTTTATAAGTAGGTACGCCACGCACTATATTGCTCTTTTTTTTTACACCTGTCCAGTCACGGGGCAGCTGGCAGAAATTTCTATTAGAAATAAGCTGTGCCTTTGTACATTGTTTAGCTTATAAGATATAATGTCATTCATACCCCTGTGTGTACATGAATAATTAAATAAGTAAATAAGCCAAACTCGTAGTTGGGTTCGGCAAAAACGTCTTGCTATTTCTCTCAACTTCACTCACACGGAAGGTGACATGTTTGGTGAGACGCACGATATATTCTTACAGAAATCTTATAATGTTTGCTTTAAGCCTTATGCTGACTAGCAACAAACTCAAATACCGACAAGACCAATCGATATCAAACCATTTTTTTGAGTTTAACAGCAAATTACAGTTATTTAAAATCTTTCATTAATTTCAATAGTAACTTTGAATTTGTAATATTTGGATTCTAATTTCCATTAAGTATATCTAATTTACTTTATTTAATTTTTGCTAAACCTTGAACAAGTATTTTTTATTTTATTTTCGAAATTGTTTTGTTATATTCTACCGTGTTATATCATACTCAATTATAATTTGTTAGAAGAGTACTTAATTATTAAAGAACCACCCAATTGTAATTTATTATGCATGATGTGTTTGATTATGCATGATGAATGTACATTTAAATTTCATGTTTTTAAGATTGTTTCGTTTTGTATGTATTGATGTAACATTCACTGGTAAACCAATAAAAGAAAAAAAATTATGACGCTATGACGCTTCTATATTTGTATTCTATATATGTACGAAATGAGAACTCTTAAAAGCCAGTTCATTCCTTGTGCCTCACCTTCACTTACCATCAGGTACATTGAGGTCGGATGCGGGTTACCAATAAATAATATATTTAGACTTTTAATAGGTAACATGTCGTAAGAGTTTATTATATATCAGGGCCAATATATCCTGTCTATCTTTTTGTAATACGGCAAATCGTTTCGGTAAATCACGGTGATACTTACGCTGACGGACACGCTTTAGGCACAGTACAGATATTTACAGTAATTCAACTTCATACAAACGGACGAAACGCGAGCTATACCTACGCGGCTCGATCTCGGCATGCGCTCGGCAAGCGGCCAGTCGCGAGTGTGCATACCGAAACAATTGTTGATTGAGCTTTACGTTAATATGCGGATTGTTTACATTTTAAAATGTAATAATACATCTTTTCGTGGATCTCAATCGAGGCGCAAGTATTTTTTGGTCGCTAATTTATAAGTTATTCAAACGTAAACATGGTTTTTTGACACAAAACGTATTTTTGTTGAATTCTTCCTAGTCAATTTTCTTTTATTTTTTTTATATAAAGAAAGTATATTTGCAGTCACAAAATAAAATGGAAGTAAACACAAAGTAGGAAAATGTAATTTAAACGCGGAGGGCAGCCCTATCACATGTGAACGGACCGCGGCGCTGTAGGCATTTATTTCAAAGATGCGGCCGAGTTGAATTACTGTATATATCTGTACTGGGCAAACGCTGCGTGACGCGTGACTACGCGCATATTCATACAAAACTGCTACGTTCGCCCCGTAAGCGCGTACGACACGGACGTACGGCACGCGCCACGCGCGCGTGGGAGGTGGCTAGCTCCTGCGTTTAATACACGGCCATCGTTTTTCGATTTTAATCTGAGTTGATAAATAGTAAGAGGCTAATAGCACAGAATAGATAATAGTACTAGCGTAGATAATAGTAACTATTCACATTGACACGACTGTACAAGTAGGTACACTGACGAAATTTTACTAACGAAATTGAGTCACTCGTGCCGTACGCGCGTGTACGATACGCGAGTGACGCAGCGTTGCAGGTTACAGGTTACATTTTTTTTTTCCGCCAAAGAAACGTTGGACTACCTACTAGACCTAAGGAAGTCTCAGAAGGAGAGAAGGTGAATGCTTGATGCACGAGACCTTTGGGGGACTACCCCGCCAGCCGATTCCTAACAGTGCAGGACTCACCAAACCCAGCGATACCTGCTAAACACCCCCTTTGCTGAGAAATCCCTAGTAGGGCTTATCTCATCATCTGAACGACAGCCAATTGGTGTCAGATGCTGCGTACGTCAGGTTACATGCTTTTATCGGTGTTAAGTAACCTACCACGTAAAATCATCAATGTAAGTATATGATGTTAGAACGATGCGGCTTTAAAATTACACTTTTATTTACACTACTCTTTACATGCAAATATTATAAGCAAAAATTTGGTACCTATGCAATGCTTTTAAAAATATTCCGACATATCGAATATTGTAGTTCTTTTTTGTCAGATAGTGCACACAGCCTATTTAAACTGCAAAAAAAAGACAAACATATTCTAATTCGGATTTCCTACATATCGAATATTGTAGTTCTTTTTTGTCAGATAGTGCACACAGCGGATGAGTGTTCCTTAATAATATACCTCACGAAAATTCACTACTTTGATGTCTCACACGTACTACGGAGGTATCATTAAATTTTCAAATCGATCGATCACTATACCTATGCTGGTCATTATTATCATATAGTGCAATTAACTTCAGTTTAAATACAGCTTGAAGATACTATAATGGTCCCTAAATCGTTCCAAGTTCAAATAGTAAAGCAAACTATTTTCCAAAATAAAAAAGATTATATGTGACAGTTAGACAGAGTTCGATTTTTAAAATTGAACACATTTGAGAGTAAGCTCTGGACGTTCAAAGCCACTCCGCAGATACCTACGTACGACTTTGACTCAAGTATATTATTATAAAGGTCGTATGTTGTAACACTGCTGCCGCAAGAAAAGTGCAAACAAACTTGTGAATTTTGGATGTTTATGAACATGTTATTTTGTTAAATTAATCTTAATACAGGGTGTAATCTAATTGCCCTATAAGGACGAAACATGTATGTGCTGACACATGCAAGTAAATATCTTGGTGAAGTCAGAATTTTAATATCGTGATTTTTTTAATTTTTCACTGTTCCGTTACTGACTGAGTGACTGACAGACAACTCACAGCCATATTAACTGTACGTAAAGACCGGAAATTTCTAACATAAATTTTTTAGGAGGTGTAGAGGAGCACTAAGGAAGGAATTCCCGAAATTCGAACGGGAACGGGAAAAATTGGACTTTTTAGTTTGTATGAAAAATCTTATTCCTTTAGTGCACGGATGTGATACTTCGTATAAAGGTACTTCAATAGGTGTCTGGTTGTATTATGGAAGGAATTCCCGAAATCTCACAGGAACGGGAAGTGTAAGACCTTTTAGTTTGTATGAAATAACTTATTCCTTGAGTGCACTGATGTGAAACTCGGTATAAAGGTTCTTTCAATGTATGTCTGATTTTGTAATAGAAGGAGTTTCTGAAATTCTCACAAGGAGGGTAGTTTAGCGCGTACGAAGTTGCGGAAAGAAGCTCGTAATAGTATAAGATAAATTACAATGTAGCTGACACCTTGCAACGGCCTCCGTACTATACGAGCCTTCGTAAACATACGATTCGAAAAAGTTCTACGATCGCTTGGCAGCTTATGGTGCCTTGGTCGGCATGGCAATAACGATATTCAATAAAGTCGACGGCACAACCCGGTCCAATAATTAGTCCTTTGGGTCCGAATCCACTGAAACTTGTGACATACAACCAACTTTAAGTGTTGGTGTATACTCTAAACGTCTCTTCACCTTGCGGAGTGAGCTCTGGTCCAGCATTAGGTGTATTTAAGTATTAACTGAGATGATGAAGGTTTTATACCTATTCCAAATGTCTATATGACCTACTTTTATTTATCATTTTCTAGACTACTAGTACTGAGGTGTTAACCCTAAAATGCTGTTTTCCTGTTTCAAAATCTTTAATGTTTTTAAAGGAAACTGAGTAAGCCTGGGCCACAGGGTTGCACAGCGTTAACAGGTTGACTTTGGTATCAAAAAACAGCATATTTTTTCCTTATTAAAAATAAATAAAACCCCTAAAAATAATGTGTTTGGAATAAAAGTTAATTCAAGATACGGAAATCGCCGTAATGAGGTATCTTTCCTTGCGCTTGAGTATTTTCATGGTTTTGCTATTTTTAACGACTTCAGCTATGCATACGGACTTTACGATTCTTCTTTAAACGACTATTTTTGGTTTTGTTCATTGGACTTCTGATTTTGCATTTCGACATGGATCGAATGCAAAAGCAAATACTACAACTTGGTTGATATGACATGAGAGATTTTAATAAAATAAATAGATAGCCCTAAGAAAATCACTTTTCTAATTGTATCTATCAATTTATTAGTTGTATATAGTTGTTCAAGAACTTTAACTAGTAACTAAATATAGGAAATCTTTTTAAATGTCCTATCTTATCTAGTATACTATCTAAGTAAAATATGTTAGTATTTATTTTTAATTATTAACTGTCTAAATTATTAAAAATAAAACAATTCATTTATAGATCTCAAAAATGAGAAAAAGACTAGCTTTCGAAAAGTAATTCTAATTTCACTTAACTTATTTGTATACCTACAGAAAAAATGATGGATATCTCAATTCCTAGACACTGGCTAGCTAGATCTTGAAATTTTCGGTGATGAATCATGATTATATTTTATATAAAAAAAGCAAATGTCATGTTGTTAACACTGTGGCCCAAAAATGTATGGGACGGGTTCTGTCTCCTTTATGCTTAAAAATCAGTCTCAAAATTGCAAATCAATATTTTATTATTTGTTTGGTTTTACTTTGAAATATTGATTTACTTACAGTGACCAATGCAATCTTGTTTCCATACTGGTTGTGTCTTTCACAGAACTCCCTCAGCAGCGTTCGGTTGTCTTCAAAGTCGGTGGGGGGAAGGTGCAGGGCGAAGAACTCTTCCCACGATGCAGACATGATGGATCTGAATGTGGAGGAAGATGGTAAAAGAAATATTTGAGGTTAATTTTATTGTATTTATTAATAATGATGAATTTATCCTAACAACTTTATACCTATACAATTTTTATGACTCCCCATTGGTACTAATATACAGAGCTCAAGGGTTTGTTTATTTAGTTGAACAAGCAAATCTCTGGAACTACTGGTCCAAGTTGAAAAATTGCTATAGGCCTTATTTTATCCCGGAGTTCGACGCAAGCGGGAGTAATGCAGGTGGAACTGCAGGGACAGGCTAGTGAAAAAAAATTATTATTTTGCAGGATATTTTAACTTAATTATTTTCCTACAACAATAACCATAGCAAAGATTTGGCAACCATCTAACAATATGATCCGTAGGTGTGACTTAACTCCATGGCCTAGTAGCCAATGCCCATCTTTTATTTTGATGGCTAGATTTGATGGAAGTACTTAATGTGGTACTCTTCTCAAGCTTACTCGCATAATTTTATAGCCTGGAGGGTGTTCCACTAAGTAGAACTACAATGTATGTTACTAGTTTATGCTTAAAATGTTGTCTTATTATTAAAGTTTTACAATCTATAATTATAAAATATTTTTTTTGTGTGTTATTTGAAGAGCAAAAATTATTTATAACATTGTGTCTCCTATACAATAATATTTACTCATTGAATAGTTTGAACAAAATTTTATTTTAATATTGCTTAACAATAAAACATTCAGAGAATAAAATATATGAAACTGAACTGCTTATTATACAACACCCGCTATTTCTCATTTATTCTAGATCTTGGTAAAACTGATAATGGCTTGTAGAAAAATATAAGATAACAATAAACAATCTTAATACAAATAATTGTGATCTCATGTAAGGAGCAACATAGCATTACACCCAAAACAGACATAGTACTAGAACTAATCCTCCTAATGGGATTGTCCAAATTTAACAAGAATTAACAGCAATAGAGCTTCATCAAGTGGGAGTAACATTGTTATGGTTTCACCACTTTAAAAGTACATGAAATAATTAGGTGCATAAAAAAATTACAGTTTCTGGTTGTTTAAGACTTACAAATAAAATTTATCTTAAAATATCATTTAATTTTGTCAGAGATCATTTATTTTCATTGAGTATTTAACTTATACTAATGTCTAAAGTTCACCGTTAATATCCGACCTCTGCACTTTATGTAAGGAAAAGTACATGTGCCAAAGTACTTGTTGAATGGCCAGCTGATAACTAAGACCTCAGTAGAAAGTAATTTGTCGCCGAGACATTTATAAGGGTACTAAATAAGTTATAAATAGCTTAGCCTTCACGTAAAACTCTTTAATGAGGCCTTGATAATGTTTACTAGCTTCGGTTTAGGGAAAAATCGATGATATGATGGAACACCTTAGGACAACAGTAATAACTTACCTTTAATTCGGAGTCTCTAGCGTAAAATGTTGAGATATCTTATCTCCGGGCTACACCCGAGTATTTTAGATGTTATCAATCAATATGCAATGTTTACATAGAACTGATTTTTTAAACTATTTATCGTACGCAACCAATCGAATATTTCTCAAACCCGACTTCCGGACGGACAGTCGTGCTTTTGACAACTATCTGTAAGTAAACTGACGTCCGGTGTGGATGACAGCCCGTGACAGCAGTCTTTCTGTCTGACGTTTATCTCTACATTGTGTTACATTGACATTGATGTATGTAAGAAATGACTCCCCTGCCTGACATTGCAACGGCTGGTTGCCATTTCGTCCAAAAAATTGGATTGAATTGACATACCATAACGCTGAGTTCCAATTTGTTCTTGTAGTGAATTGTTTTTTAACATACCTCCCTTTAAGCTTCGCATGTTTTGATTCGATTTATTCTACGTACAGTTATATTAGGGTCTGTTTTATTAAATGGATAACCCGTTAACTAGAGTTGGTCCGCATGTAAGACTTTAAGAAAATTGTATCTTCTTGCCAGGATACTCAACCATATGAAAATGGCGGATACTTTTATACATTTTATACAGCATTATTTATTTATTTATGGAAAACCAACATTATTGGTAATTAGACCGGTATCTCTTTGGGTGACGTAGAAGAGGTCATTTCCAATCATTTGAGCCCAAATCATGTAATCCCAAAGTGTACCGTTTTTAAAATGTTTGGGGTTATTCCTGCTCTTTCTGAAAATCCAGTTTTACTCCTTCAAACATCGATTGTAAAAAAAACGAATGGTCCGATTTGAATTTTCTTAATTTTATTTAAAGAGTTTTTAAAATTGATTCATAATTGACCGAAATATCGTTTAAAAAAAAACATACAGACGAATTGAGAACCTCCTCCTTTTTTGGAAGTCAGTTGAAAATAATTAGGAAGTAAGTTAAGCTTTTTGGTTTCCCGCCAAGTTGGTAGGTATTAACATTTTTTGTCGCCTATTGGTGCTGCAGTGCTACATATGAGTAAGATGATGGAGAATGATCGCCAAGATACCTAAAGTGCCGTTACAATTATTAGGGTACCTAAGGATACGGATAGGTATCTAAGTTCAATTCAAAAGGGTTATCGTTTATACAGGGTGTCCGGTGGCAAAATTAGGATTTTAAAATTAAATAAAAAAAAAACTACAAAATATATTTTTTTATTTCTATAACTAAAACAAAGAAGGGAAGTGCGGGTTTTATTTCTTAAAAATTACTTCGTCTAAATGTTGACCGTCTCGTCGAACACACTCTTGGAATCTGGCTTCAGTATTCCGCGCGACTCGCTGGAGAAGGGACGTCGGGATGCCATTAATCTCGCGAACGATATTTTCTTTTAATGCTGAGATGGTTGGTGGGGCGGTTTCATAAACTTTAGTTTTAAGGTACCCCCACAGAAAAAAGTCCATAGGGGTAAGATCCGGCGATCTGGGTGGCCAGGGGATGTCTGCGAACCGGCTAATCAATTTGTTAGGGAAGAAATCACGAAGAAGCGCCATGGTCTCTCTAGCAGTGTGAGGCGTGGCGCCATCTTGCTGAAACCATGTCTGTGAACTGTAGGCAGGATGTTCTCTCAATGTTGGCAGGAAAAAGTCGTTAATCATGCGTCGATAAGAAACGCCGGTCACAGTAATGGCTTGTCCTTGACGATTTTCAAAAAAATATGGCCCAATTATTCCTCTGCTTGACAATGCACACCAAACCGTCACTTTGGGACTGTGAAGTGGCTGCTGATGTTTCAGTTTTGGGTTCTGCCCTTTAAGTGCCCAATACCGGCAGTTCTGCTTATTGACGCTTCCATTTAAGTGAAAATGGGCTTCATCACTAAAAAAAATTGTGTTCACGGTACGAAATCGCTGTAACATTGATTCGCAGAAATTTTTGCGCAAATTGTAATCATTAGGCTTAAGCGCCTGCACGATTTGAATTTTGAAGGGGTGAAATTTAAGGTCCTTTTTCAAAATTTCGTGCACAATCGTTTTTGAAAGCCCTAGAGCAGCCGCTCTCTTACGCACGGACTGTCGTGGGTTATCGCGTAAACTTTTTGCGACAAGCTCGATGACGTCATCAGTCCTAGACGTTCGGCTGGGTCCCGGCCGCGGATTATTTTCTGCTGAACTTGTTGCTCTGAACCTTCGCACCCACAATCGAATTAAATCTTCGCTTGGCGCATCACGTAACCGTCGGATATTGTACCGCGAACAAAATCTTCGACGAGCAACAGCACAAGAATCGTTTGCTTTAAAATACGCTTCGATTGCGAAGGCACGTTGTTCACCCGTCCACTGCGACATCATGACTAAGAAACCCGCACGAATGACGAATCGAACGAGACCCCCCGCCCGCCTCTCCGCTCAACGGTTCGAAAACAGTTTGAAATTTAAATCCTAATTCTGCCACCGGACACCCTGTATTCACTCAAATAAGGATCTTAAATGCTTGTTGTAGCATAGATCTAGTTCAGCGGTTTGTCAAAACGCTGCGTAAGTAGTTAAATTACCTTTCGTTTAATAAATTTCTTTCGTCCTTTTTCAGACGTTCTGCGCCGTGCTTTCGACACCTTCGACCCCTGGATATAATAGCCTTTCCTGGATATATGAATTTAGTCTAAGTATTAGGTAGTTCATTCCGAGGTGTAAATAGATATTCAGCTTTAGCCTTGGCCCTGTTAATGATGATGTTATTGCCCTAATGTAGAACCAGTGATCGTTTGCTAATAAGGGTCGAATTATCGAAATAAAACATCCTGATAATCCTTTTTTATCAAATATATTATTTACTTATTTTATCACATTCTATGAGGTAGTTATTAAACTTATATTAAAACTATAAGATTGATTTCTCGTCGTTATACAGTGTTATGTCAGAGGCACAACTTTGCGGTCGTCCGGCAAAAAGGAAGCTACGATTGCAGACGCTGAAACAAAAGAAAGATAACTTATACGAACTTTTTATCTACTACAAAGAATACAATATAAAAAGACATTGTTACCTACAATATAATACCATTGTAAGTATAAAAGAGTGACAACCTCATAAGTAAATAAATAAAAAATAAATAAATAAAATCCCCAGACAATCACACCAACTACATGGCCCCAAAGTAAGCATAGCTTGTGTTATGGGATACCATATAGCGAACTAGGGGGGAACCTAGAATATAAATACATAAAGAGATAAACACCCAGACACGGAACATTTTTTTTTTCTTGTTCCGTACGGGAATCGAACCCGCAACCACTGGCGTCTGAGGCAGATAGGTTTACCTTATCGCCAAAGTGATCGTCAATAATTTTCTTGATTGTTGAGAGATCCACGCTACGCTACATAGTCTACGCAATTTCAGTCTTGTTAGGGCTATTTCTAGCCGTATGGATTTGCCTGGCACGCGTTTCTTTTTTTTTTTAAATAAGGCTTACCAACTTAATACATAAAATCACATTACATAAAATACTTACATAATTTACAAATATATTGTGGTACATATGTTTCTAAATTAAAGGTTTGCACTACTTTTTCAGGAAGACATTTTTTTTTTCATATAAAGTATGCTGCCAATGCGTCCTCCATCCTTCTGGAACCCGTTTGCATCATCTTCGGCTTTATCTCCACTTACTATCAGGAAAGATTAAGGTCAATCGTGGGTAGTCACCATGAAAAATTCCTTGAGTAGATATAGGTAGGTACGTACAAGCAAAGAGAACGGCGAAGATGTAAAAGCCAAGTTCGCAGTGGGTGGTGAGCAGGACATTCAGTATCTGGATGCAGAAGAACACGGCGACGCGGCCGAGGGCTTGCACCGTGGATATCGCTGTTGCTCTGTAATGAGATATTTATGGTTATAAAAAAACAGCTTCGAGTCCAAAAATTCTGATGAACAATAAAATGCAAAAAATATTTTTTAACTGATACTTTAAGAGATTAGACTGTTCAATAAAATACCTGTGTATAGAATAAATAGATACTTGGGTACTAAACAGAGGCATAACTTTAAAAGTTTGTAGGTTTATGCAATGCGCGAGCGAGCCCCCGTGAAATCCAGAGTATAAGAAAGTCAATGATTGATACCGATTGGGGTGAGTCGAATTTGGTCAAATTCAACGCGTCCAAAACTCAGGCGTGTCTATTCTCCGCAAAAAAGAGCACCTTCACATTAACGCCCACTTTCCAAAATGTATCTGTCCCCATCATTGACCATCTAGGGCTTTTAGGCGTAACTATAATATCCAGTTTAAACTTCGGTCAACAAGTTGTGTCCATGGCTCAAGTAGCTTCGAAAAAGTTGGGAATCATCTCGAAGGTACGGCGGTACTTCGGCCTTGCACAGCTTCTTAACTTATATACAGCTCAAGTGCGATCATGCATGGAGTACTGCAGTCATCTTTGGGATGGTTCAGCCAAATATCAACTAGAAGCGCTGGACTCCGTTGACCGAAGAGCCCGTAATCTAATCAACAATGTCGACCTTACGACCAAAAAACTGCAGACCCTAGAGCATCGTCGTAAGGTTGCTTGTTTAACCGTGTACTACAGGATACATTTTGGTGAGTGCGCGAGTGATCTGTTTTAGCAAATTGAACCCTCACCCTTTTACCATCGGACTACTAGACGCAGACAGAACTTCCATCCGTTGGTTGATATCCGGTGGTTGATATTCCGAAAAGTCGAACTAAGCGCTTTGACAGTTCCTTTTTGATACGGGTCGCCAAGGTTTGGAATGCGTCTATTTTCCCTGACCAGTATAGTCCTAGTACTTTTAAGCGTCGAGTGAATAGGTTTCTCGTGGGTGGGCGTGTACCACCTTAGTCTTCATGTTCACTTAACATCAGGTGTCATGGAAGACAAACGTCCCATCCATATTTTATATAAAAAAAAAAACTATTAAAAGAAATATACTTACCTATATTTCTAGTAAGTACCTACTCTAAATTGTATCATTTTAAATAAAGCAGTTAAATGGGTGAAATTGTAGGGTCCGTCTCCCTTCACATTAAATTGGCCGACTTTTACAAATCGAGGGTCTTTGTTTTAATGATATTCACACATGTAATAAACTCCAATTAGATACCTTAGATGTGTTGGAAACACAGCAACACCAATGGCTGTGTACAACCCAATGACCAGAAGTCCCATCAGGAATAAAGCGTAGAGCGCGAGGGATCCGTAGGCGTTTGGCACCAAGTTGATGAGCACCCCTGCTACACCACAAGTAGACGTGATCACCATGGCCATGTTGCGACGACCCAACTTGTTTATGAACTGGAATTAAAAGAAAAGTACATTAATCTGTTTTATTTAAGCTGAAAAGTTGGTGGTCGAGAGCTTTTTTTTTAAACGAACAACCATCACATCGGTCAGTAAATGTTTTCTGGCCTCGTATTTATAAAAAAAAACATGCTAGACATTATTTTCACACAGCTCCTTCTTTTTTCCCCAAATATAGCTTTGGATTTGAGATTCGGAATTGTGATTTTGTGATTTATACGCTTTTTAGCCCACTAAGCCGCGGAGGCCGTTCAGAATATTATTTAATTAACAATATCTTTTGAAAAGCTTAATTGATTCCGTGGTTTCATCTCACCTCAAATCAAAAGACTGGATGAGAACAATAACTAAATTATATTAGACGATGTCGCAAATCTTAAAAAAATATATAGGTACAGCTGATATAAATAAAACTACTTTTTAACTGGTGTCGCTCTTGACCACGGGGTCTGCAAAGACACCGAAACGTCGACATAAAATGTAAAATATAAATTATACACGATTAATCCGGTTAAAAAGTAGTTTTATTTGTATTATGAATCGTGAAAACTTAAGACAATATTACAGCTGATATCTTACCATGCTCATAATGATGTTCATGACCGACTGCATGGCGCAGACAACAAGAACAAACAGGAGAGCTGTGTTGTTAAGAGAGCACGGCACTACGTCAGTGTTCTGAAAATATTATTTTAAGAAATTGTTTTAGATTCTTCTGTAAGTAAGTAGTTGTAATAATTTTTGCTACTCGCATGATGGAAGGTGAGATTTTTGTATCGTGCTTACCTCCGCCGTAACGTTCATACTCATGATTCCACATAGGGTCGAGTCTCTGCCCTCATCAGTCTCCAGCATGCGCATGATTTGATCTGCCACTTTTGGCATCCAAATAACAAACGTTCCAACTCTAAACAAAAAGCAATTGGTTAAAATCTGGAATTCAATAAATCATGAATATACTAAACATGAACAAACGTTGGGTGTTAGCCCTCCAGTCTAATCGACATAATATTTGTACAAAGTTACTAAGTATTTATTCGCAGTATCGGCAAGTTCTTTTAATTTAAATATTTTATAAATGTAAGAGATTGTATGACGAAATGAACCACGATAAAAACATGGTTCATAACGTCGTTAATAAATAATTTAATTAGGTAATAAAAATGCAAGAAATCGTGTTTGTTATAGCGTCATTAACATTAATTGTCCAAAACTATTTTTACGTACACTTTAATCCCTAATGGGGTAGGCAGAACATCAGAGGCTAAAAAAACATCTGATGTCACGTTTGACACATTTGGAGGTATTATTATGATGGATTGAGACATGATTGAGACTATTGCAGTGACAGGGGGTCAGCCTATCGCCCGCAAAAACGCCAACAAAACCTCCGCTATTTAACTAGCTATTTACACACTTAAATGTTAAAAGAATAGTAAATAATCACTTACTGTTGGAATATAAACAGACAGCTCATAATCAGCGTATATTTGAGTAGTGGCATCTTAAACAGAGGAGTAACTTTGGCTGACACTTCCACAACACCTGGTGTGGTTCGTTCTGGAAGAATGCCTTTTACCTGAAAAACAAAGATCAGGATCTAGTTCATTTTTCATTCATAACTTCACGCCTGTACCCCTCATGGGGCAGAACACCAGGGGCGATAAACCCATCTGATAACATGTTTGACAAATTAGGAGATAGGCATTATAATGGTGGACGGAAACTATTGCAGTGACAGGGGGTCAGCCTATCAACCACATAACTCTAATAAAACCTCTGTCTCTTAACTGACTTTTACAGTATGCTCGGGAAGAGAAGCAGCTGGTACCTACATTCTTTGTTTTTATTTTGTTCCCATGCCAGCATAGAAGGAATCTAGTACATACATACACAACGTCACGCCTGTATCCCTTATGGGGTAGGCAGAACACCAGAAGCTATAAACCATCTGATGTTACATTTGACAAATTTGGAGGTAATTTTATTTGATCTTCAATCAAGTGTATAACTTAATTTTATTTTTACCTGTACATTTGTTTGCTAACTAGAGTTTATCATTTGAGTGGGTATTTATTTATTATTATTTATTTTATATGTAGTATAATCCTATAATATGACTGTATTTATTTATTTATATTTTTTTTTGGTTTTCGGACCTTCCCTTGTGATCTTAAATGCTTTTACGTCAATTTCTACGAATATATATTTAATTACTCTGCAGGGCCCTAATTATTAGAGATGCGCCGAGTAATACTTTTGCCGAGTAACGAGTACCGAGTTTTACTCGGCTCAATTATTTTTCAACCGAGTACTCGGCCGAGTAACTCGGTTCAATCAAATTACCATTTCGCGCGCGTAAACATGTACAAACAGGTTCGCGCCGGTCGAGAGGCCCCGGCCGGCTCCCTGATACACCCCTCACACCGCCCGCGCCTTTCATCTACCAGTCACTTGATAGAAACTTGAAAGAAACTTTGTTGGAAAAAAAACAAGAGTCCTTCCGAATGGTGGAAAGGGCACCAAACAAGGTATCATGAGCTAGCACGTTTAGCAATAGTGTTTCTATGTGCACCTGCCAGCACCGTGTATAGCGAGCGATTGTTTTCGGAGGCTGGTAACGTCTACGAAGAAAAGAGGAATAGGCTGTTACCAGAACGTTCAGAGAGCCTTGTGTTCCTGCATCATATCATAACTTACCTTTATTAAATTTTAAATATTGATGATTTTTATGACTGTTCTCTTTATTTTGTCTCACTACTCATTCATTAAAATAATTTTGATTTGATTGTCAAAGATTTCCTAAATTAATGATAAATTCTTTATGATTAACACTGTTGTTTTGATTATATTAAGCTAAATTATTATTATTATATATTGATTTTCTTAAACAAAGTATACTCGGCATTCAAACCGAGTTATTCGGCCGAATACGAGTATCAAAAAACCCGCCGAGTACGCCGAGTACCGAGTATCAAAAAACCCGCCGAGTACGCCGAGTACCGAGTATCAACCGAGTACTCGGCCCATCTCTACTAATTATTATGCCTAATTATTATGCGTTTTACCTACCTACTCCTAAATTTCATCTAAATTGCATCTACTACCTACATACGTAGTACCTACTACTACGGCCGGCTGGTGCAGTGGTAACATACATTGCCTTCTATGCCTGGGTTCGAATCCCGGCGGCGGCGGATATTTGTGTGATAAACACAGATATTAGCCGTCAAGTCATGGATGTTTATATGTTTATTTAAGTTTATTCTAATAAAAAATATGTATTTATTCAATATGTATGTTTATATATTTCTTAAGTATATCAGTTATCTAGTATCCATAACACAAGTTCTTTAAGAAACTTAATTTGGGCTAGATAATGTTGTGTGAGTGTCAAAAAAAAAAACAAAACAAAAAACATAGCTAAGTATTATGCTGAGTCGTCGCCTTGTGTTTTTTAGTACCTATGCATAAATTATAGTTTATAGTTAGTGAATTAAGTTTATAGTTATTTACACTGTTATTTATAAGAACCCTGTTATACCTAAGTTTGTAATTGTAAAAGTGTGTGTGCTAAAGAACAATAAAACATTTTCTATTCTATTCTAAAATGATGGAGAGAGACTTGCAGTGATAGGGGGTCAGCCTGTCGCCCACAAAAACGTCAATAAAACCTAAAAGGAATCTAGTGATGCATCAAATTCATCTCGAAGACCCTTTGAAATGAACACATTACAGGGCGATAAGTATACCGAAACTATATATCGAGGAGGTTTTAGCCGTCACCATGTCAACATTTTTAGTAGGCCATAATAAGCTCTAAGACCACTATTTACAAGTGGACAATACCTGAGTACCCGCTTTAAGATCTATAATGTGCTTGTGCTTATTTTTGACATTGATATTACAATTTGCTTACAGTGTGGTCTCAAATAGGTACATAATATACAACGTGTAACATAATGAAGAGTAATACTTAAAGGGATTGTATGTTTGATGATGTAGTTTATAAGTAACAGTAACATAAATACGGTAACGTAACTTACGGTTAGGCCGAAAAACAAGTTCAAAGTTTAGATCATAATATCTAAGTGTCAACACTAAAACATCTGTTAGCTTTATTTGAAATCTATTCGATAACAGATGGCGTAAACATAAGTGATGGGTAACTAAGACAGGTAATAGGAAGTTCAGCCGGTGCGGGAAAGGTCATAAGGTCACAGGTCTTGTTTTAGCTTATCAGGTTGACTGGGTTGTCAAAATATTTTGTTGTAAAATAATTAAATAAATTTGTATGAAAGTCTATACCAGCACTGATCATGCAAATTTTTTTACTGTATATTCTACGTATGGTATAGAAGCTAATCCTTAAGTTTTATCTCTCCATTTTGTTACACGTTGTATAAAGGTCTTATGTAAGACACCTTGAAACTATGATTTGTCGTAATTTTACATGCGCCAGTTTAAAAAATATTGTGGGTCATACTGTCATATATTATTCAGAACCGAAAACAAAACATATAAGCAGATAAGGCACCCAGTTCTCACTTAACAGTATGAAATCAACAAAAGTTTTTTGCACTGTAACAGATCCCAGCATGAACTTTTATGTTAACCTCACCTCATAAATGCTATTTCTTCCATTGTTCCATCTATGGATCGTCTGCAAAATCTTTATTGCCTCGGTTTCATCTCCTTTCACAAACTTGTACTTCGGGCTCTCTTGCATAAAGAACAACCAGATCGCAGCGCAGATGGAAGGTATGCTGTAGACCAGGACGAGGGTTCTCCAGGAGTTCCAGTATATCCCCAACCATTTCAGATAGATGGAGAATGAGAGGGGAATGATAGGCATGGCGAACACTGAAAGCAGAAGGACATCGGTTGGCAGGGCACGTTATTTTTATAGGTTCACGCTGCGTTGTTCTTAAATCTTCGAATTCATCTTCACAAACAATCAGGTGAGATTGAGGTCACTCCTGGGCTTAGGATACTATGATACTTAATGATACTTTTTTTTTTTTATAAAATTTGGATGGGACGTTTGTCTTCCATGCCACCTGATGTTAAGTGAACATGAAGACTAAGGTGGTACACGTCCATCCACGAGAAACCTATTCACTCGACGCTTAAAAGTACTAGGACCATACTGGTCAGGGAAAATAGACGCAGGCAGTTCATTCCAAACCTTGGCGACCCGTATCAAAAAGGAACTGTCAAAGCGCTTAGTTCGACTTTTTGATATATCAACCACATACGGATGGAAGTTCTGTCTGCGTCTAGTAGTCCGATGGTAAAAGGGTGAGGGTTCAATTTGCTCAAACAGAGCACTCGCGCACTCACCAAAATGTATCCTGTATTACACGGTTAGACACGCAACCTTACGACGATGCTCTAGGGTCTGCAGTTTTTTGGTCGTAAGGTCGACGTTGTTGATTAGATTACGGGCTCTTCGGTCAACGGAGTCCAGCACTTCTAGTTGATATTTGGCTGAACCATCCCAAAGATGACTGCAGTACTCCGTGCATGATCGCACTTGAGCTGTATATAAGTTAAGAAGCTGTGCAGGGCCGAAGTACCGCCGTACCTTCGAGATGATTCCCAACTTTTTCGAAGCTACTTGAGCCATGGACACAATTTGTTGACCGAAGTTTAAACTGGATGTTATAGTTACGCCTAAAAGCCCTAGATGGTCAGTGATGGGGACAGATACATTTTGGAAAGTGGGCGTTAATGTGAAGGTGCTCTTTTTTGCGGAGAATAGACACGCCTGAGTTTTGGACGCGTTGAATTTGACCAAATTCGACTCACCCCAATCGGATACTTTCCGTAAGGTCAAATCAACGCGCTCAATCATTGACTTTCTTAAACTCTGGATTTCACGGGGGCTCGCTCGCTAACTCAGCTGCGCAGCGTTTTAAGACCACTGCAGGAATACCGTCTGGACCACTAGCTTTGTTCTCGTCTAGGTGCAGCAGGCATTTAAGAACCTCCTTTTGGCGAATGTGAACGGTACCCATTGTAGGTCCGAACTGAGGTAATTGGGGTGAGATTTTTCCTTGGCTATCTTTTTCCAAGAATGGAATAAAATAGATGACTATTTTATTCCATTCTTGTTCAAATACTCTGGTCCCAGTTTGTCATGTTCGTATTTTGCATCCATAGCTCATTGCACCTACTATGTAAGCAATTTGGTTGTGGCATGACATTGGCTCTCACAATTAGCTGTCTTGTGTTTGTTTTTTTTTCATGTCACGGTCAATTTTTACTGTATCTATTTGTATTAATTTGATAATTCTGAGTGAAAAAGAGTGCCAAGATTTTTTTTCCGTCGGCTTTTTTTGTCTCTTGGTCTACTGTAATATCTTATTTAACAACTATCAACAACTAGTTAAAGCCGAAGTATGTGATGACTGACTTCATCAAGTGTTTTGTGTAATTCCTAAGATGAATAAAACTTTTTGAATTTTGAATTTTTGAGGTACTGTTAAAAAGGAGTCATCTAAGTAAGATTATGTCATATATATTGTATGTATATATAAGTATGTTTAAAAAGAGAAACATTACGCGAAAAGATGGATCAACACAGCATGGCTAGTGTTGATCATTGTCACGAGACTACTACCTGTACCGCGCGGTTTTATCCGCGCAACTCGAATCAAGTGGGAATATCGGGATAAAAAGTAGCGTATGTACTATTTCAGACTGTACACTTTCACTATGCCAAATTTCAGCCAAACCCGTTGAGCCGTTCTGCCGTGCTTGAGGAACAAACATCCATACATCCAAATATCCATCTAAACTTTCACATTTATAATATCAGTAAGCCTTATTTATGGGATTTTGACGTACAAAGAGTCCAGGGAAAACTTTGTGATACATCTAATAGCTACTGATTTTGTCTACGAACCTGCCATGATGCCCTGTGACAGCAGGAATATGCTGGCGACCAGCAGCAGGGCGACGTTCCTCCTCGCCATGGGCACACACTCGCTCAGGATGGTCATCGACAACACATACTGTCCTGACGCACTGTTGGGAATCAAGTATTTAGTAAGTTGTTTAACTTATAATTAGGATAAGACTAAGTTAAACACAACTTTTTTTCGATGGCTAAGCCCGCGTTTGATGTCTCGTTTTTAAACATTTTCAGAAAAAAAGTTTCACCTGGCTAGCAACCACTCTTCGTATAAAATCTCCCGCCAAATATGAATGCGATGATGTGATCTGGCAAAGTTATATGAAGAGCCAGCCCTTTTCTAACCCCATACGCTGTCAACTTCATCGTCACCTACAGATGAGATTTAGGTCAAACAGATGTTTAGACTGAAAAAAATGCAGGTCCTAAGAATCAGTCAAGTACAACAAATGCACGGAATGAAATCTAAGTAGGTACATATTAGTTTTGTGTTGGTCAATAGCGGTAAATAGCAAAATGTGTGTTAGGCACTTCGGACATGGAGCAACTATTGCAGCAAATAGGCAACTGACTAATAGTTGTAGCAACCCGTGAATCGATGACTGAAGTTAATAGACGATTGCTACTAATAGGTAATTCGTCGTTGTTGATGTCGTCAACGGCGGCGACGACGTAATATGAAAACCTAGTGCGGCTTCTTTGACTGTAGATCGAGCAATACAGCTATGAAAGTTGCTCACAGATTTCTATAAAATTGTTTTAACGTTATCGCAAATATTAAATTTTTACAGTAAACTTTAATGAAGTTGAGAGTTCCGTCCATTGAAGATGCTCCATGTGCAAACCGCCTAATGGTGCGTACAGGTTGCTGTAATGGAACTTGTAATGTAACATTCTGCGCACTATACGTCCAAATACGCAACGTGTTGCTAGTAATGTAACTATTAACGCAACGTTAATAGTTACATTACTAGCAATCTGTACGCACCATTAGATATCAGGGTAGGTACCTACACACGGAAATATAGTCGGTAATTCGGTGTATAAACAATCGCAATGTCAGCTTTTAAACTGCTACAAGACAAGAAATACCCAGACATAAATGAATAAATAAATTTAAACAAAGATAATAAAGTAAACACTGCAGTTGTCGTGTAGTCCTAATAAATATAAACGAACTTAGTTAAACTAGTTAATCGTTTTATTGACAATTTATCTTATGTATTTAAAGGTTATCTATAATTATTTATACATATAAAACAATAACAAATTAATGGTTTTTCTATTTGTGTATTAGTTTTGGGTTACAGACAAACCTATAATCTACAGATAATCTACAGAAATATCTACATAATATATTAGGGATGATGAAGAATTTAGTCCTTGTTCTTATAAATATTTACTTACTTTTATTGATACCTAGGTTAAATAATCTGAAAGGTCTTCAATTACAATACCTACAATAGATTTGGGTTAAATCTTCTGCATCGTAGATACGAAACTGTTAAGAAAAGTTGCTTTTTAATCTAATCCAGCTGGTACGCGAACACAATACCTTTCGTACTGCAAGCAAATACTACTAAGATCATTATGCTATGTCAAGCAGTTATACAGGCTGGAGACCTTTAGAGGGACAGTAAGGGCGTGGATCCACCTCTACGGCGACGCCGCCGTGCCATTTCACGGCATATGGCATATGCATACCGTTCCACTGCGGTATGCATATGCCATATGGCAAAACATTGATTTGCACCGCAAGGCACTGCGCCGCGCTGTCTCACGTCTCACTTTTCTATAATGAACCACGATGGAGATAATATTAAGAGCTAATATGAAGCGCTGAGCCGTGCGCCGTGCACGGCGCCGTGGAGATGGATCCACGCCCTAAGGGGAAGTAACTTATGCAGCTTCATGATAATGGCCTTAGGACGCCATTCACAGATTTTCAAAAATATCTGAATCATTTGAATAAAGCTCGAGTAAAATTTATATACAAAATTCATGGGAAAAGTTTTTTGCGATTTGTGACTTTTGAGTAAGTACTGCAATGATATTTGGTCACTTACAAGTTTTTGGTCAATATTAGAAACTAGATCAATTAGCATAAAAAAATATGTGAAAGTCCTTTTCTCTTGCAAACTGTACATTTTTTTTCGTGTTGCTACAACGGGTAAGCTTCCACTTTCTGTCCCACTGAAAGTTTTCATCCTTTATAGGTGCTATAATGTGATAGGATTATCAATTGAATACTCACACTACCGAAGTGACAAACTGCACCACTACCAACATAATCCAGTTGATACTGAGGCTGGCGAGGCCGTTGAAGACTGCGCCCACGCATAGTGACGTCAGAGCCATGCTGCGACGGCCGAAAGTGTCTCCGAGGTAGCCCCATAGAATAGATCCGAGGATGCTACCTGAAAACCATCACATTTTATGATTAATCTGATGAAATTGAGAGCAATGTAAAGTTTGATCTCAATTTCAACTGATGGTGTGTGTGTGAAGATGAGGCTGAACATGGGTTTCAAGAAAATTTAATCAAACGATTAATCCGAAATAGTTTCATGCAAAATCATATAAATTTTCAGTTCTATTTTTAACAACCGGTCTTTTATTTAACAACAGGCATTGAAATAATGTTCAGTTCCGTTTAGGTCCTCTTTTATAACACGAAAGTTCACCAATTCTGTTTCTTATTAGTGACTGAACCCGCGTTTGAAGGAAGTGAAGATGAGGTGAAGATGAGGTTAACACCCAGATTTAACAAGGAACTTGCTCTTTATGAAGCATTTTCAGAACACATTTTGCCTGAGTGGTGACATTTGGCGGCAAATTTCATATGAAGGGTGGTGGTTGAAGGGGTCCTACCTACAAATATTCCTCGCTTTACAGCGATCTATATTTACCTTATAAAACAAGAATGGAACATTTGTATTCCATGACACCTGGTGGTAAGGGATCATGATCATGTGGTTAAATAAACGAAGACCGATACTTCAAAGCGACGTTCAGAACTACCAAATGTTTTGCTAAATGTATTTCAATAGTTACCAATTAAAGGAACTGCTGCCAAGATGCCCTGCTGTGACGTGGTAGTCTCCAGCTCACAGGCACTGGTCGGCACTATGATGGCGCTGCTGTAGACCACGCAGGCTGTCGAGATCACGATCAGTCCTGTGAGGGCCATGAGCTGGAAGCTGTAGAGACCGAAACCTGGAAAAGAGAAATACGTTGAGTAGATATCTGTATATCAATCGATAATTTTTCTTATTGTGATTAACTGCTGGACATTGGCTTTTCCAGTCTACACTTTAGAAAATCCCGACCCACTTTTGAATTTGTAAGAACAGTTTTTTTTGGAAATAATCAACTTTCAGCATTAGTTTGATTTGGTATGTCTGCAAAATGAACTGAATGCTATGTTCGATTCTAGTTTTAAACAATATTACTAACTGCTGTTTGAAAAAACTAAATTTCTACATCATGGCCGGGTCCGGTTTATGTACGGTTTATGTAAAAAACCGGACGTTATATTTTTAAATCCAATTTATTTGGTCGCTTTTATATTAAAAGACATGTCAACTTCTACTATGTCATACTACTAGCGCTAGTGATGGATATTTACCCAAATAGATGGGCGAATTGAGTCAAGATTTGGCACAGGAGTAAGGAAAAGCCTGGAAAATCTATAAAATTTCGTCGTAACGCGACTGGTCCGAGTGGCCCCTGCTTGGTAGTAGGATCCCGTCAGGGTCCGCCTGGCTAGCGACCACCCTTCATTTAAAATCTGCCGCCAAAGTTTTCGTTCCGTCGGTGATGTGTTCCGGCTTCTGTTCTCTTTCCTTGGCCCATGTGCGTTCATCTTCGACCTCATCTTCACTTACCATCAGGTGAAGTTAACGTCTAAAGCGTCTAAAAGGACTTTTTTGTTTCTATGAAAAATCTTATTCCTTGAGTGCACCGATCTATTTGGTGTTTGCTTGCGTTATGGAAGGAATTTCTGAAATTTCCACAGAAACTGTAGTTTTATGCTCGCACGGAGTCGCTGGAGTCGCAGTTTTTTATGCTGATCTTGTAATAGGAGTTGAATTTACCTGGATAATTAAAGCAAGAGGAACGTCTAGTTTCAGGCATCCATGGCAGTTATTTTTATATTGCAGCAAACCTTATCGTGCAATATTTAATCTAATTGTCGCTGAAAAGTCGGGACATACCGGGACTAAAGCGGTGCGTTTCTGTCTTTCAGAAAGGAGTTTGCTTGCAATTTTGTATAGGTACACAACTATTTTTGATGATGATTAAACAGAAATGTGTTTACCTGTTTTGTCAAGAGCCTCTTCAAATGGTATCTTGTCTGAGCGTTTCTGGGGTTCATGATTTTCCACTTTGTTGGTCATTTCTCTAATATTTCTTTATATTTTCCGAGTTACACTTATTAAACACTATACACCTATACAAATACAAAAATTTGTTTATTTAACAGTGTATGTAAGTATTATAAAAGGGTATTTCAATAAGGATGGGTCGATTTTAAAATGGAATAAAACAGGCTGTGTGTGAGATATTAATGAAATTATTATTTTATTTGAAAGACCTATTCGTGCCATTTTGTTTTGATTATGGCATCATTGAATTGCCCGCCGCGTCTTCGAATTGTGGCACAAATCTGAGAAGTCCAATTTTCAACAGACAGACAACAATCAATAATTGAACGATATGGTCGTGTATGACATGTGTTTCCACCAAGACGGCCCAGCACCATGGACATTTTGCATAATGCAGAGGTGCTGGGAATTGGTTACCAAGATCGGGCGAGTTGATGGATTTGATCCTTTCACGTAGGTTTTTGAAGTCATAGGAATTGTAAATTTGAATTATTTCATATTCAAAACAAAATGTCATGAATGGGTCTCTTAAACAAAAGAATAATTTTGTTAATATCTCACATACAACTTGTTTTATTCCATTTTGAAATCGACCCGTCCGTATTGAAAGATTCTATACATGTAAACTAAACAAGAAAAAGAAGAAGAAACATCTCAAAAGTAAAGTTCTGAATAAAGGTATGTATTCATTATCTCTTATTTTATGTATATTAGATACCATAAAAATGCACAATGCATTAAGTCTTCAAGTATAATTATTTATCTTTTATCTTATTCAATTTTAAAACCCATTATTAGTTGCAGAGCACGACACACAAAGTGTACATATTTCAATCTTTCTCAAATAATTTAAAGCAGTTTATTTGAGCACAAAGGCGCAAAAAACACTCTCTTATCGCCGTTATTAATATATTTTTTTGAATAAAATATGTTTAAAAGAAACGTAACTATGTATGCAAAAAATTTCTTAACTATGTAATACACACCTATAATTTATTGTTCTTTTAGTTTCCGAACTAATTAGCATTATTATTTGAACCTGTATGGTTCCTTAATGCTAGGGTATGTAATTGTGATTGTTTTGTAAACAATATCTAATAAAGTAAAACAACAAATTGGGTTGTTTGATTCTGAAAAATATATCTTCATAAGTAAAGCATTTTTGCACTTTATGATTTAAACTATCTCTGCAAAACGTTGATATATTATATTGCTTTAGATTGCAATAAAACATGTTCATCTAATACCTCCAAATTTATAAAACATCAGATGGTTTTATAGCCTCTGGTGTTCTGCCTACCACAGAAGGAACACAGCCGTGAAGTTATGTACGAGATGTAAATTACAAAACAACTCCTCAAGAGCATTTTAGAAGAAATATCGTTTGAGAAAAAAACTTCAGCGTTTTATTAGTGTGCAGTGACAGCATAAAGTACAAATGAACACTCTTCAAGCGCAGGCGCAGCTGCGCAGCGAGATTGAAAGAGAATGACAAAATTGAATTGCATCAAAGTCAAAGTTAAAATAGTACTGTTTTACGGGTATGGAATAGCACGAAAGAGTTGAATTTTTTACCTTTGGTTTCCTTGTTACCTTAATAACTTACATTTCTTTAAAAATATATATCTATTAAATATTTTTATCACACATTTCAGGTTTCTTAAACTGTCGACTTATTTTTGCTCTTTGCTAGACTTGATATGTTAACCATGATTAGCTACATTATTTAACTAGGCACTACAAATAATGTAAGTAAACTTTATAGTTATTATTATTGTTTATATTGCCGGTAATCTGTATAATTCAGGTACTCTTTGTTACCTAGGTATTGTATATTATACCGGATTATACCTACAGATTGCCGGTTACATTTATACATAAAAATACTAACATCACATTATATTTCCTAAATCGTCTCATTAAAACCAATTTTTTTAAATTTTTATATTTTGAAATTGTCAAATGATCGGGTCATTTAATTATTTAAAAAAATAGACTAGTAGGTACATGTACTAATAGATGGAAATACTTAATAAAAACTGAATAGAAATGAATATACAAGCCTATTCTATAATTAAATATTTTACACGTGTAGCAAGTAGGTATGTATAGCAAGAGACCTCTTTTTATTTATATTCGTATGAAACGAAAAATATTTTCTATCTATTCGGCGAATCTACAAAGCAAATAATTTAAAATGAGCAACTCAAATCCTCGCAAGGTTTGCTGAATTTTGCATGTTAAAAAGTGATTGTCAAGTATTTTTACATTATACTAATATTCTTTTTAAGCAATAAAAAAGTATGAGTATTTAATAGTTTTTTTATGTCTTCTTTGTATTATTATAAATATATCAAATGATTCATAAAATACATAAAAGCCTCATTCATACAGTAGGTACTTCGTAAATTTTACCTTATTAGTTTATTACAGCACTAAAACTTTGAAAACTTTTCTACAACATAAACAATAACTTAAAATTCGAACAGTATTCTGCATCATACAGAATAAACACACATGCAATTAAGTTTTTAGATCCTTCAACTTTAACCAAGCGTTGTTGATAGGTCCAGATGTTGAAAAACGCTGAGAGGTTCTGCTATGCAGGTAAATGGCGTGAAGGTCGACAACATTTGTAGTTATGTACGTAAACTCAACGTTACAACTTCAAGTAGGTACGAGTTGCAATGCCATGTGCATTTTAATGTAAATGTAATAGAAGTGAAGATGGCGTAATAAGAACTCGCCGGTGCAAGATCATGTCTTTTCCAGCATGAAATTAGTAAAAAACGGCCAAGTGGTCCGCACTGTCCACTAAGATACCGGTGCTGACCGTATGTATAAAGGTAGATAGCACTACAGTACCGTACTGAAAACCAACATAAATAATCAACGAATGCAGAGCATAAAAAAAACCGACTTCACGTCAACACTTTGGCCGACTAATAATGTCATCCACGTAAACATTCTTCGAAATCACAAATATTGTTTTAATAATTTGAAATTATCAATGAAGTACTCAACCGATTTCGATGAAATTTATATGGAACCAACTATGATATATCCTCTATCATATGAATCAAGAATTTTTAAAACCGATTAATAATTGCCTGAAATATCGTGTAACAAAGACACAAAAAAACATACAGACGAATTGAGAACCTCCTCCTTTTTTGGAAGTAGGTTGCAAAATAATAATAATATGACACACTAAACAAACACCTGCCCGATTTAATATGCAAACTGCGTCTTGCTGTCTGTCGTACGGGAGCCCCCTTAAATATTTATTGTGTTCTGTATTTAGTTTTTTAGTTTTTATAGTTTTTTAACGACGGAAGTACCTATATCAACTGTGAAAATTTCAAGTGTGTTAACTATCATGGTTCATGAGATATATGCTGGTGACAGACGAACAGCAGAATTTTAGTAATAGGTCCCGTTTTACCTTTTACCTAAAAAGGTAAGGAGATTCGGACATAGCAACGTCGTTTAGATTTGGATTGTTTTTAATGCCATGTGATTTTGTAAATAAACTGTTACATAAATAAATGGAAAAAAATCCAACTGATTCGTGCTTTCAAAAATTTATCCATCATAAGGCCATCGAATGGCCGCTTAATGACGTCACAATTTTTACTTCGGCTTTAAAAAGCTGTTGATAGGTATTGTATAATATAGACCAAGAGACAAAAAAAGCCGATAGAAAAAAACTCTTGGCATTCTCTCTTCAGTCAGAAATATACGAATTAATACAAATTTATACAGTACAAATTGACCATCGCATGAAAAAAAAACAAACACAAGACAGCTAATTGTAAGAGCCAATGTCATGCCGCAACCAAATTGCTTCCATAGACGGTGCATTGAGCTATAGATGCACAACACGATCTTGACAAACTGGGACTAGAGTATTTAAACAAGAATGGAATAAAACAGTCATAGTGTCATCAGCAAAACGACCTGGCACTACTAGTACCGCTAGTTCACAAGTATAACGCAAGCACCAGCCTCATCAACCATACTTTAGGGAAGAGGGTGACCCAATACTCGACGCTGCCACTAGCCAGTGCCACTGAGAATAGAACGAACGGAGCTGATATTTTAGTGGTAGTAGTCTCCATTTGAAAGGACTCTGGGGTGGTACTACAGTCCTTTTGTACCCGCCATAGGAACTACGTGAAAGCGTAGTTGCGTTCCGGTTAAAGAGGAGGAACAGCCGGTGAAATTACAGAAACAAAAGGCTTTAACAGTCTTTGGTCGGCAGCACATCATGAATCTTTAATTAATGTTCATGGGCCTGGATACTGCTTACCATCAGGCGGACCCAGAGCTGTATAATAAGAAAAATACAAAAAGAAAAACTAACGTGTAAGGTGTCTACATTTCTTCAATTGTACTTTTTCTTAATGCATGACATGAATGTTTAATTGCACAACTAAAGACAACACAAAATATATGCTTCCCATGAGATATTTTTATTGTTACTTTTTTCTCGTTGACTATTTTCGTGTTTGACTTCGCGAATCTACTGGTTAAAATAAAACTGCATTTGTTTACTAAAAAATAACACTTTTGGCAGTTTATGACGCAACATAAATATAAAATAAGGCCAATGAAGATAAGCTTGGCATAGTTTTCGCGAATTGTAAGTATTTGGAGTGAGTCAAGTACTTTATCGTTGAGTTCCCAAATTTGTTAATTTTCTAAATCAAAATATATCAGAATTCATGATTTATTGTTAGTTCGATTTACATTGTTGGATGAAAAGTTTCGCGATCGAGCCTGTGAGCTACAGCGGTCATCAAAAGAAATAAATAAAGAAAGGGCGCAATGTTTTTGTTAATATTTTCTTTGCGTTTCCCTACAGAAAGAGGCAAACATGAACATTTCCTTATTCCACAGCACCTATAAATTTTTAAATTATACACCGCACAGTTAACATTATATACAGAAATCAATTATTTTCCGTGAACCATGAAACAAAGCAAAATAGCTTGTCTAAAATATTAACTATTAATGAGAAAAGATTGAATTTTTTAACGTTTCTTATAGTTTGTATCGAGACACTCTTATTTTATTAACTTCCTTCTTTAACTCGTGTATCCTGATACCTATGACCTCAACCTCATTTACCGCCAAATGAGATTGAGGACAGACACAGGATTAGCATCATCCTAGTGTGAGAGCCAGAGCACATTAATTTTGTTATACATTAAGTTTAATGTTGTACCCATTTATTAGTAAGTAAGTATAAAATGTAACTTGAATGTAAAAATGTTAGCAAATAAAGCAATTATATACAGGGTGTCCCATAACTTGCACGACAAACTAAAATGGAAGAAAGATTGAGGTGTGCTCTACCAGATAAAAAAAATTACCTCAGTAAAAGTGTCACCGTTTTCTAAATAATCCCGACTTTAATTTTTTTTCGAAAAATTGCGCTTTTGGTCAGTTTTTTTGTTGCTGTGTGTACAAACAAACAGATATATTTTGTAAATATTTTTGAATAGTAGATCTATCATATTCAAATATCATTTTGTTAAATTTCATTAGGTATCATTGAGAAAAAAATATTATTATCATGATGTTTTTCTACAAAAAATATTGACATCAGCTTAGGCATTCGGTATTGAAAAAAAAAATGTACGGTACTATCTCTGCACATTTAACAAATAAATTACGCATCTAATAAAGATTTCAGAAAGGTATAATACTGGCCACATTTTTGTAGAAAAATAAGAAATTGCCAGTTTTGTGCCAAAGGGGCTGATTCATATTAAATTTGAATAAATGAAAGATAATATAAAATACAAATTTTTGAGTAAAAACATCATTTATTTTTATTTAGTCATTGAGTACATCTAGCAAGTGTTCGGATTGCCGGCTTTCTAGTCTGATACACGCGCGGCACCTCTAAACAAAATATTTTTTTAATGTGCTTACACTTATCTCCGATATTTCTTGGGCTGCTGTAGCAATCTGTTGTCGAAGGTGTTCTTCGCTTTGGATAGCCTCTCTGTACACCTTATACTTCATACAGCCCCAATAAAAAAATCCAGTGGATTTAGATCGGGAGATCGAGCAGGCCAACTGATTGTGCCTGCTCGTCCGATCCATCGACCAGGGAATTTATTGTTTAAATGAGCCCTTACTTGACGGCCGTAGTACGCGGGGCACCCATCGTGTTGCAGCCACATTGCACGCCGCTCCACTAGTGGAATATTTTCCAGTAAAACCGGAAACTGGTTATCAAGAAACTCCAAGTAGTTGTTGGAATTGAGCGTAGCTGGCATTTCGACCGGTCCCAGTATTTGGCCATTGTAGATACCTGTCCACAAATTTATTTTGTATTGATTTCATGCGGATTGGATATCTGCCAGCTATGCACATTGTGCCCTTGCATGATGATTCGTCGTTCCACAAGATTTTATTGAAAATATTGGGATCAGATTCATGTTGTCTCAGCATTTCTTGACCAAATTCAAATCGTGCCGAATAATCTCTTGGCTGCAAACTTTGGACTCGTTGTCACATACAAGGGTGAAAGGAATGCCTTCGTAAAATTCTGTGAGCCGTAGATCTTGGAATCCCGGTGCGTCGTTAGATCATCCGTACTGAAGTTGAAGGATCTTCTTCAACTTCGTCCATCACAATATCGTCCTCCGCGGTTGCTGGTCGTCCATCACTTGTACGTTGTCCAGGTACACGCCCATCAGAAATGGCTCTATGGGTTCGGGTAAAAACCTCATGACTTGGATGCCGGCGGTTAGGGTATCGCGCAGCACAAAGTCTCGCAGCAGCTCTGGCGTTACAGCGAACTTCACCATAAATTAGCTCCATATCTGCATACTCATGCAACGTGTTCGTGCTCGCCGCCATATTAAAAGTTCAGTTGAGACTAGCACAGCAGGTCACTGTTAAATTCAATACAAAAAAACAAAATCCAAGAAAGCGCCGAGTCGTAAGTTATCACAGTTAACAAAGTCCAAATTGTAAGGCAAATCAGAGTCCGAGTTCCAAGCAAAAGCGTAGTACGATGCAACACAAAACAACACAAAACAACAGATGCAACAGACAGAATTCAACAACAGAATTCGAGCACTTACTAGATGTACTCAATGACTAAATAAAAATAAATGATGTTTTTACTCAAACATTTGTATTTTATATCATTTTTAATTTATTCAAATTTAATATGAATCAGCCCCTTTGGCACAGAACTGGCAATTTTTTATTTTTCTACAAAAATATGGCCAGTATTATACCTTTCTGAAATCTTTATTAGATGCGTAATTTATTTGTTAAATGTGCAGAGATAGTCCAGTACATTTTTTTTTCACCACCGAATGCCTAAGCTGAGGTAAATAATTTTTGTAGAAAAATATCATGAGAATAATATTTTTTTCTCAAAGATACCTAATAAAATTTAACAAAATGATATTTGAGTATGATAGATCTAGGTACTATTCTAAAATATTTACAAAAAAAAAATAAAGAGATATCTGTTTGTTTTTACACACAGCAACAAAAATCTGACCAAAAGCGGCATTTTTCGAAAAAAATTAAAGTCGGGAATATCTCGAAAACGGTGACACTTTTATTGAGGTAATTTTTTTTATCTGGTAGAGCACACCTCAATCTTTCTTCCATTTTAGTTTGTCGTGCAAGTTATGGGACACCCTGTATATCAGCTAAAAAACTTAAAAAATATCATACAACCAGGTAATGTGCCTGTCTTTACCTATGTGCTATATAATTATATTATAAATTTTTTAACCTCATTGCCATTATCATGAATTACCATTAGTTGATATTGAGGTCGAAAGAATACCTACGTCAAGGATTAAAAAAACTAGAGCTAATGTTTGGTATATTATTTTTATGCTATTATGCTATTTTTATGCTAGAACTCGTATAATCCTGTGTTCCTTTAAAATAATAAATAAATTCCTAATAAACTAAATTCAACAAAAATCCGGTATAGTGTTTGCAGGTTGAATCTTCGAATACTTACTCTATTTATTATACGTGTTTTTGAAAGATTTCTTTTTCAATATTTTTTAAATACATACATACATAACTTCACGCCTGTACCTATCCCTTTTAATACCAGATTAAACCAGGGGATCAGGGGAGAGACTCATACCTTGCAGTGGGCTCATTACAAAGAGTTGTGATGATGATGATGATGAATGAATGTTTGCGCGGTACCTATACCAGGGACCGGAAAACCCCTTTATTTGATTAAGCCTATTGATAGGGTAACCCTATCAAAATCTTACCATATGGAAGTGTAACCCTATTGATATGGTAAGCCTATCGACGTGGTAACACTTTGAATAAAGTTAACTACTTTCGGATGCGCTTACCCTGTGATAGGGTTAGCCTATTTCTATCTCTTTCCGCGCATGCTGTTGAATTCGGAAGTATAATTCGAAGTGCGAGATTGAATAGATGGTGATATTTTTGATAATTTGATATTCTTAGAGATAAAATTTGCCTGCAGGTTTTAAAACCCTATTGAATCGGTAACCTTCAATAGGATTTTCGATAGGCTTACTGCTTACATGAAGCTAACTCTATTGATATGGTAAGCCTTAAATTAGGGTAAGTTTTCGATACGGTTACCAAATTGATAGGGTTTTTTAAAACAAGTCTATGAAAAACCCAATCAATAACCTCTTTAAGGGTAAGCGGTTCCGGTCCCTGACCTATACAGGTTGAAGGCGATATTGAGTTATTCCGATCTGTTACCCTAAAGAATTCACCCTAGGGTAAATTCTGGGAAACGTATATCCTAAAATTTACCCTATGCTAGGTTAAAAAATGGAATTTACTTTTAATTCTTATTCCGATTTTTCACCTTAGGCACGTGTCGATTTATAATAGGTGTACTATAATCTTAAATTGTTATATTTTGAACCCGGTTAAACTGTGCGGAGTAGCACCAGCCGTGAGAGCCAAGAAAACAAACAAAAGAACCGTTTTATTTTCCACTAGGTACCTACATATATTTTTCTACACCGGTCATCACAAACATCGGCCCACCAACTTTTTATACTTTTTTAACTTTCGAATTAACGACATTGTATCAATGCTGATAGACATTTTATTATTTATTTTAAGAAAGACAACGTTATTTACTGCAATTTCAATGCATCTGACTTTCACATTGCATTAACACAATGACAATGTTAATACAGAATAATATAATATTAGACATACCTACCTATTAGAAGAGGTTACAATTATTGTTTTTATGTGAGCTCTATATGAAGTGTATTAGAAAATCTCTAGTCGACTGTAGGTACACTATCGAGGTGATAAACAGAAAGTGAGTATAAATAAAAAGTCATATTATTCACCCAGGTTGAGGTAAATTCTCAAACATACGTTTCCCAGAATTCACCCTAGGGTGAATTCTTTAGGGTAATAGATCAGAATAACCCGCGATATCCACATCCACCACCCAGCACTGGGCCAGCTTGGTGGATTATGGCCTATACCTCCTCCTCACCCAGGCCCAGAGGAGAAACTCATGCCCTGTAGTGGGCTCATTACAAAGAGTTGTGATGCTGATGCTGAACCCGCGATATTTATTATTCAATTACTGCTTTTAAAATAGGATCACCAAATGAATATAGTGATATAACATACTTTTTCTGATTTTTTATACATTTTTGTACCTACTTGTACTTGTATTTTGTTTTCGTAATTTTATAACCTGGGGAGAAATGATTATTTTCCAAAATTGCAATTTTATTAAAGACCTTATTTAGTAATCGTAACCTTTATAAAATATTCGAATGCGAAAGGAAAATTGTTACAACTGCTCATTATTTAGGTATAAATGGAAACTAATTAAGTACATTTAAAACTCAAAATTTATAACATATTAGCATACATATAAAGGGTACACTTACCCCCTGGCCACATTAAGGTAAAATAAAACACTTTTTAACCGGTGGTCACGAGCTCGTGACCAGGGGGTCTGCAAAGACACCGAATCGTCGAGTTAAGATGTACAATATAAATAATACGTGATAAATCCGGTTAAAAGTGTTATTATAGCGTAAATGTGGCCAAGGGAACCGTGAAAACTTAAGACATATCACATTCAGGTACCTCAGTATTTGTTTACTCTGCTGTTTTACGATTTATTAAGTTAAGGACAATTTAGTTTCCAATGCACTTTAAATTTTCCACTAAATTGTTATTTATTTTAAAAACCACTTGTGTTCCACATTTAAAAAATATAGTAAGTAATTTAAATTTTCAAAAATCACTTTTGTTGAACACTTTATCAATTTAGTAAGTCAATTTAAATGATCGTGTTCCTAAGGACCGAATCACTGAAACTGCAATATTGATACTAAACAGTTGGTTATGATGCATTTGCGTGTTTATTATAATTAACTACTTTGATAGCGCATGAATTATCTCTTAATACTTCGTCAAAAGTTGCATTAAAACTTCAAATTACTAATTTATTACTGGTAGTACGGAATAACCATTTTTTTTTGTTGAACTCAATCTCACTTGATGATAAGTGAAGATATGGTCGAAGATGAACGCGCAAGGGCTTTAAAAATATAAAAAAACATACATCCATAACCTCCCGCCTGTCTCCTCTTGGGGTAGGCAGAGACAAGGGAACGCCAATTGCTACGATCCAGACATACCTCTTTCGCTTCCTCCTCGTTCATCAAGCTTTTCATACATGATCGCCGGTTACGGGTTCTTTTGACTAGGCCTTTTTCATAAAAAAAAAAACTTAAATACCCAAACAATCACACCGACTTCATGACCTCAAAGTAAGCAGAGCTTGCGTTATGAGATACCATGCAGCGAACTAGGGAACCTAGAATATAAAACATATATAGGACTTATATTTCCTTGTTCCGTGCGGGAATCGAACCCACGACCTCACGATTGGCGACTAAACCACTGCACCACGGACACTATCGTGCAGTAAAAAGAACTGATTTTTTATAAATATTGATGGCTGGACCGGTTATATTTGGCAGAAGATTTTATAATATGAAGGGTCGTTGCTAGCCAGGTGGACTCTGAAAGGGACATAACACTATGCGGGGCCACTGGGATTAGTCACCTTTTACAAAAGTAAATGGCGGGAAACATGTGTAACGTGGGCAAAAACTATCTGAAATTGATTATATTTTAAGTATAAACAAAATCATAAATTAAATGCAAATTATATGCAATCTTATCATAATACATACATACATAACGTCACGCCTGTATCCCTAAAACACCAGAGGCAGAACACCAGAGGTTACAAGACCATCTGATATCACGTTTGACAAATTTGGAGGCATTATAAAGATGGAGAGAGACTATTGTAGTGACAGGGAGTCAGCCTATCGCCCACAAAAACGCCTTTAAAACCTCTATCCCTAAACTGACTTTTACAGTATGCCCGGGAAGAGAAGCAGCTGGCACATTCTATGATACAATATAAAATTATACAATATAACATAACATTCAAAATAACATACAAGCTACAATATAAAATTGTATCATAATACAATTTTATATTGTAGCTAATCTTATTTTTTATGTATTTGCCTAGATTAATTTTCGAAATTCAAGAACGGCACACCTCAACCATTCTTTTATTCCAGTACTAGCTGTGACCCGCGACTTCGTCCGCGTGGATACCGTTTATTAGAGTTGGATAAATACTATTATTATATCCTCGAAGTTAAAACATACCTTATTCTACGTCAAAGTCGACTCAGTAGTTTAGCTGTGAAAGCGTTACTGATAGATAAACAGACAGAATTACTTCAAAAACTGTTACAACAAAGCAGTGATCCGCAGTTTCACCTAGGTTTTGTGAAAAAGTATAGGTAGGTAGGTATATTACATAGATGATGCCCGCGACTTCGTCTGTATTGAATTAGTATTTCGAGTAGGTTATTTTGTTCTCCAAGGTCCTAACTATCTTTAATAACAAAAATAAAAATGAAGAATCTTCGCCCATATAATATGTATAACTCCTTACCACAAACATAGGTAGGTAACTATATATTAGGTACATTACAAAGGCACATAGCATTATAAACAAATCGGGTGCCAAACAAAGTGCCTTAAATTATAATATTGTCTTAAGTTTTCGCGATAACTATTATGTTTGACTATTAAATAAAACACTTTTAATCGGATTTATCGCGTATATTTACATTTTAAATTTTAACAGTCGCTCGTGACCACGGGGGGTCTGCAAAGACACCGAAACGTCGAGTTAAAATGTAAAATATAAAATACGCCATTAATCCGGTTAAAAAGTGTTTTATTTAATGCCTTCAATTTTACTTAATTCATGCAATATCTTCATTAATTATACTCAGCTTATTGTTATTCTAGGTAAAGCTAAGTAGTTTTTGCGTGAAAAAATAGCAAAAATCCATCCATCCAGCCATTATCAGTGTACATACAATACTACCTATAGTTATGTATGGCTGCTTTTCACTGCCAAACGGCTAAGCCAATATTAATGTAATTTGGTATAGTAGTTAACACATACGTTACTTTTTATTCCGAAGAAATCTACGGTTTCTGACTTCCAAGAGGCAGAAACGATCATGAAATAAACAAAATCTTGATTTCCATTTTATAATGTAACGCTTGTTCCTTCTGTACCTACCTATATTAAATCGCGCAAAAGCTTGCGCTCACCTCCCGCCTTTTTATACCCTACCGCCGCGAGCCGCGTCGAGCGCGGCAACGTTTACGCAAAAATAATCCCTACATCATTCAGTATTCACGCGCGATGGGTTTAATAACGCTAATGCGTATTTCATGTATAAGTTTGGTGTTTCTATACCGATTTCTATGATTCTTTTTTTATTGAATAGGTTTTTTTTTTAATTAGGGATGAGTGAGAGTATTATAAACGTAAGAGTAAACAAATATAATCAGAAAGCTCCGAACTGCTAAGCTATCGGGATTTACATGTGTTATTGTGAGTCAACCATAAAATATAGACATATACTGTTGTAGGATATTTTTTATATAATTTTATGAAGAATATTTCTGTCATACATGATTTCTATGTAGTTTTAACCATTAAGGCTGCACACGCGACGGAAGCTTAAAAAATGAAGTAACTTCTCCCGTTTTTCCAACATTTCCCTTCACTGCTCTGCTTCTATTGATTGTAGCGTGATAATAAGTATACTATAACCTGCCTAGGAGTATGAAAAATAATTTTACCAAGTTTCGTTAAAATCCGTCGAGTAGTTTTTGTTTCTATAAGGAACATACAGACAGACAGACAGACAAAAATTTTACTGATTGCATTTTTGGCATCAGTATCGACACTAAACACCCCCTGATAGTTATTTTGAAAAAATATTTCATGTACAGAATTGACCTCTCTACAGATTTATTATAAGTATAGATAGAAGATAGATATAGATAGATAGATGGTATGCAATTTATGGGACACGTCGTATAAAAATGGGCTGATGATTTTTTCGTGACAACATTTTTGCCTTATGGTGCGAGACGGGCTATTTTGTTTACCATGATTTCAGTGCAACTAGGTCTTGTTTGTGACACGTACTTAGATTTCATTGTTTGTTTGTTTGTTTTTTATACGCACAATATCATCTTTTTTTCAAGAGCATTCGTTCTCAAAGTCGTTATTAAAGCAGTAATTACATCCCATCACTATGGCGTAAAGTTATACGCATAACCCTTCGCTTAATTTTTTTCTTTAATATAATTTTATTTGTATACCAGAACATTCTAGCTAATTTACAACGGTAATTTTTTTTTTTTTTTTATAAGTGACTAAACCCGCGTTTGACCTCAATCTCACCTGATGGTAAGTGAAGATGAGGTCGAAGATGAAAGCACACGGGTTTAGGAAGGATTTAGTAAATTATGAATGATTTAGTAAATTATGAATGTGTTACTACTGAAATACTAAGTCATAATTTGTAAATCTCAGTCACTTTCAAGGGTAAAACGAAACGTTAGGTGTTGAAACTATAACCGCACCATGCTACAGCGCAAATATAATAAGCATGTAGCAATTATTGTAATCCCCTCCCTAACTAATATGCATGATGTGTGCGGGGCTTCTCGTAATCATGTAGCTCTATTGTTTGTTAAGACTATTTAAACAGGCCAAACGTCACAAAATAACCAGTCACAACATAAACATAATTACACATCTCAGAATAGGTAGGTATGTACGTATCTACATATTAAATCCATGTTCATGTTATCAACATTGAAATAACTATAACATAACAGGTGATAATTTCTTGCAAACTTACTTAAAACATTTAACAAAATGAGATTTTAATGAGTTCAAGGACTTACAAAATAAATAACATGTAAACATTTTATTACAAGTACTTAGGTAGGTACTTACTCATAGCGAGTGATAAATCAATGTGTACTTTTAATAGTAAGTTTTTTTTCGATTTGGATTTGGCACCTAGTAGAGTTCTCTGTATTGTGAGAAGGATAAATGTTATTACGAAAGAAGAGAAGGACTGTTGGCCCGAAGGCTAGCAGCCATAGATTTCCTTGACAATGTGGAAAGACTCTCTCAGCTGAACTGAGCATACCCACTAAACATCCTAAACAAGGTTGCCTGGAAGAGATCCTTGATAGATGATAAGGCCGCCTATTGTGCACTGTACCTAAAATTTTGTATCAACATTATTTGTAACTCGATGTATACAATGAAGAATAAATAAATAAATAAACATCCCTCCTTGTTACAACACCAATCCATCAATGGTAGAGCAAGGACTGCATACCGGTATGAATTTCTGTACATTTTTTTTCTGTATGACGTCATGCCGTAAAATTAGGTGTATTTAAAAATAACAGTACAGGAATTCATACTCATTTTTCATACAGATTTTATGAAATCCTATCTATGCAATAGAATGCAAAGAGTTGATATTAATGGAAAGAGATCATCGGGATCAGCAGTACATATGGGAGTGCCCCAGGGATCGATTCTTGGGCCTTTCTTATTCTTAGTTTATATAAATGATTTGCCGTTTGTGGTAAAAGACAAGTGTGAGGTCATATTGTTTGCTGATGATACCTCTTTTCTTTTTAAAGTGAGTAGGCAATTGAAGCATTGCTTTTAAGTAAACAATTGTATTGAAATTGTGGAAAATTGGTTTTCAGCCAATAACCTGCTCCTCAATGAAAATAAAACTAAATTTTTAAAATTCTCATTGCCTAATGTCCGGCATGTAAATACTAATTTAATTGTAAAAGGACAAGAATTGAGCCCTGTAAATTCAACAATGTTCCTTGGCATAACCCTAGACGCTCAACTACAGTGGGGACCACACATAGAAAGGTTGGCGAAGAGACTTAGTTCTGCAGCATATGCCGTCAAAAAGATGCGAAATATTTCTAATGAAGCTACTGCGCGATTGGTTTATTTTGGTTATTTTCATAGCTTAATGACATACGGCATTCTCCTGTGGGGAAATGCCGCCGATATTAAAACTATCTTTGTGCTGCAGAAACGGGCTATTCGCGCAATCTACAAACTTAATTCCAGAGCGACGCTTAGAAATAAGTTTAAGGAAATAAATATTCTTACGTTTGCGTCACAATATATCTTTGAAAATCTGATGTTTGTAAAAAAGAACTTAAACATGTTCCGTAGAAAATGTGACTTACATAATGTTAATACTAGAAATAAGTATAAGCTAGCCGGCTATGATAGTAGACTTCATAAAGTCACTAAATCATTTATGGGTCAATGCATACGTTTTTATAATAAGGTTCCCACAAATATTCAAGACTTACCACTTGATAAATTTAAAGAAACTATTAAACAAAAATTGTGTAATAAAGGCTTTTATACAATATCTGAATATATGGACGATAAAAGTCCTTGGTTGTAATTGTTTTTCTAAAGTGCTCAATCTCCAACTCCACCTTCAACTCCATCTCCATCTCCAACTCCATCTCCAACTCCATCTCCATCTCCATCTCCATCTCCAACTCCATCTCCAACTCCATCTCCTTCTTATCCAACGCCATCTACATCTCCTTCTTGTCCATACAACAGCAAGAACGTCATTCTCCCTCAGGCGGCATGGCTAGCGGTAGCGTCGGGTGTCGGGTCACCCTCTTCCCTAAAATATGGTTGAGGAGGGTGATGGCTGGTGCTTGCGTTATACTCGTGAACGGGTGCTGCTAGCGGTGCCAGGTCGTTTTGCTGATGACTTTATGACTTTTTTTGAACTTGACTCTGACTTCCCCATTTCCGTGTCCACGTCCTGTCTATGTCCACGAATATCCTCATCTCCATCCACATTATCTGTTTTCTCTCTCACCTCTATCTCTACGTCTATCTCTGCTTCTATCTTTGCCTCTATATCTATGTCTACGTTTCTCTCTAGTACTTGATTGCCTATTGTATAAATATAATAAGTAGTAGACTCCAGAAGATCAACTCGTTCATGGGTCAATGTGTACGCTTCATTTTATAATAAAATCCTAAAATATTTAAGATTAACCTATTAACCCTTCGATAGATTTAAGGTTACATAAGTGTTATGTGAAAAGTTTTACTTTAAGATATCCGGATGCAAGAAATTGGGATTCCCTGGCTGTAAATTTTTACTATGTATTATTTTTCTCTTATTTTTAAAAGATGATTGCTGTTGAGTTTCTTGCCACTTCTTCTCCGGTATTAATATTAATATTGATATTAAAATTTTATTTTTAAATAACCGTAGAATGTTCGATAGTTTAGTTGAAGCCTAGAGTAGGGACATGCTGACCTATACATTTTGGTACAGAAATTAATCCGGTATTCATTATTTGGGTAATGATATGATTAAGTTAGATTTTAATAACTTGTACAGGTATTGTGTTTGATGAAGCAGTACACTAATAAGGGTACTGAAATTTTACTAGTACTATTTAAAAAAAATATACCGATATGCAGCCCCTGGAGTGTATTAGTCGATGTCGACCGATAGATTTTACTAGACCAATCCGATCAGAAACAACCGACGTTGGCGTCGATTGATTGGTGTGGTAAAACCCTTAAAGAGTCTTTTTAAGGGCCAAGGATCGTCGCTGGAGTGACAGCCAATCGGTGATAGAGGCAGGCGCGCTCGCAGACTCACATTTGTGGGGGGGGTCTCAACAAAATGTTTAATCACAAATTTCTTTTTCTAGCTATAACCTCTTTTCAACAGTTCATCTTTTCAAGATTTTGGGGGTGTCATGTCCCCTGTGATCCCCCCCCCCCTCTGGGACCGCACCTGGATAGAGGCAGCACAGTAATCGTAAGTACGAACTTAAGTATGTATGTGAAATCAATTATTCGGAATTATTAACAAGCGCTCGGTAATAAACGTAAACTTAAAAATCTAAGTTTTTTTGCATAGCACAAGTTTCATCAAACTTTTCATTGTATCTCTGTTTACAGGGTGAAACAAAGTTGTAGTAAGCAGAAATATCTGTTTCATACGTTTAGTTTACTTACACGTTTACAACAGTTATGCAAACGTAAGACTGTTGTCGACCCAAATCATATTACCATAAGGTTGATGTGTTTTATTCGAAAATTATTTATTTATTTATTTATTTATTTATTTATTTTAGGAAGACAATCAGTTAATTACAATAGTATAGAACACGAATTAGTTATGTGATAACCATTTACAAGTCTCCACAAGTAAAAAACATAATTAAGCATACAAACAATACAAAAATCATTATTGAACCGTAAGTTATACAAGACCAAATATAAAGTCTTAATTCTGAAACAATACTTGATTTCTATAACTATATATGTAATACATTTCATCAATACATACACTATCAAAAACATTACAGTGAAATGCCAAATATCAGTTCATTGAGAATACTAACCTAATGTTTATTAAATAATAAACTAGAGCTAAACGTTTTGTGGAAAAGACATAATCATGTTGGCCTGTTTATGTTAAAAAAGGTATTTGATAATTGCCTCTTTGTAGATGCAATCGTGGTACTAAAGAGATCAATACTCGCATTATTCTGCCTATTCAGATTATTAAAAGTTTGTGATGCACGGTACAAGTAGGTATTCTGGCGGTAGTTGGTATCAACGGACGGAAGATAAAACAGGGGACTGTTGCGGAATGTTCTAGTTGGTACATAAAATAGTATTCTTTTTAAAAGATCAGGACAATCTACATTTGAATTGAGAATCTTTTTGAGGTAAATTAAATCAGCAATTTTACGCCGAGCCTCCAGGGGCAAGATGTGATGTTTAGCGCATCGTTTCAAATAATCATTTTCTTTAGACAAACAGCGAAAGTTAATGAAACGGAGAAACTTACGTTGTACTCGTTCGATCCGCTCGATATGAACTCTGTACATAGGGTTCCATATCTGTGAAGCATATTCTAAATGAGAGCGAACATAAGCGGTATAAAGGATTTTGAAGGTTTTTATATTTTTAAAATCTTTTGCCGACCTCAAGATGAATCCCAGTGACTTAAGAGCTTTTTTTACTATTGCTGAGGTATGACTCTGGAACATAAGTTTAGAGTCATGCCAAACACCCAAATCTTTAATTTCAGAGACACGGTTAAGTGGCTGATTGTTTAACTTATAATTAAATGAGATAGGATTATTTTTACGGCTAAAGGTAAGAATTGCACATTTGTTGACATTGAGGTCTAGTTTAAATTTTGAACAATAACTAACAAGCCTGTCAAGGTCCTGTTGTAATAGATGACAATCGTCCGAATTTTCAATACATTTTAGTATTTTCATGTCATCAGCGAAGCTAATTAAGGTCGAATTTATAAAACAACAATCTATATCAGACACAAAAATTAAAAATAATAACGGCCCGAGCAATGACCCCTGGGGAACGCCGCTGGGAGCTGTCATCCACTTGGACATATAATTTTCCAAAACTACAGCCTGAGACCTGTTAGTGATGTATGATGAAAACCACCTCAGAAGGTCACCCCTAATGCCGGCATTTTGCAACTTGTCAATTAGGATGAGATGATCTATCCTATCAAAACATTTTTTATAATCAGTGTAAATTATGTCAACTTGATTGCGCTTGTGCATTGACTCTGAAACAAGTTCATTCATAAGTAAAAGATTACTCACAGTGGACCTCCCCCTAACAAACCCATGTTGTGAGGGTGGCAACGAGCTACTAAGTGAAGCGTATAAATGTTCATAAACAGTCTTTTCCAATGTTTTGGCGATAACACATAACTTGGATATAGGACGATAGTTATGAACTGAGTTTTTATCCCCGTTTTTGAAAATAGGAGTAATAAAGGCCTTCTTCCATATCGCCGGTACCGAGCCCTCTTTAATGGATTTATTAAAAATAATCTCGAGCGGTACAGATAGCTGGTCAGCGCATTCAATTAACAATATCGGCGGAATAGCATCAGGACCAGCTGATTTAAATTTGTCTAACTTCTGTAGTTTAGACCTGATTGAAGATCTAGTAATATAAAATGTATTAATATCACAATCTATTGTAGATTTATACTGATTATAATCATAAGTATTAGTGGAAGATAAGTCTGGGTGTAGAAATTGAGCATGAAAAAAATCAGCAAAGAAGTTGCAAATATCAGCCCCTGTATTAGCAGTATTATTATTATACGTCATACTTTTTGGTATGGAAGTTTTATTTGATTTATAAAAGCTCCAAAATGCCTTAGGGTTCGATTTAATTGAGTTTTCCACACTTTGAATATAACATTTATAGCATTCTCGCTCAAGCAACTCTGCTCGATTCCGTAGTGTTACCATCGATTGTTTATCAGACAATTGACCATACTTCTTAAACTTTCGAAAATACTTATATTTCTCCTTGAGAATATTTATGAGAGCTGCAGAGAACCAAGGAGGAAAACTTTTCTTTCGAATGTATTTTTTAGGAACGTACTTATCACAAAGCCTATACAGCGTTTCATAAAAGAAACCAACCGACTCCTCGACAGTCATACAATGTAATTTATTTTCCCAGTCAATACTTTCTAAGTCATTTTTAAACATGCTGAAGTCCGCTCGATAGAAGCAGAACTTCATTCTTGGTGCAGGTTTTAAGCATTCCGTGGGCTCTAAACAATCGATAGAAACACTGAGTGCATTATGATATGGGTCTAAAGGTACTAAAGGACTCGAGTTATTGTCAATAGAAACATCAAAATTACTTAATGCCAAGTCAAGTATTCTGCCGTGTTGGTTGGTTACATGGTTGTATTGATTAAGGTTTAATAGGTTTAATGTGTCGATAAGGTCAATTTCATTATTACAAAGAGAGTCCAGGTTGCTTGGGTCTAAGTACTTACCATCTGGCGATGAGCACCAATTAATTGAACTCATATTGAAGTCTCCAACTATTAAAAAATGATCATTAGGGTTTGCAATAGTAATTTGTTGTAACTTCAACAAAAAGTTCGTCAGTTGATTGGAGAAATTGAGACCCATGTTTTCATTACACAAATAAATGACACAAACATGAAGCAATCTCTTGCCTACCCGAATAGAAACCCATAGGTCCTCAGCAGTCGAGCACCAATCGGAGCGAGAAAGTGCACAAAGTTCCTTTCGAATCGCAATCAAAACACCACCACCTCTAGTCTGCCCTGTGACGTCATACCTGCGATCGCGTCGCCAAACACTATACCTATCATCGAAGATCTCCGAGTCTGATATGTTTTCATTGAGCCAGGTCTCAGTTAATGCTATCAAATCATAGTTATCTAATGCAAGGTTACGATAAAAACCCGACGTTTTTGTTCTCAGGCCACGAACGTTTTGATAGTAACCGGTTAAATTAGTAGCCATTTCTGAGAACACCAATAACATACATAAATACTAAATAAAATGTTTCTTTTAACAGCAACGGTGTCCTTATAAGAACAATGTTTGTAACGACAAGGACGAAACATATGTAAGGTACTTTTAATGAAAGAGACGGATGCGAGAAACAGAGCTATACAATTATTCGAAAGAAGCGAACGCAGCGGCGAATGAATGCGAGCACTAATAGCGATAGTTCCACGATTAGTTTGCTTAGGCAGGTGATCTTGTATTGCGTTAATGTGATAATAGAATGTAAACATCGTATGATAGAGTAAATGTATTATTGAAGTATTTTCAGAACAAAAAAGCTTTATTTTCAGAACAGTGTTGGCAGTTTTATAGCTAAAGTGAGATACATAACGAAGGCTAAGCCATAAAGAAATATAAATAAGTACATAGGTTATGGTTAAGAATATTATAAGTAGCGTTTTAAATAAACTATTTTTGCTTATAAGTAAACAAAAACGAGAACAAGAACAAAGACAGTTTTTAATAAATGGATAGCAATGGGCCCCTCGTCGGTGCGTAAGCAATTTATATATAATGTACAGTTTAGGTATGGGCTTTGAAATGTTTAAATAACAATAGATTAGGCAATTTTGTTTAAATCCTGCTCTTTTAAAATAATAAATACAGGTGAGGTATTATTATGAATAAAGTTTAATTGTTTGCTTCCAGAGTAAGTAAAATCATTGTGCCTGCTATAGAAACAAAAAAAATCTGCTTACGACTTAACTTTCACCAAGTATTATTTCTTTGTTGTAGGTATTGGTTATACCTTAAGTTAGAGGTATATGTACCTAATCTCTCTACTTTCCTCGATTCTAAATAAAAAAACATTTTAGAGCAGCCAAATGGTCAAGGCTAATTATCATAACGATGATGTAGCGACGCATGCAAATAAACTACAAGTGAAACCAAAAAGGATATAATCACTACGTTCTAAGACGTCGGTTGCTAGCTATTCTAGAAACAACCTTATTTCAATGAGTCAGGATATAGAATCCCAATGAAAAAGATGCGGTCTTTTACCGGCAAGGTTTGTGTCTGACTGAACACTGAGTGAAATCAGTAGCCGCCGAATGCGCACAGTACGTGTCTATGAAAACAATTCTTTGATTCAATCCATAAACAGTTTACAGCACACGCGAAGGTTTGAACGTTTCCTGAAAATTATAAAATAGAAATTCACATTGAAGACTTCAAATCCTGTGATTAAGTCGTAATTTGTTGGTTTTGTTTCTTTTATTTAGCTAATACTGATTATATTTATTAGATACTTAATATTGTATTTAGTCTTCACGATAATAATTAAGATAATTAAGCTTTATCTGCCCTAGACTCGAATCGATTGAAATAAATAAGAGCCACCCACAGTTCAGCGGAGCCAAGCTGATCCGAAATTACTACGAATTAATTTGTTATTTATTGATTTATTTATTGTTAGTTATGTCTTAAGATAAAAGTTATGGATTAAAAACTAAATTGAATGTGAAAATCCGTTCATCATTTATGATCAAATTATTTGTCATTGTTCTTTGGTTTACGTAGCTATTCTACGGAAATAAAAGAAGAAAATTTATTGGATTTTTTATTAATAACTCTTATTTATAGTTGTTACACAAAAAAATCTTATACTTAGTCTTAACAGGTGACATTAAAATTACCTATTTAAATATTTATGCACGTATTTTATCAGGATCAGTTACATAAATACATTTTCAACACACTTGCTCGTAAAGTGAGCGTTATTCTATTGAATTTAGAACTATAAACTGGGCTATAAGTCACGCGTGCATAATATATTATACCCTAGTGCATAATATAATGAATCCTACAAAGTTGAATTGTACCTTTGTGTAAATTAAATGCGAGTAAACAGAGCATATTTTATTGATCCGGGTTATACATTCAATTTTTTCAGAAACAACAAAGAGGTTTTATACCACTTCAAATCCATATACATTTTTAAATGTTTACGCCTTATATTAGTTAAACAAAACTGTTTATCAAACAAATTATTCACAATTTACAATAATTTGTTACAAAATATTAAAATATTTGGATTTACCACTCCAAATATTTTCATGTAAAATAGGCTGTATATGCTATACAGCCATTGACACATTTGGCGGAAAAAAAAAACCTACGCGCATGCGCGAAGTTCGGCGCCATTTTTCAATCACAATTCACAGCTTTGTTATCAAGTGTGTTTGTTATTTTATCACCACGTATGTCTGTCTTTTACTCACAAGTGTGTTGAAAAACGTCATATATAACTCGTGAGCGTTGCTAATTACAGTCTCGGCTCATTATTAAGCCCTCGCCTGCGGCTCGGGCTCAAATCACAGCCTCGACTGTAATTAGCAACTTCGCTCACTTGTTACATAATATACTATTTTCATGTAAACTAAAGACAAAAAGAAATATAATCTCAAACAAAACAATTTACATGCACAAAAATCTTTCCATTCTTTTATACTTGAAATAAGTATAATATTTAGAAGCTAATAAAGTTCTTTTTTTATTAATCAATAAAAAGCAACTATTCTCTGATAGTAAGTTTAGTTCTTATGAATTATAAGTTTTTAACTTATACAATTTGTTATAATTATTATGGCACACTTATTTGTAACAATATTCCCAGTTAAGTTGCATTAAAATCGTAGTGATTAGAAAACATTGGAATAAAAGTGTCTTTACAAAAGTAGTATCAAAATAACAGTAAATCAGTTTGCATGGTCACGTCACGTCAAATAGGTTAGCCATCGAAAATATAATTTCAACTAGGTACGACTCTATGGATTCAAAAATTATTTTTATTTCCTTTGAATTCACACACTCGTTTAAATATTTATATTTACAATACAGTAATCATTTTACGGAATCTTTACCTTTAGTCATAAAATTAATTTTTGAGTAATACCGCCATTATTGTTAGAGGTAGGTATAGAAAATAAAAAATATTAAAAGTTACGAGACATTTTAGATTCTCGGGACCAAACATTGTATTTTTATTTGTTTTTAATAATTCTTATTTGAATTTTGGATTCTCAGCTTTATTTTTGGACAGAACCTAGGCTGATTAGTTTTATAATATCTTAATATCTTGAAAACGGCTGCTTATATTTAAATTATATTATAAATTAAATAAAAAAACGCCTCACAACTAACATAACAAAAACTAGCCTAGTATTTACATTTAGTTATATAAATCAGTTCTGTACATCAGGTACATAGGATATCTTCTTATCAGTTACACGGGTAGACACTTGGGAAACCCGGGAGATTCTGAATATAGCAGATAAATCCATTTGTTTATACTAAAATTTGTTATTGTACACTTTCACGATTCGAACATACTAAATTAACACTAATAGTTTGAGTCGAGGCTTAATAGCCTTATAAATATGTAGGTACACATATATACGACTCGAAAGTCTCGATACCACGAACTTAAAAAACACTTTAATGATTTTTCCTAAATATAATATGTCTATAATATAGGTAGGTCATTTAACTGTGACTTAGGAGTACTTAGGAGTATATTGCTTCCATGCTTGGACTAGGAGCAAAACAATAACATAGAATGTGCCAGCTGCTTCTCTTCCCGGGCATACTGTAAAAGTCAGTTAAGGTACAGAGGATATATTGGTGTTTTTGCGGGCGATAGGTTGACCACCTGTCACTGCAATAGTCTCTCTCCATCATTTTAATATCTCCAAATTTGTCAAATGTGACATCAGATGGTTTTATAGCCTCTGGTGTTCTACCTACATAGGCATAGGTACAGGGTGAAGCTATGTATGAACTTAGGAGTATAACATTTAAATGACACATACTTTAGACGTGCTTAAAGCCAAGTTTGACTTAAATATCCACTGGTTAAGTGACAATAAACTGTCTCTTCAGGAAAACTCTCCCAGATTTATGCGTATCCTTCAAAACAGTGTTATTTGGGGAGAAACTACATGTAGCAGTCATAGTATATTTTCTTCATCACCACTTAGTTTCCCCCTTTCTTCAATGAGTTTATACTTAACTCACGAATGTATGGGTCATACTATGAATACGGAAGTTTCTCTTCACGAAAATATGGCTGGCTTCATTTTGCATTAATTAAGAACCATTTGATCTTAAGTTTCAACCATTAAGGCAGCTTAATGGCTGACACTGTGCCTTAATGTTGGTTTAATGCTCAATTCTTTGTCCTTAGGAAGAAACCACGCGACGATTACTGCGCCTGCAAAATAAAATAAGCAAATTTGTAATGAATGAAATTGGTGTGAGTAAAATCAAGATTTTTTGTCTTGATTGATGAATTTTTATTCCTAAGTCATCTTGGACCTCATCTACATTTACCATCTGGTGAGATTGAGGTCAAATGTGGGGTGTAAAGGAAGAAAAAAACGACCCAACATTTTCCAATTCTGGGTGTCACAAAGCCTAATATTTTTTTTTAATCATGACAAAATGGTATTTTGTTTTAAATAGGCTAAGCATGTGTTATGTTTCTTCTAAGTGAGTACAAAATAAAAAAAAAATCAAAATTATTGAAGCCCTAATTAACTTTTAATTGCGTTTAATAGATTTAATAGTAGGGCAACATCAGCTGATACGTTTATGGCTAACCCGGGCGCCAGACTTAGCTTTAAAGATTTGCAAAAATCTTTGACGACTTTGCAAAGTCATTTGAACACATATTGACGTAACCTGCCAGACTTGCTTCGCAAACACTTTTCTCCACAGTATACTAGTAGACCACAAACAAGATGGACAACGATTTTGTAGACTCAGTTAGCCTGTATTATTTGTGTGCATGTAATTATATTTTTTTTATTTGTTATTTTTCGGGTTCCTTGTACATAGTTGCCCCTGTAACAACTCTACAAATTCCAGAACGCAGTCGCTGCCCCAGTCCATCATATCTCCGCATGCAGTGTAACATGCACACAACCGTCCCGCTCGACAACGCTCGAGCAACTGGATACTGAACAAGTGTGGCAAGTCACGCAAACAATTGCACACATTCAACTTTGAACGCTTTGATGTGTGGAAAAAGACCGACACCGGATGGCAAAGTGCAAAGCTTTGTGCAAACGTTGAATACATATGCAAAGTCCAGCGCCACACATTTGTGCAAACATTTGTTCAAACATTTGTTCAAACATTTGAAGTTAAGTCTGGCGCCGGCCTTACAATCTACCGCACCAAATTGGGCCTTGAATGTACTTTTAACTCTCGGTATTTCTACAATTATATTGTCTGGTTATATCCAGTTATAATCTGGTTGTCTGGCAGAAATCGCTTGCTAGCGATAAGACCTAAAGTAAAATAATTTTATTTCCTGTTGTACATATATGTATTTTGTAAATATGCAATAAAGTGTAAATAAATAAAATAAATAAATAAACTTACTTAACAGCAGCACCGCCCATACGTAGAAGGTGGCCTGACAGTTGACAGACAAGAGTGGACCGATCACGTTTACTCCAACGAAGGCACTCGACCTTCCGATCATGATGGACAGGCAAGATGCCATACCCCTGTGAACAATTAGTTAAACATACTTTTATATAGATTGAATAGCCTTTTGAAGAAATTTATTAAGAAAACTTTTTTAGAAACATTCAATGTGTAATTTTCAATCAAAAGGCAGCTATTTTGATAGCTCTATTAAACACCGCAAACATTATCTAGTACTTAGATTCTTTAAAAAAATGTTTATATATAAAACACTTTTTAACCGGATTTATCATAAATAATTTACATTTTAACTTGACATTTCGATGCAAAAATACCTGTGGACATGAGCGATTGATTAAGAATCGTAAAAACTGTAGACAACATTATATTGTGCTTTTTCTTAAAGCTATTAATGCTTTGATGCAAAGCATTAATAAACAAGTTTTAAAAAATCCTTCGTCACTAGGAAATGTAGAGATAAAGGTTTGTAATACTATATACTATAGTACAATTAACAAATGTCTTAAACTCACCTCAAAGGAGTAGGATACAGCTCCACAAAGTAGACACTCAAAATGCCCATCGACAGAGCACACATGAGGAAGAAGAAGAAGAAGATCGCCCCAGCGATAGGAATCGCGATGACATTGAGCAGGATCGCAGAAGCGGCAGAAGCTGTCATGATGCCCATGATAGCCAGCCTCTTGCGAGCCCCGGCAGTCAAGGAAAGTACCAGGTTAGCAGAGCTGGCCAGAGCTCCGTAGGTCATAGCGGAGAGAAGCGTTGTTTCTTGTATAGTATCGTTGCAGGTTTCCAGAAGCTGAAATGTTTGTTATTTCAAAATACATGTAAAAAGAATAGTTCACGTAGAGTAAGAAAGAGTAGCATGAAGAATAGTAATTATTACCATAGAGCCACAAAACCCTACAGAACCCCAAATTAGCAGGTCAAAATAGACGACTAATTCAAATAGTCGTATAATAAGTAGTCGTAATAAAGTCTTCTATCTTATACCTATCATTGCTTTGTAGATGTCTTGCTCTGGCATTGTTTTATAAAGAGTCGGTTTTTATATCGAACATGGTGAATATCCTCTAACATTAGCCTCATTGTACTTTGCCATACCTAAGTGAATTTGTAGTTAAGTGGGTTCAATACATAACGTACATACATAACCTCACGCCCGTATCCCTTATGGGGTAGGCAGAACACCAGAGGTTACAAGACCATCTGATGTCACGTTTGACAAATTTGGAGGTATTATAAAGATGGACTATTGTAGTAACAGGGGGTCAGCCAATCGCCCAAAAAAACGCCTTTAAAACCTCTGTCCCTTAGTTTTTACAGTATGCCCGGGAAGAAAAGCAGCTGGTACATGCTATGTTTTTCTTTCGCTCCCAGTCCAGCATGAAAGTGGGTTCAATATGATGTATAATAGTAAGCAATCAATTCTAGTTTATCATTTGAAGTTCACGAATCTAAAGATCAGAATATGAGTTATATTATGACTGATAAAACACATGAAAAACTTACCGCTGTGCTATTTTGAACGGGAGTGAAATCATCAACAGACACGGACATGACGGTGCACAGGTTCATGCCGTCGCCCGCGCCGACCTCCAGCACGGAGAACAGATTGTTCATGATGTATGGAAGCCACATGATGAAGCCGCTGCCGCTGTCACAAGCGGAATTGACATTTGAGATAGAGTCCTTTTTATGAAAGAAGTCCCGCGATTTGCGCAATAATACACCCTATGTGTTTGACATAAGAGCAATGCACGGGACATTTTTTTATGAAAACGACTATACGGACAAAGTGTATAAAGTAGCTTAATTTTTTTAAATCAGGGAGATATGAGAAATTTTTTGTTTCCTCTAAAAGTTGACAGGGTATTTGCCACATTGTTCAAAAGTTGTGTCAATTTATTTGTTTTATGGGCGGTAAAGTGCCTTTGAAATCTTGCCAGTGGCTTTTACCCCAAAGTAAGCTTACTAGTGGCAACGCAGCGGTACTTGGGGATATCCTAATACAGGTTTAATTTTAATTAGCGCATCACCTCTCCACATAAATCCCAACAACATTTGTTCTACAACTTATTAAAATTAATATTTTTTTAAATTTTAGTTTTCCCATACAAAACGTTAATAGCCTCGGTTTTGAGGCGTAACTCTATTTGCTCTGAGCGTAGGTATGCCACGCAGATTGCGTACTAAAATATCGCTTCAAAATAATAGAAGGCACTTCTTAAAAAATGTAGAGTTAGGAGAAAATCACTACATTTTGTAAGAAACACTTTTATTTTTGTGTTATTTATCAAGATTTGTAAAAAATCGTAAAACAAATGTTGTTGAAATTGATGTGCAGAAGCAGCCTGCAAATGGTGACGCGCTAATTAAAACACTGTATGCAAACATAACCAGTTTATAAAAGTACTTTTCCTAAACTAGAGTGGCGAAACCAGGACCTCTCAGCCACATCCGAAAACTCGACCACGGCGCCCCGGAGAGCGTCAAGATAGTAAAGACATTGGCCGTGATTTATAAAATAAAGACTTATCATTCATCATTAATTTAGCTGCAAATGAAGTAGTCGCATAAGAAACTTACGTCATATAGATGACAATGACCAGGTAGAAGAGCTTCAACGTCTTCGACAGCAAGGGTGCCCGGAAGAGAACCACCGTTTGCTGCCACATGGACTTGAAGAGAGATCTTTTATGATCTGTGGACTGGTCTTCTTCATCTACTATCAGCTTCTGGACCTGTGGAAGGTAAGATTTATCTATACTAATGCAATGAAGCTCAATGGTTTGTTTATTTGAACCTCTGAAACTAAGTCCTGGGTTCGAATCCCGCCGCCGCCGGGATTCGAACCCAGGACCTCTGGCATAGAAGGCAAAATTACGTAGAACGTATTTAAATTTAATGTTTCAAGGTGTAATTTGGTAATCACCATTGCCTGTTTTGGCAACATTACCCTAAACTACGGTAATAACACAAAATATGTACGTAATGACTCTTTCGTATTACGAATTATAATTTTTGATGAACTCTACCTAGAGACATAGATAACTATAAGTTAGTTTTACCTAATTAACTGTAGGCACTTAATTAAAAATATGAAGGTACCAATAATAAGAATCCAAAAATAATTTCTCGCTCCGCCGGACCGCGACAAGTGTAAAGGGATAAGATATACTTCATTATGTATGTGAGATATTACCGTGAAACTTTTTATACAAACACTAGCCACCGCGCGCGGTTTTACCCGCGTAACTTTTGATCCCATAGGAATTTCGGGATAAAATATAGCCTATAACCTTCCTCAAGAGTTAAAATATCAAATGCAAAAATAATTTTTCAAATCCCATTTGAAGTTTCTGAGATTAGCGCGTTCAAACAAACAAAAAGACAAACTCTTCAGCTTTATATATTAGTATAGATACTGGGCCGAAGGAACTTTCCTCTATGTTTATCAAAAGTTTTTTAGTGTTTGAATGCTTAGCTAGCGGGAATGGTTGTGGAAATTTATAAATACTATCAAGGATCCTACTGGACAACAACTTACACGACTTGTTAAGTTATGAAATTGTCAACCAAACATATTTTGTATTCATTCAAAAAGGACTTTAAAAAGTATCCTTTCCAATTTCCAAAAGCTGATACAAAAATGTGTTCTTGCCGTACTGTCTACAGCTTCAACTCCTTTGGGTAATCGCCCCGAGATCTTCTCTAGACTGGTGCAAATCGTACTAAAATTTAGTTTCAAAGATTACCTTTAGCATACAGATGCGACAGACAGAAGTTACATTTTTAAGATTTAGAGATATAATTATTAGAAGATGACAAAATAAAGCAAAGAACTTACTGGAAAGCTACTGGGTTTCTCCCCGGTGTTCCAAGCGTATATCTTTCTCAAGACCTCTAAAGCGTCATCGTAACGTCCTCTAGAAGCTAAGAACTTAGGACTCTCGTAGAAGACCTGGAGTAGACATGCAGTTACCCCACAGGGCATGGCCAGGACTAGGGTCAGAAGTCGCCAAGGACGGTACGTGATGTTCAGGAAACTTATGGGGTATGCGAACTTCAGAGGTAGAATTGGATATGCAAAAACTGAAACAGAAATTATACGTTTATGTTAGACTTGAGAATATTTTTGCATCCAAGGTAGAGATTAGTTTTTAATTTTCTAGTGACTAGATTCTTGAGCAATAAAGATATTAACTGAATTGTGGTAACTATAAGTTTTGGCCTTTTGGAAAGTGTTTCTTAGATTTTCCTGACAGATAATAAACAAGTGCGAATCAAACTCGTGCAGAGTTCAGTTGAACAAACATGATCCTAGGTCAAGTTTCAGGATCCTGGAAGTATGATTAAGTTATAAGGTTAAGTTATCAAGCTGAAACCCGAGCGGAGCTTGGTACTACAGCTAGTACTAGTATGAACTTATGTTTAAACCTTGCTCTCTATAATAAGAAACGTATTTCCCAATTGCGTCAGCTCACGTAAACTGTGTTTGCTTTCAGATTGCAGTTCTTTTGCCTCGTGTTTGTTGGATATCTTATCAATGATGTTTACGCTACTATTAATATGGAAAGAAACAATATCCGCTTGTTTTTGTTATCCTTCAAGTTTTCTAATGTTTATTAAGATTATGTGCTATCAGCCGCTATCCATATTCAGCCAGGTGGCACACATTTGGTTTATTGCCTTAATCCTTCGCGTTACACAGAGGAAATATTGATTGTCCTATACAGTAGGTTTCTTGAATATTGCTGTGATGATATCCGTTAAAAACTGAATATTTAATTTATTTATCAACAATAAACTATTAATATAAATTTCCTTGTTCATGTTATTGTTTTTGATAGTGATTTAATATCTATTATCTTTTACATATAGTACAGAGTTGTTACAGATTGAAGGAAAGTTTTATTCTAATGTCAATAGATTCGTTGTTTTTTTTTACATTGTACGTGATTCATGTAGATGCGTCGGCGCCGTTGGGTATATAAACATAACCATATGGAATTACTATTATCAATCCAAATGAAATCCATTATGAAATCAAATCAACATTTAAGTCAGTCGTTCCTCTCAGCAAAACTTTGAGCAATGAGGGTTCGGTTAATTTTGAAATAATTTGTATTCATTGATTTTTTACAATAGATATTATGTAAATATCCACGACTGAGCTGCGCATTAGTCAATCAACTGGTTTATAAAATAAATATCGGTGACTGACCTGCAGAAGCAGCTTGCGAGCACATGAGCGCGCATGTGCAGAGCAGCATGACGCGGCCGCGCGCGCGCGCCGAGCAGCTCTCGCCCAGCAGCGTGTATGCGCCCGAGTTTGTCGCTGACGTGCTGGAAATGTAGGCGATCAATATAAAGGCACAGTGGGTTGGTGTATGAAAGCCGTACTGAACCTGGATAAGCATTTCGTAAAAGGTGACTAACGGGGTTAACCCTCTTTGGGTCCGCATGGCTAGCGACCACCCTTCATATAATATCTGCGGTAAAATATTACTACTCTAGTGGTTATGTCTATCGGTGATGTGATTACATATTTGAATTTATTGTGAGCGGGTTTAATAACCGAAAAAAAATCGATATTTTTTTCTTCAGTTTAATATGTTTCCATGAACAATTATTTGATATAAGTACCTTCTTCAAAATTGGGGAATTTATTTAGAAGACGTAGAACTTGGCAGCGAAAACTCTTATACCTATTTAAAAACTGATGTTGAAATATTTGGAACAAGTTGCCTACAATTAAGTCATCATCATCATCACAACTCTTTGTAATGAGCCCACTGCAGGACTATGAGTCTCTCCCCTAGGTGCCGAGGAGGTATAGGCCATAATCCACCAAGCTGGCCCAGTGCGGGGTAGTGGATGTCAGAATTTTCAGGGCGCCGAAATGGCTTCTGACAAACCCTAATGACCATTGTACCTATACAAGTATACAGCTCCCGGGACCGACTGCTTAACGTGCCCTCCGAAGCACGGAAGTCGCCGTGAGAAATTAAAGGTTGGCAGTCACCCACTCAAGTACCAACACCACCGAACGTTGCTGTAACCACGGTGCCACTTCGACTTCTCAATTAATTACTTGCTTGAATACAGCTTACCCATGTTCGAACTCGAAGGATATTCAAAGCTATTTAGTCACTTATATTACAAAAACTTACAAAGTAGAGGACAGCAGTTTGAGCACAGCCATGGTCTTCCAGTCCGGAGCCAGGCTGGCCAGCGCCGCGAACACGAACCCGATAGCCATGGACAGCGTCAGTGTCAACCGACGCCCCTTTGTATCCGAGATGTAGCCCCAGAAGTGCGCGCCAAGGACTACGCCTGAGATAGAATTAAGAAAAACTTAAATTAGATGTAGGAGCTAAAGTAGAGTTTTTAGATCACAAATCTGCATTTACTGAACTCCAAAAAGATATAATGTATTTTCAAACATCGTCATTAGTCGTATAAGTTGCTGTGTTACTTATTTTAGACAGGGGTTTTGTGCTCTTAGTTGTGTACAAAGACAAAATATTGAAAAATATTACTAGTGATTCGATCAAATATCATAGTTGTACATCAGTGTAGATCTTACCCAGTATTGTTTATAAAAAAGCTACAGTTAAAATTTTGCTTTACCTGCCAAATCTTAACTTACTGGTTAAAGATACTGCAAAATAGGATTGAATTTAATGCTTAAAATCCGCGTTAGATTATCATACTATCATATCACAATAAACTCAGCTAATACAAAATTACACTACAGATTTCTTTCATTTCCATCTGAATGAAAACTCCACCATACCTACTAATGGCGTCGCAGTGAGCAACGCCCTCTGTTGGATATTAATTTCTAGGTCGCAAACAGCTGCTGCCACCACAAAACTGGTACCGAAGAGGTCCATGCCCATCGCCTGCAGCGTCCAGCTGCATATTATCAGCAACCCATAGTTGTATTTACCAAAACCTAAAAATATACAAGATAATGTCAAAGTTAGTTCCCAAAACAATGAATTCAATTAATATAACAATTGATAAAATTTATAGAAGTTTGAAAAGCCAATGATGGAACAGTTGATATTGAAAAGTAAGCAGTTTTGAATTTGCTTTGAACATCCATTCTCCAACACACATTTTAAAGACTCAAGGAATTGACTAGATTAAAAATTAATACTTTATATAAAGTGAACTCAAGAGGATTTCGAAAAGGGTCTTAAGGTCAAGCCAAAGAATTGGTGTCTCTTACCTGTAGCAGTCAGCGCCTCTTCAACTGTCGCTGAGTATAAAGGTTTCTGTCCTTTTTCTGTGATCTCATTCTTCGTTAGCTCTTTATGCATCTTGATTCTGCAAAGTTTCAAGCAAGTCAGACTTTTGGGAAATATTCTAACTCCACAACACAAATGTAAATTTAATACAAAAAATGAATTCAAAAATAAGTTTCTGAAGACACATAATTTGCTCTCGATTTAGAGCCTCAACTCCCTGTCATGATTCCATTAAATAGAATAAGACAACCCATTTATTCCAAAACTATTTGTACTAAGAGCTTTTAACCTTTACCTTAAATGTAATTAGCACCTAATTGTTAAAACTTATTTTTGTTCTAACGGGCGTCTCTTCAGAAGATACCTCAAGTAATCATTTTCCAGATGAAATATCTCCTTATATATGTAACCTGAAAGTACGTCACTATCGGAAAATATCCATCGTCACTGTTTAACAAAAAATCTTCGGCAGATAAACGGTGGAGTCACGTCGTTGTCTGTTTTCTTATTTACTCATTAGAAATTGTGACAGGAATCTAGTAAGTTCTAAAAATAAAATCGACTGTTGCTTCTCAACTTTGTTAGTTGTTATTATCAACTCTTTTGTTTTCAAAAGGCTTTGTGATGTTTGCACCTAGTGTTTGTCTTACTCCTCTGGGTTCTTGAATAATATTTAATGAAGATTAACCAAGTGTGCGATCTTTAAACAAATTACTAGAAATTGTTCAAATTGGAAAAAGTCAAGTGGAAATAGTTAAGAATAGGAGAGGTGCTAAAAGACTTTCAACTCTTCACCCACTTTTGTCATGTTTGTTTGTTGTTGGCGTGTGACATGTTTTTGTGATCCTGTGCAAGTTGCACATCTCCAACTCCAACTCATCTGACGGTAAGTAAGGTAGCATAAAGGACATACCTTTTTATATGATGTTAGATCTATGTTGCATTGCCAAACCGAAAAGGCTTCAAGTATCTGGACCTTCCCTTTAACACAGCTAGGCTTTTATCGTCCTACCTATAAATATGTGTTTGTTTTTTATACTATGACCCTGAATGATTTTATAGATTTAGCTAAAATGCCCGTTACTTTGTATTGTGATTTTTCTACAGGATGGGAAACAGCCAGGCAATTATACAGTAGAAAGCTCTGAGTTTTGAAGGTTTTTAGAATTGAAGCATCATCATCAGTGGTTGAAGTCCACTGCTGGACTCAGCCCTCCCCCAAGGTTCTCCACCTTGCTCGGTCCCGCGCCGCCCTCATCCAGCGTTTACCGGTGACTTTGACCAGATCGTCTCTTCACCTTGGCCTACCTACGCTCCAAGTAAGTACGTGGTTACCACTCAAGATTTTTTCTGCCCCAACAGCCATGTGTTCTGCGAGCTATGTGCTACAAACTTTACATTCCTTCTTGCTATGTCGGTGAATACTAGTTTATTGTATGATTTCCTCTATAGTCTACATTTTCGGTATGAGACGAATCTGATGGCTAAATTCAGCAGCGTCAAGATGAGTGTTACGATAATAAATTAGGTAAACCTGCCTGCCTCAGACGCCTGTAGTTGCGGGTTCGATTCCCGCACGGAACAAGAAAAAAAAAGAGTTCCGTGTCTGGGTGTTTATCTGTTTATGTATTTATATTCTAGGTTCCCCTAGTTCGCTACATGGTATCCTATAACACAAGTTTTGCTTACTCTGGGGCCATGTAGATGGTGTCATTGTCTGTTTTTTTAATTAAGACTAATACTAGACCTATTGTGGAATAGTAGTTATCGGACATTTATCGTAATTATGCTATTATATTTCGTCGCTTCATTCTTCAGATATTATATAACAGGTAGTCCTTTTTAGGTACTAGGTAACTTCGCATAATTTAAAGTATCATAAAAAAACACTGTGGTGGGGCGCCGCGTGGCATGATCCACCCGGTTCGCGCCAAGCCCTCATTCTTTTTTCGTGCGTGGTAACAAGCATACGTCATTTACTTTAATCATTTACTTAAGTTTTTACAAAATGCCTAAACGTAAAGCAGAAGAACAGCTTCAACATTATAATATAAAGATAAAAAAGTTGGAACAAAAAATAAATAAAAAACGGAAACAGCGAATTATTTCTTCCGATGAAGAAGAGATCTTACAAGGTAAGACCTACTTATTCGGTTTAAAAATGTTATTTAAAAAATCAGAGCAGAAAATGCGTGTAATCTATAATAGATATATCACGTTATCCGCTCAATATCGTAATGATGTAAACTTTAATAAATTTTATCTGATCTTATCGATCACCTTTTGTTTTCAATACGATTACAGAAAATGCGGGTAATCTCAAGGAGATTTATCTCGTTGTCTGTAATACGTTATGGGCGTTATATTAATATGAATTAGACATAAACATGTCGCCTCCAAGGTTATTTAAAAAATCAGAGCAGAAAATGCGTGTAATCTATAATAGATATATCACGTTATCCGCTCAATATCGTAATGATGTAAAATTTAATAAATTTTATTTGATCTCATCGATCACCTTTTGTTTTCAATACGATTACAGAAAATGCGGGTAATCTCAAGGAGATTTATCTCGATGTCTGTAATACGTTATGGGCGTTATATTAATATGAATTAGACATAAACATGTCGCCTCCAAGGTTATTTAAAAAATCAGAGCAGAAAATGCGTGTAATCTATAATAGATATATCACGTTATCCGCTCAATATCGTAATGATGTAAAATTTAATAAATTTTATTTGATCTTATCGATCACCTTTTGTTTTCAATACGATTACAGCTGAAATAAATGCTGAAATCTCAGCAGCCATAACTGACATAGCACGAGCACGTGACAAAAAAAAAAAAACCAAAACTTTCAGCAACAGCTGGGGTACGGTATTACCACCATAAATCGAGAGATGGACGTCCTCCCTGAGAAGGAAGAAAACAAAATGAAGGCCTTCCGTCACGTAAGTGATGGATGCTGCCTATTATCAGACCTCCACTTTATGTTCACCAAAGATAGGGTAAAACTGATTTTACCTAATTTGGATACAAACTTTAAACATGTCATACAAGACTCCGAAAGAGACGAAACTTTATTCGGAAGTTCGTTGCCGGAAAAAATAAAGGCAAGTAAAGCCATTGAAATTAGCCCTAATTAAAAAAGGCCCAGCCAAAACAGTCTCCTCTCAAATATCAACGGTCAACCGGTCGTCTCAGCAGGGAAACTGGACAGGACCTCCTCGTTACCCGTCGTTCAGGGGGGGGCGGGGAGGTCAGAGGAAACCGATAGCAGCTCAAACACAGCGGCGCCCTCAATCGAACTCTGCGTTCAACGCCAAGTTCCAGCCGCAGACTTAGTCCAGGACGCGTGCTCCGACCCAACATTAATCAAGGTACATGCAGGTGGAAGTAATTTATTTTATGATTGTTGGACAAAAGTAACTAAAAACGAAGTTATATTGAAGTGGATAAATTATGGATTTAGAATACCATTTGATACTCAAATTTGTCAGTATTCTATTCCTAAAAATCTTGTCATCATGTGAAAAAAGAGACATGAAAATAGCTATAAATAAATTATTAGACTTAGGGGCTATAAAACCTTGTTCTCCTTCAAATGATCAATTTATTTCAAATATATTTTTAGCTCCGAAACCTAACGGAGAAAAAAGGTTTATACTAAATTTAAAATCTTTAAACAAGTTCGTAACAAAAGTACATTTTAAAATGGAATCTTATAAAACAGCCTCGAAATTAATTCCTCGTAATGGATACTTAGCCAACATAAATATGAAAGAATCATATCTACTTATGCCGTTTTTTGTTAGTGACAGAAAGTACCTACGATTCGAATTCCAAGAAAATGATTCGTCTGAGCCCATCACTTACGAGTTCACAGCAATGCCGTATGGATTATCGGTAGCTCCGTGGGTATTTACAAAAATTATGCGTGAAGTAATGAGTCATTTGAGAAAACAAGGTTTTAAGTCTACTACCTATTAAGACGATCTTCTTATTGGAGATACATATGAAGAATGCATGATTAATGTAAGAGAAACTTTGAAGTTATTACATTGTCTAGGTTTTATTGTAAATTTCGATAAAAGTCACATTGTACCAAAAAAGTCAATCAAATTCTTAGGTTTTATGTTCAACACAGAACAGATGTCTATTACGTTACCTAGCGATAAGCGGCATAACATTGCACAGTTAATAAATAGGTACATTAATCTTAAAACTTGTTCATTACGAAATTTCGCTAAACTTATAGGTGTATTGATCGCAGCCTGTCCAGCCACAAAATATAGATTCTTATATACAAAAATATTAGAGAGACAAAAGTTTTTAGCCTTAAATAAGTTCGGAGGAAACTATGAGGTGAAAATGAATCTTAATAAGATATTACTAAAAGATTTATGGTAGTGGAAAAATAATATTAATATTATTTCTTGTCCAATCATTACTCAAAATTATAAGTCAGAAATTTACACCGACGCATCTAGGACAGGCTGAGGAGCAGTATGCAAAAATAATAAATATAGTGGTTCATGGACGAACAGTGAAAAAGAAAATCACATGAACTTTTTAGAATTACTCGCGGTTTTGTTAGGTCTCAAAAGTATAGCTAGTGAAGGAAAAGATTGTGCAATATTATTACGTATTGACAATACTACCGCCATTAGCTACATTAATAGGATGGGAGGTATTCAGTTCCCACATTTGAATATTTTAAGTAGAGAAATTTGGCAATGGTGTGAAAAACGCAATTTATGGATGGATATTTGCTTCTTATGCTAACACCAAAGAAAATCGAGCAGATTTCGAGTCCAGAAATGGGCCCTCTCGGATAGCGCTTTCCAACTCATTGTAAATAGTTTCGGGCCCATTAAGATCGACTTGTTCTCAAGTCGAGCCAATGCCAAATGTTAATTATTTGTCACCTGGAAGCCTGAACCTGATGCAGTCGCAGTTGATGCATTTACAATAAGCTGGGCTGACTTGGATTTTTATGCATTTCCTCCCTTTTCTCTTGTATTAAAATGTATACGAAAAATCATTGATGATAAAGCCGAAGGGGTACTTGTATTCCCCTTCTGGCCTTCCCAGCCATGGAGTCAGCACCCACTGCACTCCAGCCTTACCCTGGGTGCCGCGAGGCTCTCCGGGCGTCGTTCAGCCGGCGCAGCTGCCCACCAGAGGCTCTCACGTTGATGCTCGCCTCGCTCGCAGACACTACTGTTCGCCAGTACAACGTCTCATTGAAGTTATGGTTTCAAGAAGTGTGGTTATGAATTAATAGTTTCGAAAAATCCATTCCATTATATCTTTGATTCTTAAACGAGCAATTTAATAAGGGATGTTCTTACGGTTCATTAAATACACATCGATCTGCATTATCTCTTTTATTAGGAGAAGAGATAAGTGATAATAGTTGTGTTAAACGCCTCTTAATAGGAGCCTATAAAACTAAACATATTAAGCCTAAATATTCATTTACTTGGGATCCAAATTTAGTACTAAATCAACTGTCTTCTTGGTATCCAAATATTAATTTATCATTAGAAAATATTACAAAAAAAAAAACTCGTTACATTATTAGCTTTATGTACCGGTCAAAGAGTACATACATTGTCTTTAATTAAATTAGAAAATATTGGTTTTCAATCTGATAAAGTAAATATTATTATAACAGATATAATCAAGACTTCCGCTCCAAATCGTGAACAGCCCTTATTATCTCTCCCAAACTTTCAAAGCAATATCAACATATGCCCAGTATCAACTTTAAAAGAATATATTTTTATTACAAAAAAAATCTGAGGTTCAAACTCCGGGAATCTCTTCGTAACATTCAAAGCTCCCCACAGAACTGCATCAAGTCAGACGCTAAGTCGATGGATTAAGCAAACGCTCGCCACGAGCGGCATTGACATGAGCGTTTTAGTGCGCACAGCACACGACACGCGTCGACCTCAGCCGCGCGCGCAGCCGGTATCAGTGTCGATGTCATTCGAAAAACGGCCGGGTGGACACAAAACTCACAGGTGTTCGCAAAGTTTTACCATCGGCCTTTACATGATCAACAAAATAACTTTGCTTTGTCGATACTTAATCGAGACATGAACAATACTTAACCTAATATTAAAAATAGTTATTGAATATTACGTATTTTGATATTAAGTAAATTACTACATTAAAAATTATGTGTCTATAAATAGACTATCACTAAGTTTCATTAATTTAAGCTGATTATAATTTCTAGCGACTCAAATAAAGTAAGATTATTTGAAGCTCATTATGTAATAATACTAATTATTAAGTACTATAATAATAAAATATGTAATTACATATTTATATCTTTACTTATTTCAATTCCAAGTATATACCTAAACAAAACTTTCTATCTCTGAAAATCTACCTGTTATATAATATCTGAAGAATGAAGCGACGAAATATAATAGATGATTAAACGAACTTCTAAGTGAAGTTCTATCGCTATTATATGAGTCGCTTCATTCGAAGATATGACGTACCCACCCACCCCAGAACCCATTTAAAAGTTTCGTTTAGGGTCTCTAAAGAATGAGGGCTTGGCGCGAACCGGGTGGATCATGCCACGCGGCGCCCCACCACAGTGTTTTTTTATGATACTTTAAATTATGCGAAGTTACCTAGTACCTAAAAAGGACTACCTGTTATATAATATCTTCGAATGAAGCGACTCATATAATAGCGATAGAACTTCACTTAGAAGTTCGTTTAATCATCTATTATACAAAGTAAAGTACAAAGAGGGTTGGCCTCTGTTTGTTCTACATTTGTGCTTGGCTAACCAGTGTAGTTTTCATTGAAATTGTTACTTGTGGCAATTAAAAATGTTTCTTATGATGCTGGTTTAAGGACTCGAGTCGAAGAGCTACATTACATTTCATATTTACAATGCTTATGAACTACCAGCGCTGATGGCATCCAAATTAATTTTACTCTAACATACAATCCGAATTTTAGGACGTTGAGCTATTTTATTCTTGTGAATTGCTGTTCCTACAATATTTTTGAAGCACATCGTTGCCTGAAAGATGTTTGTGGTAAGTCTAATTCATGATATATCTGAGTCGAAGACAGTGCGTCAATATTTTTAAGTAATGCTTTACTAAACTAGGACTACAAAAACAAACCTTCCATGCTGCACTGGGAACGAAAGAAAAACATAGAATGTGCCAGCTGCTTCTCTTCCCGGGCATACTGTAAAAGTCAGTTAAGGGACGGAGGTATTTTTTTGACGATTTTGTGGGCGATAGGCTGACCCCCTATCACTGCAAGTCTCTCTCCATCATTATAATACCCCCAAATTTGTCAAACGTGACATCAGATGGTCCCATTAGGGATATAGGCGTGACGTTGTGTATGTATGTACAAAAACAAACTCCTTACGACGGAATTTCCAAATTTTGTTTTTGCATTAAATCATCTGATTAATCACTAATGTGTTGATGTGGTGATGACTAATCAACTTTTTGAGTAACGAACGACAGATAAAAAATATTTTCATATTTTATTATCTATCCTTACACGCACCCCAGGGTAAAAAATTCTGCCACCTTTACTATAACCAAGTTATCCGGCTAATAACGTTGACTACCTATTTCAAGTGTATTTATGTACCATCGAACCAAATGAATTATGACATATCATGACCCATTTTGCTGAAAATTCGTTTGAAACTGTCAAAATTGTAAGGTCGCGAATAATGCACTTATGATTTCTTAGATACTGTACGAATTCTGTACTTATTAAATGTCAGTGTCGAATGAAATGATAACAAGTTCGTCACCAAGGAAACCTTATAATGTTATACTTAGTTACTTTTTAGCAAATTCATTTTATATTTTTCCTTAAGTTGTATATTTAGCTTGTAGTTTCCCAAACTTTGTAAATATTTTATGTTTGATTGTTTATTTCATATCTCCGTCTGAGGTATTGTGAGGTGTCTGTGGTATGAGAACTTTTTACTAAAATACTGGCCTATGTGTCATGAAAAAAAATAATGACGTTCGAGGTATGTTTGTAAACATATAAAAGTCGGCAGAGTGGACATGTCAGGGTTCCGATAAAGTGAAATCTGCGGGAGAACGCTGGAGGTCGGCTGACTGGTCTGGAAAAAGCCGCCGGCCCTCCCCGGCGACGTCCTGCCTCCACCTGAGGCGCCCCGCTCTGCCCGGCGCTCTCCACAGCTGCGGTGGTCCCTGCCGCCGAGAGCGGCCTCCCTGCCTCTACCTTAGCGGTTGTTAGTGGCTGCCTCCGCCACTACCGCGGCTGTGAGCTGCGGACTCCGACGGCGTCTACTGCGACCGAGGGCCGCTAACTCCGAACCTCTAAAACTGAACTTTTATTCACAGTGTCGTAGTGAACTCTAAGTGTTACTTTATCATTATAAATATGTAAAGTGGTTCGATAGTACCTACGAAATAAATATTTTTTTGATTGACTTTGACTTTTGACTCCAAAACACTAGTGATTTTCGCGTATAGGTGCTTTATATATTTCGGGATCTAACGACTACGGCAATGCTACAAGAAAGGAAGGAACTGCCTCTTCATAAAGTATTGATCCATTGAATCTTTTAGAAGGATTTTATACAGGGTGACTTAAGGGAAATTTAAGATATTAAAGGAGAGCACTCTGTACTCGATTCTGATCATAATTATGTACCAGTTGGTACTTAATTTGTCACCAGTATTTCCTTTAAATAAATAGACATTACTACACTTTTCCGGACCCGCCGCCTCAGTCAATGCGCACACAGTAGTGTTCCCGTCACAATCACGTACACCCGTTAAGTATCGGTTTTATTACGCTTATGTAACCATGCGTTGCTTAATGAAATCTTTAACTTTCAGTTAAGTTTACACAGTAAATAATTTAATATTGATTTTTAATTTTAAATTGCCTCTTCATGTATGATCTTAAAGTATCACGTCCTTGAATTTCGAAAGTCACCCACCAGTCACCCTGTATAAAGAGTGGTCGCTAGAAGGAGTCCTGAAGGCGTCCAACTACCACGCGGGGCCCACTCGGATGAGTCAGTTTTTACTTAACGCTTATCCATTGGCAATAGGGCTATTCTTAGCCGACCCTATGCAGGTGAAAGGTAGTTAGGATTACCCCGGATGCCCTCAAAATTCTATCCCAAATATCCTCGTTGCCTAGGTGAGAGACTCAGAAATAGGTTTAAGACGAATTAACAACTTTTAAGAATTGGATCGCGCTTACGCGCGTAACAAACAGGCAGTTTAATTTAAAGCTATTGCATAGCTTCTATCGCGGGCCTTGAGCGTGGGGACCGAATCCAGAAATTCCGTAACGAAAAAAACCTAACACCCCCCACTCCGACCGGCACAGCGGTGATACTTTGATTTCATAACTTTACATGCGGGATTTAATAAACAATCAGTGCCATCTACTAGGAACTTGTGGAACTTCATATTAGATCAAACATTACTGCATTAATAAAATAAATAAATAATTATAATTGCATAAGTTGATAAAAAATGCCATGCAATAGCTTTACCGCGGCAGTCTCCGAGGGCCACACGTCTTTTTTTTATTAATTTTAATGTTTTTACTTTACATTTACATTACTTTCTTATGATGATTATACGAGTATATTTATGATTTACCGCCACGCCAAGTTTGGCTATCCGTCTATTCTGTTAGCTATCTCTCTATAATTCATCGGCAGTTTTATGTAAAATAATAACCTGTGGATTGAAAAAGTGTGAACCATTGTTAAGGTAGCGTAGCGCCCTAATGCTCAGTACAAATAAGTAGCTATCGTAGGCACCTCAAGGTTTTAACGAAGATCTACTTGAGGGCTAAGGGTGGAGCGGAGATTATCAACCTCTTTGAAGACAAGATAGCTTCTTGACACATGTCATTGTACACGCGACGTTTAAAATAAATTCATCTGCCGAATATCATGGCACAAGCAGGTATGTTTTCCAGCAATGCTTTATGCCAGCTTCTTCTTCATCTTCAGTTACCAATCGGTTAAATAGAGGTCAAACGCCAGATAAATCAACATTTAAAAAACGAACTTTAGTTTTTTTATCAGTAGACAGACACAACATGTCGCATGTAGATGTTTTGTTTGTGCCGTAGATGTGTAAATTTGCTCTTGGATTTCTTCCGAGGGGGTCGAGATTGCACAGATAATGAAACCCCAGGTATTTGCACTACATTAATTTTGTTTGTAGTAGACTTATACTGTCTGAAATATGTTTGAGAATGCTAATAGATACAATTTGAATATCAAACAAAGAATAGATAAGAAAAGAGTTTTTTTCCCAATTTAGAAATGTTGTTTTGGCGTAGAAGTCGGTGTTGCTATGTTGTGTTTCCACTAGATAATGTGAAAAAGATGTCTTCAATTTTCAAAGTAAGGCAATTTTTATAATAAGTAAATCAATTGAGACTCAATTTTGAAATATCATCATCATTCACCGGAGGACGTCCATTGCTGGACAAAGATCTCCCCAAAGCTGTCCCTCGCCGTCCTCGTGACCAGATCGTTGGTCCACCTTGCGGGGGGGGCATAATAAGTATACTATAAATAAATAAAAAGATTTAAAAAGGTATTCTTAGAACATACTTAGACTATAATTTATTCAAATATAGTCCTAATATCTATTATAAAAAAAAACTCCCCTATCAGTAACTTGTTCAAAAGATCACTGATGACGCAGGTTCGAACCTTGGAGGTTTCAATAATGCATTTTAATTTAAATTACCTTTTTTATGTCATTTTTTTCTTTCAAATCTGCTAAGAGGGATAATGAACCTCCATTTATGTTGCTTTTACTGGTGACAAGACCACGTGCATTCTTAATTTCATCTAATGCAGGAAGTGTGTACAGCATACATCCTAAGTAGGTAAGTAAATATGGTCCAGACTTCTCTAAATCCTATAATATAAACAACAAACACGGCATACAAATCTCAACATTCTGAACATCCAAAGTGTACCTACACGTCCAAAGTGTACCTACCTTCTGCAAAAAGCGGTTGTTCATACGAGTACAAGCATTAAGAATAATCTGAAAGATTTCCCTACATTGGACCAGGTGCATAATACACTATATAGGTATATATAATAAAAATATAATGAACTAAAAAAATAACTAAATGATAAAATGAGTTTTAAATCTGATATTTCTGTATGATAATATAAATAAATATAAATAGATGACCTTTAACTTGGAGTAGAGTTACCCAGATCACAACTGACATTAAATTAAATCAGAATACGTAGGTAATTACCGGAACACATGACGTACAATGGTTATTCTAGGCCGATGCCTCCACTGACAAACAATCAAATTGGCTGTTCGCCTGAAGTGTGAGTCCCAGAAGTCCTATGAGTATGAGTCCCAGAAGGGTCAGTTAGCAAAAGAAAACGAACTTTTCTAAACTTGCTCGGGTCTCGGTGTATGCTAGCTTATACTCCCAAGTTCTGCCGTGTGTTGTACACTACATTGGCGTAAAGATGACCACTTTGGCGACGAGGTAACGTCCACTGGCCTCAGACGCCAGTGGACGCAGGTTCGATTCCCGCACGAAACCAGAAAAAAAAATGTTCCGGTTCTGGACGTTTATCTATAATGTATTTATATTCTAGGTTCTCCCTAGTTCGCTACATGGTATCTGATACTACAAGCTCTGCTTAGATTGGGGCCATGTAGTTGGTGGTCCTGGTGTGATTGTCTGGGGATATAATTTTTATTTGTTTATTTTATTAGCTACGAGGATGGGCTGAGATGATGATGATGATGATGAGGATTGTAAGCTAGTTATATTTTTTTCAAAAATTTCCAAGAAATCAAAAGCCAAGCGAAACTGCTTATTATGTAAATAAAAAGAGATCCAAAATTGTGCATCAAGCAAAAACTACTTTGAACTGGATATTTTGATTTAAAATTAAATACAATTTGGTTTACGACAAGAGAACTATAATTAAGTTTATAATTAGACATTTTTTTTACTCTGGTCAAGTATGAGTCGAATTCATACACGGAGGTTTGCTTATAAATTATACTTATTTTTGCCTGCGAACTAGGAGTCTTTTAGGGGATATTTGAGGAAGGCCTATGTCCAGTCGTGGATGTCTACAGGCTATTGATGATTAAACTAAGGATAGCCTTACCGTATAAGCGTGACATAAGAAATGACTAATCCGAGTGGCCCCACTTGGTATTTGGACCCCTACAGGGTCCGCTAGGCAAGCGAGCACCATTCATGTCTTTGCAAACCTTTAAAATTATATTAAAAGTAATTCTTTTGGAAAGACAACTTACCATATAGATTCCAGGTTATACAGAAATAATAAACTATCTAGTAAATCAGAAGTTCTAGCAAACATAAGTATATCTATTAAAAGAAACAGTCCTAAATATAAAGAGTATTTTTTATAAGTTGGTATGTATATATAAATATATTTTTAATATAAAAAATATGGAACTATGTATTTATGTACCTATATTATCTCTAGTTTTTAATGTACCTGCCTAATTAAGAATTATATAATTAATTAGATAAGATAATCAATATATAAATTATAAAAGTAAGTTTTTATTTGTGTAAATTAGGTTAAGTATTTGTTTTGTTCTGGGACTGACTGAAAACCAGCACATACTTATGCCAGCAACATGCTCAGTCTGTTCCCTTTTCCCCACTGTACATAATATTAAATATGTTTAAATGTAAAAATAGAAGTTATATGTCTGTGTTGTCTTTGTGGGAAATAAATGTTTTCTTTTTTTCTTTCTTTCATATACCTAAGATCTGTCGTCAGGTATTACCGCTCCAGCGGTGATGTGTTCCGGCAATATTTTATTATGAGCCAGTTCTTTCATAAGCCTGTCCTTTCATCTTCGACCTCTTCTTCAGTAACAGGCAGGCAGGTTCTATATGAAGTGTGGTTGTTACCCAGGCGGTCCCTGAAGCGGTCCTACCACTAAGCAGAAAAACTATACTTAGATGTACATCATAAAATTCACAATTAACATGAAACTGCGACTTTGATCATGGTAAATCAAAACACTTTACAAGAACAGAGCTGAAGCCAATTTTAAATATTTTTATAAATTATATTTTAAGGGACCCTAAAATCTTTATGTCACTGACCGACACAAAATGAAGTCACGGTAATATTATCTATACAGTATTGCAACTCGGCCGCATCTTTGAAATAAGCTTACAGCAGCGCCGCGGTGCGTTCACATGCGACAGGCCTGCCCGCTTTCAGCATTTTAATTATGTTTGCCTATTTGCGTTTACTTCCATTTAGTTTTGTGATTGTAAATATACTTTTTTTGTTTGACAAAAATGCGTTTTGTGTAGGAATCGGTTATATAAATTAGCGACTGAAAAATACTTGCGCCTAGACTGAGACGTACGAAATGATTTATGATTATTTTTTATTTATTTATTCATTTATTTAACAATTTATGTACACATAAGTTTAGATACAATAAAGAAACATATTGAACAAAAATAAGTACAAAGGTACTGCTTATCTCTTATGAAATTTCTTCCAGCAGACCCAAGACTGGAGAGTTTGGTTAAGATGCAATAATAGTGTGTACTAATCGATAATATCGTATAAACTACTTAAATACTTATGAATATACATACAAATACATAAAAATAATATAACATCTACTTTAAATATAGGTACTTATATAAAATACATATACCTACAATACTAATATCATAATATTGTTTAAATAGTAGTGTAGGTTACAAAACTTACTGTAGAGAAAAGTAGTGATCTTTGACTTTCTTTTTAAATCTAGATATAGTTTTAGACTCACGAATTACATGAGGTAGTGAATTCCACAATCTGACTGCATGAACAGAGAAAGAGTAGGAATAATAATCGGTTTTATGAGAAAAAAATCATATAAAAAAAATCAGCATTCTAATGTAAAACTCAATCAAAAATTGTTTCGGCATGCAGACAGTCCAGGCGGCGAGGCGGTCCGCTTGCCGAGAACGAGCCGCGTAGGTATAGCTCGCGTTCCCGTCCGTTTGTATGAAGTTGAAATACTGTATCGATAATATTACCGTGACGAAGTGTCTGTTAGAAACTGCAGAATGTGTGTCTCGCAGAACTGGTAACCGGTTTCTCAGTGACGTCTTTTGGACGTCACACACGAACCGGTTTTTTCATGAGTCAATTATGCGATAAGATTATCGGTTTATTAAATGAGGTGAAAAGTTTTGTTCTACTTTATCTGATGAAAGGCTGACATAATGAAGGATTAACCTGGCATAACTATCCTCAGGCCTATTCAGTGTAATCCTAAAGACTTGGACTGCAGTGGCGGCGTGGAAAATAACGGAAAATTCTGGCAGTTTATTCTACATCTTGAAGTCGTCGTGACGCCGTGGTTACTGTGTGTATCATACGATATCACAGGTTAAGCAACGTTCGGCGCGGTCGGTACTTGGATGGGTGACCGCCGACCATTCGTTTCTCACGGCGACTTCCGTGCTTCGGAGTATACAGTAGTCGTTAGGGTTTGTCAGAAGCCATATCGGCACCCTGAAAATTCTGACATCCACCACCCAGCACTGGGGCAGCTCGGTGGATTATGGCCTAAACCTCCTTGTCACCCAGAGGAGAGAGTCATGCCCTGCAGTGGCCCCTTTACACGGAGTTGTGATGATGATGATGATGACGATGATTCTACAACTTAGTTGTTTTTTTAAATGAGGAATCAAAAAGCTTCATTTCGATTATAGGAACTTGCTAAGGATATCGTAAACTTCTAGCCGGTAGCAGTAGTATTGCAAGCAATATAAATTGTTTATTTCAATAAAAAAAAAACATTATAATTGAAAATGGCGGTGCTTATCATGTTCTCTCGCTCCCACTTTAGTGCCGTCTATACTCTCTATACTGTCTATACTCTCGCGCGTACGGTAAGTAAAAAAATATATCTAACTAAATTTTAAACCTCACCACATCCCGGCAAACCACAGACCCATCAGCCTCCTCAAGGCCTTAGGTAAAAACTTCGAGCGCGTCATTTTGACGCGCATGAAATTCCATCTCTTCCCCTCAGACGGGGATCCCCTCATCATACCCGAACAATTCGGCTTCCGTCCCCAACACTCCTGCCCTCAGCAGGTCCACAGAATAGTGGAGTACGCCCTTGCTGGCTTCTACCCTAGGAGGAGAACCACAGCGGCAGTCTTCTTTGACGTAGCCAAGGCTTTCGACAAAGTCTGGCACGCCGGCCTCATCCACAAATTATACGGCATAGGACTCCCTGATAGGCTAGTCCGTATAATTTCTTCATTCTTAAAGAACCGCACCTTCCGATTCAGATTCGATGGTGCGCTCTCATCTCCCTACCCAATCAGGGCTGGCGTCCCTCAAGGCTCAGTCCTCGCTCCTACCCTATACTCGATTTACACGAACGACATCCCCAAACCACCTAAAGGGGTCGAACTTGCCCTTTTTGCCGATGATACCGCGCTCTATTGCACTGGCATTCAAATGTCCACAATAGTTGCAAAGTTGCAATCGGCTGTAGACGAACTCAGTGACTGGTTCACGAAGTGGCGCATTGAGGTCAATCCAGATAAAAGTTCAGCCATCCAATTCTCTCACAAACGGCGTCGTGGTCACTTTGACACACGGATCCGCATGCGGGGAGTCCCCATACCGTGGTCTAATACGGTTAAATACTTAGGCGTCACTCTCGACAAAACTCTCTCCTTTTTACCCCACATCACCAGGGTGTCCAAACTGGCTAGGAAATATCTCGGCCGACTCTCCAGCATGCTAGGACGTCATAGTAAAATGTCCCTCCGTAACAAGCGTACGCTTTATAAAGTCTGCATACGACCAGTCATGACTTACGCGGCTCCCGTCTTTGCCCACGCGAATCCCAAACACCTTCACAAATTACAGGTGGTCCAAAATCTTTTCTGCAGAAGGGCAGCTAACGCGCCCTGGTACGTGCGTAACACGGACCTGCACAGGGACCTGGAGCTCCCCTCTATTCAACAGCACTTGAAAGTCCTGGCAACAGGTCACTTCCAACGTGCTGAGTCCCACCCTAACAATCTTGTTAGGGCGACAGTCTCCTATACTGTCAACCCTGTCACGCCGCACTCCTGCCGCAGACCGAGAGACGTTCTCTCAGACCCCCCAAACCAGTTCACCGCGGATCTGGTCAACCTTTTGGGCTCCCAGCCCTAGTCATTCTCTACACTTGCATTGAGCTTTACAGTGTCTTACTACGGGTTATCCGTCAGGATGCCTGATGCGCCGCCCTGGATCCCACGGGGTGGTAGCTCATTACACGATCTATGAATAGCTCTTGAGTTAGGGATCGGAGAAGGGGGTGTTTAGTGAGTAGAAGTCTCACACTGGCTGGGTATACGGTGGCATTCCGTCGGCAAGCGGTTGCCACTGTCGGCGGGGATTTATTCCCGTGCAGGGCCCAGTGCGTACTAGGAGTATTCACCCCCTCCCTATCTGTGGACGCCCTTTGGGGCGCCATAGTAGGGTGTCATTCTTTGGCAGGAAAAGGAAAAAAAAAAAAAAAAACTAAATTTTGTATATTTTTTTATTAATAATCATTTTATAGGACATGGACATAAGTAATTACCAAACATACCTAGACATTTAAAACGGTTACAGCAGAAGTAAAATTAGATTTTTTGCAATTTTTTAAGCGACTTAAAGAATTTACACTTTAGAAATGAAAGTATAAAATATTTTCTTAATCAAAATATTTTTTTTTTCATAACTTGACGATATTATTTAAAAAAATATACAATAGTTCACATAAACCGCATCACTATTTTTTTCGCCCCTTAGGCCGCGTCCCCAGTAAGCAAACAGTTAGCGGCCGACTGAGTGAGCCGCAAATTTGTGGCGAACTGAAATTTGAGTTAGCTGCAAACTCTGATCAATTTTCGTACGTCGCGTGGGAGTCAGCCGCTCACTAAGATAATCGGCGCGCGTAACGCTGCAAACTGCGTATTGTGAGCGCAAAACTAGCAAACTGTGAACACTCCATTCCAAATATATGGAAGGGCGTACTAAATCGATCCGCCGCATACTCAGTCGGCCGCTAACAGTTTGCCTACTGGGGACGCAGCCTAAAGCGGGCACACTAGAACAGTCATTTTACTACATTGAATCATTTGCCACGGTATAGTTTGAAAACGTGATCTTTTTTTTTTTTTTTTTTTTTCAAAATTCAAATGTATTTATTTGCCAACAAATTTACAGCTTAATATAAAATATTGCAATGCATTATTAGAGAAATTCATGACAATATAAACAAAAATGCAAATTAAAATTAAAGAAAATTAAGTTATTAAACATTAAATAACAATCATTAATACGACATAACTTAAAACAAAATGAAACATTGACAAACATTGAGGTAAAGAGAAACATTGATTATGAGGGTAGTTAGCTGCTTCAATATTGACTAGCGGTCCCCGCACTAGGCAAACCTGTATCGCGGGGTCCCAGGGCCGGTTACCATCGAAAGCTATACTATCGCGGCAAAGTAGCGATGATTAAGAATCTCATAGGTGAAGTGGTTATACATATTAATATTATTCAGAATATAATTATGTAAATATAACTAATTAATTAAATTATAAATATATAATGTGATGTTTATAATGGAATCAAATTAATAAATAGGAAAAGTAAATTATAAATACGTTCTTAGATAAAACTATTTTTTTTTTTTTTTTTTCATTAATGTCCTGATACAAGAGTTTCTGTGCACTCGTAGTTTAGACTCAGAAGCCATTGCTGGACGCTCTTCTGAATTTCATTTATTGAAAGTTCTCGGATGTTACATCTCAGAGCAACCTTGTTATATAAGAACGGGTGAAGAAACTGGCTGTGTTTTCTTGCAAAAGCGGAGTGAATGATAGGAATTGGGGCCCTATAAACTCTTTTTTTGAGTATCGAAGAGAAATTAGGGGAGTTTATAAATTTCCTATGATATTTTACTACACTACGCAGGATGTACAGTCTTCTAACACTCAGTAATTTGCATTCCTTGTAAAGAATGTCCGTTGGATATCTGTATTTTTTCCCAAACATTGTTTTTAGCACAGCTCGTTGACTTCTTTCAACTTTGATCATGGCGGTTTTTGCAGCTCCACCCCAAATTGTAATACAATACAATATAATGGATTGACAAAGTGAGATGTAGATTTTTGTCAAGAGATTTCTTTCTACGCAGTGTCTTAGCAGCTTCATAATGTACGACATCTTGCGTATTCTGCCTGATACCTGAATGATGTGCTCGTTGAAGGACAATCTTTCATCCACACAGACGCCTAAGTATATGATGTTATCGGTTCGGCTTATAGTAGGACACGTACATGTATAATTGATGATCTTGTTTTTATAATATGTTAAATAAAAAAAAAATGTTGAATATTTGTATGCAAACTGTCTGTCAAGGCAAGTACAAGCCGCCTTTCTTTATTGAACCGTGTTATACCTAAAAATACAGTAAAAGTACAGATCTTTACAGAAAATGAATAAAAACGGTTTTCTGTATGATCTGTAACTGTAAGTGTTTGTTGTAACTCTGTGACAACAAACACTAAAAACAGAACTTATTTAAGGTGGTTTAAATATTTAAGGGGACCCAACAAACATGTTTTTTGCAAGTTTAAATCGCGCAAGTATTCACTTTATTACTGTGTCATACGTAAACTTTAAGTCATCGCGGTGTTGTGGATATCATTCGATATAGTAAAACTAAGTAAAGTAGTATTCGGCGCGGTCGGTAGAAAGATGGGTGCCCGCCACAGTGCCAACCGATCATCAATTTGACCGCCACTTTGGCGATGGGGTAGGTAAACCTGTCTGCCAGACGCCAGTGGTTGCGGGTACGATTCCCGCACGGAACAAGAAAAAAAATGTTCCGTGTCTGGGTGTTTATCAATTTATGTATTTATATCCTAGGTTCCATTAAATTAATCGTGTATAATTTTATGTAAAATATAAATCATACGCGATTAATCCGGTCAAAAAGTAGTTTTATTTAAATTATGAATCGTGAAAACTTATGACAATATTATCCTAGGTTCCCCCTACATGGTATCCCATAACACAAGCTATGCTTACTTTGGGGCGATGTAGTTGGTGTGATTGTCTGGGGATTTTATTTATTTATTTATTCCTAACAACAACTTCCGCGCTTCAGAAGGTACGTTGGACATTCGGTCCCGAGTGCTGTATACTTGTATGTATACAGTAGTTGTTAGGGTATTTCTGAAGTCATTTTGGGGACCTCTGAATATTCTCACATGCATCAACCAGTAAAGGGCACACGGCGTAGGGCCTAAACCTCCTCATCGCCCAGAGAAGATAATTGTAGCCCTGCAGTGTGTTCCTTTAAAGGGCTTAGGTGATACGATATTATAGAAGTCTATTAATGACTATTCTATATAGATCATTGTATTATACGGTTAGTAGTATCATAAAAAGATACATTGGTTGAAATCACTCGCCCTGCCCACGTAGCGTGCAACGTGGTCGACTAATTCATGTTTCATTCATGAGATGCACGACGATTCTATATCTGTCTAATATTGATACTTACTTAAACATCTATTGATATTATTATCATGGAGAATCTATCCAAAAAATAATCAGAGATTGGAACATAGGGGAGACCATACCAGATACTTAATGAAAAAAATAAGTAACGATTATTTTGAATTTTGCTCGATACCTGTTTCAACAATTTTCTTATTTCTTATTCACTTCGTGGACGACACATCGAAATGTTTTTTCTTGAAATCTTAGCACCTTAACTCGGCGACATAAGGTCGCGTATTGCATAGAAATCGCCACCATCGACACCGCTTAGACACTGAAATCGTTTCAAAAATCGATAAAAAAATAACGGTAAATGCTATGTAAATTTTGAGCAACCAAAGTCCGAACAATAATGTGAAGATTGAATTTAAGTAAATTCTAAGCATATGGATTGCATAACTACGTAGTAATTTAAACAAAAGTATGTTTTTAGACGTGTTTTCGAAAAATAAAACTATCGAGTCAAAATCATCAAATCATGTTTTTGAGCAGGCAAAGTATAGATAAAGATATGAATTTACACATATCAAAATTTCAGATCCACTCGTCTTGTCATATTCTCATAGTTTGCGATGAAAGTCAATGCATTTTTTCAATATGTCACCTTAAAAGTATTTATACAAGTAAACATACTACAAAAACTATAGAAATACTTAAGTGTAGTAATTATTGAGTTACGGCCACGTTACAGCAATCTCAAAATATTTCGTTTAGATACATTATGTATGAGGTATGTATGTATGATTCTTACAGATAAAGTTTTTGATACGTATTTTGTTACGGATGGTAAAGTGAAGCCTATTTTAAAATTCAAATTTTCTACATGTGTATGATATCTTTGAAAACCAATTCGGTTCTTACTTGGATACCTAATAAAATCGATATTTTCTCCTGCAAGCTTCAAGTTCACTGATTAACATATTTACTTCAAAATATACAGAGAGTTTGGATTTAGATTAAAATGATCAAATGAGCATTACACAGGCATAACCGGTTTATTCTATATATTATTTCTATGAATTAATTCTCATGTTTAATCTAACGTGAATATTATTATAATTAACGCGATCGACTATCCGCCGCGCCGCAATCTAGATGTCTGCAAGGACAGTCAACTACGTATCAATTAAATCAAATTAATTTATTTCGTTAGTTCCGAATTAAGTCGTTCATTCATGTCATAATCAACGAATATATATAAATAATTACATATATAAACATACACAGATATAGTCGTTTTGGAAGTCGGTTGAAAAATATTATGACGTCCTTAACTTAATATACTTAATTAAATATTACGTTATCCTATAAATAAGTTGATGATCCCAAATGTCTTTCTTTCAAGATAATAGATTGCTGTGCCAAGATGCTTGTTTTGATTATTAGTGTTGCAATAAGGTATTACTAGTACGCACACTATTCTGTATTCCAGCATATAACTTTTAATAATGTGTTGAAAATATAAATAAACACAATATTAAACTTGCTGGAATCACTATAAAGTTAAAGAATGAAATTAAATGTCTTCACATACATAGTTTAAATATTATTCATTTTTAACTTTATGTCAACGTAAGGTAGTAAATACTATCTATAAATGAAAAAAAACTGAACTAGTTACACAAAACATGCACTTATATCGCTTCGTACAAAATAATAAAGATATGGCACCGAAAACATTTTTAACAATAGTCGCTGTTGATGAACATAGCTACTACAACGCGGCATTCATTGATAATACAACGACGTAGTACCACAAGATGTTTTGTAGTAGCGCGTAGTCGTCTTCATTTTAATGGTATTCATTCAGTTATCATGCTTTTTTTAATATGTTAGGGAATATATTAATTTCCTTGTAAAAAATACATACCTTTTTTGCAAAAATCGTATCTATAAATGTTACTTATTGTGTAAAAAAAGTTTGGCTGGTACTCCCACTCAGACTTGTAGCTACGTAAATAATTAAAACAGAAAGCAGATATGTCAAAACTCTTTATAATGGGCCCACCGCAGGTCTATGAGTCTCTCCCCCGGTGACAAGGAGGTTTTAGGCCGATGTAGAGTTCTTAAACCAAGTAAGATTTTGATATTCAAATCATTTCTTAATTGCATTTGTATTTGTGTTTAAAAACATAAACTGTAGCAAGTATTTTCTAGTAACTCATACATGAAAAGGCAATGACCACAGTTGACATTAAGTTTCATCGAAACACGTTATACAGGCGGTAAAGCGGTGAAGCAGAATGCACCTGGTGTTGACTGTACTATCAAACTTCGCATGGAGGGAACGGTTGTGAATAAACCATGCATTGGCTTGTCCAATAAGTTTCTTATACTTACTTAGTAGGTTTTTTAACCAACATGGGTGGAGTAGGAACGTTTGAAAAGTGAATTAATATGATTTTAATTGACTCAGTTGAGTGAAACTTTTGATCGGGTGAAATTGTTCTGTGTTGTTTGTAGTGGATTTATAAAATACCTACCTATTGAAGATACTAAGCTGGTAAGTATGTAATTTTTACCTCTATGATTAAGTCTGTCTGTCAATTCGTGTATGAGCAATTACACTAACGAGTACCGCGAGTTTATTTCCGCCGGTTTTCTTATCCTTCTTATAATACTTTTAAATTGGCTTTTTTAAAGCCAAGGAAGTAAATTCTGTTCTGACGTTCTTTAAATGTATGTCATTAAAATGTATAACACGATTTTATAAATTCCTAGGGTCATTATTGTATAACAAAATAAACCCTAAAGTGTAGGTATATATATAAACGTAAGAAATTGTAAAAAGGCTTTAAAAACAGTTCTACAGGAATCGTCGTACGATGAAACCGAGATAGATGCTACTGACTGTTATAAGTTAATTTTTGATAATGTTGGCATAAATGTGTAATTAGGTTCAACAAATGAAATAATTTCGTAGGTCTTTTAAAGGTTTTTAAGGTCTCTTAAATTTAAAATTGTCACAATTTACTATTTTATTTTTATTTCTTAATAATAGTTAAATAGATTCTACTACGTTTGTATTTAAGATCCATATTTTATTTTATAGAAGTTATATTTAATTTGAATGATGTTATTTTAAATGTTATTTTAGCACGCTCCAGCCTGAAAAACAGGATTATCTGAGTTTTGGCACCAATGTTCTATCCTTCCTTGTATATTTTAGCCAATATTTATAATTACATATACAATATTTATAATTACATTACAATATTATGCTTTTCTGAAATTAATAAACATTTTATTTTATTATTATTTTATTATATACTCGTGCGTACGTAGAGTGAAGATATTGATCTTAATCTATTGTTGCTCTAACTCGTATTTAAGTGTAATTTTGCAATGTGTTGCAATCGATACTTTAGGATGATACAACAATGCTAAGGGCGGGTTGTATCAAACGGTTGGTTATCGTATCATACGTACGTAACTTTTTGACGATTACATCAGATGTTTAACGTACGTCAAATACAAAGCGTTGTTTCATCACAAAAAAAACTGTTCGTCAATGTTATTCGAGTTATTTCCACAATTGAATCATCATCACTATCATTTAAAATATATGAAAATAAATAGAATCCATAATGTTAAAAGCTTTCAACCAAAGATGTCCTGCCTGTCAACTCAGTTTTCACTAGAAAGTTATGTTAACCAGTGGGTGGATGGACGGTCAACGTAATCGTTAATTTTTGACGTCCGTTATAGTTGAAACAACCCGTTTTCTAGCTTGACAGTGGTTAACGCCATTTTTAACGTTGACAGACACGTAAAGTAGTTGTGATACAACCCGCCCTTAGGAATCGGTCTCCCGTGCAAAATTAATCTCAATGGACAAAATGTCGAACAGATAAAACCCTTTCCATAAATCTCTTCTTCCATAAACTCTCATACTATTACTTATTAATAAAAAGTGGACATTATGTTCGCAACTGTTTACTTAGGAAAGCGTAGTATATGGGAACTGGGTAAAACGTATAAACGTTAATATGACTAGCAGTTCCTCGCGTCGTCACGCGCGTGCTTTCTGATCGTGTAGGGATTTATTCATAGTAAAAATTCCAAGCTAAAAATTTCGTGCTTCGGAGGGCACGTTAAGCAGTCGGTCCCGGGTGCTGTATACTTGTATACAGTAGTCGTTAGGGTTTGTCAGAAGCCACTTTGGCTCCCTGAAAATTCTGACATCCACCACCCAGCACTGGGCCAGCTTGGTGGATTATGGCCTATACCTCCTCGTCACCTAGGGGCTCATGCCCTGCAGTGGGCTCATTACAAAGAGTTGTGATGATGATGATGAAAAATTCCAATAGGTATTAGTAAAAAAACTACTAAATAGCGTCAAAATGGAAAACGCCTGTTATTGGTTTATGGCTCGGATCCAGCACGCATGCGCGTTGCGCGCGCACCGCGCTCATGACAGATAATGTGTACTTAAATTGAATTGAAACCTCCTTGGTCGGGCGGGCGGGACACATTGTACTTTAATAATTAAAAAAATGTTTTAAAGCATTGTTTTGTTAAGAGAATAATGCTTTAATTTACTTTTTTAATTTTCTTATAGAAGTATGTAAATAAAATATGCCAATAAAAATCTGTATTTCATTTCATAATTAGAACAATACCGAATGAGATTATATAAAAGTTTACTTTAGGGCCAAATGATTGGTGAAAAAAAAACACTCAAAATATTATTCGAAACTACCTTAATACTATGTTCTCTTGAATTGTGTAAATAAATAAATAAATTATACCTTGCCGACACAATGCTTATAAGCCAGAACAATTTAATCAAGAAATACTCACGGGATATAAATTTCTGCGAGTTATGCTGCCACTGAACCATTAGCTTCTTTAAATTTTAAAGGTCAGGCAGGTGGCGGTACTTATACGAACGTATCGAAAGAAATAAACGAATAAGTATAATAGGGACAGCGCGTGTCTACGCTGTACTCGCGTACGATACAGACGTACGGCTAGCTCCGGCGTGTGCTACACGTAGGGTTGCCAACGTTTTTTTTCTAGAAATACAGTATAATTTGAGTCTGAACACAATATCAAACAGTATTTTGGAAAAATGAACAGTGTTCAATTTATTTAATGTTTTAAACACATATTTTTAGAGCTTCTTGCACAAATTATTTATTAAAGTCTAGCATATAAAGTGTTTAGCTTTTCATGCTGAAAACAGTATTTTGTGTACTTTATTTTTGTTCAACAGTAAACAGTATTATGTAGTGAAAAACAGTATGGTTGGCAACCCTAGCTACACGCGCGTACATCGTCTTTCAATTTTAATGAAAGTTTAGCCAAATATAAAAGGATTGAGTATTCCATTGACACGACTGTACAAGCACATTAATGTAGTTTTACCAGCGAAATTGGTACGCGCGTGGACACGCGTGATTCAGCTTTGGCCTTTAAAGTAAATTAATGCGTGCCTACCAGGCGCGATCCCAGGGGGGGGGTCTCAGGGGACATGACCCCCCCAAAATCATGAAAAGATGAACATCTTATAAGAAAAGAAGCTAAAAAAGATACTTCTGAAAAAAAAAATTGTGACCCCCCAAAATTCAGATGTGACCCCCCAAATCAGATGTGACCCACCAAAATTCAGATGTGACCCCCCCGGAATTTCAGTCTGCGACCGCGCCTGCGTGCCTACTAAGATACTAAATGCTGTTTCACCCGACTCGCAAGGCTCGGCTTGAAATAGCCCGCTGTTGGATAAGCGTACCGTAAAATGCGACTGATCCGAGTGGCCCGCTTGTTGCTAGTACTTTATATAAAATCTGCCGCCAAATATAATCGCTCCTGCGGTGATGTGTTTCAGCAATATTTCATGAAGAGCCAGTAGCTTCCTAAGCTCGTGTGTCAGCTCCGGGGTCATCTTCACTTGCCATCAAGTGAAATTCAGGTCAATGTGGAATGCCATGCGTAACTTTGCCGTGTTTAGAATAATAATAATCCTATTTCATTTACCAATTAGTTTTATCACAGATAATCTGTATTTAACATCTTATTAGTCATAAACTTTCACGCACTAAAATAAGATGGATGAATATGATTTTCACAGACCTAATGAGTATTAAGAAAGAAAAAAAAAACAAAAATAAAAACAAACTATCGCATGTTTAGTTAATAATTTAACCCATAATTTGAACCCCTGTTACAAAAACGGGAAAGAAAGTAAGTACCTACTCATCTTTGCCCAATTTTTAAGTCTTAATCAATTAATTTTTAATAAATTTTTAAGAACTCGGTATCGCCGCTTATATAATTAATGACGTAATTAAATCTTAAAGATCGTATAAATTTAGCTCGAAATCCCAAATAAAATTTAAAATTTTCTTGTAATAGTGATTATACAGTAGTGCGATCACAGAACTTTATCGAATCGTAAGTTAACGAATGTTTACGAATGCTCGTATAGTATGGAGTCGGTTGCAAGTTTTGAGTAAGTATTTTTTTTTTATTTTACAGATATTTATGAGTACAACATGTTTACAAATTTGTACTCATAAATATCTGTAAAATAAAAAAATCAAAATGAACAAGGCACACATTTATTTAAGCTGGCCATGCGGCAATGGATAGATTTAAATTTTTCTTAAAAACCGTCTCCATACTATACGAACATTCGTTAACAAACGATTCGATAAAGTTCTGTGATCGTACTGCAGTATTGCTTAGCTGGGAATCAAACTCAGCACCATTCCACGCGGCAGCACAAAAACAACATGCGTGGGCACAGTGACCAAGGTATTCCTTCGCAAAAAAAAGCTACAATCACTTTGACGCGTTATTTGATTGTATAAACTTTTAAAAATCAATTACTTACTGTAGGCATTTTTATACAACAAACAATGATTAAGAAATATAGAAAGTGTTCTTAATTTTCTTTTGCTTCTTTTCGCGTTTGAATTAAGAAAAGTATCAAAATGTCTTATCCATACCTTTTGACAGCTACTTCCAATATACTAATCACATCCTGCTCACAAATATCACGCATATTCTATTTTCAAAATCGAATTTAAGTTTGGAACTTTATTCAAAAGCTGCAATGCAGCTCGGTTCACACGACGAGTTTCTGCATCTAACTGTCCAGTGTTGCAGGATTTTGGCGATGGTTGAGGCTATAGAGAGTGCTGGCTAGTAATTTTAAAAAGATTTTGAGAGTACTGGCTGGATTGAAAAAAAGGTTGATTCTTAGTTAAGAATTGTGCTCCGACGACGAAAGTCCCACAGCTCTCTACTCTATGTACGAGCTTTTCGGCTGAATATTCTTAATTTGAATTTTATTCTGAATTTGAGTTTTTATTTAGTAAATGTAAGAGGCGTTGTTCAGTCTTTTGTTTGTGTATTTTTTAAGTAAGTTATGGTGCTATTGATATAGGTAAGTTTTTAATTTCTGTTTATTAAATGTTTTTATTTAAATATTTTTTAACGGTTTCGATAACATCCGTCATCCTTAACTAATTGTTTCCAACTGATTACTTTAAATATTACGCTAGGTCTCTCTATGAAATAAATAAATAAAAGATAACAAGAATGAAGCAGAGCGATTAAATCAGCTGCCAAAATATAGGTAATTAAAAATACAGTAAAGCTAAGCTTATTACAAACAAATCATTGATTTTCAGGTATTCCCCCTGCATAGGATCGTAGTATATTAATTTTTGAATTATATAAATATTTCTAGTATGCACACCACATTATTAAGCCGAAATTATGTTTCTTTAAGAAATCCTGTGTTATGAATACTAAACGACGGATAAAAAAAAATTAAAACGCGCAGGGTCGTTTAACATAGCCCTATCGCCCCAGGATCAGCGTGGCGTAAAAGGGATCTAATATGATTGCTCCCCGCTTGGTGGTACGATCCCGTCAATATTCTGACATATTTTATAAAAAGCCAGATCCATCCTTAGCCCGTGTGTCATCTTAAAAATGTGAGATAGACGCGGTCAAACGTGGACTTATTCTTATAAAAAATTAATACTTAAACTGCGAAGTTTCTAAACTGTTTTGTAAGTATCTATTTTAAAATCCTCATGGCCATTAAAATAAAAATGAAATAAAATCCCCAGACAATCACACCAACTACATGGCCCCAAAGTAAGCATAGCTTGTGTTATGGGATACCATGCAGCGAACGAGGAGGGAACCTAGAATATAAATACATATAGATAAACGCCCAGACCCGGAACATTTTTTTTTCTTGTTCCTTGTGGGAATCGAACCCGCAACCACTGGCGTCTGAGGGAGACAGTGTTAACCCATCGCCATGTGGTCGTCATTTTAAAATCATCATGGCCATTATTTACATTTCAATTAAACCGCTGCCTTATCACGTAACTTGCAAGAGCAAAGCGATGGCATGAATTGCGCAAGATTTGCTAAAAAATAACTAATTCGTATTACGTTACAGCAAAAACAAAGCCATAACAATCCGACGACTGTGCTGCCTCTATCGTACAATCGATGTCCTAAAAGTGCATATATCCCTTTGACTTTCATAAGTTTGGTGTGTACTTTTCTGCGAAATTTTAAAAGCAAACATCAGTTTTACATTTTATTAGTTTCTTTTTTACTTCCAAATTGTTTTTGGCGCTAGTATCGTAGCAATAAATGCATTCTGCGATCAACGAACGTTTGATTTGAACAGCTATCGTTTACTTATTACGATGTAAAGCATTGGATCGCGCGTCCATGGCGTGATGACTGCGCCATTATAGCTGGTCGCTAATATTTACGTGATAAGGCAGCCGGATATATACAATTTCATTTATTTGTTTTGAGTGATCAGTATTAGTGTCATCTTGGTCATAGCATGGTAAACATCCCAACTAAGTTCTTTTAGACACTTAGGTAATTGGACTTATGTCACACCAAATGTCCAAACTATTTCTTTAAGTATGAAAAGTTTTATCCACAGTTTTAAAAAAAGTTGCAAAACAGTTCAGTCAGATAAGTTTGCTATTCAAACTGGACTGACGAGGAAGCCAAACCAGGATTTCCGGTGCTCACAGCAATTACACCACAGAACCATTGCACCACAGATATCAATTCCAAAAGTCAAGGACTTAAACGAATTTTCCTTAAATCTATCGCTACAATAATAAACTAATTATACTTATGTATTGTTGATAACCTATTTTTAAATTTAGGAAATTCCTATTCCTGTTTATCAGCTTAGATAACCGTTGGATATTTGGTTATAACTACATTTTGTTAAACAAGTCTCCCGCCACGCCGTATCTGTCTATATGAGTGCGATTTAATCAAAAACTAGTTAATATTATACTCTAAAAAGCGGACCTTGAACACATTAAGATTTAGTGTAAATTTAGTTTTTTCGGTTGCTCAAAATCCAGTGTTATCAAAATCAATATAAAAAAACTATTAAAGAACTTGGCATCAATTACATATATGTTTTCGCATTTATACACTGTTAATAATTATTTATTTGCTACAATAGGGAAATAAAATATATTAGGCTTATAAAATTTAACGTCTCGGATTTAAGTAATAATGTAGAGGTTATTTACTGTGAGATGAAAAGTATCAAAAAGATATTATTACTATTAATATAAATCGATTGTATTCAAAACGTATTCTGTTTATGCGCCGATTTGCCGGACGGCTATTTTTAGAAACATGATAAGGACACAACTTATTAGGTAGGTATATCCGCTACTTATAGCTACCTATTTCCGCTTACGGTACCTACCTACCTATATGTTGATTACTATTGAATATACCGGAATAAAAAGTGACATCTGGAAATTTTACTGCCCCACCCGCACGCATCCAGAGTCAGTGTCGTTCGATAGATAAAATAGAAATAAATCCATAATACAGGATGTTACGAAAAGCCAACTTTAAGTCAACTTCAAGTTGAAGTCGTCGTGGCGCCGTGGTTACTGTGTGTATCTTACGATATCACAGGTTAAGCAACGTTCGGCGCGGTCGGTACTTGGATGGGTGACCGCCGACCATTCGTTTCTTACGGCGACTTCCGTGCTTCGGAGGGCACGTTAAGCTGTCGGTCCCGGGTGCTGTATACTTGTATACAGTAGTCGTTAGGGTTTGTCAGAAGCCATATCGGCACCCTGAAAATTCTGACATCCACTACCCAGCACTGGGCCAGCTCGGTGGATTATGGCCTAAAACCTCCTCGTCACCCAGAGGAGAGACTCATACCCTGCAGTGGGCCCATTACACGGAGTTGTGATGATGATGATGATGAACTTTAAGTCTCAAATCAAGTAATAAGGAAGAGAGACTGGTATGCGGGCCAAAGAAGTGATGTAGGTACCTGTTTTGATTTGGTTTCCGTTGACGTGTTTGGTTAATTGGATTTAATGAAGCTGAGAACGCTATCACGTAGCAAAAATCAAAAATCATCGCTATCAATAATCAGATAAGGATGGCAATAGGAGTTGTCAGATCGCAAGCGAAACTAATTTTCATCACCTATGAATGTGGAAGCGGCTATCATCCTTAAGGCTGCAAACTGGACGGCAGCGACACCGGCGCGAGCAGCGACGCGACGACGACGCGGGGAATCTGGGCCGTGCTCGACGGCAGCGGGCGCTCAAGCGATTTGTCGCGGTTTCATACAAACTCAATACTTTCTATCGTGTCGCGAAAATCGCTGCCCGCGCCGGCGCCGCTGCTGTCACTGCCGTCCGGTTTTCAGCCTAAGGTGTCACACCACTTTTTTGGACACTATACAACACTGTATATTCGCAAGAAATATTCGCCTTTTGTTTAACTTCGACTTTAATACTTATTAAGAAACTTTTAAAGAATAAGTTAGGTGCGTAGCTTTGAGAATTGAATCGTATTTCGGTTCTTACAATTTAATATAATTTATATATAATTTAATTAATTAAATTTAATTAATTTATATTCCATAACCACATATTTTTTAAAACAAATATAAATGAAAGCGGAATGCGCGAAATAAATATTCAAAGCTACGTGGGTATACAAAAGAAAGAAAGAAAGAAGAAAAATGTTTATTGCCAAACAACACAGAAGAAAAAAAAATACAAAACATAAAAAGAAGAAAAAAGTACAAAAAATAAACATAAAATCAAAATATTACCTAAAACTACTTCCTGTATTGTCTGGGCAATAGGACAATATAGGAAAGGTAGCATGAAATAATTATTTAACGAGAAAGTTTTTGATAAATCTTTGTTTGTAATTTGTAGCGCTTTGTCTATATATTAAGTAACTCTGAGCTATAAATATACCTACCTAAATAAAACAAGCTACATACGTAGGTACTACAACGTGGGACCGTAAGAAGTTAAAAGATTGTTTGAGATTATTATTTATGTATGTATTTTATTTATAGATCATAAGCACTTTTTATACACAATACAAATATTATCACTGGGAATAAAATACTTATTAGCAACACTTATTAGCTAAGCATGGTGGGATGACGCGTTTCGCGTTTATAAAATCGAAGACTTATTTTCTTCGAGCACAAAAATGATCATCCCTTTCTGAAGGATGGGACGAGAAATGTTCTAATAAAAAACAAAGCTTCTCTGTCAAACCGATACTATTCTAATTTCAAAATAACGACATCCTGTTTGATCGCACCATAGCCGTCTTTATTCATCAATATAAGGCGCGCTCAAGCAGTATGTTACGGTACCTACACGCCATAGAATGCTCTACATTGTGCAATTGCATGCATAGTCATTTCATGGTCATTGATCCACTGTAGGTGATTGCCGCTTACCCACTTACTTTCATACATAGTAATTTTACCAAAATTTTACCAAAATCTTGTAAAGACAGTTCTAAAGAACGTCAGTTAACTAAATTTCATTTGTTTTTTGAAAATGAATATTTTTTGCATTCAAGCGTTCGTATAAGTACCTAAGTAGGTACATTACTTTGGTGAATTTCTTCGATTTTTGAATTCTGCTGCAAAAGTGGAGCATTCACCTCTTATCTATACCATTAAATTTGATTGACTAATTCCTTACAGAGTTTATCTTTGCAACCGTTACAGACGAAAGCTGCACCAGCCATTAAGCACATTTCCATTTACCAAACAGTTTTAACTGCAGCCTCATTTCTAGGATTCCATATGGAAAGGGCAAAACGGAACTTTATTTACAGACTCCAGCGCTGATTGTTTGTCCGTGTATTATGAACCGTGATAGTTGGACAGTTGAAAGAGTAATGTTCATAGCTGACCTGTCAGATTTTTGACAACTCATGAAATGCATTAAAACAACATATAGTGCAAAGCTCATGTTCGTTTAATTCAAAATCGTTTACTTATATAAGAAACCGCAGCAAGGATTTCAATATTTTCCCTCTCAAGTTTCTCAATAAAATCCCGATATCGTCCTAAGAAATAAAATTAAGTCTGCACCAATAGTTTAGATATAAACAGGCAGCATTTCAATGACAATATAATCTTTATACATTCACATACCTAACAAAAAGTAGTTTGGCAGGTCAGAGACTGTATGGACCGTGAACATTACTCTTTCACAGATGATGTATTTCTATTGCCGCTATTACAATAAATTCTTAAAAAATATTAAAGGGGGCTCCCATACAACAGACATATAGAACAAATGAAAAATGTGTTAAATAAAAATCACCCGACCAGGACTCGAACCTGGGACCTCTTGTTTGCCGGACGAGTGCCCTCCCACTGAGCTACCGGGGCCTCGAAATTACTTAACACATTTTTTTTTACGTTATATTGCTAACGTTGCTCCATCTAATGATATAGCTTTGCAGCTAAGACCACCCGAGGCCAATTTCTTTACAGAAATTGTGAATCTCAGTTAAAGTGAAGCATGTTTCACTTTAACTGAGATTTAACTGAGCCCCGGTAGCTCAGTGGGAGAGCACTCGTCCGGCAAACAAGAGGTCCCAGGTTCGAGTCCTGGTCGGGTAATTTTTATGTAACACATTTTTCATTTATTTAAGAGTAATTAAGCAATTGAAAATTCAACATTAAAATATTAATGTTGAATTAAAGGATAGCATTTAATCTTACAACTGTAAATCCACATTTTTCTATCAAAGTATTCGAAATTGCTAACAAAGATACTGAATTGCACACTAAATTCTCGCATCAAATAAACTAAATATACTACACTGTTTGATGTTTAAAGCTAAACTATTTTACTGAATTACTATCTGTTAACTTAAAGTAAATCTAATTATCCTTTTAGTGCAACGAAACATTTAATCTGTTTTTTTTTTTGGAATACGTCACCTATTAAATTTTAAAGATAACCTAACCTAACCTAAGCTAACCTAATGTTGTTTGTTTGCTTAAATTTTAAATAGAGGTGCAATTAAAAATTATCCTTAAAATATTAATGACATAGAAGTTTCCTACCGTAGTCACTAGATGGATTGTCAATATTATGTTTGCTTATCTAAAGACTGTGTCATAATGTCAGTCCCTTAGTGGAATCCCTTAGTAGTCTTATAATTAGGTATCAGTGTATTAGTGGAAGTACGGGCGGAACGGAGTGCAACTCGCACTTACCCGTTTTTTTATTAAACGCACTACGTATCTAATCTTTACTTCACTCCTTCAATGCTTCCTACAAGTATCTCATTATTGCACATTATAAGAATAATTAACTAGTTACACATACAATTATTGTCTATTATCAACTAATAATTCGTTAGATTATCAGTTAATAAATCAAATGAAACAGCGATACAAATTTATACTTAATCAAAGAATAATTATATTATATTTACAGAGCTTATCAATTTTATTGGTCAAGTGAGACACAGTAAGGCAAAGGAATACATACAAGATAGTGTATTGTAATGTATGAATCAAATCGTTTAGTTGTATGGACGTGCGTCTTGCATGAGTTTAGATTTTTGTTATTCTAAGTGAAAGTTTGTTTAAGTGTTTCTCTCTCTCAGTTAAAAAAAGTTAACGTAATAAAGATTCAATAGTTTAAGTTTTCTGTGATAAAGATTACAGATCAGTCGAAACAAAGGTGCAGGAAATAGCACGTAAAAGATAGTGTGGTACCTACTCAAAAGATTTTTCTGCTGCAACACATTCAGGTGCGCTTAAACATTAATTTTATACTAGCTGTGTCACGCGATTTTACACACTCACTTTCTAAACCCCGGGTAATACCGGGATAAATAGTAGAGTGCTCTTCCAGACTGTCCAGTATAACTACGCCAAATTTCATCGAAATCCATTGAGCCGTTCTGCCGTGATTTAGTAACAAACATCTGTGCATCCATACATTCTAAACTTTCGCATTTGTATCCGGAACATAATAAAAAAATTCACAAGGTTATTTATAACTAAATTCAAAAGACATACATACTCGTACATACAAACATACATAACTTCACGCCTGTTATGTATGTCTGGTTATAAGGCTGATGTCACGTTTTAAAAATATGGAAATATTACTATGATAGAAAGAGACTATTGCAGTGACAGGGGGTCAGTCTATCACCCACAAAAACGGCAATAAAACCTCCGTCTCTTACCTGACTCTTACAGTATGCCCGTAAAGAGAAGCAGCTGGTGACAGGGGGTCAGTCTATCACCCACATAAACGGCAATAAAACCTCCGTCTCTTACCTGACTCTTACAGTATGCCCGTAAAGAGAAGCAGCTGGTACATTCTAAGTTTTTCTTTTGCTCCTAGTTCAGTATGTATGTCCAACTCCGCTTTAGACCTTAATCTCACCTGATGGTATGTATGTGAAGAAGAAAGTCGGAGATGAGAACCCACGGGCTTCGAATAAACTGGCTCTGCATACAATATTGCCACAACAATTTTCATTTTCTTGCGACGACACGATTATTTGTTATCAATACACTAATAGAAACCGTTGATGTCCAGATGTCCATCAATATATCGGTCGTAAACAACCTGAAGCCCGTAGGATGGATGACCTACATTAGGTTATATCTCAACGAAATGGAAATGGAAAGATAGTAGTGGTCCCGCTTTTCAATCGAATTCCAAAAGGTGGAGGATCTCAATTCGTGTGTTTGTTTTCTTTTTTTTTCTGTAAAAGCCAGTTAAGGGACAGAGGTTTTATTAGCGTTTTTGAGGGCCATAGGCTGACCCCTTGTCACTACAATAGTCTCTATCCATCATTATGGTACCCCCAAAGTCAAACGTGATATCATATGGTTCTCTGGTGTTCTGCCTACCCCATAAGGGACACAGGCGTGAAATTATGTATGTATGTATTATGATACAAAATACAAGTGTTAAAACTGATTAAGTATACAAATAGGTAGGTACATTACCAAACCAAGGTTGTTGATGTATAAGGTAATAAACCCTATAATTCTGCCCTACTAAGCACAGAAGCGGTATCTTAATGCAAGCTAGTTTTGAGATACATGCAGTTTTGTAAAAAAAAACATACCTCCAATACCCTTGGTGATTTAAGGTAAAACTGAGATAGGCAAAACTTTATTAAGGTTATTTTTATATGTTTTGAACAAGATAGCGTTAAAAGGCTTAGTTATTATGTGCGTATTTATTTAAGCTATCCGATGGCATAAAAAACAATTTTACGGTCTTTTTTGAGATACGGCTTTTGCGCTTAGTAGGGCAGAATTTTAGTTGCTAATTAACATCTTTATCCAACATAACACGCACACTATTTGGTTCTCACTATTTGGTTCTGCGGCAAGACTTGGACCTAAACGAAAAGTTTCGATTCGTCTCGTTAACATAACCTTAGCTTACGTTGAGGTAAAATTATCAAAGTAATTTAAACTCTTACTTGTTTTTTAGAGTTATCAGTACCTAAGTGAAAATGGAAAAACCAGTTACGTTAAAGAGGAAGATCATCCAAGAAAAGTCAGGATTAGTTGTACCGTTAGAAGATGCTCTGGATATAGCAGGTAAGCCTTGTAGTAATCTTTATCCCCTATCAATAAACTTGAAGCTTTGGTAATAATCTTAGGTAGAGCCCGTATCAAGAAACTTTTGGACGACCAACCTATAAACCTATCTGCCTCAGACGCCAATGGTTGTGGGATCGATTCCCGCACGGAACAAGAAAAAAGAATGTTCTGAGTCTGTGCGTTTATCTACCGGGTGACTGGTGGTTACTTTCAAAATGGACGTGATAGTTTAAGATCATACATAAAGAGAAAAAAGTATGGTTACGCTAGCGCCCATATGATGCGGCGAGTTACGCAGTTGTGAGTGCCGTGAAAAAACACTTCATTTACGTACAGGGAATTCTAGTGAGAAATTAGGTTCCTAAGTAGTTTTATTACATAATTATGATCTGCGCAGCGAGCACAGAACTTTAGCGGCTAGAATTGCAAGTTGCATTGTATTTTTTATTTTACAGTTATTTAAGAGTACAACATGTTAACAAACATTCAAAATTAACACGGGACATATATATATTTAAGCAGGCCATGCGGCAGTAGATAGATTTCAATTTTCTCCTCGAATTTCAAAAGTGACCTGTATATTAGTTTGTAATTTGTAAAAGCTTTAATTTCTTAGTAATGTTTGGGTAATTCGTGTAGTCATGGGTTCGATGCCCGTACGCTGCAAAAAACAAAATTTTCCGGGTCTTGATGATAATATATCAACATTTTTATATTCTTGGCTTCTCCCCTAGTTCGCTAAGCAAAGCTTGTGATATGGTATCTCATATCACAAACTTTGCTTAGTTTATACCCATATATACCTAGTTGGTGTTAGGTATAGTCCGGGGATTTTAATTTATTTATATAATAGTAAGCATTGCTTAGTTCTTTAACTGTAAGTATGCCATATTCCATATTGATTTTGATTTTCCCGCTTCAGGATGTGGCCGCTTCCAAAACCAGCATTGCTGTCTGATGCTGGCCACGCTATCAGCCGCCTTGCTGGAGATGATTGGCAACGCCTTCATCCTCCCCGCAGCTGCCTGTGACCTGAAGCTGCCCGACCAGCTGAGAGGCATCATCACCTCTATACCAAATATAGGTTAGATTTTTGATTAGGTTTAGGGTTATGAGATTTCATTCGTGTAAATATTGTTTTTGTATTTGACGCTTTGTTCCATTGATCGTGGCTTCGATTCCCGCATAAAGCAAATATAAGTTTCGTATGAACATATTTGTTTACATTGGTCTGGAAGAAATAAAATAATCTAAGTATGTCTAGTACACATACATACACACCTATAACACTAGCTATGTGTTTTCTTAAGGTAACAAACAAAATATATTAAAATCGGTAGAAAATTTAGTCGAGTACCTAATCAAGGAATCATATACACAGCTTGCATAAACTCGACACTGAAAAATCTTATAAGATGATTTTCTCTTTCTGTTTAATATAACGTTTACAATAACTCCTAAAAAGTTCAATCAGTTTTGGCTAGATGGCGCTGTGCGAAATCCCTTGCATCCATTATTCTATTTGATTGAATAGTTGCAACACAATTTAAATATTTTAAGTACTACCTACGCAGAAATGCAGTTATCTTATGTAGGTTCATGAAGATAAAGTAATAATTGATGTCCCGGTTAAAATAAGGAATCAAGACTGGTTTAACGGTGCCTTGCTGACGTCAATGAGCTACCATTACTGAAAAAGAATTTCGCATGACGCTCTTGTTGATGCAGAAAGCAGTTTTACGAATTAATAAAATAAGAATCATTGGATAAAAGATACTTTCAAATTTATGGAACCTACTTAAGTACATTCCTTTAGTTCAAAGTGTAGGTATTATTGGGTGTAAATTACCGTTGCTAAAATAAACGTAAAATAATTATCCTACTAAATACGTATCGAATATATCAAATCTATCTTTTGAATAAAAGGTTCCTCTCGGATCAATACGGAGTCACTTTTACCCAAATTTTACCGCATTTTATAAGTTACCTACTAGAGTAACTACCTACTAATTTGAACTGCGCCTCGCGAAATCAAAATTGCTATTTTTTTACGAATGGAACTTTGATTTAAAATCGAGATTTGGTATTGAAACTGTTCTATAAAAGCATACATAACTTCATGCCTGTCTGCCTTTGGGGTAGGCAGAGACTACGGAACGAAAACTGCTATGATCCAGATATATTTACTTCTTTCTCTTCCTCCAAGTTCATTAATCGATCGTTTTCTAACAATCAGTTTCTGACTCGGCTGTGCGTTTACTAGATATACTAGGATACCCCCTTATGGTGCGTATAGATTGCTGTAATGGATCTAGTAATGTAACATCCAGCGCTCGATGCCTGCGCTCGCTGTGTTTGGACGTGTATTGCAGACGAACTGAGCATTCACTGTGATATCCTGGATAGATTTTTTCCGTATTTCGATGCGATCACGGTCCGTCGCGCACGAGATAAATATCTTATTTATTTAAGTAGGTATTTATTTATACCTATTTCTTCAATTTTATAGAATTTCATTCATTAGGTATTAAATAACATATTGAACTTACTCCGTCTTGCAAAATTAACGTTTCTTCCTCTTTATCAACTACATCAACTTTAGAGGAGTAGGTACAAGGGCGTTACCAGACCCATCGATCGATCGTCGATAAAGGGCGTCGATCGATGGTAGAAGGGATAAGTCGACGTCATTCAAGCTGATGGAACCCTGACAAGGTCCACCGACCGTCCATCGATTGTTTTTTTTTTTATTAAGTATGGATAGGACGTTTGTCTTCCATGACACCTGATGTTAAGTGAACATGAAGACTAAGGTGGTACACGTCCATCCACGAGAAACCTATTCACTCGACGCTTAAAAGTACTAGGACTATACTGCAGTGCGAACACAGAACTTTTTCGACGCGTATGTTTTCGAATGTCCGTATAGTATGGAGTCGGTTGCAAATTGTAATTTATTTATCTTAAATTACTTTACCAACACAACATGATCAAAAATATTTTAAACCAGCAATGCACTTATTTATTTAAACTTGACTTGCGGCGGGGGGTAGATTTCAGTTGATACTACAAACCGACTCCATACTATACGAGCATTCGTTAGTATACGACTCGATAAAGTTCTGTGATCGCACTTCCAGAAAATAGACGCAGGCAGTTCAGTTAGTCGAACGATATCTTGAAGCTACTAGATCAGTCGCTCGACTTCGATCGACGTCGATTAATGATCGATTGGTTTGGTAACACCCTACGATTTCTTTGTAAGTTTGATATTTTTATGTCTTTTTATGTGTCGCACTTCTTTAAATAAAAACTAAAGTTTGAAAAATCATTTTGTAACCGTTTATATACTTTTCAACCGACTTCCAAAAAAGGAGGAGGTTCTCAATTCGTCTGTATGTTTTTTTGTGTCTTTGTTACACGATGTTTCGAACAATTATGAATCGATTTTAAAAATTCTTGTTTCATATGATAGAGAATATTTCATAATTGTTCCCATTTAAATTTCATCGAAATCGGTTGAGTACCTCATTAAAAATTTCAAATTTTTGAAACAATATGTATGATTTCGGAGAATGTTTACGTTGATGACATTATATCTCAGCCAAAGTTTTGACGTGAAGTCGGTTTTTTAATGCTCTGCATTTGTTGATTCTTTTACATATTAAGTATGGCCGTGCCACCTGATGGAAAGTGACCATGTGAACTCAGATGGTAAACGTCCATTCATGAGAAACCACTCACTCGTCGCTTTTAAGTAGCACGACTGTTAGTCTTCAGGAAAACGAGTCGCAGGCAGTTCGTTCCACACCTTGGCATATCGTACATACTATAAAGCAAGCCCTTTTTTTCGGATATAAATTTTATTTTTTCGAGACGGAGACAGTTCGGTAGATTCTCTAGAAACTGATGAAATGGGATAAAATTATTCAACTACGATTATTCAACACAGATGTAATGAATCGTAAAATAAGTATGGCATTTAGAAGGATATTCTTTTCTTTTTCATTTACTTTAGCAACCTTGAAACAGATTAATGTTGAATGAATATGGTAAGTGGGTTCAATAAATATTAAAGTATATTTCATTCAATGCACCACGAAGGTATTTTCAATTATTTTCAATCTTCTCCCAAAATTTATTTAATTATTGAAAAATTTGTGCATTTTTTTGTAAATATACACCTCAAATTCAACCATTTAGTATCCTAAAGCAGTAATTTTGTTGTGGTTAGTGAATTGTGAATTTAAAGTGCAATTTTTTAAACTTGCCTAAAAGTGACAGGTAACGAACTTTATATTAGTTCAATTCATTGTTTCAAATTCATTGTTCTACTCCTCTGAATTTAATTTAATACCACCACTATCTAATATTTATTACATCTTATTATTAATAATAGGCTCCGTATTAACAACATAGTTCACATTGCCTTATAGTTCTTTTTCAAACTTTCGAACTTTGAACTACAACTTTTGTTTCACCTTATTTCAAACATGAATACTCGCAGTGCTTCTGCCCGCCAGTTGGAAAGCCAACTCCAACTCGCGCTCCAAGAGCTAAGCAAGTTCAGGAGGCAATGTGAACAGTTATTAAAGGAAAGAGAGGACAATGAACTGGAAACTTTGAAAGTTATAAACAGAAATAGTAGCCTTAAAGCAGAATTAGTCAATTTGCAAAAGCTTTACTTGGAGACTAGAGAGGCTAGAGATTGCTTAAGAAAACAGACAAGAGATTTTGATTCCTGTTATGTTGAATTTGATAGTAATTTGAAAAGCATAAACACATTGAAATCTCAACTCTCAAGTGCCCAACTACACATAATTAAACTTGAAAAAGAGGCACTCAAAGTTAACTCAAACCAAACGCAAAAACTTTTTGAAGAATTAGTCCCTAACACTTGTTCCACGTCGGACTCACCAACAGTCACTATTGACTTGACTGGTGATGAGTCTATTTCAAACTTGTCTTACAAGGAAAATAGTAATATTAGTCATAATAAGTTAAAAAAGTATTTAAATTTACAAAGATTTATTAAGAAATCTAATAAAATTATAAAAAAGCAGAATTTATCAAGAAATTATGTAAATTTATCCAAAAAGCACAGTTCTGTGGTTGAGGAATGTAAAAATTATAGTCAAGAGGTGAATATCATGCAACAAAAATATGAAACTGACATTAATTTACTACAGATGTCCTTACAGGACATAACACAGCAGTATAATACTGCACAGGAACAAATAAATCAACATGTACTGGACATGGATGAGCTATTGCAACTGTCTAAATATAATGAGGAGCGCTTTCAATCTTTGACCAATACCATTTATTGTAATTATAAAGGCTCTTCTTCATTAAATTCATTAAGTGAGAAATCAAATGTCAGTTCCATAGTTAGTAAGCATGTAAGTAGTAAAAGCCCAATAATCATGTATTGTGATGAAATAGGTAAAAACATGGGCAGTAAATTGTTGAACAACCAAGAGGATGTACCAAATTATTGTATGCCTAGAGCATCGCCAGAATGTATAATTGAAAAGGCTCTGAAGGGCAGGTACAGTCCTGATACAACTTTATTATTATTATTTGGGAGAAGGGGAAATGTGAGACAAAGTCAATTATTAATATATTTAGATAAGTTACAAGCCCTTACGGTAAAAAAAATTGTTTTGTTTACATTTCCTTACATAGGAGGAGCCGCCAGAGAGAATAGAATAAGATATAAATTGAATTTATTAATGCATGGCTACATGGGGTCTAATAACATATGTTTAAGTGAAACCTCAAGCATGTTGATTAATGTCATTGACATTAACTCAATTTGTAATTTTAAATTTAACTTGACAAAAGATATATATAATATATCTACTTATTTTTTAAAACAGATAGCACAAGTGCTATTAAACTTTTTATTTTTTAAACCAGCTAAGTATTTAGCTACTGATTCTGCTTTTATTGAGCAGTCTTGTATATTGACATGTCATAGTGAAACATATTGTTCCACTACGCTGACAAGTTTGGGTTGTCCAAATTCTTTAAATTAGTAAATAAGACAACAGATGCTAAAGCATCTAGCAATATTTCAAGTGCTTTATATAATAAAAATTGTTTAAACCTGGTACATCAGAATATACAAGGCATCTCAGAGAAAGCTTGGTGGTAGGATCCCTTCTGGGTCCGCCTGGCTAGCGACCACCCTTTATATAAAGTCTGCCGCCAAATGTTACCGCTCCGGCGGTAATGTGTTCCGGCAATATTGTATAAAGAGCCAGTTCTTTCCTAAGCCCGCGTGCTGTCATCTTCGACCTCATCTTCACTTACCATCAGGTGAGATTGAGGTCAAACGCGGGTTTAGTAACTTATAAAAAAAAAAAAAAAAAAGTCTTTGAAATTGAATTGTTTTTGAATGCCGAACATATAGACATTCTTTGTATAACTGAACATTTTTTGTTAGACCACCAGTTAATTGTAAATTTTTCTCAGCACCAAGTTGCTAGTTCGTTCAATAGACAGACAGCAATACATGGGGGCTCTTTAATAATATTACATAAATCTTAAAAATTTAGAGAACGTACCGACATAGTGAGCCTATCTATTGAACAAACTATTGAAATATCCTGTGTAGAATTAACAAACTGCATAATTGTTTGTATATATAGACCCCCTAAATCACACTATGATAGTTTTGAACTTGTTTTAGAACAAGTATTGGATAAATTATGTAATAAAACTAAGAAAATATTTGTTTGCGGGGACTTTAATGTTAATTTATTAGAAAATTCATCATTGAGTAAAAAACTAATAAATTTGTTTAAATGTAATAATCTTAGTAACCTGTTCCTAGAACCAACTAGAATAACAAGGACCAGTGCAACTTGCCTAGATAATGTGTTTTCTAATGTTACTCCGGTAAGTTCATCAGTTATAAATAAACTAAGTTCTGATCACAGCGGTCAGTTGGTTACTTTTAAATACTCAAAGAAAAAAAGCGTTTGGAGAGTCGTTCGACAACTGATGCTGGTGTTGAACTGTTTGAAGTAATAGCTGGTGCCTGGGAGGGGTCACAGGATGCTCTAGGTGTATTTTGTGACCTATCCAAGGCATTTGACTGTGTTCAGCATGACACTCTCATCAGGAAACTCCACCACTACGGCATCAAAGGCACTGACCTCAAACTTTTGAATTCTTACCTGAGTGATAGAATCCAGAAGGTTGAGGTTAACCGGAAAAGGTCAGCTGGGTCGGTTGTGAGAATGGGTGTGCCTCAAGGTTCAATTCTGGGCCCATTTTTATTTTTAGTCTATATAAATGATCTACCCTATATGGTAGGCAATAATCACGATATTGTATTGTTTGCTGATGACACATCATTAATTTTTAAAATGATAAGGCAGAAAACCAACTACGACGATGTAAACAATGCTCTCTCTAATGTAGTACAGTGGTTTAATGTAAATAATCTAGCTTTCAATGATAAAAAAACTAAATGTATAAAATTCTCCGCACCAAATGTAAAACAAGTTGAGTCTGATCTGCGGCTTAATGGGAACAGGTTGAATCTAGTAGATAACACTGTTTTTCTTGGAATTACCTTAGATTCTAAATTGCAATGGGGCGCCCATATCTCACAGCTAGCGAGTAGACTTAGTTCTGCAGCGTTCGCGGTAAAGAAAATTCGCTCATTGACTGATGTTAATACGGCGAAGCTGGTTTATTTTAGTTATTTTCATAGTATAATGTCCTACGGCATCCTACTTTGGGGCAATGCCGCAGACATTGACACGATATTTACACTGCAGAAAAGGGCTATTCGTGGAATGTATAAACTTGGAAGTAGAGAATCTCTAAGAGAAAAGTTTAAAGAGATTGGTATCTTGACCTTTGCATCACAATATATATATGAAAACATTATGTATATTTATAAGAATAGTAGTAAATTTAAAACCATGAAAGATAAGCATGATAAAAATTATTCTGTAATGACAAGGAACGACCATAAATTAGCGTTTCCCAAATTAAGGCTGGCTAAAAGCACCAAATCATTTATGGGAATGTCAATACGTATTTATAATAAAATACCACAGTCAATTCAATCTCTAACGTTTAATAAATTTAAAAGAACTATCAAAGAAACATTATGCAAAAAAGGCTACTATAAACTAAAAGATTATTTAGATGACAAAAGAGCGTGGGATTGATGTCTCCACAGGTTATTTCCAAATATTAAACATTAATCACTATGTAAGCAGCTTGGCTGCGACATGATATTGGCAAGCACGAATAGCTGTCTTCTGTTTGTTTGTTCATGTCATAGCAGAGCTGTATTTCTGCCAAATTGTACCTATAATAAGCACTTTTTACAAAAGAGTGCCGAGAGTTTATTTCCGCCGGCTTTTTTCCTCTCGGTCTACCTAGGGTTCTACTTTCATTTCGTTTTTTAAAGCCGAAGAAGAAGTAGTAGTAGACATCACCAAGACATTGGTGGATAATGGGCGATCATTATCTTTATAAGCTGAGAGACGCACACTTCTCGACGGAGGCCTTCCCCTGGATTCTTCATGTCGTCCGGACCCGCGCCGCTCTCATCCAGCATTTGACGTTCGTAAAGTGTATAAAATTACCTACTACGAATAAAAAAGTTTTCATTTCATTTCATTTCATTTTCGTAGGATGACAGAATCAAGCTTGTTTCAAGTTTATTTATCTATGTTATTGTCATACAATAATAAAAATTCGTACAACAACATTATTCCGCTTTTTCGCCAGATAGCTTTAATACAAATATTGAAAAATCAGGCCTAAATCGTCTAACTGCTTTCTGCATCAACAAGAGTGTCATGCCAATTTTTTTTAAGGCGTGGTAGATCTTTGATCGACTTTTTGATACATCTGTTCATTATTGAATGTTGGTACCTCAGGTATAATAGTAACAGCGCCGCTATGGGGCTGGGCGGCGGACCGGCTAGGCCGGCGGCCGGTGCTGCTGCTTAGCACGGCGGCGGCTGGCGTGGTGGGCATGCTAGCAGCCGCTATGCCTAGTCTACTCAGCTTCGCGCTATGCAAGCTGGTAGCCTCGCTGTTGTAAGTTTTAATTATTATTATTTTTTATATTGTAAGCATAGGACGTTTGTCTTCCATGCCACCTGATAGAAAGTGCGCATGAAGACTATGGTGTCACACGTCCATCCACGAGTAACCTATTCACTCGACACTTAAAAGTTCCAGGACTGTAGTGGTCAGGAAAAACAGACGCAGGCAGATTGTTCCACACCTTGGCAATCCGTACCAAAAAGGAACCATCGAAGCGTTTTGTTAGACTTCTTGGTAAATCCACTATATAGGGATGCAAGTTCTGTCTGCATTTTATTGTAGATGCAAAAGAAAGTGAGAACACAAAGGTAACAATAGAACAATTGGCAAAATTTTAGGTACAATGTTATTCACAGGTTGAAAAGGCATTTCTTGGGTACAAGGCGAGCTAAAATAGTAGCAAAACGGTAAAAGTACGAGAAGTAACGAAGAGTAGGAGTAACTATTAGCTGCAGCATTAATTGTTAAAACACATATACACATAACTTTATGCCTGTCGTTTGGGGTAGGCAGAGACTAAGGAACGCCGATTGCTAATGGTGCGTACAGATTGCTGTAATAGAGTTTGTAATGTAACATTCTGCGCAGCATACGTCCAAATACGCAACGTGCGTAGAATGTTACATTACAAGTTGCATTACTAGCAATCTGTACGCACCATAAGATCCAGACATACCTCTTTCACTTCCTCCATGTTCATTAATCTTTTCATTCATGAACGCCGGTTACGGGTACTGCTAACTAGGCCATTTTTAAGTATGTCGCCAATTTGGTCGGCATACGTTCACTTCGGTCTGCCAGTAGTAATAATAAATAAATAAATAATAAACTAAATAAAACTAAAATTGCAGATAAAATGTTATTCAAGGTTTTCTAGGTATTAGCTCATAGATGAAGTTTCTCGAACCTTTCTGCAGTGGTGATATTTTCATTTCACTTGTAAACAACTTGACTTATTTCTAGTGTAGGGATGTATAACTACGAAATATTAATATTTCGGGTTTTCGACTAGACATAAGTTATTACAATTTAAAAAATCTTTTTAATAAGTATCCAGGCCAGTTTAGAGAACGAATTTTTTATAACTGGTTCGGTTCTGGGTGTACGAGTACCCTAGAATAGCTCCTTTACACGGAACGTGCACAACGACGATGCTGCTGACTGGTGTCTCAAATCCCAAACTAATACCTGTGGTAAATCCTATAAATCCTGCTGTGGTATTCATCATCATCATCATAACAACTCTTTATAATGAGCCCACTGCAGGGTATGAGTCTCTCCCCTGGGTAATGAGGAGGTTTAGGCCATAATCCAACCAAGCTGCCCCAGTGCTGGGTGGTGGATGTCAGAATTTTCAGGGTGCCGATACGGCTTCTGACAAACCCTAACGACTACTGTATACAAGTATACAGCACCCGAGACCGACTGCTTAACGTGCCCTCCGAAGCACGGAAGTCGCCGCCGCCGTGAGAAATTAATGGTCGGCGGTCACCCATCCAAGTACCGACCGCGCCGAACGTTGCTTAACTTGTGATATCGTATGATACACACAGTAACCACGACGACTTCTTAAATGCTGTGGTATTAAAATTTGCGAAATATAGTTACTAGAGATAGGTACATTTGAAGCATACATCTATCAAGGAGGAGGTTCGTCTGTATTTTTTTTTGTCTTTGTTACCCGATATGTCGGACAATTATGAATCGATTTTAAAAATTCTTAAACCTTATGATAGAGGATACTTCTTAGTTTGTCCCATATAAATTTCATCGAAATAGTTTAAGTACCTCATTGAAAATTAAAAAAATATATGTTTAAAAAATTTGAAATCGGTTTTTTTAATGCTCTGCATTCGTTGATTATTATTTATATTTTTTTTTCTATCGATAACTTGAACCAACTGAACTAAACTTTCCGCTGCCATTATTTCTTTTTCATCTTTGTCTTCTAACTGTGGGATTGTATATAATTTGCAGCCTCTCCGGCCCATCATCCCTGGGTTTCGCGTTCGCGGGAGAAATGGTACCGAAGCGGAAGAGAGACAAGACTCTGCTAGTCCTCAACGGCTGCTTAATGATCTCTACTACTTTAAGTCCAGGTATGTAGTAATCACTTGCTCTTAAACTGTTATGTTACGTTACATGTGTATTTACTTTAAAATATGAAGTGTTAAGTATTTTTTAAACTATGTTTAATTTTCGATTAATAAGCTAGGTAGCTACTAAACATGTTTATTCGAAAGTACCTATGTAATTAGGTATAGAAAAAACAGTTGTCATAATACCATTTCTCGCTCACGATGTGATGATACCTAAGTTATAACAATAAAGGTTCCGTTGCATTCCTGGCCGCAACCTGTGCCAAATTTGAGGATCGTGGAAATTATTCACAAATCCAACAAAAATACAACATTTAAGTTGAATCAGTAATTTAGGTGTACAAACGAAAAAACAAAACGACGGTGTTATCATAAATCTCCACCGTTATTCAAAATGGCCGGAAGTACCTACTTACTGTATGTACGTACTCAATCTATCAGTAAAATGTGTTACAAACTTATAGAGATTTGTCTTTTGTTCTTAGAATGTATAAAAAAATAACAAAAACTTAAAAATATATTATTACTTTGAAGCATACTAGTTTTAAAACAAAAAGTTAGAAAACGGTTAATAAGAGATGATCTTGAAGGGTCAACATACTTAATGTACGGAAGTGTCATTTCACCACTACTAATATCTATCAAAAATAAACAATATTTAATGAATTCAGTTTGCTTTTCTAGTTTTTTTTATTGAAATCATATTTTACGTCCAGGCAGAAATCAAAAATATAGAAATGTCAGTAAAAATATGACTTCAATATGGCGTCTTCATTCACCTGTGGTCATTTTCGATTCAAGTAGTTTTTCTTAATGTACACGAAAAGTAACTAACAATTTAATTAACAGTTATTTTAAGTGTTTTCATAATAGTATTGCACAACTATTTTATTTGGCAAAGGTACTGGCCAGACGTCCATATTAAAAGTAAACTTGTTATTTGAATTATTGTAATTATCAAGTTGCTAGTATCACAACTAAGAATTTTTGTAAACTGAAACAGTGTCTATAAGTTCAACTTCTTAGTATAACTAACTGCTAATATATTTATAAAATATCGCCTGCTGAAACGCGATAAATCCGGTTAAAAAGTGTTTTATTTAATAGTATGAATCGCGAAAACTTAAGACAATATTATGCTGAATTGATGTTTATCTTGTACTCAAGTAAAGATTGCTATTTTTATTTTGAAGGATTAAAGTAAAAGTATAATGAAAAACCTGGGGATGTCTTCTGACTTTTATATTACATTTAATTTCACAGTACTAGCCTGGGCGATCCTCTCAACAAAAATCAAATACTACATCGGGATATATCCAATAACGTCGTGGCGCATCCTGACAGCAGTGTACGCGTTTCCCCTCATCCTTGCCTCCATATGGATGACCTGGGCTGTGGAGAGTCCCAAATTCCTGATGGCTAAAGACAGGCCTGAGGAAGCCATGAAGGTCCTGCGGCATATCTTCTCTGTCAACTGGGAGATGAAGCCTGAGAAATATCCTGTAAGTATATTTTGAAAGATGTATTAATGATATCGTGTCTGTATGTATGTATGTGGGTATGGATGTTCATCTGTTCCCTCATAACTTCTAAACTCGTTATCATAATTGGACCAATGAGGTGTCGTTGGAAGCGTCCTACCTAATGGTCCGCTGCTTATCAATATATATAAAACTGTTCCGTTACTGACTGAGTGACTGACAGACAACGTACAGCCGTAACTACGGGGCGTAGAGAGCTGAAATTTGGAACATACATTCTTTAGGGGATGTAGGGGTGCACTAAGGAAGAAATTACCGAAATTCCCACAGGAATGGGAAATTTAGGACTTTTTAGTTTGTATGAAAAATCTTATTCCTTGAGTGCACCGATGTGAAACTTGGCGTAAAGGTTTTTCAATGTGTGTCTGGTTGTGTTATGAAAGGAATTCCCGAAATTTCCACGGTAACGGGAAATATATGATTTTTATTTATTTATTTATTTATTTATTTCACTGTTGTCATGGTGTTTTAGTTTGTATGAAAAAATCCCATCCCTTGAGTGCACGGATGTGATACCTGATATAAAGGTTCCTCAATAAGTGTCTGTTTATATTATGGAAGGAATTCCCGAAATTCCCACGGGAAGTGGTTCGACTTTTTAGTTTGTATAAAAAATCTTATTCCTTGAGTGTACGGATGTGATACTTGGCATGAAGGTTCTTCAAAGAGTGACTGGTTGTGCTACGAAAAAAATTCCCAAAATTCCCACGGGCACGGGAAATATATGATTTTTAGTTTTTATGAAAAAAACTTATTCCTTGATTGCATGGGTGTGATACTTGGTATAAAAGTTCTTTCAGTTGGTGTCTGGTTGTATTGTTTCTGAAATTTCCAAGAGAAGGGTAGTTAAGCGCATATGAAGTTGCGGGATAAAGCTAGTATTCTATATGACGTTACGTTAAATTGACTGCAGCGTACTCTGGGGGACTTAAAGTAAAGAACTAAAAAAAATGTCTCGACGGTTTCGTGTGTTGTATCAAATCAAGGGCTTTGTTAGCACAGTTCAAATATCACGGCTATTCTTTAAACATATGTGTATCAGCATGACGTATAAAAATACATAAAGATTTCTGCGGAAACTATTTTCTTGTTGTCTCAAATCTTAGTGTTTTCGGTGACTCAATCCACCCGCGTAAACCTCGATTGAAATCGCGAAAAGTGTTGTGTTACTCCAGTAACTATCCATTTCATCCCTTTACAAAACTATTCTGCTGTTTTGTTACTAGATAATCAACGAATGCAGAGCATTAAAAAACCGACTTCACGTCAAAACTTTGGCTGAGTTGAGAATGTCATCAACGTAAACATTCTCCGAAATCACACATATATTTTCAAAAGTTTGAAATTTTCGATGAAGTACTCAACCTATTTCGATGAAATTTATTGTCCGAAATATCGTGTAACAAAGACACAAAAAAACATACAGACGAATTGAGAACCTCCCCCTTTTTTGGAAGTCAGTTGAAAATGACAGCATAATTATCGATTTGTATGATCAACAGAGTATGTTTTTGAAGGGTCTGGTTATTTTTCCATTTATGAACTTGAGTGTCTAACTATATGGACAGTAACTGTATGTTGTTTGATTAAATTCCTAAATATGCTTATGGTTTTTGGCCACACCCGCCTAGGAAGGGGTTTATTAGTATTTATCAGATTTATTCACTAGTGAGGACGTACCTACGGAATAACGCAATTTATTTTACTGAAATATATGTACACTCGGTTAAATCCGGTCAAAAAAACGTTTTATTTAAGCGCGTCTTCAAATGAGCCGTGCGACTGCAATTCGCGTAGAATGTGATTCGTGAAAATGATAATACGATGTATGCAATTTGACTAGTTTTGTAAAACCAGCATCAGAATGTCTGGACGCGAGCCGCGCCGCCACCACATAAGGCCGTCAGTGACCGTCGATCAACGTCTATATGATTTTTATGATCGGATTGGCCTAGTAAAAACTATCGTTCGACTTTGACTAATCCATTCTACCATCGATTGACGCCGTCGATCGATTGGTGTGGTAACACCCTTAGGTAGGGACTCGGCGGTATTCGCAGCTGCACGCGGCACTGCCGCTGGCTCACTAATTATGGTCTATATGTTGCTGTTAAACTTAGGGCCAACGCTGCGTCACGCGTTTCCACGCGCGTGTTTATACAAAACTGCCACGTCCATACCGTACGCGCGTACGACACGGACGTACGGCACGCGCCACGCGCGCGCGTGACGTAGCTCCGTTCCTGCGTGTACTAGGTACATCGTTTTTCGATTTTAATCGAAGTTTAGCCAAATAGTAAGAGATTAAGTATTTCATGGACACGACTGTACGTACGAACACATTTATAAATTTTTTCTAGCGAAACTTGTCATTTACGTCCGGGTTTTTCAACAGACTTCCAAAAAAAAGAGGAGGTTTTGTTTTTTTTTGTGTCTTTGTTACACGACATTTCGGACACTTATAAAGCGATTTTAATAATTCCTAATTCATATGATGGAGGATACTCCATAGTTGGTTCCATATAAATTTTATCGAAATCGGTTGAGTACTTCATCGAGAATTTCAAATTATTGCAACAATATGTATGATTTCGGAGAATGTTTACGTGGATGACATTATAAGTCGGCCAAAGTTTTGACGTGAAGTCGGTTTTTTAATGCTCTACAGTCGTTGATTATTTTCTAAATGAATTCGCGTCTATTTCAGTATAATTATTATACGCAAAGTAAAGGTTTCCGTTAATTTGTTCCTAAAAATCATGAAATTTAGCAAAAACTGGACGCTTTTTGCTTGACCAGTTTTAATTTATTGAACAGGTAGCCTCGGCAAAACCCAGCATCTGCCAAATCATTATCAATAAGATACTTGCCGTAAGAGACTAGAGTCATGAAATAACTTGAAGTTAAATTCGACTGTTGCCAGGCAGCACGTGTGCGACTCTATAAGTTTTCATTACTCTTACCAATCTTAACAATGCCCTAGAATCACGAAAGGCAAAGACTGACAGCTTTTTGTACAAATAAAGATCAAAAAGCATAAATCTGCAATTTTACTGGTTTTACTTTAACTAACTACGCAGGTATCGTCCCTAAAGCCAGCATGAGAATGTCTAGACGCGAGTTGCGCTACTCGGCGCGGTCCTCGCGCGGACTCGCTGCTGCGTGCACCGCACTGTCGCTGGCTCGCTTATCTATAGGATCATAATCTATAGGACACTTGTCCTTGACCTGAATAGCATCGTATACTAGAAAATAGTAATAACTTGTAGTAAATACTTATAAAAGAAAAATCCAAAAACTGCTCATTAATGTATGGAGTAAATCCTTCTTCCTATTTGTAAATTATAATTTCTACGCTATTAAATTGGGCTAAAAGCGCATTACTAGGCAACGTTCGACTCTACATATAGGTTTTATTACTGAGTCCCGATGATCTAGAATGGTGAGATTTGGCAAAAACTGAGGGTTTAATGGCTTAACCTAATTTAAATATATTGCACACCCAGGTAGCATCCCTCAAACCGGCATCAGAATGTCTGGACGCGAGCTGCGCGACGACCCCGCTACTCGGCGGTCCTCGCGCGGACTCACTGCTGCGCGCACCGCACTGTCGCTGGCTTGCACTCATCGGATTCCTCATGTTCGGCCTGTTCTCCTCGTAAGTATCACAAACTATTCTTTGGTAACCCTTTCTTTAAATGTATATGTGATGTGTGCATTATTAAAAAAAAAAATAAAGAACTTGACCCATTTTCAGACCTCAGTAATCAACGAATGCAATGTATTAAAAAAACCGACGTCATTCGGTCTACGGCAAACGCGAGTTTCTAGGAACTATTTTCTTCCACTATTTCTATATTTTTTGCAACATTGTAGAAACTTTTTGACGACCACTTTGGCGATGGGGTAGCACTGTCTGCCTCAGACGCCTTTAGTTGCGGGTTCGATTCCCGCACGTAACAAGAAAAAACAAAATGTTCCAGGTCTGGGTATTTATCTATAATGTATTTATATTCTAGGTTCCCCCTAGTTCGCTACATGGTATTCCATATCACAAGCTCTGCTTAGTTTGGGGCCATGTAGTTGGTGTGATTGTCTGGAGTTTTTATTTTACATTAGCTTCCATTTCCAAGTAAACCATAGCAGGCCAACAGACCAAATGTTTTTCTCACATAATTCCACTCTAGGACCTACTTCCTTCTCCTCTTTTTTGTAAGTTTTACAATTTATAGGACTTGATAGGGTAGCTAGAAGCTAGGGGATGATAACAGGAACTTTAAAAAATCATAAGTTGTTGAAAAATTTAAAAAACTCATATTTTTTTTTTTAATTACTATCTCAGTTAATTTCAATTTTAGGAAAAAAAGTTATGAGAGCATTTTTATGTAAAATTTTACGCTCTACAACTTTTATTCGTAACTTTTTTTTCTAACACTTACCATTTCCCCAAAATTTCAAAAAAAACACTTTTTTTATTTTTTTTCACCCCTTCTCGGGGGTGAATTTCAAAAAACCTTTCACAGTTCGTTTTTAGATGCTTCAAAGTAACTTATATCAAAAATTCATGTTTTAAGCTCAAAATTCGTATTTCATTGACCATTTTCTTGGACTACCATGGCATACACGTAACTGGAAGAGATTTGATATCAATATTTTAATTTTATAAAGATTGCTATTTATTGCTCTATGATTGGTTAATGCACATAGACGATCACTTTGGCGATGGGGTAAACCTATCCGTCTTACCTAAATGAATTTTCTTCACGTGCCGGATGCAGCCAGTTTTATGACTGACTGTAGTCACGTCTAATAAGATGTATACATTTTCATTGAAAGGGGAATGCCCACAGCCATAGATATTTTGGCTACACATGCCCAATTTCAAGCAAGGTACTAAACATAAGGTATAATTTTTTTAATACACCGGTTAGGAGATCAATTAAGGAAAAAGTTAGGGATTTTAAATAAAATTAATGTTTGTTTACGTTTTTTGATACAACTTTGACATTTATATAATATATATGGAAGAAAAAAGTCCTATCCTTAAATAAATTAAGGTAAATCTTAATCGACTACGACAGCAATCAACAACAAAAATCAGTACCTAACTTACCTAAGTACTAAAAATCCGTTAAGTGCTTTTATGTCTAAAAAAAAGAATCCAATCTTTTAGTGGTAAACAAGAATTACTTATTAAAAACATATTTTTCTATCAAATAACTTCAGTTGACTGGGCGTGTAACCTTTAAATTAATTAAGTGCTAATTCGTAGTCATATTTGGGCATCCTTCTTTGAACCTTATGACTTATTAGAAGTGACTGTACCCGCAATGAAAACAACGTTGTCGCTCACTCAATTGCTTCCTCGACTTCCTTCAATATTGTATACAACATTAATTGCCATTTTTTAAATATTTGTAATAATAATAATAAATAAATAAATATTTCTGACACTTACACAACATTATCTAGCCCACATTAAGTTTCTCAAAGAACTTGTGTTATGGTTACTAGATAACTGATATACTCAAGAAAAATATAAACATAATATTGAATAAATTAATATTTTTTTATTAGAATAAACTTAAATAAACACATAAACATCCATGACTTGACGACCAATATCTGTGTTCATCACACAAATATCCGCCGCCGCCGGGATTCGAACCCAGGACCTCTGGCATAGAAGGCAATGTATGTTACCACTACACCAGCCGGTCGTCGTTTAATTGGGTATGAATATTCTAACTTTATTAGTAATTTAATCCCGGGGGATTTTCTTGATAAAATTTATTCCCTTAAATTTATTCCTTATAAAATTTATTGGACCCTTGTATTGAGAAGTAAGTAGGCGCATCTGTCAATCACTGGGTTGCCGTAATCCATTTGATAGATCTAATAACGTTCAAACACATCTAACAGTTAATCCTTGTTTATTTCATTTGTTTTCGTGAAATAACTTGACGAGTAACAATACTGTTACACATGCTCTAAAATAGCATGCTAAAAACGCGCTATTTAGTATTATTATTAGTATGTTTATTAAGTATGCTCAAAAATCGCAAGATTCACAAAGCGTGCTCGAAATGAGCATGCTAATTTTTAGCAACATTCCGACACAAATGCTACTACGTAACAGGTGCACAATTGAAGCATGCTTGCAATTTTCAATTGTTCAGATAAAAGTTATTTAATAAATAAAGTATTACTCGACAGCTTCAAGCTCGTCACAAGTTTATTGGCATTCTATGTACGTAATTGTCATACAGTTAAGAAAAATCATAAAACAACATTATTTCGCCGAGTACATAAAAGTATTTTAAGCCGCCAACCTTTTTAACAAAATGTTTGGTGGCCTCAGTGCGGTGGGGCCAAGTCTGGTCTATGTACACCCCTAATTGAAGTTCATATCTACTTACATAAGTAATTATACTGTTGATTTTTCATAACTCTAGGGTATTAATGCGAAAAAAATTTTTGTTTTTATTTTTCATACAAAATAATTCAATTAAGTCAAAATATTTTATGTAAAAGACCTTTATGCGAAGTATGACATTGTGACATTTTCTATCCCTTTTTTATCGCTAAACATAGGTACAGTTCGCAACGTTTTGCGTTGTACATTGTATGCAATGTTCCTCAACGTTAAAAATGTTTTTGTTGTTTACTGTATAGCTTCAGTGACACGCGTCTATTGAATAAATGTTAAAGAGATTTTACAAGGGTGATAATTTATGAACTCATTATATGTATTAAGATTGATGATATCTTGGGTAGTATGCACTTTTGAACCACATATTCTTTGGCATAAAGTATTATTTTTTAGTAAGGAACCAAACCTCAAAGTTATGGGATATCCTTATATAAAATTTATGAAGAATTTTTTTATTTCGCTGTTCTATCAAAACAATACTTTTCTTAATGTCTTTCGTCTTTATGATTCATGGTAAATCGAATTACGAGTGAATACGATATCTATAGAGAGCCTGGAAATGTGAAGATAAAATGAAATGGTATTTTAATGACTTTTGATCTTGTATTCTGTAACAACTACCAATTTATTCCTTTATCAGCTTTACCCGTCTTCTTTATCTTTATTAATAAACTATAATAACACTGAAGAGCTTGTGTTTGAACGCGCTAATTGATTTGAAAGATTGTTTTTGCTCTATAAATTTTATCAAGAAAATCCCCCGGGATTAAATTACCAATAAAGTTAGAATATTCATACCCAATTAAACGACGACCGGCTAGTGTAGTGGTAACATACATTGCCTTCTATGCCAGAGGTCCTGGGTTCGAATCCCGGCGGCGGCGGATATTTGTGTGATGAACACAGATATTGGTCGTCAAGTCATGGACGTTTATATGTTTATTTAAGTTTATTCTAATAAAAAAATATTAATTTATTCAATATTATGTTTATATTTTTCTTAAGTATATCAGTTATCTAGTAACCATAACACAAGTTCTTTGAGAAACTTAATGTGGGCTAGATAATGTTGTGTAAGTGTCAGAAATATTTATTTATTTATTATTACAAATATTTAAAAAATGGCAATTAATGTTGTATACAATATTGAAGGAAGTCGAGAAGCAATTGAGTGAGCGACAACGTTGTTTTCATTGCGGGTACAGTCACTTCTAATAAGTCATAAGGTTCAAAGAAGGATGCCCAAATATGACTACGAATTAGCACTTAATTAATTTAAAGGTTACACGCCCAGTCAACTGAAGTTATTTGATAGAAAAATATGTTTTTAATAAGTAATTCTTGTTTACCACAAAAAGATTGGATTCTTTTTTTTAGACATAAAAGCACTTAACGGATTTTTAGTAGATTTTTGTAGGTAAGTTAGGTACTGATTTTTGTTGTTGATTGCTGTCGTAGTCGATTAAGATTTACTTTAATTTATTTAAGGATAGGACGTTTTTCTTCCATATACATATATTATATAAATGTCAAAGTTGTATCAAAAAACGTAAACAAACATTAATTTTATTTAAAATCCCTAACTTTTTCCTTAATTGATCTCCTAACCGGTGTATTAAAAAAATTATACCTTATGTTTAGTACCTTGCTTGAAATTGGGCATGTGTAGCCAAAATATCTATGGCTGTGGGCATTCCCCTTTCAATGAAAATGTATACATCTTATTAGACGTGACTACAGTCAGTCATAAAACTGGCTGCATCCGGCACGTGAAGAAAATACATTTAGGTAAGACGGATAGGTTTACCCCATCGCCAAAGTGATCGTCTATGTGCATTAACCAATCATAGAGCAATAAATAGCAATCTTTATAAAATTAAAATATTGATATCAAATCTCTTCCAGTTACGTGTATGCCATGGTAGTCCAAGAAAATGGTCAATGAAATACGAATTTTGAGCTTATAACATGAATTTTTGATATAAGTTACTTTGAAGCATCTAAAAACGAACTGTGAAAGGTTTTTTGAAATTCACCCCCGAGAAGGGGTGAAAAAAAATAAAAAAAGTGTTTTTTTTGAAATTTTGGGGAAATGGTAAGTGTTAGAAAAAAAAGTTACGAATAAAAGTTGTAGAGCGTAAAATTTTACATAAAAATGCTCTCATAACTTTTTTTCCTAAAATTGAAATTAACTGAGATAGGGGAGCTAGAAGCTAGGGGATGATAACAGGAACTTTAAAAAATCATAAGTTGTTGAAAAATTTAAAAAACACATAATTTTTTTTTTTAATTACTTATATGATTATAAACTTTAATTGTAGAGAAAAAAAATTTTTTAAATTGTTTAAGTTGATTTAATTTGAAAATAAAAAATTTAAATTGTTATAACTTTTTTATAAACTATAAAAAAAAAAAAATTCTCTACAATTAAAGTTTATAATCATATAAGTAATTTAAAAAAAAAATTATGTGTTTTTTCAATTTTTCAACAACTTATGATTTTTTATAGTTCCTGTTATCATCCCCTAGCTTCTAGCTCCCCTATCTGAGTTAATTTCAATTTTAGGAAAAAAAGTTGTGAGAGCATTTTTATGTAACGCTCTACAACTTTTATTCGTAACTTTTTTTTCTAACACTTACCATTTCCCCAAAATTTCAAAAAAAAACACTTTTTTTATTTTTTTTCACCCCTTCTCGGGGGTGAATTTCAAAAAACCTTTCACAGTTCGTTTTTAGATGCTTCAAAGTAACTTATATCAAAAATTCAAGTTTTAACCTCAAAATTCGTATTTCATTGACCATTTTCTTGGACTACTAGAGTTATGAGAAATCAAAAGGAACACCTTGTATAATATGTATATTGATAATGCTCAGATATTGAATAAAATCCTGTTTTCTAACTACCTTACAGACTGAACGGTCTGTTTCTGTTCGCGCCGGAGGTGATCAACAAGGCAATGACGGACACTTCGAATGTAAAAGGAACCATCTGTATGTTGCTGCACAACCCCGAAGCGGTAAGGAACCTTGTGTTATCTGAAACGTAAAGTCGGCTTAGTATAGACCACAGACATACATCTACATAGATAACGCAAATGCATGTAAGTACTTCGCGTGTCCGAACCCTGATCAAGCGTAAAAGTTGGTCGCCGCTAGATTGATTCTGCGCGTATGTATGTCTGTAAGAAAATTGATATCGTTCTTAATAATAGATTTCATCGGCGGCATCGGTCTCTTTGAATCGGTCTGTATTTCCTTTTCCCGTCAGTAAATAGCAGCCGTATCGTCATAGTAGGTGTTAAAAAGTTGCTATGCTTGGTTTTGAATACAAATCGTGACACTGGCGTTATCTATGAAGATGTATGTCTGAGGTATAGACCTACCGCCCCTGGATATTCTAGTCGTAAAAGGTGACTAAACCGAATGATCCTGCTTGGTGGCACGACTTCAGGTTTAGCGTGCTAAGCGATCACCCCTGGTAATAATTTTGCCGTGAAATATCATCACCGCTCCGTCGGTTTTATGTTTCATGGGCTTGTTATATTTTTCTCCTTTCACCAAAATGTGTAATGTATGCCTAATTAATTCCCATTTAACACGCGGGTACAATTACGTGCAATTCGTAATGAAAAGGTTTAACAGGGAATCATTTTGCCCCTCCAGGATATAGAAAAAGACGCATGCGACGACACAGTCTCCCACCGTACATTCGCCATTATGGTGCTGACGACGCTGATATATGGACTAGCCGTGGCGGCGGCCAGTCTCAGCACCATCCGTAAACGCACACAGCTACTGGCCATGTTCGCTACTGTGGCCACTACTTGCTGGCTCTCTGTTCTCACTACTAACAGGTGAGATTCATTAAATATAGCTGGTCTTCTTCTGGTGTAACTTCTAATACGTACTTCTCGTCATCACTCATAGGAAAAATAACACCTGCGCACATGCTGTCGTCACCACTTATAGGTAAGACAGCTAAATATTGACTGGCTTTCGTTGCCATTAATACGTGAGACAGCACGCTACGATTTTCTTTAGGGTCTGCTGGAAGAAATTACTGTTGAAATAAGACGTAGTATTGGCTTGTTTCTTACTTAGTTGTTATACGTGTACAAAAGTCGTTAAACAAATAAGAAAATTTATGTATAGCCGCAATATTCTTAGTCACCACTTATTAATAAATAGGCACGGTATCTCCCTTGAAGCCACGATTTACTGGCTGGACGTTGTCAATACTAATAGGTAACATAGACACAGACGACACAGTGTACCACCGTACATTCGCCATCTTGGTACTAATAACCCTGGTATATGAACTAGCCGTGGTGGCGGCCAGCCTCAGCTCTCTGTTCTCACTACTAACAGGTGAGATTAATAATCCTGGACGGCCAAAATTTCTTTTAATAGGTAACCTAATATAACTAAAGGATGGATGGAACTTCCTCGGCACATATACATAGATAAAATAACACCTGCGCCCATGATGTCATCACCCCTGAGGTAAGACAACTAAATATTGGCTGGTTGTCGTTGCCATTAATACGTGAGACAGCACGCTACGACTTTCTTTAGGGTCTTCTAAAAAAATTTGTATTAATGGGACGTTGTATTGACCTGTTCGTTACAAGTGTACAAAAATCATTAAATAAATAAGAAAATAACCTTCTCCTTGCCTGTAGTCACCACAAATGGTCCATTAGGCAAGATTTCTTTAGCTACATGATATAGACACAGACGCACACAGTCTCCAACCGCACATGTACCATAATAGTAAGTAATGAAGCTCACGCCGCTGGCCGCACGCGCACAGGCTGCCACGTTCGCTGCCTGTAACGAACACTTGCTGCCTCTCTGTTCTAACTACTAACAGGTGAGACTAATTAAGTCTGAATGGTCGTCGTTACTTCTAATACGCACTTCTCGTCCTCATCACTTATAGGTAAAATATAACTAAAATTATAACTAAAGACTTTCTGACTGTCTTAACCACTAATAGATGAAATAGCATGCCGCGACTTTTTTTAGAGGCTGCTAGAAGAAATTTCTATTGAAATAGAAAGTTGTTATAACTTTTCTTTGCATATATATGATTTTTTACTGTGTACATAAATCTTTATTTATTTATTTAACAATTTATGTACACACAAGTTAAGATACAATATAAAGAAACATAATCAAAATAAGTACAAAGGTAAATAATAAATAAAAAATAAAATCCCCAGACAATCACACCAACTACATGGCCCCAAAGTAAGCATAGCTTGTGTTATGGGATACCATATAGCGAACTAGGGGGGAACCTAGAATATAAATACATAAAGAGATAAACACCCAGACACGGAACATTTTTTTTTTTTTTCTGGTTCCGTGCGGGGATCGAACCCGCAACCACTGGCGTTTGAGTACAAAAAAAAGGTACAGCTTATCTCTATTGAAATCTCTTACAGCAGACCTAAGACTGGAGAGTTTGTTCAAAATGCAATCATAGTGTGTACTAACTAATACATAATATACTACAAACTATTTAAATTCTAATAAATATATATACATACCAATACATACATATAATATTATTATTACAACTTTATATAGGTACTTAAAATACATACATAATACTAAATATAATAAATACATAATTCATACTATTGTTCATGTAAGTAGAGTGGACACTATAACTTACAGTAGAGAAAAGTAGTGATCTTTGACTTTATATTTGAAACTAGATATGGTTTTACACTCACGAATGACATGAGGTAATGAGTTCCACAATCTGACTGCATGGACGGAGAAAGAGTAGGAATGAAAATCGGTTTTATGAGAAGGCATATGTAGAAGAGTACGCACGTGTGCTCTACATGGCGTATCTTGAGAGTGTGAGTATAAAAACCTTTCACGCAAATAGAGAGGAGTGAGTGGATTTTTAAGGATATTGAAAAGGAGACAAAGGATTCTAGTGTTTCGACGGTAGCGTATTGGAAGCCATCGAAGTTGCTTGCGATAAGCGGAGATGCGATCGAACTTCTTCAGGCCAAAGATAAAGCGAATGCAAAGATTTTGCAGGCGCTCCAACTTGTTGAGAAGTTCTTCTGTAGCATCCAAATAACAAACATCAGCATAATCAAGGATGGGCAGAATAAGTGACTGTGCAAGGGAAATTTTTGTTTTGAAAGGCAAAAAACTTTGTAAGGCTTTTAGAGAGTGCAAGGAAAAGTGGATCTTACGACTGATTTCACTGACATTCGCGTTCCATGTAAGATTAGAATCAATTATGACTCCTAAATTCTTTGCAGTGTCAGTGAAAGCAATCGTAACATTGTCCATGGTGATTGAAGGTATAGTTGAGAAATCTAAACAAGCACGAACATAACGACTGCCAATGATCATGGCTTGTGATTTCTTGGGATTAATAAGAAGACCGAATGACTTTGCCCAGTCACTTATTCGACTCAGATCTGTATTGATTGCCCATACAGCAGAATCAACATCAGAAATAGAAAAATGGCGGTAGATTTGCAGATCATCTGCGTGGAGGTGGAATTTTGATGAAATGACTTTGGTAACTGAGTTGATAAAAATCGAAAAAAGAAGAGGAGATAAGACACCACCCTGTGGCACACCTGCAACAAGATCACACCAATGTGAGTGATTCTCATCAAGGCGGACCTGCAGCGAGCGGCCGCGAAGGTAGGACTCAAACCAAGTCAATGCCAAGGGGGATACATTTAGGGATTTGAGGATACTGAGGAGGATATCGAAATCAACAGCGTTAAAGGCATTGCTGAAATCGAGAAGGATAAGTAGGGTAAGAGATTTATTTTCCATGGCCCAACGAATGTCATCAGTGACCTGAATTAAAGATGAAACAGTGCTGTGGCCAAGGCGGAAGCCGGATTGGAATGGAGTGATCACCTTATTTTCGGAAAGGAATGCTGACAATTGTTTGTGTACAATGTGTTCGAGAACTTTCGAAAGAAAAGGCAGGATCGAAATAGGGCGGACATGGGTGACAGCAGTAGGATTAGGGATTTTAGGTAAGGGGATAACGTGCGCACGTTCCCAGGCTACAGGGAAGGTACCAGAGGAAAGTGAGTGGTTAAAAATGTGTGTGAGAGTGGGCAGGAGGTAAGGTAATATTATAACGATCATTCTCGAGCACAAATTGTCATCGCCAATCGCAGCAGAGGAATCTTTTAATAGATAAGAAAATAAGAAAATTTTCGTGTGGCCACAACCTTATTTTTGCCTGTCGTCAACAATAATGGACTAATAGGCTAGATTTCTTCCTTCACGCCACGATTTACAAGCTGGATAGCTTCATGACACAGACGCAGCGACGACACAGAATTCCCCCAAACATTCGCCATCACGCTACTACTTGCTGCCTCTCTGTCCGCACTACTAATATGTATGATAACTAACATTTAGCCACGACCTTGTAGCTGATCGTCCTTAATGGTGCGTACAGATTGCTGTAATGGAACTTGTAATGTAACATTCTGCGCACCACACGTACCTACAAATACGCAACCGGCGGCGCAGAATGTTACATTACTAGTTGCTATACTAGCAATCTGTACGCACCATAACACTAATAGGTGAAATTACCATTTTGTCGCGACATACAAACTCGCCTTCTTCAACATAAATAAAAGAGATAATGTTGCCCCTTTGGTATGTAGAATATGATGTATATTTATAAAAGAATGGAAAGTTTTGGGAAGATAGTTCGATTAAGTAAAATAATCATGTACCGCTTCAAACTTTTCCGAACATAATTTAATTAAAAAAAGATAAGGTAACCACTATGTGGCACTAACTTGCTGTTCTTCTGTTCTTCTACCAATAGGTAAGATTGTTCTAGCTCTAACGAATCTAAAAGTCACGATGACGTAGCCTACAGTAAAATATGTTATACTTATTCTTACTTATAATTACACCTTTTTTGTACCATATTTTCTGCCATAAAGAATTTTTGAATTTTGAATTTGAATCGTGACTTTTAATGGGTAAGGTAAATGATAGCTAGCCATCCTCGCCACCTGCCTATAGGTAAGACAAACTAAATAGTAGTTGGCTTTTCTTACTACCAATAGGTAAGATGACACGCCATGACTTTCTTTTGGAACTGCAGGAAAATTTGTGTAGAAATAAAACATTTACTTGTTCTTAACTTTGTATATGTGTCTTTTTAATTAATGTGCAAATCGTTAAATTAATGGGTCAAAGTCCATCGCCACGTTAAATAGGTAAGATGGCTTAATAGTAAGATGACTTGCTGGCTGATCATCGTCACCACTTATAGGAAACTGGACTTTTGCAATACCAATAGGTAGGATAGCTACGAGATACCTCTCCTTGTGTTTTGTCACGGCTTATAAACTAATTAGCATGATATCTTCTTTGAAGCCTCAATTTACTGGCTACATTATATAGCTACATTATAAGGAAAAAGACGCATGCGACGACACTGTGTCCCACCGCACATTCGCCATCATGTTATTAACTGTGGCCTGTTCGCCGCTGTGGCCCCCACTTGTGGCTCTCTTTTCTCACTACCAAGAGGTGAGCTTGATTAATTCTAGCTCGTTACGTCATTGTGACTTCTAATAGGTAAGATAAATGCTTTCTAGCCGTCCTTTGCCACTTATAGGCTAGACAAACTAATATTGGTTGTCTATACACATCATTTGATAAGATGTTACACCATAACATTCATATGGGCAGAAAGAAATTTGTTTAGATATAAGACATTGTATTTACCTCTTGCTTACTTTGAATATGAATGTGTGTTTTTAATTAGTGTTCAATAAATGGTTCACAGTCCGTCATCACTTGCAATAGGTAAGATAAATACCTACTGGCTGGTCATTCTCACCACTCATAGGAAAGATAACTACGATGTAGCCATGATTTACTGGCTAGTCGTTTGTAATACCAATAAGTAGGATAGCTAGAGGATACTTTTCCTTGTCTTTCGTCCGAATAAGAAAGATTGATGTCACTTGGTATACCCCACTCCCTTGATGTCACGAGTTACTGGAAGTAGTCAATACTACCAGATGAAACAGCTATATAACGAACCGTACATTTACCATACTGGAGCTGACTTTCACCAAGCACAGATTTTACAAAATTATTACGTTTTTACGAAGTTGTAATACTAAAAACTAGATGTGAAATAAGATTATATAATAAAAAATATATCAAATTAAAAAAAATACATCAAATAATTATGTATATATATAGAAAAAATCAATAAATCAAATAAAAAAAAAAACAAAATCAATAAACACAAAAGATACAGAAAACAATCACAAACAATAAACACTAAAGACACAGAAAACAATAACAGGCAATAAACATTCGGAAGAATTACAAAAAAATACAGTAATCCGTGAGAATGCAATAAATTATTAATAACTTTTCAAAACATAGTTAAATACATATAAACGAATGCAGATCTTTAAAAAACCTACTTCACGTCAAAACTTTGGCTGAAGTTTAGGGTCGTCAAGGTAAACGATCTCCGATCGAATGTATGAAACATATTTAAAAAAAAAATCATGAAGTACTCAATTATATGGGACCAGCAAATATGTATAATATTCTCCATCATATGAAACAAGAACCATGGAAATCGGTTTACCCAGTCAAAAGTAATGAGGCAACAAACATTTAAAAAAGAAACATATGGACAAATTGAGAATCTCCGCCTTTTTTTGAAGTCATTGAAAATAAAAAAAAGGTAATGACCAAGTATGACCTTGGTCATCGTATGACCAAGACATGCTGGATCGTCGACTTTTGGAATGTAAAACTACTTTAACAAGAAATAATCTAATTGAGATCTTTTGTTTAGAATATTTTATTGTAGCAAAATGTTACACAATGTTATGGTGCTACACAATGTTTTAGACCATTATGTGACTTTTGTGTTATATAATTATATGTTAGGTATATATTTTAAAACATCGGGTTTCTCATACTTTCAGATTACTGGCTGGAGTTCTGATGTCATCCCTACAGCTCACGGCACTTGGAGTAGGAGTACTGGCTGCGTATGCAGTTCATCTCTTTCCCACGACCTTGAGGTAAGAGTATTACAGTGCAATATTGCCTGATCGCTTTTTAATTTGAGGTTAGGGTGGGGAGGTAAAGTATTAGGTTATCTAATTTTACTGAGAGTTCTTATTCGTTTTCTTTAAAATTCTAAAAGTCATCTATATCTTCTTAAAATACTTTTCCGTCGTTAGCTGAGTATGATTCGTTGAAATCTTAAAATATAAAACTGTTCCGTTACTGACTGAGTGACTGACAGACAACGCATAGCCATAACTACTGGGCGTAGAGAGCTGAAATTTGGAATATATATTTATTAGGGAGTGTAGGGGAGCACACAGTAAAGAATTCCCAAAATTCCCGGGAACGGAAAATATAGACTTTTTATTTTGTATAAAAAATCTTATTCTTTGATTCCATGGAAGTGAAACTTGGTATAAAGGTTCTTTCAATAGGTCTCTGGTTGTATTTATTAAAGAAGTTTCAGAAATTCCCACAGGAAGCGTAGTTTAGCGCGTACGAAATTGTGGGAAAAAGCTCGTTATTTATAAAGTCTAGCTGCAAAGTAACGGAAACTACTTATACAGCAGAACTCCTAGCATAAATCCATCCCCACAACCCAGTAGTTAGATTAAAAATAGCATTCTTGGAAATGGATACCAGGATTTCTGGCAAGTCCGATTTAAACTCAAATCTTTATGCTACAAGGCCAAAGAAACATCAAAAGAGTTTTTACAATGCCAAGTTATTTATTTCTGCAAAAAACAATTCAGCTAATTAAAAATACGAAGAAAGACCGCGCCGATCGCTGCTCTACGGTCTACGGCTGCAAACTGGACGGCAGTGACAGCGACAGGGAGAGCAACAGCGGCGCGGGCAGCGATTTCCGCGACACGATAGAAAGTATTGAGTTTTTATTGCACCGCGACAAATCGCTCCCTCGCCCGCTCGAATGGTGTCGAGAACGGCCCAGGTTCCCCGCGTCGCTGCCCGCGCCGCTGTCGCTCTCGCTGTTGCTGCCGTCCAGTTTGCAGCCTACCTGCTATACCGAATGATATACCTACTAGTGATGTTCCAAATATCCGTATCCGTATTCGCGGATATTCGCCGGAAAAAATCCGCATTCGTAATTTATTTTTTATTGGTTATGGATGGGACGTTTGTCTTCCATGACACCTGATGTTAAGTGAATTTGAAGACTAAGGTGGTACACGTCCATCCACGAGAAACCTATTCACTCGACGCTTAAAAGTACTAGGACTATACTGGTCAGGGAAAATAGAAGCAGGCAGTTCAATCCAAACCTTGGCGACTCGTATTAAAAAGGAACTGTTTCGACTTTTCGGAATATCTACCACGTACGGATGGAAGTTCTGTCTGCGTCTAGTAGTCCGATGGTAAAAGGGTGAGGGTTCAATTTGCTCAAACAGAGCACTCGCGCACTCACCAAAATGTATCCTGTAGTACACGGTTAAACAAGCAACCTTACGACGATGCTCTAGGGTCTGTAGTTTTTGGGGTGTAAGGTCGACATCGTTAATTAATTTACGGGCTCTTCGGTCAACGGAGTCCAGCGCTTCTAGTTGATACCTGGCTGAACCATCCCAAAGATGACTGCAGTACTCCATGCATGATCGCACTTGAGCTGTGTATAAGTTAAGAAGCTGTGCAGGGCCGAAGTACCGCCGTACCTTCGAGATGATTCCCAACTTTTTCGAAGCTACTTGAGCCATGGACACAATTTGTTGACCGAAGTTTAAACTGGATGTTACAGTTACGCCTAAAAGCCCTAGATGGTCAGTGATGGAGACAGATACATTTTGGAAAGCGGGCGTTAATGTGAAGGTGCTCTTTTTTGCGGAGAATAGACACGCCTGAGTTTTGGACGCGTTGAGTTTGACCAAATTCGACTCACCCCAGTCGGATACTTTCCGTAAGGTCAAATCAACGCGCTCAATCATTGACTTTCTTATACTCTGGATTTCGCGGGGGCTCGCTCGCGCATTGGATACGTATCTCTCTACAACAGTGCTGCCATCAGCATAACCAATAATGCCCGGTAACACATTAGAGAGGTCATTAATGTGCAGCAAGAATAATGTTGCAGAGAGAACAGATCCCTGAGGTACCCTGGCATTAATTGCCATTTGGTCGGAGGAGTAGCCATCTAAGACTACTCGAATTGTTTTTCACGTGGATCTTTTACGGATCTTTGCTTTACTAATTTTCAATTTACAGGATGAATGTAGGAGATGAGATAGAATTTAAAAAAAATCTTAAAATCTATTCAGAGTATTTTTTATTTCTTAAATCAATTATTTGGCACCTTTATATTGCAAACATTCATCGTAAAAGTTACCATACTAATTGTGCATAGGTATGTATTTTCAACACACTTGCTCGTAAAGTGAGCGTTATTCTATTGAATTTAGAACTATAAACTGGGCTATAAGTCACGCGTGCATAATATATTATACCCTAGTGCATAATATAATGAATCCTACAAAGTTGAATTGTACCTTTGTGCAAATTACATACGAGTAAACAGAGCATATTTTATTGGTCCGGGTTATACATTAAATATTTTCAGAAACAACAAAGAGGTTTTATACCACTTCAAATCCATATACATTTTTACATGTTTGCGCCTTATATTAGTAAAACAAATTTGTATATCAAACAAATTATTCACAATTTACAATAATTTGTTATAAAATATTAAAATATTTGCATTTACCACTCCAAATTAAACATTTTCACTTAAAATAGGCTGTATATGCTATACAGACATTGACACATTTGGCGGAAAAAAAACATACGCGCATGCGCGAGGTTCGGCGCCATTTTTCAATCACAATTCACAGCTTTGTTATCAAATGTGTTTGTTATTTTATGACCACGTATGTCTGTCTTTTACTCACAAGTGTGTTGAAAAACGTCGTATGTAACTCGTGAGCGTTGCTAATTACAGTCTCGGCTCATTATTAAGCCCTCGCCTGCGGCTCGGGCTCAAATCACAGCCTCGACTGTAATTAGCAACTTCGCTCACTTGTTACATAATATACTATAAATGAACTATCTTTATAATGAAATTTTTAATTTTATTAATATTATAGCAAGTTACTCATAACTTATTTTATAAAATAACTTTTATAAATATCAGAAATCGACAAAATCAAAACATAAATCTTCGCTTTTTAATCATTATAATAAGATCAATAGAATTAAAAAATAACATTAGAATCAAATTCAAATTAAATTTCAACAAGTAGAATTGAAGTCGAAACATGTCCTGCGTGTCATTGCGGCGAACGAAGTTTCATCCATCGTTTCAAGATCACTCGCGCCTGTACCGATTGCATAAGAAAATAAAGATCCGTATCCGCGGGTCTACATTTTTAGCCATCCGGCACATCACTAATACATATACAGGAGCCACTGCAAAAGTATAATAATTCTAGATTAACAATATCTTTATAATTTTAAGTGAACAAACAAAAAACCTTATCAATGATACACATAGATACAACTACTGGAAAAGCCCGCTTGTAAAACTAAATTACGTTTTTTATCATTTAATCATATTGACATTTTAGTTATCTCTTTCACTGCCATTTTATCTCATTCACCCACAAGAGACAAACGAAAATAAGTATGCCTTAAGTTTTGATTGGGCAACAAATTGTTATCTTACCTAGTCTCGGCTTAATGAAATCAAATCTAATCAAAGTATTTCATTCACTATAGAGGGGTGCGCATTGTTTCACACAACTTTTCAACTTCTATAATCGGAAGTCCAAAAATGTTTCTCATACTTGCCATTTAAAATCAAAATCATCATTCTTAATAAAATATTTAAACACTAAATATTAAAAAAAAAAACATATTTATTGAAATTCATAATATCACTTTTCATAACACTCTTTGATTTTAACACTCATGTTTGTATGTGGGTGTGGATGTTAATCTTTTCCCTCATAGCTTCTAAATTAGTTATCATAATTAGATTAATAAGCTGTCTCGTTGCAAACCTCTTGATTGTTCGTTTGTTATAGGCTACATGACGTAAATATAGTACAGCACCCTCTAGGGCCTCTAGAGCTGTACTTTATGTAGAGGGCGCTGTAGTTAATTTAACGTGAATGACGTCATGTATTTTTTAACCAGTCGACAATCAAGACTCTTTCAATGACACCTCATTTGTTCAATTCACAGATTAGAAAGTATTATGTACAAGTACAGATAGGACACATCAAAATTATAGGGAGTTTGGAATGCAAGCTTTGTTGCCGCTTGGCGGCGCTTATGTGCTTGAGATTTTTTGGGTGGACTATGCACTAAAGTGGTTTTATACTATTATTGTTGATAAATATTGATTTTCATAAGTGAAAGAAAGGGTGTTAATTTTACATTACAATGGCAACGAACCACTAACTAAAATAATCAAAAACCAAAACTTTCTAGCATGTTTGATAGTTATAAAGTTATTCGTCGAAATATGTGAATCATGAAGTCTGTCAAACATCACATTTATAATTCAGTCACATAAATGATAAACTAAAGTTCTTTAGACGCTACTTCTGACTTTAAAGGAAATGATATACACACAGCAGATACGTGCAGTTTACAACAGATATGCGTAAAACTTTCACAAGCCGGCAGCGTTTTGTGAGCAAATGGCGAATGATTGTCTATCACTCACTCAATTCACTCATATCTAGTTTTTATTGCCAGTAAAAAGTGGCGCCACCAAACGTTAAAATGGCCAAACTCTTGAAATATAATAAAATGCTTTGATTGTCAATGCCGTAGTTCATTTATGATAACTAGTTTCGAAGTTATGAGGGAACAGATGAACACACATACCCACATACATACATACAGGTAAAAATCATAACTCTCCATTTACTTCTCTGCAGTCGGGTCAAAAAGTGCATTACCACTCACAGATGACAAAAGTACACCAGTTGTGCAAAAATTTTTTCAAAAAATACCCGTTTCTTGGCTAGACTCGTCCCTTGGCGTCTACTGTAAAAAAAGTCCTAGAAATTTACTGTGCAGATTACATCATAACAATGAACTTTATTATGATGTAATCTGCACAGTAAATTACTAGGACTTTTTTTACAGGAGACGCATTTTAAGTGCGATGTTTTGGTTTAACTTAAAAAGAGAATAGTGCTTGAAAGACCATAACATGCGCTCCTTTGATGTTATTTTAGAGTTTTTTTCTTCATCTCATTCAATCATTAATTATTTACATGACAACGTTAAAGAAAGTAGTTAGATAGCGAATATTTTATTATTTCTCACAAAAACTAGTGAAAAATGGGTGCTAACAGTAAAGATCTTAAAAAGTTAAATAACTCAAAAACGGTAAATTTTAGGAGGGGTGGCTCCATAGTGAAAATGTTTCGTTTTGACCTACTCTATAACCCCTCAACAGATGGGGTCCAATTAAAAATAATCCTGTATATAAACATTATAATGCTTTTATTTACCCATATTCACTGGAACACAAAAAAAATAAAAGCATTTTTAAACATTAATACTATATGACTGTTCATATTTTATTATTAATCGGTCCGAAAGGCATTTATAATAAGGAATAAGACAATTTCAGTTTCAATAAACGTAGTTTTAGTAGTTCATATTAGTAAATTTTAGGACCTACTCTATTTAGAATAGGCTGAATATTAGCTTTCATTTGGTACCCATAATTTGGAAACCAGAAATTATTTGTTTTTATGCCCCCCAAAATGTTTATTTTCAACGCCATCTAGAAATTGTATATATTATCCTATATTACTCGCATAGTTAATACAAATCATTTGTTTAAATCCGTTCAGCAGTTCAGTAGAAATCAGGGAACAACAAAAAGACATACATACATACGCGTTGAAAACATACCCGTCGTTTGCGTGTCGCAGTCGGGTAGTAACAATATTTCGCGGACTATCGTTACTAAGTTAACGCTACTTATTTCGTAATTCAAATCAATTTTACTCCTGGAAATCGTTGCAATCTTCTAGTTAAAGAATTTTGATTTAATTTCTTTAGCAGTTTTTGCGTTTATTCACACAAAACAATCAAATTCAAATTTTTTATTTGCATCAACATGGGTAAATATCGAAGGATGGTTAGTATTACCTAATTTATTAAGTCGTCCCCGATCGGAATTACAAACAAAAAGCTTGCAAAAGCAGCCGCGCAACAAGCGGAAGCGGACGCCCGTGGTTGTTATCCCAGTGAGGGGCGATTTAATGAAATATTTTTCTTGACATTTCCAAAATACATATGATGAAAGAGTGTGTCTCCACAGGTTATTTCCAAACATTAAATATTAATCACCATGTAAGCACCTTGGTTGTGACATGATGCACGAACAGCTGTCTTCTGTTTGTTTATTCATGTCAGAGCTGTATTTCTACCATATTCTGACACTTAACACAACATTATCTAGCCCAAATTAAGTCTCTTAAAGAACTTGTGTTATGGATACTAGTTAACTGATATACTTAAGAAATATATAAACACACATATTGAATAAATACATATTTTTTATTAGAAAATAAACTTAAATAAACATATAAACGTCCATGACTTGACGACTAATATCTGGGTTCATCACACAAATATCCGTCGCCGCCGGGATTCGAACCCAGGACCTCTGGCATAGAAGGCAATATACGTTACCCCTACACCAGCCGGTCGTCCATTCTGCCTATTATGAGCACTTTTTACAAAAGAATGCCGTGAGTTTTTTTTTCCGCCGGCTTTTTTCATCTCAGTCTACCTAGGATTCTACTCTTTCATTTCGCTTTTTAAACCCGAAGATGTAGTGTAGTAGATAACATCAAGACATTGGTGGATAATGGGCGATCATTATCTTCATAAAGTGTATAAGCATACGTATATTGTGAATAAAAAGTTTTCATTTTCCGTGTGCAGAGGCACGGCAGTAGGCGCGGTGCTGATGTGCGGGCGGCTGGGCTCGGTGGCCGGCGCCAACGCCGCGGGCTACCTGCTCATCGCGGCCTGCACGCCCACCTTCTACGGCTTCAGCGCTCTCTTGTTCGGTGAGTGACTCGCTTTGACACACTGGACACTTGCACAAAGGATCGCCTAAGCTTTCAAATTCAAATCAAGCTTGGTTATTATTAATGCTCTTGGAGTGGCCAGACTTACATGCATACATAACTTAACGCCTGCATCCCTTATGGGGTAGGCAGAACACTAGAGAGATCATCTGATGTCACGTTTGACAAATGAGGTATTATAATCATGGAGAGAGGCTATTGTAGTGACAGGGGGTTAGCCTATCGCCCACAAAAATGCCAATAAAACCTCTATCCCTTAACTGACTTTTACAGTATGCCCGGGGAGAGAAGCAGCTGGTACATTCTATGTTTTTCTTTCGCTCCCAGTCCAGCATGGCCAGACTTTATGACAAAAATTTAAGGAATCATTGAATCATTATTCAAATAATTTTAAATGTCTTAGAGGCTTCAAAATCAGATTTTGTAAAAAACCGTTGAGTTCGAAGTGCCTTAATTTGGTAAGTTAAATTGAGCTCAATGACACGAGAAGAAGAAGACAATAATAATAATAATAACCGTTTATTTCAGACCATAGATCCATATTATGCCATGTTAGTAATACATTACTTATGATAGTAACGCATTTTGGTCCGGTAAGTTATTCTTCTACGCCTTCAGTGCTCGCTAGTTCGGTGATTTGTTCACTATGGCACACTAAACTGTCCATCATGCACGGAAAACTGCTTTGGGAGGAAATTGAGGAAGGAATTGGGCCGTATCTGTAATTGCACTCTCTAATTTTAAGTCTCCCTAAAGTTCAAATCTTCAAAATTAGTATTTCCTAGCAACTGTTAAATTTGAAGTCCCAGAATTTGACATATAGCCCAGTCATTTTAGGTTTCATCTGCGGAAAAATGCCTAGGGGGCTGAATTTTTGTATAGGTACATCTTTATAACGACGTTACAATGAAGATTTAAAAAATTAACTTTGATATCGTGTCGGCTTAAAAAGTAACAGAGGTCAAAAGGCCACGAAAATATGTTTTTACAAATATCTATTTATTGATATCGATTTATTGCTCAAAAGCCAAAAAAGTCCTTACAAGCATCATGAAATTTCCCACTTTTAATATGATAGGTAAACGTCTAAATAAAAAACGGTTTTTGTAGTCGAATGGGTAACTAGCCATATCTACGATATTTTTCTCCAAAGTACTTTTTTATAGTTCATCGTCATTTTTATTACAGAAACCAAATACGTTAGAATCTATTAAAACTATTTTTAAACCTGAGGCCGGCGCCAGACTTAGCTTCACATGTTTGATTGAACACATGTTTGATTGCTATGTGTGGCACTGGACTTTGGATATGTATTCAACGTCTTTTTCGTGATAATAATACACACAGTGGCGTTTCAATAGACTGACTTTATTATCGAGATTCACACATACAGACAATAGATGGCGCTCGTAGTAACACAAGTACTATTTACATATTAATATTTTGTTACAATATCAACACTCTGCAACTTATAAAAGCGAATTTATAGCATTTTTGAACGATTATTAAACTCGAATTTGACCTCTATCTTTCTTAATGGTAAGTGAACATGGGGTCGAAGATGATAGCATACGAGTTGGCAAGCAAGGAAGCAACTTTACACAAAACAGCAACGGTAATAGGTATTTCACAGAGGTAGGAAAAAGCAATTACAATATTACTTTCCTGGTAGGTTTTCTAGCTTTGTTTTTCAAAATAATACATAATAATTTCATGCATAATTTCAATTTCAAGCAGAACACCAGGGGTTGTAAGACCATCTGATGTTACGTTTGACTTTGGAGGTATTATAAAGATGGATAGAGACTATTGCAGTGACAGGGGGTCAGCCTGTTGCCTACAAAATCGCCCATAAAACCTCTGTCCTTTAGAACTTAACTGAACTTTACATTATGCCCGGGAAGAGAAGCACCTGGCACATTTTATGTTTTACTTTTGCTCCCAGTCCAGCTGGATTAAAATAATAATCGTTTTAATATCAATCGCATTGTTAAATAGTAGCTCGTCATCAACTTCAAATCATTGACATATTTCACAATTAGCAATAAAGCACTACGCATCATTGTCGTGGTGATGTCAGAATGAAAAAGTGCGTTGTCATATTTTATGGTCTTGTTTTTTAATCATATACCTATTTGATAAAGTAAAAACAGCTTTTATCGTAATAAACCTGTCGCTATTACGCACTCTAAAAAAACATAATGCGATATTCTTATCGTCCATGGATTATTTCTTTAAATAAACACCAATAGCTTCCCAATCTTGACAATTACATTTTAAAATATAAGAGCCAATTTGAGATTTGTACAAATAGCATTTCATCTTTTTCCGCGTTTGATCTTAATTTCACCTGATGTTAAGTGAACATGATTCGAAGATGAAAACACATATAGTTTCATAATCAATGTAGGAAACAGTGATACCAGTAACTCTGATGATTCATACCATATAGAATTGCTTGATTCGGATTTTGATTACAATGCATAAAAATAATTATTGTATTTTGTTGTTTTATTTCTAAACCTGATTAATACCAGTTGCCTATCATTTTAGTAATATACTTCTCATCAAAAATTATAGCAGTAACAATTTTGTTATATTCTTCAATACTTTTATAAAAAAATAATCAAGTACATAAGTAAAATATGTTTGTTTAATCCATGAATTTTATACTATTGTCGGGCTACCATGAGACTATTTTTTAAATTCGCCAGGTTTTTCCAGTCTCTACTTTAATGAGAGGTTTTATGACAGCTCATTAAAAAAATAAAACGGTAGGTACAAAAATGGTACAAAAGGCTTCGATAGATGCCGCTTTACAAAAGGCGAAGTCTTTTCTGTCATATAGCCATTCATTGCACACTGCGTTTTTAAAAGTAAAATAAATTTATTCATGTCTGTATCAGAAATTGAACTTATAAATAACCATAGATGGTAGATACCACTTACCTACTTTAAAGTATACAGACTTAACGCCTTCGGCTTTTTAGAAGTGCCATCTATAGAGGATTTTTAACAAGTCTTTATGAGCTGTCAGAAAACTCCTAATAAGCCAAACTATATTTTATTATTCTTTATTTTATTTCTTCTGTTACAGTTTGTGCCGGTCTGGTCCTATTACTTCCCAAAGATGAAAAAATAATCAGCACCATCGACGAAGAAGACTGAATCCTCTCAACCACAAAGGACGGAGGCTTGTCTGCGTAGGGTCGGCGAAGAATACCTCCTTAGATAAGTGTGTCGTAAAAAGCGACTAATCCGCTTATTGGCAGGTCCACCTCAATAGCAAAACTCTATAACTATATGAAGTTTGGCGGCTAATGAGCTAACTTCGCTTTTAACTCTTGGACTTCATTTTAGATCTCATCGTCGCTATTAAATGAGATGAAAAACAAACGAAACAAACCAAGGTTGAATTTATTTAAAAAATCAGTAAACTTTTCTATAAACTCATTGTAAACCTGCAACAATTAAGTAAGTAAGAAAAAAGAAATTCGTTTTAAGAATATTCTTTAACATTAACTGAATATTGATATTAGTATGTCTTGTTGCTTAATAGGGACCAGCTGCTTAAGTAAGAATAAAAAATATTTTTCGTGCTGAAAAATAGGATTAGATTAAGGATATTATAAATTATAATAGTAATATTTGATTATCTGTAAATAAAAGTTCCAAAATATAAATTCTTCTGTTTTTAGAACTAAAAATTAATCAGTTTTATTTCAGCCTCAGATAATATTGCTTGAACCCTATTACACTATTCCTGAATTTCTTCAAGCGGTGATAAATAACCACTGATTCTATATGATGATGGTGATATTCGCTACCATGGCAACTTATTGGCCGGCAGAATACCATTAGTCCGGTCAAATAAGACCAAAAAATAAGAGTAAAGCAAAAAATTCCCACCAAGCTGAAAATAAGTAACATTGTTTAAAATATGATTAAAAATAAAATTTGCAAGTTCCCCATCTTCATACCAACATTCAAGCCCAATCCTCAAAAAGTTTTTTGTTCGCTATTTAGAGCACAACGCTATGTTTTATCCTAAAAATACCTCAGACAAAATTGTAGCCACTTTTTATTAGATATAGGAAACCATTCAAAAAGTTGTAATCGTCATAATATGAGTCCGCCACGTATGCGTACATCTCTATAGTTGTATTATAACTAACGGCATTCGCTTCCTTATTTCTATGTACGGAGCTTCTAAAAAACTACCTGCTTAAAGTACAGATTTGAATGTTTTGCTATAAATACCAAAAGTAAAAAACAAGTACAATTAGCTGGTCTTCCTCCAAGCTCAGTTGTTACTCATCTACACTTTTTCCGGATATATAACCAAGTTCAAGCGTGGCTTGGTTATCAGCTCCACCCTACAGACTGGCGTTGGAAGTTGGTCAACTATTTATTAGAACCAGTCCAAATTTTACTTCCACCTGCGCCAGAAAAGCACAATTTCTTGCAACAGCAAAAAGGGGTGCAGTGCTAAATGTGGTTGCAAAAACTGCTTTGTTCCCTGGAATGCCAGACAATATACATTGTAAAGCCACTCGTACTCTAATATTGAATTACCAACAGTGGAGGATCCATTCTAGTCTAGCAAGGCAACATGCGAAACTATTAATGGAGTTTGCAGCATGTTATGACTGAAGGATGAGATGATGAAGAAGAAGAACAAAAAGATCAAGATGAAGAATTGGAAAGTTGCGACTCGGACGATAATACACAATCTTTTCAATCTCTTGTAGTATCTATTTTGCAATTAACAACTGACCCGTGGAATGTGCCACCTGGGGAAACCACGTTGAGTACTCTACCTTATAGGTGGCGTGCAAACGTGTGCATCTCATAACGATTAAAATTTCCACAACTTTTTGAATCGTTATATCTCAAAAATGGCGGCTCATAAGAAAAAAAGTACTGATAAATTTATTGTAGATAATTTTATAACCTACAATTTTGACTGTTATTTTTATAATATTGTCTTAAGTTTTCGCGATTCATACTATTAAATAAAACACGTTTTAACCGGATTTATCGCGTATATTTACATTTTAAATTTTGACTCGACGTTTCGGTGTCTTTGCATTCGCTCGTGACCACGGGGTCTGCAGATTAAACTTACTTACCTTTTTACTGAAAATTGCGAAAAGCTCATTTTTTGACGTTTGACCACGAATATGTGTTTTTCCATACGAGGCAAAGACGGAAAACAAATTTTATTTCTAAACACTTAATAATTTTCAGCTTGGTAGGAATTCGAATGTCTCAAAAAATTACCGGGATATATGTTTCAATGTACTTTCGAACCAACTGAATCATGACCCACAACAAGCCCATTTTGGCAAATAGTATACATGCTAGTAGGTCGAAATTCGCTTGAAGATGTTTCCTTGGTGACGAACTTGTTACCATTACATTCGACACTGACATCTAAAGAGTACAAAATTCGTACAGTATCTAAAAAGTCACAAGTGCATTATACGCGATAGACCTTACAAGTTTGACAGTTTCAAACGAATTTTTCGCAAAATGGTTCTTGATTCAGTTGGTTCGATGGTACATACATCACACATTACTGTACTATTGTTATCAACACTTAAAAATTATCGATTGAACATAGAAATCATCCCGGAAAAATGACAATCACACCAACTACATGGCCCCAAACTAAGTAATGATTGTGATATGAGTTACCATGTAGCGAACTAGGGGGAACAGAAAACACCCAGACACAGAATTGTTTTTCCTTGTTCAGTGCGGTACTCGAAATCGCGACCTCGATTTGCGCAGTTCCGTCTTAGAGCACTGCACAACGGAGCACTACTACATTATTAAATGATACTGGATTTCTATAATGCTTGTATCACATCTACGTGTCTCTGCTGACACTTGTATAACGTCCATATTCCGAAGAATTATTTCTGATTCCAAAATCGTCTGTAGATAACCTACCTTCAAAAGACGCTGTTATTTTTTTTACACAATAAGTATAATTTATAGAAACGATGTTTAGCAAAAAAAGTTGTGTAAGTATGTATTTTTTTACAAGAACATTGATATACTCGCTAACGTATTAATAAAAAAGCATGGTCGCTCTAAATTATAAATATAATAAATAAATAAATATATTTCTGACACTCGCACAACATTATCTAGCCCAAATTAAGTTTCTTAAAGAACTTGTGTTATGGATACTAGATAACTGATATACTTAAGAAATATTAAACATACATATTGAATAAATTCATTTTTTTACATACATACATACATAACTTCACGCCTGTATCCCATTTGGGGTAGGCAGAACACCAGAGGCCATCAAACCATCTGATGTCACGTTTGACAAATTTCGAGGTATCATAATGATGGAGAGAGAATATTGCAGTGACAGGGATTCAGCCTATCGCCCGCAAAAAAACGCCAATAAAACCTCTGTCTCTTAACTGACTTTTACAGTATGCCCGGGAAGAGAAGCAGCTGGCACATTCTATGTTTTTCTTTCGCTCCCAGTCCAGCATGGAAGCAATTTAATTTTATTAGAATAAACTAAAATAAACATATAAACATCAATGACTTGACGACTAATATCTGTGTTCATCACACAAATATCCGCCGCCGCCGGGATTCGAACCCAGGACCTCTGGCATAGAAGGCAATGTATTTTACCATTACACCAGCCGGTCGTCATTAATGGTAGGTATTCATTATGAATGAATACCATTAAAAAAACGACGACTATGCGCTAGTACAAAACATCCTATAGACTACTTCGTAGTATTTATTATCAACGAAATGCCGTAGTAGCTATGTTCATCAACCACGACTATTTGTAAAAAAAATTTTTGGTGAAATTTCTTTATTTTTTTGTATTGAGCGATACCTAAATCAAAAACAATACCTGTATAATATGTATATGTATTCTAGATTCTCTTCTACTCCTCTACATGGTATCTCATAACACAAACTTCGCTTACTTTGCCACAAACTGTAAAGACTCAAAAATGTATGATTACACGCATTCAAATAAAAGATATGTTTGAATACCGTATCTACATTATCTAGACAGCCCGTATTTGCTTACAAAACTAAAAATTTCAAAACGAAGTAACAAGCATTTTTTTAAGTAAGTATATCTACGATAAAGCATGCCCTTCATGCTTCGGAGCCGAAATCAACGAAAACCGCAAATTTGGACGAAGAATTTAAAAAGGTTGATTATCACTTTGTTCAATAAGCAAAATACAATTGGTTTAGGTAATGGAAATGGAACAACTAGGTAGATCATTATGATGATGACGATAATAGATAAGGTATACCTTTTAGATTTATAAGTTAAGCAAAAAGCTATCGTCTTACTGGTCAAAAATGATTAATGAACATTTTTTTATAAAATAATAAAAATGATTTATTGTTCACACATAACTTTACATGAATTAATGTCTAACTATTTTACATTATAATAAATTTAATTACAAATGTGACCCTGCCCCTTAAACTAGGAATAAGTAACTCCTGATTAAGGTAATGTACTCTTTTATGTTGATTCAGTTCAAAAAACAAAAAACGGAACAAAAAACGTGTAGGTACTTATAATTTTTTCGTAGATTTAGATTAAACTAGTTGTAATATCCAACTCAAACCAAACCTTATACAATGCGATTACAGTTGTAGCAAGCATATTGAGTCTACTTAAATAGCCTGTGGTTATATCATTTTGTTTATTACTATTATCCATATTAAAAAATTCAAGACCAAATCAATTTGTACAGGTCAATTCAATTCAATTCAATCATTTTCGGCATTCCGTATTGCTAACGTAGGTGTAAATATTTGTTTGTAAGTACTTAAATAATAGACCCTATTAGTTACAACGGAAAAAAAAATCTTGATCAAGAAAAACTGAAATAATAACTATGTTTTTTTAAATGTATACTTTACATGTAAATCAATAAATCCCTACATACATTACTATCATATAAATATGAAAGTAACTCTTTCTGTCTGTCACGCTAACAAGCTTAAGCAACTGAACCGGGTTTGATGAAATATGGTACAAGTATAGACCACAGCTTGAGTAAAGAAGGCCTCACTTTATTGTAATAACAGACTTGAAGGAGTTGAAATAGGCGATGAAAGTTGTATTTTAATTCATTGCTGCTCGTGGCCACAAACGTCGTAAAATAAAATGGTTAAAAAGTAGTAAAAATTAAAGCAATGTTATTTTACACATCATGATCATCTTAGCTCTTTGTGATAATCCCACTGCAAGGCTATGAGTCTCTCCCCTGGTTGACGAGCTGACGGGAGGTTCGGGCCGTAAACCAAGCTGAACCAGTGCTGTGCGGTGGAAGTCAGAATTTCCAGGCCTCCAAAATGGCTTCTATACAACCCTAACAACTACTATACAGGGTTGTTGATAATTAGACCGGAATCTCTTTAGTTGACGTAGGAAAGGTCATTTCCAATCATTTGAGCCCAAATCATGTAATCCCAAAGTGTACCGTTTTGAAAATATTTGGGGTGTTTCTTTTTTTTTCTGAAAATCCAGTTTTACTCCTTCAAACATCGATTGTAAAAAAACTAATTGTCCGATTTCAATTTTCTTTTCAGTTTTAGATAGGTGTTTAGCAAATAAATAATAAACCGTAATAAATTGTTTCAGTGTGAATCCAAACAGAAGCTACAGGAAGTTTTATAATATAAAATTGTTTTTTTTTTTTGGAGCAACGTTTCCAAAGCCATTGCTACTCGTGAACACGAAACGTCGTAAAATAAAATGTGGTTTAAAAGTAGTAAAAATTAAAGCAATGTTATTTTACACATACCTAATGATTATCTTAGCTCTTTGTGATAATCCCACTGCAAGGCTATGAGTCTGTCCCCTGTGTGACGAGCTGACGGGAGGTTCGGGCCGTAAACCAAGCTGAACAGTGCTGTGTGGTGGAAGTCAGAATTTCCAGGCCTCCAAAATGGCTTTTATACAAACCTTACAACTACTATACAGGGTTATTGGTAATTAGACCGGAATCTCTTTAGTTGACGCAGGAGAGGTCTATTCCAATCATTTGAGCCCAAATCATGATATCCCAAAGTGTAACGTTTTTTAAAAATATTTGGGGCTATTCCTTTTTTTTCTGAAAATCCAGTTTTACACCTTCAAACATCAATTGTAAAAAAACTAATTCAATTTTCTTTTCAGTTTTAAAAAAAATTCCGTGTCGGGGTGTTTATCCATTTATGTAGATATTGATATTCTAGGTTCTCCCCTAGTTCGCTACCATGGTCCCATATCAAAAGCTATGCTTACTTTGGGGCAATGTAGTTAGTGTGATTGTCGGGGGATTTTATTATTATTATTTTTTATTTTTTTAAAGCTTTAATAAAATCAAGTCCCTGCTAAGTAATAAGTAATCCAAATAATAATTATTTGAATTGCTTTACGTTTGGGTTAATTAAAGTGACAGTAAATACTAATTAAATATGTTTTTAATCAATCTGCTCAAAAGTGATTGACATTATGTATAATGCCCAATTTGTTACTTGGTACATGACATATCGATAGAAGACAAAGATAAAGTAATTATGACTTATTTACTCATCAATCGCTTTATCTTTTATCTGATGAATATCTGTTTTTTTTTTTAGATTTTATCGTCTTTAAAAAAAATTGCACAGACAATCACACTAACTATAGCCCCAAAGTAAGCATAGCTTGTATTATGGGATACCATGTAGCGAAGTAGGGGGGATCCTAGAATATAAATACATAAATAGAAAAACACTCAGACACGGAACATTTTTTTTTCTTGTTTCGTGCAGGAATCGAACCCGCAACCACTGGCGTCTGACAAGCTTACCCCATCGCCAAAGTGGTCGTCAGTGGTGGCCTTTAGCGAATTACACTTACTTTGTTCTATAATATGTAAAGATTAGATAAATGTACCATATTGATTTTTGTATTTTCTTATCTTTAGACATCATTTATTTGTAGGTACTATTTTTAAAGAGTATATATTGTGTACAGCAGTAGAAGGATACTCTTTGGTTAACGGAAGAAGAATACGACCGTTGAGGCCGGGGTCGAGGGTTCGATCCGTACGCAATGGTGTATTGCAAAGAACATTGGTAAGTAAAAGTATGTACCTACACATACTGTATATACCGAAGATCTTATTATGAAAGTTAACTGTTAAGTCAAAAAATCGTTGATCAGCAATCAAACAATGATTCCCTGTCAATCTCCATAGAGAACTGTCAAATATCTGTTAAATATCTACTTAACTACCTAGAATTTAGAATATAGAGTTTTTATAAGAAAGCTTTAGCATAACACATTTGTGTAAAAATACGAAGACACAATTAATCATATTTTTTGTTTATTTATCTATACAGGGTTCATTTTGATTAGCGCAACACCTCTTGCAGGCAGCTTATCTACATCAATCCCAATAACATTTGTTCTACGACTTTTTACAAATACAAAAATTAACACACGAAAATTAAAAACAAAAAAATGTTTGCTCCTAACTCTACATTTTGTAAGAAGCACCTATTATTATTATGAAGCGATATTACTACTCAAGGTGCGTGGCATGCCTACGCGCAGAGTAAAAAGAGTTACTCATCTAAACCGAGACTGTAAATATTTTTTTATAGGAAAACTAAAATTTTCAAAACTACATACCTACATAACTTCAGCCTGCATCCCTTACGGGATAGGCAGAACACCAGGGGTTATAAAACCACCTGATGTTAATAGTTTTTGAAAGCTGGACTGGGAGTGAAGGAAAAACATAGAATATGCCAGCTGCTTCTCTTCCCGGGCATACTGTAAAAGTCAGTTAAGGTACAGATGTTTTGTCGGAGGTTTAAGTCCATTAAAAGGTATATTCCCACGGGTCCATTAATTAGGTACCAGCCGAGTCCAAGGCAAATTTTAAATCTCTATACTTACTAGTAGTTTCACGGGTCCACGAAAACGTTAAAAAGTACACTCGGCAGTTTAAAAATAGCCACTTACCTTTATACGAACTTTAGTTTCATTCATAAGTCTAATTTAAATTAATAAACTTTATCTCCATCTTACGGTAGGTAGTAGCTAATCAGAGAAAATCATTCCTCTGTTTGTATGAAAAATAAATGTAATTATTTATGAAAAAAAGTTCATTGTTAATATGATTTAATATTTTCTCTATTTAAAAGACTTCTTTATATTATTTTAGTCGTACAATTGAATAACTGTGATAGTGTGTTTTAAAATGTCTTATTTTATACTTTTTTTGTAATTTTTAGTAGGTACAGTCACCTCTAATAAGATTTATACATTTTCATTGAAATTTGAATCTTATCACAACCAAATAAGCTCTGAAGTGTTTACATCTTATTGCACGTAACTGCAGTAAGATTTACACACTTCACAGCATAATAATAATAATAAATCATCAGCAATCATTCCAGTTGTAATAGCCGCAAACAAAGAAGCGTTTTGCTTGAAACTACCCGAATCGGTCGCCGGTTTTTATCCCTCTCGCCTCTGATACCCGACTGGTCAAATTTTCGGGTCATTCCGCCTAAATGGTGGGTAGTTTTTCAGATACCCAATAATAATAATAAGTAATAGTTAATTTTTTTTATATATCCTTCTCTAAGAGAATAGAATAGAGATAGAATAGAGAATAGAATAAGATATAAATTGAATTTATTAATGCATGGCTACATGGGGTCTAATAACATATGTTTAAGTGAAACCTCAAGCATGTTGATTAATGTCATTGACATTAACTCAATTTGTAATTTTAAATTTAACTTGACAAAAGATATATATAATATATCTACTTATTTTTTAAAACAGATAGCACAAGTGCTATTAAACTTTTTATTTTTTAAACCAGCTAAGTATTTAGCTACTGATTCTGCTTTTATTGAGCAGTCTTGTATATTGACATGTCATAGTGAAACATGTTGTTCCACTACGCTGACAAGTTTGGGTTGTCCAAATTCTTTAAATTAGTAAATAAGACAACAGATGCTAAAGCATCTAGCAATATTTCAAGTGCTTTATATAATAAAAATTGTTTAAACCTGGTACATCAAAATATACAAGGCATCTCAGAGAAAGTCTTTGAAATTGAATTGTTTTTGAATGCCGAACATATAGACATTCTTTGTATAACTGAACATTTTTTGTTAGACCACCAGTTAATTGTAAATTTTTCTCAGCACCAAGTTGCTAGTTCGTTCAATAGACAGACAGCAATACATGGGGGCTCTTTAATAATATTAAATAAATCTTTAAAATTTAGAGAACGTACCGACATAGTGAGCCTATCTATTGAACAAACTATTGAAATATCCTGTGTAGAATTGACAAACTGCATAATTGTTTGTATATATAGACCCCCTAAATCACACTATGATAGTTTTGAACTTGTTTTAGAACAAGTATTGGATAAATTATGTAATAAAACTAAGAAAATATTTGTTTGCGGGGACTTTAATGTTAATTTATTAGAAAATTCATCTTTGAGTAAAAAACTAATAAATTTGTTTAAATGTAATAATCTTAGTAACCTGTTCCTAGAACCAACTAGAATAACAAGGACCAGTGCAACTTGCCTAGATAATGTGTTTTCTAATGTTACTCCGGTAAGTTCATCAGTTATAAATAAACTAAGTTCTGATCACAGCGGTCAGTTGGTTACTTTTAAATACTCAAAGAAAATACAGGTTAATAAGAATATAATGGTTGTTCCGGTCAATAAAAAGCGTTTGGAGAGATTTAGATGTAGTATTATTAAAAATATGCCCCATATAGCCCACTCCAACAATGTAAATTTACAATACAGTAATTTAAGTAGTATAATAAATAAACAACATGAGAGTGTATTTATTCCGAAAAAAGTCTCTCCAAACAATTGTAAATCCTTCAGTGATTGGGCTACCACAGGTATACATATAAGTAGAAAGCACCTATATGATCTCTATCATGAGAAATCATATAACAAAAGTGAAAGTTTTTGCAACTACGTTAGAATTTACTCAAAATTATTCAAAAGAGTATGTGCCGCAGCCAAATCTATATATCTAAGTAATAAGATAAAAAATAGTTCTAATAAGACTAAAACAACATGGAACATAATAAATAAGGAAACTGGAAAAGTTAAGGATCGCAATACTGAGTTTAAACTTGTAATTGACAATAAAACCATTAATGTAGATGAAAATGTTGCGACAGCATTCGAAAATTGTTTTGCTGACATTCCAGTTTCAACTACTAAATTGTTAAATTCTTCACCTGTAGTGGCTGAATCATTGCTGAAAAATCATGTAAGTGAGTGCAAGGAGTCTTTCAAGTTCCAACCCATAGACACCGGGGACATTTTTAAAACATTTAAGACAATTGATGTTAAAAAGACAACTGATTTGTGGGGCATATCTGTTGAAATCTTAAGTTCTATCATAGATGTCATAGCTCCTTGCCTTGTTGAAATATTTAACAACTGTATTATAAGTGGGGAGTTTCCTGATTTAATGAAGCATAGTAAGGTTATTCCTTTATTTAAATCGGGTAGCTCTACGGACCCTACTAATTTTAGACCAATTTCGATTTTACCAACATGTAGCAAAATTTATGAAAAAATTATTCTCAACCAGCTATTAGCTCACTTCACAAAAAACAATTTACTTCATAACAAACAATTTGGATTCACAAGGGGTCGTTCGACAACTGATGCTGGTGTTGAACTGTTTGAAGTAATAGCTGGTGCCTGGGAGGGGTCACAGGATGCTCTAGGTGTATTTTGTGACCTATCCAAGGCATTTGACTGTGTTCAGCATGACACTCTCATCAGGAAACTCCACCACTACGGCATCAAAGGCACTGACCTCAGACTTTTGAATTCTTACCTGAGTGATAGAATCCAGAAGGTTGAGGTTAACCGGAAAAGGTCAGCTGGGTCGGTTGTGAGAATGGGAGTGCCTCAAGGTTCAATTCTGGGCCCATTTTTATTTTTAGTCTACATAAATGATCTACCCTATATGGTAGGCAATAATCACGATATTGTATTGTTTGCTGATGACACATCATTAATTTTTAAAATGATAAGGCAGAAAACCAACTACGACGATGTAAACAATGCTCTCTCTAATGTAGTACAGTGGTTTAATGTAAATAATCTAGCTTTCAATGATAAAAAAACTAAATGTATAAAATTCTCCGCACCAAATGTAAAACAAGTTGAGTCTGATCTGCGGCTTAATGGGAACAGGTTGAATCTAGTAGATAACACTGTTTTTCTTGGAATTACCTTAGATTCTAAATTGCAATGGGGCGCCCATATCTCACAGCTAGCGAGTAGACTTAGTTCTGCAGCGTTCGCGGTAAAGAAAATTCGCTCATTGACTGATGTTAATACGGCGAAGCTGGTTTATTTTAGTTATTTTCATAGTATAATGTCCTACGGCATCCTACTTTGGGGCAATGCCGCAGACATTGACACGATATTTACACTGCAGAAAAGGGCTATTCGTGGAATGTATAAACTTGGAAGTAGAGAATCTCTAAGAGAAAAGTTTAAAGAGATTGGTATCTTGACCTTTGCATCACAATATATATATGAAAACATTATGTATATTTATAAGAATAGTAGTAAATTTAAAACCATGAAAGATAAGCATGATAAAAATTATTCTGTAATGACAAGGAACGACCATAAATTAGCGTTTCCCAAATTAAGGCTGGCTAAAAGCACCAAATCATTCATGGGAATGTCAATACGTATTTATAATAAAATACCACAGTCAATTCAATCTCTAACGTTTAATAAATTTAAAAGAACTATCAAAGAAACATTATGCAAAAAAGGCTACTATAAACTCAAAGATTATTTAGATGACAAAAGAGCGTGGGATTGATGTCTCCACAGGTTATTTCCAAATATTAAACATTAATCACTATGTAAGCAGCTTGGCTGCGACATGATATTGGCAAGCACGAATAGCTGTCTTCTGTTTGTTTGTTCATGTCATAGCAGAGCTGTATTTCTGCCAAATTGTACCTTTAATAAGCACTTTTTACAAAAGAGTGCCGAGAGTTTTTTTTCCGCCGGCTTTTTTCCTCTCGGTCTACCTAGGGTTCTACTTTCATTTCGTTTTTTAAAGCCGAAGAAGAAGTAGTAGTAGACATCACCAAGACATTGGTGGATAATGGGCGATCGTTATCTTTATAAGCTGAGAGACGCACACTTCTCGACGGAGGCCTTCCCCTGGATTCTTCATGTCGTCCGGACCCGCGCCGCCCTCATCCAGCATTTGACGTTCGTAAAGTGTATAAAATTACCTACTACGAATAAAAAGTTTTCATTTTCATTTTCATTTTTCATTAAGCCTAGTAAGTAATCAGAGAAAATCATTCCCCTATTTGTATGAAAAATCACTGTAATTATTTTATTTTAAAAAGTTATTTAATCATATGGTTTCATATATTCTCTAGTTCAAAGACTTCCTTATTTTATTATATTTCAGTAGTAACAGTTTTACCTGTGATAATATCTTCAAAATAAACATAATATATACATTTTTCCTTTTTTAATACTTCTAGTTATATTCATCTTTTTTTTTTATAAGTGACTAAACCCGCGTTTGACCTCAATCTCACCTGATGGTAAGTGACAATGAGGTCGAAGATGAAAGCACACGGGTTTAGGAAGGAACTGGCTCTTTATACAATATTGCCGGAACACATTACCGCCGGAGCGGTAACATTTGGCGGCAGACTTTATATAAAGGGTGGTCGCTAGCCAGGCGGACCCAGAAGGGATCCTACCACCAAGCAAAAATCAGATATAATTCTCTCATCAATTCTCAGATATAAATAATTAAGAAGCTACTTATGTACTATACAGTTTTTGTATTTTATTTAAATCCTATTAAAGTAAAGAATCCTTTTAAATCAATAAAACCTCATAAAAAAAAGTGTAGCTGATTGTACTTTTAAAGCTGAAAATTATTTTAATTGCTATGGACCTGCTTGGGAATACTTGTATGGGCGGCATTTTTTTGAGATCAAAGGAACGGTGGACCCCTTGGAACTTGCCTATTAAATTTAATATTTCTCACGTTTGCATTACAATACATTTACGTGATAATGACAGATGCGCCTATGTCAGAAAAGAAATGTGTAGGTACAGAAGAAAGCAGATTAAGCGTTACATTACCTGTCAAATTTCCCCAACCAATTTTAACTTAATGTCGCGGCCATAGAGTTCAGATTCAAGTAAAAGTTTTTGACAGATTTGTAACGCTTGATGTGCTGCCTTCTGTACCAAAGGAAAAGTTACATAGGTACTCGTTAGCATTTTCAATTAAAAAAAATTTTAATTACCCAACTCTATGGTACATTTTATGATGTTTCATTTATGTTATACTTAAATATGACAACATAAAGTCATTTAATGTTCATAAAAACATTTAAGCCTGCGCCGAGTGAAATGTGCGAAAACGGCACTCACCGTTAAGTTGATAAAATCAACAGTATTTCTATAATAAATATATAAAAAATATATTTCTCATAACAAAGGATGTATTGACACTTTCTCCGAAGAAAAAAACTTAATATTTTTAATATACTAGCCTACAAAAATACGTAAAGTTATAAGAAAACTGCAAAAACGTAAGCTGGCGTTCAGTGACTTTTTAGTTTATAACAGTAGAAATCTAACCTAATTTTCAGTTCAATTGAAACATGAATCGAAATACTACAATGTTTCCGTCTCAAATATTTGAATTAGTATCCGACAATTAAAATATATAATTATCAAAATGCGCTTCAAATCCGCCATACATTTTTCCTATGGCGGGTCGCGCGCCGATATAAATATATGTCACGCGTGCCCTGTAATATCATACGCAGCCTCTGACTCCAATTGGCTGTCGTTTCGATGATGAGAAAAGCCCAACTCGGGATTTCTCAGCAAAGCGGGTATCGCTGGGTTCGGTGAGTCCCGCACTGTTAGGGATTGGCTGGCGGGGTAGTCCCCCAAAGGTCCCCTCTTCGTGCATCAAGCATTCACCTCCTCTCCTTCTGTGGCTTCCTTCGGGGGGTCAAGCCGGTAGTCTAAGCTATCTTTGGCGGGAAAAAAAGCCCTGTAATTCAGTCGCCCGTGAGTGTCCAGAGCCAGCGCACGTCACTTTGCTCAAGCATCCTTCGATCGCGTAATCTCGTACTCGCACATAGACTTGACGGTCTGCTTACCGGCAAAACGATGTAAGTACGTTTTCGTAAGTTTTGTATTTATAGCTTACTTTATTTATTGGACTGTAATTTTGGATCTAAACTCGACGTTTTGGCATCTTTCCAGAGGCCTTTCCATCTTTCGAGTAGTGAACGGAAAAAACATGGAATTGTGGCTAGCGCTTGAAAATGTCCCAACGTAGATTGTGCCTCGCTTGTCAATTATTGTGCCTCTTTTGAAGTTATAATTCCATGTTTTGTCCGTTCACTGCCGTGGAGTTAAAATTAAAACTAATAATTTTAAATTCAAAATTACACGATATTATCCGGTTAAAGTTGTTTAATTTCTATTGTTTTTTATTTCAGTAAAATGGGAAATTATAAGAAAAGATATTACAAATTAGTCAGTACGTCTAGATTTAAGAAAAGAAACAAAACTACATCGGAAATTCATAAAGAACAGGTCAGTTCTTCTAATTGTAACAAATATAAGTGTTAAATTTTTCTTATTACACGTAATTTGTATAACTATTGTGGACAACTACTAGTAATGCTGTTTTTTATTTTAGGAATCTTTGGAAAATACATCTGATTTTGAATTAACTATTGAAGTAGAAAATGAAGAGCAACAGGAAATTACCAATATAAACGGAAACAGAATTATAAATTTTATGTACATTTATCAACAACTTCAAGGAATTTCAAGTCATCATACGACACTTGGCTGTAATCTGAGTTGTTTAAAACTTACGAAGGAAATAAAGAAGGGATTAATTTCAAAATTTAATTTAGTGTGCCAAATGTGTCATATGAAATTCGTATTAAAAAATTGTCCGGATTCTGGTAACCCCACAGATATCAATCTCAACGATAGTATAGTATGCAGTTTTATGTCCAAAGGTGCGGGGTTTTCAGGTTTGGAGCTTGTTTCAGCCAGTCTCGATATGCCATGTATGTTCGATAAATTATATGCAAAGTGCCATACCAAAGTCTGTCAGCTATGGGAATTAGCGAAAGAAAAAAGTATGGCAGATGCAGCCAAAGAAGAATAAGATTTGGCGATACTGAATAGAGACATTGGTTCAAATGGAATACCAATGATAACAGTGCAGACGCTTGTTGGTCAAAAAGATCGTATAGAAAAAATTATAATGCATTGTCGGGAGCTGCTGTGATTATAGGGTATAGGACGAAAAAAGGTACATGGCGGTGAAAAATAAATATTGTATGGTTTGTGCACGAGCAGAAAACAAACAAGTGCCAATACCGAATCATACTTGTTTTAAAAATAATACGGGTTCCTCAAGTGGTATGGAAGCAACAGCTTTGGTGGAAGGTTTTAAAACTTCCATAGAAACGCACAAACTGATATACTCGAGACTAATAGCTGACGGTGATGCAAGTACGCATAGCAGTATACAAAAAGCTAAACCTTATGGTAGTTTATTAGTGGAGAATTTTGAGTGCACTAATCATTTATTAAGAAATTACTGCACGAAGTAAAAATAAAGTACCAATAAAGTACCGAAGAGCTTTACAAAATAATATATTGCGTTTAAGACATTCTGTTACGGGCGCAGTTAAACATATAGATGCTGAAGATAAAAGTATTGAGGATAAAGTACTTGAATTTAAAAAGGATTTGTTGAATGCGCCGCATCACGTCTTTGACAACCACGGTTCATGCAAACCCTGTTATTGCACAAAACTGGCCGAAAACGAAGCACCAGAAGAAAACTTAGTGCCAGTGATGAAAAGTAAAGATGGTGGTTTTATATTTTTAGCCATAATTAAAATCCTTTCTAGACTGGTAAATAATGCAAAAAGTCTGATGCACTGTGTGAAAAGTAACATAGCAGAGACTTTCGATAGTGTGATCGCGATGTTTATTGGCGGCAAACGCATTAATTATTCAGGCAGACAGTCTTATTCAGGAAGATGTGCAGCATCAGTTGTTTCCTTCAACTCAAGACAGCCGCAGACTTACCTCAGTAAAAAAGTTTTACTGCGAATCCCAAACAAGTTAATTAAACGACTAGAATGGAAAAGATGTAAAAAGAGTAGAATCAGCAAAACGTAAACTTTATAAACGTCACACATCCATAACTCAAAAATCTGTCAATCAACACAATGACGAGAACTACGGCAAATCTTGTCAAAAACCTGACTTAAGTGAAGATGATTTTAACTTCGCTAAAACAGAGCACTTAAAAAGCATATTTTTATCCGAAGACTATCGGCACGGACTCGAAAGACGAACTATTCTGCAGGCTGAATCGATGGAATGGCGCCAGGAGAGAAAACTACGGCTTACGGCATCTGTATTTGGTAAAGTGTGTAAATGAGGACTGATCAAATGCGGGCCTTTGCTCAAAAATTTAGTGACTGAAAAAAATTTGGAGCATGTTAAGTCGATTGGTTATGGTCGAAATCATGAACATCTTGCATGCGAACAACTAGAATCGCTAATAAAAAAGCCGGCTAATTTGTGTGGTTTATTTATAGACAAAGATTTGCCATACTTAGGTGCAAGTCCAGATGGACTTGTGGAAGAAGACAGAATTGTCGAAATAAAATGTCTCTATGTAGCTCGAGAACTAAGTGTCGACGATGCCATAAAGGCGAAAAAAATATTTTTTTGGAAAATAAATAAAGACGGGAATACTATTTTAAATAAAAGACACGATTGGTACTTTCAAGCTCAGGGACAATTTCACATTACACAAAGAAAAACCTGCATATTTGCTGTATGGACAAATGTAGATATGAAAATAGAACTGATCTATGAAGATAAACTATTTTAGAATGAAATGAAAGAAAAATTAAAGAAGTTCTACTTTGATTGTCTTCTTCCAGAGTTGATTGATTCAAGATAAGATAGACAGATGGAAACAAAAGAACCTAATTATATTCTAGAAGCAATCAATGGCAGAAACAAAAAAGAAAACAAGCGGAAATTAGAAGGATCTACCAAAGAAACAGAACGGAATAGAAAAAGAGCAAATATTGTCCTTAGTATCAATCCCACCAATTAAGTCCATCCATACTACACCAATAATAGCCTTGTACATGTAGTCAACTTACCAAAAAGAACATAATTTAACGAATTTGTAAAAGTGTGCACTGCAGATAAATAAAAATTGTATTAAAATAATCCCTTTGCGTGTATTATTATTACTTACATAGAAGTATATACATGTAGGTATAGTATATATGCGTAAATCATTAGCCTCATATTAACAACTAGACTCAGAATTGCGCTCAAAACATATCCGCGTCGCATCTTGTCACCACGCGATGGCGGACGTGACAAGATTGACAACTTAAACACAACTGATTGATTAATTCAATTGACATCTTATTGACTTAAATTGTATGATGATGGTGATGTAAATGTGATGTAAATGTGATGTAAATGTATTCGTATACCAACACACCTTAGTTCGGTCGGACGCATTCTAATGAACTTTCTTTAGTCATTGTGAATCTAGTTGTTTATATTAGGTCTATGGCGTAAATATATAGAAATATACACCTCAAAACTGAAACGAAACAAAATAACGCATATCCATTGTTTAAATCTAAGGTTCATAAAAAATAAGCATTTAACTTTAAATACAAAATTTATTATGCTACTTATTTCATTAATTAAATTAACAATGATTGTGTTTACATAAGATGACTTTCATAACGCTAATAAAAAGTACCTATACGAAAATATTACCAATATACCAAGTACATAATAGGTAGGTACTAACTGTAAGTACTAAGTAATTTTTCAAAGGAAACATAGTGTCATAAACATGAAGTATGTGAGTGCCGATGCCGTTCCGCTCCGAAAAATATTCTTAATTCTTTTACTTAACTTTTCTTACACTATGCTTCTTTAGAAAAAATATTTAGTAGTATGTTTTTATTATCGTACAAAAACTGCCGAAAAAAAAGGTAGAGAAAATAATTTTCAAAAATTTAACTTCTTTTATACTTTGTTATCGATACTTAATCACCCTGTAAAGTTTGGAAGTCAACCTATATATAACCCCCAATTTAAAAAAAGCTGAGCTATATTCTTTTGCATCAGGTTCCTTGGCCGACCAAGCTAGACGCACGCTTGCTGTTGTGTGCGTTCACGTACACATGTAGCAAAACACCTAAAGAGCGCCCGCGTCTTACGCTCGATGCAGGCTTAAGACTTACCACCAGATAAATTTTAATATAGGTACCGACAAAATTAACTACCAACCATCAAAAACCTACCTACTTTTATACAAAAATTGTGTGAAGTATTAAAAAAGTCTACTTACGTGGACGAAAGTTTATAGCCTATTCCCCATATCAACTTTCCAAAATGGTAGTTTATTTTTATAATAAGTACCTAATCAATGTGTTGACTCCAAGTGTTTTCAATGAGGATAGTATTATATTTTTAATGTTGACCTAATCGCGTCGTTGTCACGGATGATTACTTGGACTCCTGCGGCGTGTTATCATCATCATAATACAATTTTATCTATTTAACTTAGTAGGTACTGATACACAAACGAGCTTAAGTCATTAAACAATATTTTCAAGATTATAAATATACATTATTATCGTAAATGTTTTTTGAGAAATAATCCTTTGATACAAATCAACCTGTAGACCAAGTTTTTTTGTAAGTTTTTATGTAAGTGTAGTAATAGTTGAAGGGTGTCTGGTGTAAGCGTATTCAGAAAGCTAAGGGCTTACTTGTTTAGGAAGTCCAGAGAAACACTTAAATACACAAGCACAGCTGTTTATTAAAACTATCACATTTACGGCACAGTACAAATTAGAAGGAGTATAGATGAGAGCACAGATAATTAAACATTGAAGAAAGCATATAAAACAATAGAATAAAGCGAAAGATAGTAAGCGCGTCGGTAATCGAGCGGCACAAGTTTCGCGTCCGAACGTAGGATTCCGACTGCCGGCGCGGCCGGCTAAGACAGGTTATGCGTACGCGCATCTATGCAACGTGACTTGAGAACAATAGCGGCCGGTCGCTAGGCTGGCAAGTTACGTTTCCACTGCACGATACAAAGTGATATAAACTAAATAGTAATGAACTTGTAAATACTATATTAATATTATTATAACTTGAAGTATATTAAATAATAAGTAATTAGATGATTGTATATGATATATATGTATAATAGGTATGTGAATATATAACATAGTAAGATAAAATATATTGATTTAAATAAGTAAATAGAGACTAAGAAATATTGATATGATAAATAACATACAATAGGTAAATATATTATTGTAGGATAGAAAGTAGCCTACATCACACCCCCCCTGAGACCGTCACTACGGTCGATAGTAATTAGGGAAGTAGACCCTACGGCCAGAACGGGTCTTTTTAATTATTTCTGGCTCTGGATCACCCTGTGGCACTCGGGAAGTATCAGGTAAGGAATTAGAAGTGGGAGTGGGAGTAAAGGTGGGTGTGGGAGTTGAAGTGGGAGTGGGAGTAAAAGTAGGAGAAGAAGATTGGTCAACAAGCATGTAGGCCGGCTTAAGGCGGTCTATAGATACTGTGACGCTCTTATTTCTCACTAGTATTTTAAATACTTTATCGCCTCTCTCGAGTACCGTGTAAGGGCCGGTATAGGGAGGCTGCAATGATCCTCGTAATTTGTCTTCCCTTAAGAATACGTGGGTCGAGGTAGACAAGTCTTTGTAAATGAAAATCTTGTCTTTGTTGTGGCGCGCTGCGGGTGATGGCTGCAATTTGGCCACAATTTGGCGCAGGCGCGAGGTAAATTCCGAAACATCGGTAAATTCATCAGCTGTCGGTTGGAAAAACTCTCCAGGTAGGCGCAAAGGCTCCCCGTAGACAAGCTCGGCAGATGAGGCCTGTAGGTTGTCTTTGAAAGACGCCCTTATGCCTAAAAGCACCAATGGTAAACTGTCCACCCAGTTGAAGTCAGCGTGGCACATAATGGCAGCTTTGAGCTGACGGTGGAAACGCTCCACCAAGCCGTTGCACGCTGGATGATACGCGGTTGTTCTGCGATGTTTGAATCCGATCACTTTTCCAAGATATTGGAAAAGAGTGGATTCAAACTGTCGACCGCGATCGGTGACTATATCGGTAGGACATCCAAACCTGGATATCCACGATAATAATGCCTTTCCAACGGTTTCGGCTGTCATATCTGCCATTGGCGTGACTTCAGGCCATCGTGTAAAACGGTCAACTACGGTGAGACAGTACCTTTGACCTTGAGATGGTGGTAGGGGGCCGACTATGTCTACGTGGATAAACGCAAATCTAGCGCGAGGCAACTCATATGTGCCAAACGGAGCGGTGACATGGCGGTGCACCTTACTACGTTGACACGGTAGGCATTTTTGTGACCACTCGCGACAATCTTTTCGCATCCCAGGCCAAACAAAACGCTCAGCTACCATTTTGGTGGTGGCGTTGGCACCTGGGTGGCTAAGATTGTGAAGACTGTCGAAGAGGGGCTTTCGGAACTGCTTGGTCACAAAAGGTCTTGGTGTTGACGTACTTACGTCGCAAAATAGCTCCACGCTGGAATTGGGAAGCTTCAATTTTTGTAAGCGGAGTGAAAATTCCCCGCTAAGACATTGAAGCAGCTCGGGATCGGATTCTTGGGACTGAGCTAGCACCGTCAAATCAACTGGCATCTGCAGTTCACTTACACGCGACAAAGTATCGGCGACAACGTTGTCTTTGCCGGAAATATGTCGGATGTCAGTAGTGAACTGTGATATAAAATCGAGGTGACGGTACTGGCGAGGCGAACAGTTGGCTTTTCTCTCGTGAAAGGCAAAACTGATCGGCTTGTGGTCCGTGTATACCACGAAGTGTCTAGCCTCCAACATGTGGCGGAAGTATTTTATACTTTCGTAAATTGCCAGCAATTCGCGATCATATGGCGAATATTTTTGTTGGGATGAACTTAGCTTGCGGGAGAAAAATGCGAGAGGTTGCCAAACACCATCCTTGAGTTGCTGCAAAACTGCACCCAATGCTAAGTCAGAAGCGTCTGTTACAAGAGCTAGTTTGGCTTCGCAGTCTGGGTGTGCGAGTAGTGCAGCATCAGATAGGCTCTCTTTGCATTTTTCAAATGCTGAAAGGGTTTCACCAGAGAGGTTAACAGGGTGAGATGGTTTCACTGATCCCGCAAGTAAGGCGTTTAAAGGTGCCTGGGTTTGGGCGGCGTTTGGCAAAAATCGCCGGTAAAAGTTCACCATGCCCAGAAAACGTCGGAGTTGTCTGACAGTCGTTGGTGGGGGGAAACTTTGGATAGCCTCTACCTTAGAATCTAAAGGCTTGATACCGGTTGCAGAAATCCGATAGCCTAAGAAATCGACTTCAGACGCGCCGAAAACGCATTTGGAGGTGTTCACAAGTATGCCGTATTCCTTCATACGCGTGAAAAGCTGCTGTAGATGGCGCTCGTGTAGCTCCTCGGTCTCTGAAAACACCAGAAAATCGTCGAGGAACGCGTAAGTGAAGTCAAGGCCTCTCGTTACTTCATCGACAAACCTTTGGAATGTTTGACCCGCATTTCTCAGACCAAATGTCATAACGGGGAATTCAAACAGTCCAAAGGGTGTCGTGATGGCTGTCTTGGGAATATCGTCGCTGAAAACCGGGATCTGATTATAGGCCTTCACGAGGTCTATTGTTGAGAAGATCTTACAGCCAGAGATGCTGTGGGCAAAGTCTTGAATATGCCTAATAGGATAACGGTCTGGAATTGTTCGAGAATTTAACATTCTATAATCGCCACAGGGCCGCCAGCCGTTATCTTTTTTAGGCGTCAAGTGCAGCGGGGATGACCAGGGACTTTGAGAGGGACGTGCTGTGCCATTATTCATCATCAACTCAAATTCTGCCCTAGCTATTTTCAATTTGTCCGGAGCGAGTCTTCTAGGGTTACATGATACGGGAGGGCCGGGTGTGGTTCGAATATAGTGAACTGTATCGTGCTTAGGAACTGTAGGTTTGCCAGAAGGGCGAGTAATTTCAGGGAATTGATCTAAAATTTTATGAAATCTTGTTCCACCCGATAAAAGCTTAACAGAAGCAACGTTAATATTAACAGCACTGGCGCTAGAACATAAAGTTGTAGTATTATCAATCAGGCGTTGTTTGCGACAATCTACTATTAAATGATAAAAACTTAAAAAATCAACGCCAATGATGGCTTTAGTTACATTTGCAACAACAAACCTCCAAGGAAAGTTACGTCTTAAGCCTAGATTTAAATTTAACTCTAAGTAACCATAAGTGTCTATGCTGGTTCCATTAGCCGCACACAACTGGAAGTCCGTCCTGTTACGTCGTTCACGAAGCGCTGCTCGAGGGTAAACACAAAGGTCACTGCCAGTGTCCACCAGGAACTGGGTGTTCGAGCTACGGTCGGTAACGAAGAGGCGACCTGACGAAGTGGGGCAATCATCAGTCGCCATCAGTGACTGCCCGCGGAGTTTCCCGCTTTGTTGAAGTCGCAGGGTTTGATGCACCAGGTCGCTTTGGTCCCGAATTTAGCGTGGTACCAGCAAATAGGGTACTTGCGGTACGATGATTGTGACCGGGTCCTGCTGTGGGAGTTTGAGCGGCGGCGTCGCTGTGGTCTGGAACGATGGTAGTCGCGACGTGAATCGCGTGTTTGCTCGTCGAGTTTAAGTGCGAGTCGTTCCACCATGTGCCTAAGTTCAGCGATCTCCTTTGAAGTGCTGGTATCCGCGGCTGCGTTTGAAGAAGTAGCAGCAACCTGGCAGGGTGATGTAATATCTTGTATTCGGTCTGCCAGATCGGAAAGTTGCTCCAGGGGTAGTGTCAACTGGGATGCCAATACAGTCTGTATATTACTGGGTAGTCGATTGCTCCAGATCGTCCGGATAAAGTCCTCAGGTACAGATGGTCCCGCTAAGTCCTGAAGATGCCTAAGGAACTGCGACGGTTTACGGTCCCCAAGTTCCTCGTGTGTCAGTAACTGCTTTACTTTTTTCTCATGCGAAACAGATAGACGTCTAATAAGCTCGCTCTTGATTTTGCGATAGCGATTTCTATCCGGAGGATTAATAATAATATCCTTGACGGCCTTTGCATGGAATATATCGAGATTGGTGATTACACTATTGAATTGTATATGGTCGTCCTTTATATTATAATTCTCAAACTGACCTTCTAGTAGAGCAAACCAAATCTCGGGGTCGTCAGGTGAAAATGGGGGCACTCGTATATTAATTTTTCGATTTTCATCCTCGCGGTCAATGGAAACGCGCATTTTTTTCGCTTTCCGTCTGCTGACGTTTACGCCGTCCTGTGAGGTGGCGGTTCTAGCGTCGTCACTGCTATCACTCATCCTTATTACGTGCACTTTAAGGGTCACCACTGTAGTAATAGTTGAAGGGTGTCTGGTGTAAGCGTATTCAGAAAGCTAAGGGCTTACTTGTTTAGGAAGTCCAGAGAAACACTTAAATACACAAGCACAGCTGTTTATTAAAACTATCACATTTACGGCACAGTACAAATTAGAAGGAGTATAGATGAGAGCACAGATAATTAAACATTGAAGAAAGCATATAAAACAATAGAATAAAGCGAAAGATAGTAAGCGCGTCGGTAATCGAGCGGCACAAGTTTCGCGTCCGAACGTAGGATTCCGACTGCCGGCGCGGCCGGCTAAGACAGGTTATGCGTACGCGCATCTATGCAACGTGACTTGAGAACAATAGCGGCCGGTCGCTAGGCTGGCAAGTTACGTTTCCACTGCACGATACAAAGTGATATAAACTAAATAGTAATGAACTTGTAAATACTATATTAATATTATTATAACTTGAAGTATATTAAATAATAAGTAATTAGATGATTGTATATGATATATATGTATAATAGGTATGTGAATATATAACATAGTAAGATAAAATATATTGATTTAAATAAGTAAATAGAGACTAAGAAATATTGATATGATAAATAACATACAATAGGTAAATATATTATTGTAGGATAGAAAGTAGCCTACATAAGTAAACTCTAGAAATTACAAAATCAATTAATGTAAATATGTAATAAATCAAATACTTTAACTATCCCTGCTAATTAACTGCGGTGTATTATTAAAACTTTGACATATTTGATTAAAAATAACAATTTTATAAATGGAACAAAACTATTGTATCGGTGCAACATAGCCTATTTTACAAATCACGATTCCTCTTATGCCCTTTTTCCGATATAGGTGATATTAATTGCTGCTATTATAAACACAATAAGACAAGATTAGCTAAGAAAATGATACGTTAAGAAAAATTACAACAGATTACGGATAAAATTGATTTATAACACGTTCTCCGCGACCCCGCTACAGCGTTAGCCGTCCCCAGAAAGAAGCATTTCCATACTTACGTTAGTTTACTTTAGACGTCACGGTAATTATGAAGTGCGAGTTAAATTCGCGCGTCTTAATCAGTGCTCAGTGATATCTCAACTTTTCAGGTTGTCTAACTAATTATTAAAAAGGCTTTTTTTTTATATGGTGATGACGAAATTTTTATCTTTTAAAACATATCCCTTATAAAAGTGTCTTTTTGAAGAGAATATTTTTCTGTGCGAGTTCTTGTAGTGAAAATTTTAAAGCTTTTTTTTATGTGAAAGCTTTGTCAAGGTTGGTAATTTTTAAGTTGGTATTAAATATTAATTAATTAGTTTACGCTTCTCTACTTCGTAAGCGAATGTTGGTGTCGAATTAAAATATGGTTTGTTATATCAATGTTAAGGAGTTCAAACTCAAAAGTCTGTTTGTAAAACAAAATTTTAGAATATAATTTCAGATTGCGGCTAATAATCCGAAGTAAAATTTAGAAGTAGGTATTGTGATTATTTGACGCAGCTTAGGTAAAATAATTACTTATGAGTACCTACATATGAGTGTTTGTTTATTATTTTGTGCGATGATAAATCGTGAATTGAAAACTAAATGATGATATTTATTTACAATGATGCTGCAAAACGTGTACATGGGTGAAATGTGTTATTTACTTACAACATCAATTTTTTCGTCGATCGGATTTTTTGGCCTGGTAATAACTATAACCTGGTAATCGACGGTCGATCGATTGATGTGGTAGCACCCTAAGACAGATTTAAAACTTGTCTTACCACAAGGTACTGAATGTAGATTTATGTACTTGAATTTTTCGATACCTATCAATAGCTACGATAGTGGCCATACAACTTCAAGGTTAGATTTGGAATAAACTTAAATACTTTTTCAGTGATTGCAGCATAGCTTCCCATATTCAACGAATGCAGAACATTAAAAAAGACGACATCACGTCAAAACTTTGGCTGAGTTATAATGTCATCAACGTAAACGTTCTCCGAAAGCATACATATTGTTTCAAAAAAATTTAAATTTTCAATGAAGTTCTAAACTGATTTCAATGAAATTTATATGGAACCATCTATGAAGTATTTTCTATCATATAAAACAAGAATTTTTAAAATCGATTCATAATTGACCGAAATATCGTGTAACAAAGACACAAACATACAGACGAATTGAGAACCTCCTCCTTTTTTGGAAGTCGGTTGAAAATAAATTAAAACTAACTAGACCTAGATGTTTATATGTATATTTAGAATTGAAAATAAATATTTGTAATATAATACCTAAAACAAAGTGATATTGGGCCTTCGCCTACCCCATAAGAGATACAGGCGTAAGGGGTCCATAAAATGCAAAAAAAGAAAATTTAAAGAACTATAAATTGAAAATAAGGTAGGTAGGTACCTAGTTACGAAAATGCATGTACATAACTTTAACACACAGTCCAACTGGTCAAAAAGAACCAATTTTAACCAAAGAGAAACCAGAGAAAATGTTGCAGAATCAGAACTTGTCAAAACGTGTAAAAAGAATCAAAAAATGTACATTATTATGATATCTTCGCTTATCAGCCAGTTTCATAAGAGGTCACTTTGCATCATTTGGTGATAATAACCTCGGGGCTAATGATATGGTACTTAATCTAGTGCCAAAAATTATCCAAAACATTTTCTGATGTCATCAACACAAATTCTAGACAAATGTTAACTTTGTTTACGTACATTATGTAACAATTAGCTTTAATGAAAACTTAAGTCAATCATACAGTATTGATCGGATCTCTTTTCAACCGACTTCAAAAAAGGAGGAGGTTCTCAATTCGACTGCATGTTTTTTATGTTTGTTACCTCATAAGTTTTGACTGGGTGAACTGATTTGATGATTCTTGTTTTATATAATAGAAGATACTTCAGAGTTGGTCCCATATAAATTTCATCATAACCGATTGAGTACTTCATGAAAATTTCAGTTATGACGTCAAGTCGGTTTTTTAATGCTCTGCATTCGTTGATTATTAAATTAAATGAACTGAACTTTAAATGGCTATTAATGATAATTACTTTGAGTAGCAAGATGTCGTCCGTCGTAGCGCAGTTGCACCTTTGCATATCATACGATATCGCAGATTAAGCAACGCTTGGCGCGGTCGGTACAATAATGGAACAAGGAAGGAAGGACCACCTATCATTAACTTCTCGCGACAGATTCCGTGCTTCGGAGAGCACGTTAAGCAATCGGCCCGGATACTACTAGCAGTAGTCCTAAGGGTTTTTCAGAAACCATTAAAAATTTAAAAATTAAAATCCCCAGTCAATCACACCAACTACATGGCCCCAAAGTTAGCATAGCTTGTGTTATGGGATACCATATGGCATGCCAGACACGGAATATATTTTTTTATTCCTGTTCCGTGCGGGAATTGAAACCGCAACCACTGGCGTCTGAGGCAGACAGGTTTACCCCATTGCCAAAGTGATCGTCAAACTTGTCAAAATTTAAGCTTCTCTGAAAATTCTGTAAATCTACCACTGGGCCAAATTGGTGGGTAAAGTCCTAAACCTCGTAACCCAGGACCAGGGGCGACGGCTCGGAAGTGCCTCATTACACTGGGTTGTAATGATGATGATGACTTTGAGTTATACATGGTGACTGGTGGCCCACTTTTGAAATTCAAGGACGTGATAGTTTGAGATGTTACATGAGGAGAAAAGTAAAAAAAAATATTAATTATTCATTGAGTAAATTTAACCGAAAGTTAAAGAATTGATTACGCAAAGCATGGTTACGCTAGCGTTAGCAGCGAGTAGCGTGCCAGGATTGACTCAGTTGTATGTAATAGTAGATTGTTAAACTAGGGTCGGATGACATGCGGATATAATCCGAGTATAAATTGATGTCATCCACCCGCGGGGAACACTCTACTTTTCATTTCGAATATAAGGAAAGTAAAAAAAAAACATTTGTCTTAAATATTTATTTAAAATTAATGGAAAAGTTCGAACAATTCGTAAAGTTTAAAGTGACATTTATATTCACATATAAATCAGTGACATATTTCTATGTAGTTATAGATATCATTTTTTACATAAAACAACCCTATGTATTAAAATAATTACATATAATTAAGAAAATTATATATTTATATTTTTATATTTTTTTTTTAATGATAGTGACAAAATATAGACAAATATAATTTTTTAAATTACTTCTTTTAACTTGACTTCTAAAATAAAAAACAATCATAAAAAAATCTAAATTTTTGACAGCTGGCTTCATAAGAAATGTATTAGGTCTATTTTTGAAATCCATTCCGGCCCTTGGTTCGGAATGAATTTGTATGAAACATTCCGACCCGCGGGTCGGATGAAGTATTTCCAGACCGATGCTTGGATCAAACATAGACTACTTTCCGAGTATGAGAAATGAAAATAAATAGTAACCCTACCATAGTATTGATTTATAAGGCATTTGAGTGAAAAATTAAGTACCTAATAAATATTATATAATTATGATCAGAATCGAGTACAGTGTGCTCTCCTTTATCTAAAAGTTGTCACCAGACACCCTGGATAAATATCATTAATAGCCATTTAATTTAGATTTAATGAAGATTGCATTAACAACTAAGTTAATACTTAGTCTTATTTTTATCACTTTTCTTTGATTGTACCTATTACGTTAATATACTGGTTACTACTTTCCACGAAACTAAATTACTCTAACTAAGGCTACATTTCTGATTATTTTTAGAATAAAATCCGAACTAGAACTCAGCTACAGAAATGACTGCAATGGAGAAAAGTGAGAAAGAGCGGAATGAGTTTGAAGATGTACCAGCGACTGCTTCTCTCGATGAAGCCATGATGATCACAGGTGAGCCTTTTTCTTATTTCCATGGGATGACCTATAGGAATACTTAGCTCAAAGGTGCTGAGTGGGGTGACCGATAGTAATACTTAGCTCATAGGTGCTCAGTGGGGTGACCGATAGGAATACTTAGCTCATAGGTGCTGAGTGGGGTGACCGATAGGAATAATTAGCTCATAGGTGCTGCGTGTGTTGACCGAAAGGAATAATTAGCTCATAGGTGCTGAGTGGGGTGACCGATAGGAATACTTAGCTCATAGGTGCTGAGACCTCTTAGGATCCGTACCGTCATGTACTGTCTGTGTTTGACGTATTTTTGGTAACCTTTGGAACCTGTGCTCTATCTCATCGTCATTAACAGATGACCCTCTGACTATGTAGCCCCAAAGAAAGTTATACAAGCTTAAATAAAACTACTTTTTAACCGGATTAATCGCGTATAATTTATATTTTACATTTTAACTCGACGTTTCGGTGTCTTTGCAGACCCCGTGGTCAGTCGCTCGTGATTAATCCGGTTAAAAAGTAGTTTTATTTAAATTATGAATCGTGAAAACTTAAGACAAGATTATACAAGCTTATATAATTATTTGTATATTTTAATAGTGCTGCGCGGCAGTATTAACCCTATCAAGCACCCCAATTGAAAACATAGAGTCGAGCCAAAAATCACTTTCAACCTAAACCAGGTTGCACTACCGAAGACAATATTCAGAAAACAACTAGCAATATCAGTATCATTTATTGTGAGTACCTACAGGAACCAACTTCAACAAATAAAAAGAAACGCACAGGGTCAATAGAAATTTATTTTCTTTCACTGATAACTTAAACGATAGCTTGAGCTCAGTGGTGGCGGTTGATACAATGAATCCCCTTCAAAATCATCTGTTAAATATTCATTTGAAATAGTTAGTTAATCGATCGATTAACACCACGATCTTCCTCAATCAAAGACACGTAAATACTCTCGTTAAGTTGTTACTGATAGTAAACAAGCAACGTGAAACGGCAATATTTCCAAACACTAGTGACGTGTCCAAAGGTAGTTATTAGATATTGCTAGCATCCATTGTATACAATCTATTCTAATACAGGGTGTTAAACATAAGTCGTAACAAAAATATGTGTTTCTCACAATTTTGCTTTAGTTTACGTGTTTATATGTGGACGTGACAATGAACAAATATACGCAAACGTTATTTGATCATTCGTTAATTTGAAAAAAAAAACGTTTTATATTACTGAGCGTCATGGTCACCCTAACTGCTATGTTTAACTGGTATTTTTGTTAAATAAAATCATTATCAATAAAGGTTAAGTGTTTATCCCTAGAACTAAAACCTTGAAGTTGCCTTAAAATAGGTACTGCTAAAGAAACAAAAAGAAAATGGTTTTCCACTCATTGATTTATCATTTCTACGTATTAGTACATTAACATTTGAGTTACTCAATATTACCACTTATGTTTTACCCACTACAATAAGGTTAAATGGTGTGTTTGTTTCAAAGCGCTAATTTAAGAAATTAGCAATCGGCATTGTCAACAAACAAATTATTCATCTTTATTGGAAAGTGATGATGCAACTCTATCATTTATTAGGTGTCCCTTCACTGCTATTGAAAGATCTTAGTTATTATGTATTTATGCTTTCGGTATTTAAAAAAAAAACATTCTTGTCATTGATACTAAACTTGCACTTTCCTGTCGATCGCAATTATAAACAATTTCTATTAAATTACACGATTCTTGAGAAAAATACTTGAGATAATCTTTAAATGTGAAAACTGAAAACCTTAAGTGTGTCTATGTCTTGTAAAAGGGAATATCTGTCCGTGTGTGTGTATCTAGTAGTTTGCACCAGTTTAAGAGGAGTTCTCGGTATTCACTATAGGATATTAAACTTTACTTTATGTTTTTTCATGTCATGATCAATTTGTACTGTACGTACCTACAATACAATACAATACAAAACTCTTTATTGCACACCACATATTATAAAATACAGTAAGAATGAAAACATAAAAAAAATAGGGTACAATGGGCGGCCTTATCGCTAAGAGCGATTTCTTCCAGGCAACCTTAGGATGGACAAGAATAACTAAAATTGTTGTAATAAGGTGGTGCGGCGTATATTTATATATAAATTAAATACAATATATGGGTATATAATACATAAATACAATACAATATCAAAGAAATAATAAATATCATGATATATTTAAACATTATTCCATAGCAGCTGACATTGACAAGAAATAATTATAAACCTGTGACTTAAATATTGGGAGAGATTTTGCATGTCGTATCGCAGCGGGCAGAGAATTTCATAATTTGACGGCCTGTACTGTGAAGGAGTCGCCATAAAAGGAAGAGGTATGTACAGGTGTCATTAGTTGGAGCGTATTGGACGAACGTAAATTAAAATTATTAGAGAGATGGAGAAACTGGAAGCGTTCTTTAAGATATTGAGGGGTCGTGGGACTAAATAATATGGAGTATAAGATGGATAGTATATGGGAGTTACGACGGAGCCGGATAGGAAGCCACTTGAGTTTAGTGCGAAAATGAGATACATGGTCATATTTGCGCAAGCCAAATATAAACCGAATGCAGAAATTTTGAAGCCGCTCAAGCTTATTTAGCTGGACTTCTGTCAAATCGAGATAGCAGACGTCCGCGTAGTCCAGGATTGGCAAAAGGAGTGATTGTGCAAGCGTAGTTTTGGTGGCTGTACGAATTAATACCTATTTGTATTAATTCGTATAATCCTGACGAAAAAGAGTGCCAAAAGTTTTTTTCGACCGGCTTTCATTTTCATAGCCTACGAGCGGGGATATGAAGGTTTTTATCAAGAAAGTAGGTGAAAAAATCAATTTGATAAGACTTCAACAGCAAATACAACAACCGCCAAAAGTAGAAAAACTGTACAGTCACGTCTAGTAATATTTATACATATTCATTGAAATTTAAACCTTGTCACAACCGAATAAGTTGCAAAGTGTGTACATATTAATTCACGTGATTGTTCTTGATTAAGAATCAGCTTTCAAAAATCTTATGACTTTGAAGTGATCTGCTTTATTGTACTGCAGTTCGATGTTTCCGAAATTTAGAGGAATGATTATTCATATCTTTTTCTTGTGGTTGTGTTAAGCAAATTGTACTTTTTCTAATTTTGGTTCGATACTTTTTTTATTTGAAAAAGAGGTGTTTTTTTAGAGATTTCTCGATATATCTCTTAAACTGCCAGAGCAAACTACGTGAAATTTTTCTGAGTGTAAGATATTATATCGTATTAAAAAGCTGTAAGAAAATATTTTCAATAAAATGCACACAATCGTTACAAAAAGCAAAAACAGGTTTTGAGACTTACGTCCTCTAGTTCCGAGCTAAAAGTGTTAAAACAGAACAGGCAATTCTAACCTTTACGTCCACTGGAAAAGACCTTATATTGATCGTTCATGGGATCGACAGCTCAGTGCCGCACGGCTCGTCGAAGGGGAAACGCGTATCACTTTGTCATCGGCAGTGCTAAGCTTACGTTACGATAAAGGATTAAAATACATCCTACAAATTTATAATTGACAATAATGGGGAATAAAAACATTATATCTAAGCGGCAGGGATAGCGCGCTAGTCCAATTATCGGTTCAAAAACCAATAGTGGGTTTTGAAACTATTTATTTTAAAACATGATAACTAAATTTACTGGTACTGCAGAGAGTTTGAATAAATTTTATTTTTGTTTACCATTCATGTTCAACGGCAATGCTTTAACAGTGCCAAGAGGAATATAATTGATATGGAATTAACAAGGTGATAAAGATAGTCGCTGCCCTGGTGGTAGTTAGATAACGTAACACTCGAAATAGTTTCACTTTTTGACACACTTATTGATTAGATACAAATAAACGGTTTAAACCTTTTTGATCATGTATGTTCCACTTTTCATTTCATTATACATATAGTAGAATCATCGTCAGCACCCGGGAGGCGCCCACTGATGGACATAGATTCCAAAGATTCTCCAGTAAAATAATAATAAAGTAATAAAATCCCCAGACAATCACACCAACGATATGGCTCCAATGTAAGCATAGCTTGTGTTATGGGATACCATATAGCGAACTAGGGGGGAACCTAGAATATAAATACATAAATAGATAAACACCCAGACACGGAACTTTTTTTTTCTCGTTCCGTGCGGGGATCGAACCCGCAATCACTGGCGTCTGACTGAGGCAGATAGGTTTACCCCATCGCCAAAGTGGTCGTCTATCCAGTCAAGAACTACTAACCCAAAGACCATCGGTTGTGCGAGCTAAGTGCCGTGCCCATTGCCATTTCAGCGTTGCAATTACGTTGACTTTGGTACTCCTGCAAACCTCTTCATTTGTTATTCGATCCCGCAGGGAAACTCCGAGCATATAAGTAGAATAGATTAGAAAAAATATTTTATTGAGACTGGACTTCTATGCTGGACTGGGAGCGAAAGAAAAACATAGAATTTGCCAGCTGCCTCTCTTCCCGGGCATTCTGAGGTGTTATGAGAGGCTTTTTTGTGGGCGATAGGCTGACCTCCTGTCACTGCAATAGTCTCTCTCCACTATTATAATGCCTCCAAATTTGTCAGATGGTTTTATTACCTCTGGTGTTCTGCCTACCCCATACGGGATACAGGCGTGAAGTTATGTATGTATGTATATATTGAGGTATCAATGGCAAATGTAATATTTTTGCAGATCCCACTGGGTTACTCAGTTTATCCCGTTCAAAACACACTTCATTTTTATCTTAGTAATAAAGATAGCACGTGGCTTCTATAGTGAATAAATAACATTAATTTATTGTGTGTTTTGAAATAAAACATGCAACTTAATACGATAATAGGTACTTAAGGACAAACAAATAGCAACCCAAAATAAAATTGGGTAAAAAATAAAAATCATAACATATTTCATTAGAAACCTGATGCAAATGGTAACTGACGATAAAATTACATGAAACAGATATGTTCAACATAATTTAGTTTATTATTTATTCCCATTAGGTATAATGGAATGTAATTTGCTTTGCATTAGAGTAGGATTTGCTTTTTTATCTTATAAGAACAATAATATTAGGTAATGAAAAAGAGAATCGTCACTCATACTAAAAATACTAAAATTTGTATAGTGCTTCTTTTTAGTTTATTAGATACATTTAATTATAGGTAATCACAGAAAAATCATACATTATTATATTACAGTTTTATAATAAGTTATTAAACAGTGAAATTATTAAAATATGCTATCACCAACAACTTCAACAAAGAAGATTGAACTTGTTTTAAAAAATACACTTGACAGGTGACTGACAGATAGATGGTCGCCATGTTGTTGATGACGATATTATCATTCGCGTTTCCTCTGTATTCGTGAATGCGCTCTTTTCGGTTTTCATAATACTCTTCGCAGTCAATTTAGGTGTAGCTCAGTAACAATATCAGCTTTCTGATACAATCTGTATACTATTTGCCCAAAATAATATACTTAGGTTATTAAGATTTTCATATTTTTCACAAAACAAACAGAATCAATCAACATCGATGTCAAAAACAGACAGAAAGGTGTTTATTTTAATGACAGTGACGGACGGACGGGTGCCATATTGCTTTATTACCAGATTCACGTATATTTTTAGCAAAATTACATAAAAATCAAAAAAAATATAAGCGACGCTAAAAAATATATAATATCAGAAATAGATATGCATTGTTCCATGGTTGATTTTAAAAATAGTTTCATGTTTATACATTCAATAGTATGAAATGACGATTCTTCTTTGACCATATTGTGAATTACCTAACATTATTGCAACTATTTCGTTCCACCAACCAGCACTGGGCCATCTTGGTGGATTACGGCCTAAACGTCACTCAGAGGAGAAACTCATAGCCCTAAAGTGGGCTCATTACACGGAGTTGTGATGATATTTCGTTGCAATTTATCTATTACCAGAATTAATGACGTTAACGCAGAACCTACTAGTAAATAAATAACTTGACTTCAAGAGTCCTCAACCCGCTAAGACAGACTAGTTGCGTCGTAGGAAAATAAACGAAAAACGTCGGAAAATATATTATTATTTCACTCAGCTATTCACTCAGAAATTGGAACATAGATAAAAAAAAACATTTTGGGCTCAAATAAGGAATTTTCAAGGATACAATATTCATAATTATAATAAAAAATAGAATCTTTTTGAATCTAAAAAATTAACGGAATGGACAGCCTAGGACAGTAATGCAGTGGAACATATAATGAATAAAATCGAAGCTTTCAAAAGGTTATGACAATAATGAAAAAATGACGAAAAAAGTCATGCTGGATATCTAAAAAACAATCATTTATAAAATCTATGTATATATAGATACATGTACAAGGTTAATTTTAATTAGCGTATCACCTCTTGCATGCAGCCTCTCTACATCAATTTCGACAACATTTGTTGTACAACTTTGTACAAAACTTGATAAATAGCACAAAATAAAAATGCGTTTTTTCCAAACTCTACATTCTCTCAGACGTGCCTATTATTATTATGAAGCGATAATTTACTACGCAAGGTGCGTGGCATACCTACGCTCAGATTAAATAGAGCTACGCCACTAAACCGAGGATTTTTGTATGGAAAAACAAAAAAAAAAACTATTAATTGAAATAAATTGTAGAACAAATGTTGTTGGGATCGATGTGAAGAGGTTGCCTGCAAGAGGTGATACGCTAATCAAAATTAACCCTGTATAAAACTAAAGCACCCTTGACTTTCCTCAACTGCAGAAGTTTAAATCGGTGTCGGTTACCAACTTCTGAAATATATTCATGATAAATTCAAATATAGTTTCAAAGAAACTCGTTAACTTTATAATATAAATAATAAATAAATAAATAATAAAATCCCCAGACAATCACACCAACTACATGGCCCCAAAGTAAGCATAGCTTGTGTTATGGGATACCATATAGCGAACTAGGGGGGAACCTAGCATATAAATACGAGGGTGGATTGAAAAGTTCGCGGCCTAGTCAAGAAAACAGAATAAAGTACATACAAAAATATTTTTATTTTTCGACGTAATCTCCATTTAGCTCTATGCACTTCTTCCATCTGCTTTCCAGAGCTTCCATACCTGTTTTAAAAAAAAGATTCCTCAAGGTCTTCAAAATACAGGTTAACAGCGGCTTCGACCTCTTCGTTCGTCAAAAATTTCTGCCCACCGAGGTGTTTTTTCAGGTTTGGAAACCGATGAAAGTCCGAAGGTGCCAAATCAGGAGAATAAGCTGGATGTGGCAACAATTCGAAACCACAATCACGAATTTGAGCCATAGACTCGACAGACGTGTGGACTCGGGCGTTGTCCTGGTGAAACAACACTTTCTTTCTCAGTAATCCTGGGCGTTTCTGTTTAATTTATTCACGTAAACGGCGCAGAAGGGTGCTATAGTACGCAGAGTTTATTGTTTCGCCTTTTGGAAGGTAGTCCACCATAATGACACCCTTAGCATCCCAAAAAACCGATGCCATCACCTTGCCAGCCGACAGAATTGCCTTTGCTTTTTTCGGAGTTGGTTCACCTGATTTTTTCCATTGTTTGGATTGTTGTTTTGATTCTGGGGTATAGTGGTGAACCCAGGTTTCATCCATTGTCACAAATCTGTCAAGAAAACCTTGTGGATCAGCCTCGAACATCTCCAAACAGTCGCGAGAAATCGTGAGTCGAATTCGCTTTTGCTCTACTGAAAGCAATCTGGGGACCCACCTAGCCGAAACCTTAGAAAAGCCGAGTTCATGGACAATGATGTTTTGCGTTCGTTCATATGAGATGCTTATAGTGTCTGCAATTTCTCTGATAGTCAATCTACGGTCTTTCAATATGAGATCACACACTTTATTGATGTTTTCTTCGGTCGTAGACGTCATTGGCCTGCCGGAGCGAGGGTCATCTTCGATGTTCTCTCGTCCACGTTTAAATTCTGCAACCCATTTTTTCACAGTGATATAAGCTGGGGCAGATTCCCCTAATGTTGTTTGCATGTCATCATGGATCTCCTTTGGTGTTAATCTTTTTTTAAACAAATATTTAATCACAGCACGTTGTTCAAATTTCTCCATTAGTGAAAATTTGTTCTACACACGTATTTATATTGTTCGTAAAATTTTATTTAAACAAGATATCAAATTGAAAATTCGCGGGCTGACAATTGAATAATGACAGTTCAAAATGACGCCAGAAAAAATAACAAAAGTTTTTTTTTAATGGCCAGGCCGCGAACTTTTCAACCAATGTAGTAGATAAACACCCAGACACGGAACATTTTTTTTTTCCTTGTTCCGTGCGGGGATCGAACCCGCGACCACTGGCGTCTGAGGCAGATAGGTTTACCCCAACGCCAAATTGGTCGTCAAATATGTAAAATACAAATATGTAAAATACAAAATATAAGCTTTAAAATCCCATTAAAAACTTAGGCTCTCGTAGTTTTATTGGCATGTAAATATTATTTTCGTTAGAAGTCATGACTCATATTAAATAAAAAAAGAACAAAAGCACTGACTTTCGAAAAAACTTGATTACAAAAGCAGATATAATAGAGACGAATATAAATCATGTTTATCAGTGTCAACATATTTAAAAATATACATTTACTTTCTTAATATTACGAAATCGGCTCTATATTGTACACTCAATTATTTAACAATAGTAAAAGATAAAACAAATCCAACGTTAGCTTTTCTTTTATAAGCTAAACACAGTTAAGATTTATTCTGCTGTGCGCAATATTTTTAATCCTATAGAGATAAAAATAAGGTTGTATAAATATTGTCTCAATAAAATTATGATGCATAACACAACATGGTATTCCCACTCTTTCAAAAAACATATTGCGTAATTTACTATGATCTTACATTTTTTAAACATGCACAACACATTTTTTAAGCTGCAGCAATAACTGATAAAAATGTCAACGCAAACTATTCTGCACTGAGAATTTTATCATTAAGTACCACCACTAATATTGTTTTCGTAAATTTTGACTATAAAACTTGTAAGATTTATTATTCGGCACAAAGGACATTACTGTTGCCAGCAAGGCTAGCATGCGACCATTGATAAAGATTCGAATCAAGATAAATATTACCGAATGATTTTATACTATCATGTTAGCTAGAATAGATAGAATTTAATTACTCGATTCGATACCATAATTAAGCGCACAGAATCGAAGCTGCCATATTTAAAAAATAGAACATACTCTAAGTGCCATATTCTAAGAAAATATCGATATTAAGGCCTGAAGAAAATATCGATCATATTGTGACTAGGTTTGTATAAATTGTGTCGTAAGTTTACAATTCACGGTTCATAACATTAAACAAATTACCTTCTTTCCACGAGCTAATTTCTAAAACGGCTAGCAATTAAGTAGACTTGTTTCTTACAATTTAGTCTAATAAATTATACCTACACGGGTGAAACGGACAGAGACTGCTGGCAAAAAAAAAAAATTGAGTGACCTTTGTATCCGAAACATTTTTTAAGGGTCGTTCCGTCTTCATCCTATGACGTCTCACCCTACTCATTATTTTTTCTTCACTCATCCTATTAATCTAACTTTAAATACCTATCCATATGTCTTACTCATCCTATTTTAAAAACACCTAAAAAAAGTGTAAGATTTGTGTACGGTCTGAACAAAAACACTTTTATAAGAAATATTTCTAGGCAGAGTAAATTTTTAATTTATGTTTCACTTTTATAAGAAATATTTCTAAGCAGAGTAAATTTTTATTTTATGTGGTTTTATTTAATGAAATGGCAGGAAATTTGATGATATTATATAATTATATTAAGAATAAAAACCGTACAAAATCTTTCATCAAAACACATTATTTTTTAAGATGAACAAAGTAACGATTTATATTTTTTTATTTATGTTCGACTAGATAACATATTTTTATAAGGTACTATTCAGACTATATTCGATATACACTGAACCCCCTTTCATGTAATGACAATAAAGTATCTTGATACCCTTGGTATTGGTTCACTTTTTTTAGACTTAACTATGTGCTTGAGTTTATGAAAACCTTCTTTCACAACATTTTTTTTAATTTCACTCTCAAATATTATAAATTTCTTTTATAACAAATTCATTTAACAGTCTCACATAATCAAAGCAAGCCAGTGCTTTAGTGCAACGCCACATTATGCTTTTATACTTAATTGCGTGTTTTTTATGGAAATAAAAACCGTTATATAACAATATTTTACGACCTCGTTGTGATTCTACGTAGCGTAAATCTCTAACATGGTTGTTACCCATATTATATACGATATTCACTAAGTATGCAAAGTCGTTTGAACCATTTAAATTGGTTTAAGGGTGAAGATAGATACAAAGAGAGGCATCCCTTTCTTTCTAATACGTATTAGGTGAAAAAAAATACGCGTGGCTCGTGAGATAATGAGTTGCCGACAGCTTTCAAAATCAAAGCTTTTCTATTCCTTGGAAATGAACTTTATTAAATAGACATAAGGAGCTGCCAGGAACGCATTTTCTCGCCGGCCGCATAGTAACTTCAAAGATGCTCACGGTAGACGGTGCAAATAATACGCATATCATGTTTTCTCTCGCACTTCTACTTTTTATAGATGACGTCACACCAAAAGGTATGCTCGTAGTTCGTGTACGTAACCACGTACGTTTATTGATAAAAAACTTGGTCGCGAGATCTATTTATATGCTGATTTAGTTTTAATAATATTCAAGTATTTCTATCGTTAACATAAATTTCTATGCAGTTCTTACTTTTTTTGGCAAAATTTGCTTTAGGATGAGTAAGGCATAGATTTAGGATGTGTTAAGAAAAAATATTAAAATATTATAGATGAATACGAAATACCAGTTTAGGAAGAATTAGGATGAGACCTCATAGGATGAAGACGGAACAACCCGAATTTGGGGAATTTAAATGCCTAAATAAATCGTATTTTATTATATTTGCTTTATAAACTCATTTCATAACAAAATTACATCACACACTTAGCGGAAAACTTTACAAGAATATAATCTACTCATTGAAAACTGCAAAACATCAATATGTTTATACCGCAGTAACAAACACAAAGATGGGTTTATTTTTCAATTAATCAAATCATGTTTACAGTACTTAGTGTATCTTAATTGGTACTTATATGTGGCCTAGAGATAACACTAGACAGGCCTAGAATATGGGTATAAATTAACCGAAGTAGGTAGATATAGGTGCTTAGAAATAATCTCCTATTCTGTTAAGTAGGTTAATGAGGAAATTCTTATGGCGAATTATATTGGTCAAGTTCAAAATGGTATAAATTATATCGTGTCTACGTTAAGTATAGGTAGAGTTTTATTTATTATTCGCAAAGTATTACTTACTTGTTTTGAATTATGGCGTAAATTTAAACAGTTTTAGACAATGCCTTTTCCTCACCACTTTATTCATGTTCTTGCAAGTTCGTAAGGCTAACAATTTTCGGCAGGGCCTTAGGAACTGTGGAGGTTTGTACTGTGGAATTCAAACTCGATCTCGTTGAATTCCACTGGCTGGAAATATTTTCATAGCATAATAATTAATTTAAATTTAGGAACCTTCAGGATGTCAAGTAAGCTTATTTATTTTGATTGTCATTCCCCAGTGAGCGTCCGAAAAAAGTGATCACAATAAATGTTTAAGTCTCACGCATTCTAGCTGTTTCTTTTATAAATTTAGTAATTCGAAAGTATCGCCTCTACCTGTCGATCCCGGAAAGGTCGCCGTAAACCTTAAGATTTCCAAATCCTAACTGATGGAAATCATGAATGACACTGACATGGATTATAGCCATATTTGCAAAAGGTCAATTTAGGAAGAGAAGAAGCCCTTTACTAAGCTTGATGGCCTTTGGTGTCCTTGTAGGCGGTCAGCTCCCATCTTTACCTATACTTTATAAATAAATATAGCTACATTATAATTTATGATTTCCATAGATGCCTCGATATGTACACTTATCTAAAATCTAAAACAAGGCAACTCTGTGACGTCTTCAAAACAATAGCGCTGTTTTGTGATACACTGTGTTGTGTATCGCAAAACAGCTGTGTTGTGTTTTGTGATACCCAAAATAGAATCACAATAAAAGCAAATAAGGGCATTGAGTAACCCTTTCTGACCTAGTAGTCTAAATAACTGCAGATAACATACGCAATTACTATGACGAGTAAACCTAGAGTAAATCTACAATGAAAAATAGTATACTAGAGATACTGACAGTAAATAACAGAATGCGAGTACTTAAACTAGATCATAGTACAAATGGTAATCATGACATAAGTATTTGGTATCTTTATTGTTGCAGTGGGTGAAAATTTGTCATCTAGAGGGAAAGCACTCTGAATACTAGAAAAAGTTATATTAATCCATAGGAAACAATTCTTTATGTTTGACTAGATTACATTTAATAAATAATACACATACCCTTGCCATGTCAACCAAGTTAAAATCCTAAAAGTCCACGTTATTTAAACTTGAGTATTTTAATTTTTTTTAATTTTTTGAATTTTGAATTTTGAATCATCCCAAAAAAAATAATAAACTAATTAGATGCTCGAAATGAGGTCCATTTGTTGAATACACAAGTTCTTTTAAGTATAATGAATATTGACGAATGTTGCAAAATTGTATTGTCAACCGACTTCCAAAAAAGGAGGAGGTTCTCAATTCGTCTGTATGTTTTATATGAGTCTTTGTTACACGATATTCTGGACAATTATGGATCGATTTTGAAAATTCTTTTCAAATTCATATGATTTATTTACCAACTATGAAGTATCCTCTGTACTTCATAGTTGGTCCCATGTAAATTTCGTCGAAGTCGGTTGAGCACTTCATTGAAAATTTTAAGTTTTGAAAAAATATATATGATTTCGGAGTATGTTTACGTGGATGATATCATAACTCAGCCAAAGTTTTGCCGTGAAGTCGGTTTTTTTGTTGCTCTGCAATCGTTGATTATTTATTAAACAGTGACGAGTTCTTCTCTCGTTTACAGTAGCATAGGTTGGAGATAGTTTTGTTTTTTACATAATACCATAAAATAAAATTTAAAGGAGCTCTGATCGTGCCCTTTCTAGGGACCTATGGCAACGATTATTAATAAGATTGGTGAATCTGCAGTAGTAGGCCGGATAACCACCGTGTTGTAGAATTTCTAGGATTCTTCATTGGATAAATCATAACTCATTTCTTGTTGAGTAGATACTTGACTGTGTTTAGGACCTTCGTACTCATGGTCCTACATAACCCTATTTAAATAAAACACTTTTTAACCGGATTATATTATTACCTATCCTTGCAGACCCCATGGTCACGAGGTGTGTTTGCAGAAAATGATTTATTTTAAATTATGAATCGTGAAGAAACCTATGGCTCATCATTCCACACCAAGTGGTTACAAAGAAAATTACTTAAATTATTTTAATGTATATCTGGTCCCTGTTATGGTAATTAACAGTCATACATACCATTATTACTAATGTTCAAAAATTCATATTTCAGCCAAATATGTTTTAAATTAGTGGAAATATACAAATCAAAACAGCTGTTGATAATTTTATTTGAACACTAGCTGACCCGGCAAACGTTGTTTTGCCATATAAATAAAAAAAAATAGATGTTGGCCGATTCTCATAGATACCGGATAAGCACAAAAAATTTCATCAAAATCGGTCAAGCCGTTTCGGAGGAGTATGGCAACGAAAACTGTGACACGAGAATTTTATATATTAGATAATCAACACGATAATTTTGTAATCGCAATCACAAGTAATCCGATGAGTAAAAATACTTTATCTAGTATCAATGAATTTCCTTTCATTAAATCGTATCACCTAATTGGAGGAGAAAATTTATTCTCATCATTTAGTATATCACTTGATGCCATATACAGGGTGCTAATATTCGGATATTAACTGGTTAGATTCTATAAATATAATAAGACTTTAATGAGAAAATATGCGTAAAATATGTCAGAGATTGTAATCAGTCCCAATATACATGTGTGCCTAAACTAAGTATCTTACTCATAATTTAGGCCAAAATATTAATAACAATGATTACGTCTCTTATAAATCTGCTATTACAATCAATAAATACTTTTCACTTTACACCGTATATTCCCACGGGTTAAGAATATACGTGTCATTTGGAAATGAAATTAAAAAGCAAAAAACCGTTTCCCGCCACTTCTTTCTTACCGCTAAAGCGGATGAATTCAACGATGAAATTCGGTACATTTTGGTTTCACTATACAACTTGTAACATAATGAAGAGATAATACTTAAGGGGATTGTATGTTTGGTGATGTAGTTTATAAGTAACAGTAACATAAATTTGTTATCCTTACAATTCGGCCCAAAAACTAGTTCAAAGTTTAGATCAAAATATCTAAGTGTCAACCCTAAAAACAGCTGTTAGCTTTTGATAAAATCTATTTGATAACAGATGGCGTAAAAATAAAGTGATGGGTAACAAAGACATACTACAAAGTCACTGAATGCGGCACAAGTCTTGTTTTAGCTTATTAGGTTGACTAGGGTTGTCAAAATATTTTGTTGTAAAATAATCAAATAATTTTTTATGATAGTCTATACCAGCACTGATCATGCTAATACTTTTACTGTATATTCTACGTATGGTACAGAAGCTAACCCTGAAGTTTTATCTCTCCATTTTGTTACACGTTGTAAATATATGACTAGTTGAAAAAAATTACGTATGCAACGTTTATAGACCTACTGCAAAATTATAAAAAGTAGTAAAATAAATAAGTAATTGTACCTAATCTTCCAGGCTGCGGCTTATACAACCTGCTGCATATGCTGCTCAGCGGCGTGATCCTCATGGGCGTGATCATGCAGACGCTGGCGCTGGGCTACGTGATGCCGGCGGCGCAGTGCGACCTCGACCTCACGCTGCAGCAGCGCGGCCTGCTGGCGGCCATACCCTTCTCTGGTACGACGAATCGTTTCTATGGAGACACGAGATTACCTAGGAGATACTTGGAGGTTTTTAGTGCGTCGGTCCGGCCTTCTGCCGGATCATCACCACATATCCCGCCGTTCCCTTTTGAGCGGTCGGCACGTTTTCCGCCAGTCAAAAAAAAGTTAAGCATGTCGTAAAAGTTGACTAATCTAAGGGCACCCGCTCGGCGATGGTTGTTCGTTGGTAGGTGGCAGGAGCTCTTTAGAGTTAGCCTGGCAATGAGGTCTGCCGCCAAATATCAGCGAGTACTCAAGGGCGTGGTGCTTGAGACATGATGCGACCTCGAACTAACGCTGCAACAGCGGGGCTTGCTAGCGTACATACCCTTCACTGTAAAGACTACGAATTACTGTAGGAAAGCGTAATTGGAACGAACTATTAGATGCGGAATAGCGCAAGCAAACATACGTTTTAGCTTTACTATATCAGTACCGATTCATTTTACTCAGATATTAATTATTTTTGTAAAAAATACATTAACTTAAAGAATATACTTATTTAAATGTAATATGGAAAAATTCTAAATCTAATATTAGTTCGTCAATCACGGCGCTAAAGTATCGTCAGTATCTTTATAGTCAATTCACCTTATACTGATAACCTTAAGATTATTTTGTAATTTTTAAGCAACGCTTCACATAAATTATTGGCCAGCTTTGCCGGCTAATATTTTTATCTTTTTTAATTGTGGAAAGCACTAAAAAAATTGATCTACTCAATGAAACATAAATCATCGAAATCAATATAAAACGCGTTTTTGGTCCGACCCGGCAAAGAGTTGTGATGTTTCGATTGTTGCTTAGAAGTTAGAACGGCCGTTGATAAAGTTAGAATCACCATTATGATCGCTGACTTCCGTTAGGAGATGGCGCCGCTAAGAATTGTGTAGATTGTCAGTTTCTTATAATTCAATACATTTTTGTTCCAGCGGTTATCCTGACGTCGTACTTCTGGGGCTGGTTGGCGGACACGCGGGGCCGACGCATGATCATGTTGGTTTCCATGGCAACGAGCGTGGTCTTGGCTGTGCTGGCTAGTTTCGCGCCAAACCTGATCAGTTTCGCTGTCCTTCAGTTCCTGTCAGCTGTCTTGTAAGTATTATCTAAAACATCTAAAAAATATATGTTTTGTTTCGTTTCATGCCACTTCTTCTCAACAGATCTACTTCTCGAAGTGGTGGTAAATTCAGTAAAACTTTTTTTTGTTCAATAATTTAACATATTTTAAGTATGTACTTATATTCAAATACCTACGAAATAAATATTTTTTTGACTTAAAAGAAGTCATCCGCTGTTGTTTGGCTCTCTCTTTTTTTCTCAATGAAAAACTTCGATTCTGTTTTTTGTCTATGTTTATTTGAATCTTTAGAATTTTATTGGTCAAGTCGAAAAGATCATATCGGTCAAATGAGCGCTGTCACAATTGATTCCAGGTCATTTTATGGCATTTTTCAACACTTCGGCGAGAACTTCGGGCGACAGATTCTCGCACTTGTGGTGAATGTTATCCTTGAGGGCGGCTAGAGACTCGGGCTAGTTCACATAAACACGAGACTTCGAAAAACCTCATCAAAAAATGTCTGGAACGTTTAAATCGGGCGATCTTGCGGGCCACTGCAAATCGCCAAAACGAGTGATTTGACGATTTGCAGTGGAGAACGCTGCCTTCAGAATATTAGTTATGGCTCGCGCAGTTTATGCCGTTGCTCCGTCCTGTTGGAACCACATGTCCTTCAGTCCTAATTCGTCCAATTGCAACCGAAAAAACTGTTACAGTTTGGCCAGCGGAAAAAATGGACCGATGACTCCTGCAACGTTAACAGCGCACCATGCAGTCATTATGGCTGCTCGTCCATCACTAGTGGATTTTTGGTGCCCCAGAAGCGATAGTTTTGCTTGTTCACGTACCCACTGAGTGGAAATGAGCCTCATCGCTCATTACGATTTTGATGGAAAAATCGTCCACTTCTTCCTCGAGATTATTCCGCGTTGTTGGGGAGAGTATCACTCCATGGCTTGTTCACTTATATTCTGCATCTATCTAGACCAGAAATATCAAAAAAGATTTGACATCCGCGGCAATTTCTAAAAATGAGAGCATCTTCCAATAGGACACTTCAAGCGATAGTAATTTTTTAATTAAAACAATTAAACTATTATCAATAAAATACCGTATAAGTGGTTGTTGCTATTAATGGAAGGAGGAAATAGGGTTGCATTCACATTGAAAACAATAACTAAAAAGTTTAAAAACTCTTACATAAAACTTCACTCTCTACATAAAACTTTCAGTTAGGTGACGATAAGACTGTCCTTACTTAAATAAAAGAGGTAATTAATATCGGGGGTCTTTATTATAAATATGGATATATTTTATAGTTACCAAAAGTATTCTACCAAAAATACAATAAGAATTTTATTTTCAATTTAAAATTTAATTACTTTCTTTTTAAATTTTATATTAATGGGTTGCATAGAAGATATCCCTTGACACGATAAGGCAGCGCAAAACGTCCAAAACTCTTACGCATGTAATATTTTAAATATATGATAATGATTCAAAGATTTTATTATCATAAAACTGAGCATGGGTATGAATATTTCAAAACACGTTATACCTACTTACAAAACCAAGTTGACGAAAAAATTACACACACTTAATCAAGTGTAACATAATACGAAACATTCGTAACACTATACGTTTTGATAATCAAATAAATGCTTGATATTATGTGGATATAAGGTATAATAAAATACACAGGCATACTTTCAACTCCATCGTAAACACAGCCTGTGAAAGGCGTGCACAGTATTAAGAAAACAAAAGAATTTTAATTGAACTAATTATTAATAAGTGTATGTGTTCCGGCAATATTGTATAAAGAGCCAGTTCTTTCCTAAACCCGTGTGCTTTCATCTTCGACCTCATCGTCACTTACCATCAGGTGTGATTGAGGTCAAACGCGGGTTTAGTCACTTATAAAAAAAAAAAAAAAAACGTAAACATCGACTCGATACGAGAAACTTTCGTAATTTGTTACAGCATTGCGCTCAATGTCAAGTTCAAACGGCGTATCTATGCCGTTCGATGGATGACGATAGCACGGCTGCAATTATCGATAACTACGTCGTAAATTACAACTGGTTTATCGACGTTTTAAGGGTTATTGTACTGATGCACTTTTATGGATTTTGAGTTATTGAACACTTGTCTTTCCCTAGCAATACACGTTGAAATTTACGTTGTAATTTCCGCTTTTTTTAAATTGATGATTATTATTATGTAAATCATTCGTTTTGTATTACAATTCTTACTTGTTGAAAACTATACTTTAAAGTTTCATCACAGTACGGTATACGATTTAAACTGATTTTCCCATGATTTCCCCGATGATTCAGTCTTTGTCTTTACGCCCGACTTCGGACTTCCCTAGTAAGGGTTACGTTTTTTTTAACTTAAGGTTAACTTAAGTGTTTTTTGACAGTGCGACCAAAATTTCAAAAGCTTTTTCTAAAATAAATTGGCGTGCCTTTCTTGTCATGGAGATTTTTACAGACATATTTGTTTTTTTTTTTTTCAATTTATCCTGCATTTGACCTCGATGTTACCTGATCTTTCCTTTTTAAAGTTATTGTTATTGCGAACGTAAAAGATCAATACTAAATAACCCTTTATTCGACTGATTTATTTATTCATAATAAAAGGCATATTACACATATAAAAAGGATAATAAGATAATAAAAAAATATTGATTAAGTATTTTATGTAAGGTTTAGTTGCAATTGAATACTTTATTAATACAAAGAAGAAAAACATTTTTTATCCCTTAAAATTATAAGAAGAACTCTATTTAATGCGTTCTTTAAATGACTGTGCCCACAGTTATGTCTGTGTGTATTTAATGCTGTATTATATTTTTAAAATGTTCAGACTTAAGAAGGCAAATATATCTACATTAAAATCAGAAAACCGAAATCCATGTTTATTTAACTTAAGACATTTCGACTCCACGGACGTCATGATATATTTTTTTTATACCTTTTACATATTTTCACTAATAATAACTATTGGGCTATGCTGATTAGAAACATTTCATCCCCCTCAATTTACAAACAACCCTTTCCAATATTAAATTAAGCATATTCACTAGCTTGGTACACCCTGCACCTATCGTACTTATCAAAACTTTCACTAAAGACATCTTATTTTTGCCATCATCTAGACTTTGTGACATCAAGAATTTGTGTCTGAATCTTGAAATCAGATATTACAGGATCACTGACCACGGTCATATATGTATGTAGGTATACTAGCTGTTACTTGTGTTGCGACTTCGTTTGGTTTTAGATTTGTCTTCTTTCTTCATACAAACTTTCAACAGTTACTTAATTGAGCCCCTTAGGAGTTGATACTATAAAAGCTATGTTTAATTCTGACCTATCAACAATAAATAGGCCAATATTAATTAAAGTCGTTTATGCGACGCGGGGCAAGGTTTTTCTCATACAAACTTTGATCCCTTAATTCAAACTTTCAGAAGTTGATTTTTGAAAACAATAAGCTCTTTAAAGAAATCAATATGTTATATTTTCATCCAAATCTATCTGTGGTTTAGCCGCCAAAGCGCCAAAGACAGACTGACAGACTTTCGCGTTTATAATACTTGGTATTAAACATTGGTGTGCCCGTGAACGTAAGCAATCTGCAGTCACGCCATTTATCCTGGCTTGAAGTCGTTTGAAAGTCGATATTGGATTACTCGAGGTTTTTTAAAATATCGCCGATTATTTGTTTTTAGACTTTAAAATTCAACCAGTTATTGCCGAGGTGTAGCTCACATTTGAAAATAATAAAAAGCGAGACTGAATAAGACTTCATACTTAAGTATAACTTATAACCGTCCATTTTGGCTTTCATACAAGTTTTTCATACTCAATGTATTTTCAAAACGATTATTACAAATAAAACATTATCTCTGATATTCAATCAAACATACCTGCCTACATATTTATTTAAACTTAGTAGAACTTGTGTTTTTAAACACGGTATTTTTTTTTAACGAAAAGGTAAATATATTTTAGACCTGATTTTTCAATGGACAGATAAAAGTTATCTTATTAAGGTAAGCGTCCACAGGTCGGTATCGTAAGCATCATACGTGTCGCATCAAACGGATTGTAGTATTATTTGTATAGAGAGTCATAAAAGTGCGTCCACTGATCCGCACTGTACGGATCGCACATCGGCAATGCCGACACTGATGCTCCGAGAGGCAACTGTTGCGTTGCGTGCCGATGACATTTTACGGAATTCCGATCAGTGGACGCGCCTCCCTGTATGTCGTATTCTCGTGTTCTGTCTTAGTGAACATGGTTTCAGGATGTCGACAAGAAAATCGAATTTAGTTTGAGACATACGAACATATCCAAAGAATTTTGTGTCATCATTTAACAAATCAGGATATTGTGTGTGATAGTCTCCACTTTTCAACCTCTTCTTGAATATACCGTGTACTTTTAGATTTTTTTGCATTTTCTGCCTCTTCTGCTAACAAACAAGCCATAACGACTTTTTTTCTTAACTTTCCTCTATTCTAACAAACACTATCCGCACGTATGATCACTACGAAAATCCGAATGATGTGGCATCGGCAATCCAATTGCTGGTGCTTGCGACGGCAAATCCGTAGTTCGATACCGATACAGTGGACGCACTGTGAAAAATTAATCAGTTTGCTACGATACATCCGATCCTTACGATGCGGACATGTGGACGCTTACCTTTACTCGACAGCTTCAAGCTCATCCCAAGTTTATTGTCATTCTATGTCTATGTCATACGATTATAAGAAATCGTTAAACAACATTATTCCGCCGAATAATACTTTATTCGTCAGCGAACTTTTATCCAAAGATTGAAAAATTAGGCCTTAGAAATATAGGGTCTTCTAATAATAGTCAATTATATTTTAATAGCAGATTAAGAATGATGAGTGGGTCTCATCATTCTTAATCAAAAAAAATATACTTCTTTTAATATTTTTCTTACATTAATATTTGAAAATTCTTCTAAGGGTGTTAATCGATCGACGTCGATCGACGGTCGAACGACGGTCGATTGATTGGTGTGGTAACACCCTAAGTGATCTTGTTTCCCCGCAAAGAGCCCGTGGCAGACTCGTGACCACGGGCTCTGCAAAGACACCAAAACGTCGAGTTAAAATGTAAATACACGCGATAAATCTGTTTAAAAGGTGTTTTATTTAATCATATAAAAAAATAAAATAACGTTATGATTTTCAAAATTAGTCTTAAGAATAGAATTGTAACCGACCTGAAAATGTATCTTTCGTACCTAATTCCAGAGGTAATTATTTCTTCTAACGAAATTTTTTTTTCTCCACAGCATGTCAGGGCCCACTGCAATCGTGTACACCTTCCTGGGAGAGTTCCACCACCTTGGCTGCAGAGACAAAATGGTCTCGTTTGGATCCTCCTTCGTTGGCATTGGAACTGTCGTATTGCCTGGTAAGCATTGTTATATTCAAGCAATTTATACTATTTTAAATATAAATTACTTGAATAATATATTTCACAAGGTATTTTGAATAAAAGACGGATCCCGGTGGTGCAGTGGTCGAGTGCTCGCCTGCGGTGTCAGAGATCCTGGGTTCGAGTCCCAGCCGGAAATGAACTTTTTCAAACTACCTAGGGTCTGGACATAAACCTAGATACCCGTCTAGTTCCGCTGTATGGGCTCCATGGTCAGCCAATATAAAAAAAAGCTTACTTTAAAAGCTTGATCATGATCATGGCCACAAGAGGAGGAGGAAGTTTAGGTCAATACCTTGACGAATATCAGTTTTCAGGGCCCTGAAACACCTTCTGACGTTTGGAGAGGATGTCTTTTTGTGGGTTTTTTATGTATCTAAATAAATTAATGTCTTAAAATCACAACAACGAAATTAATTTATGTTTTCCAGGTATATCTTGGTTGATTCTGCCCCTCGAATTCGCCACCTACATACCATTCCTGGACATCTACTACCGACCATGGCGCTTGCTGGTTGTTGCGTGCTCTATCCCCTTCACCTTAGGGTCGATTTTCCTGTACTTCTCCCCTGAGAGTCCGAAATTTTTGGCCGCAGCTGGAAAATCTGAGCAGTGTTTGGAGGTCTTGAAGAAAATCTATACTATCAATCAATGGAAACCTCAAGATACGTACCCGGTGAGTTGCTTAGTAAAAATAAGCACTAAGTAAATAGCATTAAATAAGCCACTTGTAAAACATTCATAGAAAACAAAGGAAGGTGGAAACACATATATTTGTCCGTTTTCGGAATTTTTGTCAGTGAATCAAAAATATTGATGCTATTAGCCGTCTTACCTTCAAGTGTTTCATGTGCTTGTAATATGTTATCTAATAATTTGCGATTTAATTAAAAATAAGCACGTTAGCAAAACAAAGCCGCTGTCACGAATGCTGTATTAGTTATCGCATCCGTGAACACTAATAAGGCCTGAGTCGAAAAGGTCCTTATTAACTATAAATGAAACGCGGAAATGCTTACTAGCGTTTATTACATGCGTGCCTGATAAGCACGGCAAAACTATATCAACTGACGAGACGATTTCGCGTCCCTTGCTTGTAAGCATGTGGCTCAATCTCACGGTCAAGATACTGAACATATAAGATATCTGGTCCAAAGATGTCTGACGTGGCGATATCGTCCTTTACAAATGCCTGAGAACCTTTGTCTCAATCTGAATGGTCAAGATGTGTAACGGGAAATAAATTTAAAAACATGTGGTCTAAGGCTGTGTCCCCACACCGCGTTGTCCTCCGGATTGTTTTGCCTCTCATTCTACATTTATTATGTCTTTAAAGCCATTAAAAAACAATAATAATTGAAATTTTCAGGTAATTCATTATTTAATAACTAAAACAAACTGCGTTTGCCCTCAATCTCATGATATGAAAGTGAAGATGAGGTCGAAAATGCCAGCACACAGGTTAGACGAAAAAAGTATGAAAAGTTTTTTTTTTTAAATTTGTTATTTTTCTTCCAGGTAAAAGCCCTGGTCTACGAAGGGCCATCATTGGACGAGACCAAACAGGGAGGTTTCCTGGCTATCCTGAGATCCATGCGCTTGCAAACCGTGCCACTGTTCAAATTCCCTTTGCTGCCCTGGACTATACTCACCTGTTTTGTTCAGTTCGGGATCTTTGCTACGTAAGTAGCATACAGAGTTAATTTAAATTAGCATCACCTCTTGCAGGCAACGTCGCCAAGTCAATTCCAACAATATTTGTTCTACGACATTTTAAAATTAATATTTTTCTACTTCTATGCTGGACTGGGAGCGAAGGAAAATCACAAAATGTGCCAGCTGCTTCTCTTCCCGGGGATACTGTAAAAGGCATTCAAGGGACAGAGGTTTTATTGGAGGTTTTTTTTTGTGGGCTAACCCCCACTGTTTGTCACTGTAATTGTCACTGCAATAATCTCTCACCATCATTATAATGCCTCCAAATTTCTCAGAAGTGACATCAGATGGTTTTATGACCTCCGGTGTTCTGCCTACCCCATAAGGGACACAGACGTGAAGTTATGTATTTATTTTAAAATATGTAAGTAGGTAATTTAAGAAATATTAGTTGCCCATACAAAAATATTTATTGTCTCTAAAGTGGCTTTACTCTATTAACACATATTCCACGCACCTTGCATCACGCCACTGGCAGCGGGCGCGGGGTTGCGGGGTGACGCAGCAAAATACAGCGTAATAAATAATAGAAGAAGCCATAAAAATAGTTTTTTTTTGTGTTATTTATCAAGCTTTGCAAGAGCTGATGCGCTATTTAAAATTAACCCTGTATAACATTGAACATTTTCTTTTCTTGCTGAGCTACCTTTTGAAACACATTCCCGTAGCCCAAGGTGGCACAGACGCCTAGACCGTCCCACGAAAAGCCAAGTATACCTTATCCATTGGTGGGATCCACAGTATCGCCAGTGGCATTTACAACGAGGGCACACCAACTGTGTGACTCAAAATAAGAGTTTTACCTAATCTTGTGTCATAGAGACCACTCAGGGGAACGCAAAGAACAAGAGTAAAGTTTTTGCGTCTTTACTTTCCTAGTAAAGAACAAGAGCCGATCTAGTGTAGTAAAAGTTTAATTCGTTAGTTAACCCGAAACCAAGACCACATAGACCACAAGACCCATACTCGAAACCCAGGCCACTCAAACCACAGATGTTCATCTGTACAACTCAAACACTGCACAACTGAGTGTCTTCTACTAAGCTACTGTTCATCTACGATATGAGAGGTACAGCAGGGTCAGTAAAATGACCTTTTTATTAGCTCCAGTCTGGATGTGTACTACAATTAAATAAAATAGAAGTTCCGTTGTATGATCTCTATCACACAAGCTCATTAAACTTGATTTAAGGGTAACACAGTTATGTTAATGTCTAAACTAACTTTCTAAATTTAAATTATTCCAGAACCAATGGATTCTACATTTGGTTTCCTTCGATCCTCAACTCTCTTGCAAACCACGACGGAGAAGATGCCAGCATTTGTAATGTTCTAGAAGCCAGCAAGCATCATTCGAATGGTGAAAATGGCACACTGGTCAGTATTTTCAACTTTCAATGCTAAAATATTTTAACACACTATTTTTTTTAAATTTGTATTAACATACACATTTATTCCGAAATTAAACAAAAATGTACAATGAAGGTAATATTCTCTAATTTCTAATCCTTTGGTTGAGGTCCACATTTCGAATTATTTTTTCTTGCAAATTTGGTTCCAACAACCCTTTGCAAATATTGTAGCACAAAACGAGATAACAGATTACCAACACAGTTTTAATCTATTCTGCCTACCTTGCAACGACGATGCATAAATACAGGGTGTCCCATAAATAGTGGACCAACGGAAAATTGGAGATACAAGGGGTTGCCTGGAATCCGAAACACCAATGATTTTTTTCCTAGGCTAAGTAGTTTTTGAGATATACCAATTTTGAATATTTATAGGATTTTCCCCTACTGCGTGCAGAAAATGTATCATAACTTTTTTTTCATGCACTTTTTTAACTTTTATATTTTTTAAGATAGTTAAGAAAAGATTAATCTCTCTAATTAATTTGGATTATTGGTAATCTGTAATCTGTGCAAATAAAAGCCCTGTGTTTTTTTAAATCCTTAAATAAACTCATTTTGAAATGATGCTGGTGTAAAAAAAAGTATGGTAGCTTTGGTGAACTTTTTTTAAAAACAGCTACAATTTAAACAGTTTTCAAAACGGTATAAAAGTATATAAAAAACGACGAAACATATTTTTTTTACTATAAAAACATAGCAAAACCCACTTAGTCTTAAATATCTTTAATGATTTTATTTCTTATTTTAAGATCTATGATAAGAAAAGATGATGGCTGGATAGAAAATGGAAAACTTTATTTGAAACCAGGCACTTAAAAAAACAGTTCGATAAATTCAAGTAAATAATAAAAATGAAACATCTTTTTCTTAATTTGTTAATTGTTCAGTTATCACACATAAACAGTATTCGATTATTCTCAATTTCTGAAAATGCGCGCTGTTTTTACTGCTCGTGAATACTATTTATTTCTAGAAATCTATTCTAATTTATTTACGGTTTATGTGACGGTAATGCTCGGGAGGCCGCACGTAGATATTGTGTGCGGTATCCAAATCGCGAACGCTATCCCGATCATCGAGTTTTTCTCCGCGTGTCAGTAACGCGTATTTGGAGGGTCGAAGCCCTGGCGTTACCAGACGTGAAGGAAGACCTAGACAGGTGGATGAAGATCAGGTAATGATGGAAGTTAGACAAGATCCTTCTACTAGTATTCGCCGTGTTTCTAGACGCACGGGTATCGCTAATATAATAATATCGAATGATACCGCATTCACCCGTATCATGTACAACGGGTGCAAGCATTGCTGCCAGCGGATTATCAACGTCGCTTGGATTTCTGTAGGTATATGTTGCGCCAGTGCAGACAAGATCCACGGTTTTTTTATTCAATTTTGTGGAGTGATGAATCTTGTTTTAAGAGAATGGGCGTCTTTAACATGCACAACCTCAATCAATAGAGCTTGGTAATTTGTTAAACTATGTACCGCGGAAGTTTGTAATAGGATGTGGCTATAGCATGATGGTGCACCTGCTCACTATTCACGGCAAGTAAGAAATCACTTAAACGAGTCGTACCCGAACCGATGGATAAGACGCGGTGGTACAATTGCATGGCCACCACGCTCGCCGGATTTAAATCCACTTGGTTATTTTCTGCGGGGCTATTTTAAAGAAGCCGTGTATGAAACAGTAAATGTCAATGAGAGAGCGTTACGTGAAAAATTGAACCATGCAGCTGAATTGGTGAAAAATAACGGAGTGGCTCTTAGAAGACTGAAATGAAATTTCATAAGGAGATGCTGGCTATGTGTACGAGCAAGAGGTGTTCAAGCATTTAATGTAATAAAATAAGGCTTAATAAATATTAAAAGTTCGATTACTTTACTTCTTTCATTTTGTTTTACCTCGACAATTAGGTCTCTGATCCATAACTGAGTAATGATAAAAATACATTTTAAATATTTTTTGTAGATTTTTATACCTTTTTGGAATCTGTATGAAATTAGGTTGTGATAACTTTTTTTTACAAGAGCTTAGTTTAAAAATCAAGTTTGAAATTCTTGAATAAAAAAAATCTACACGTCTTCGCTGTTATTTTTTTTACAGATAAATATTCGTTATTAATACATTAGGTAAAAAGAATTATCTCTCCTCAATTATCTTATAAAATAAAAAGTTGGAAAAAATGCATGAAAAAAAATGACCCATTTTGTATTCGCAGTAGGTGAAAATTTACAAAATATTTGAAGTTTTATATCTCAAAAACTACTTAGCCTAGGAAAAAGAAATTGGTGTTGCCGATTCCAGACAACCCCTTGTATCTCCAGTTTTCCATTGGTCCACTATTTACGGGACACCCTATATAATAAATACTACTACTCTATTACTTAAACTTAAAAAAATATTTTGAAGACGATAAAGAAAAATCAAACAATAATAGACATAGACATAAACCTTGAAAAAACTTAAAAAAATAAAACGCTTGAACTTTAAAAATGAAATAGAATGTCCTCCTATCTCCTCCTTCAAATTGCTATCTTTGCCCAACAGGGTCCATACAGGGACCGGAAAACCCCTTTATTTGATTAAGCCTATTGATAGGGTAACCCTATCAAAATCTTACCATATGGAAGTGTAACCCTATTGATATGGTAAGCCTATCGACGTGGTAACACTTTGAATAAAGTTAACTGCTTTCGGATGCGCTTACCCTGTGATAGGGTTAGCCTATTTCTATCTCTTTCCGCGCATGCTGTTGAATTTGGAAGTATAATTCGAAGTGCGAGATTGAATAGATGGTGATATTTTTGATAATTTGATATTCTTAGAGATTAAATTTGCCTGCAGGTTTTAAAACCCTATTGAATCGGTAACCTTCAATAGGGTTTTCGATAGGCTTACTGCTTACATGAAGCTAACTCTATTGATATGGTAAGCCTTAAATTAGGGTAAGTCTTCGATACGGTTACCAAATTGATAGGGTTTTTTAAAACAAGTCTATGAAAAACCCAATCAAAAACCTCTTTAAGGGTAAGCGGTTCCGGTCCCTGGGTCCATAATGTATGTACCTACTATCAAATAATTTAGATCTAATTTACCATTGTGGAATGCAATAAACGATTGAATTGAATTGATTACATGACGCAAGTTCGTCTTAGGAGTGGCAACTTGTTCCAACAAATCTGCCACACACAAACTCTGGCAATTCATTTTCTAATCCATCTATTCACCCTTCCCACAGACAATCTGCGACGACACAATGAACACGGAAACCTTCGAGCGTTCCATCTATATCGGGCTCATCTTCTGCAGCATGTACATCATCGTCGGCTTCCTCGTGGACTTCGTCGGCAAGAAGCTCATCCTCATCGTCATCCTCGCCATCACCGGCATCTGCGGGATCTGCGCCAACCTGACCCCGAACACGCAACTCGGGGTTATATTGTTTGCGATCTTCCAAATGTGTGGAGCGTGTATTGGACTGATGAATGCGGTTTCTGTTGAACTGTTTCCGACTAAATATAGGTGAGCTTTTGTTTACTTATTTAAGGTGGAAATTTTAAGTGCTTTGTAAATCTAGTGTGAAGTTAGCTAGATTTTTGTTTTTTTTGGGGACTGAAAACTGCTCGCGTCCGCAAGGTTTAGCCCTTGATGCCTTGTACGTGGTCCCTGGGTGGTGCTAAACGAGCAGTAAAATCTGGTGGTAGGCTTCGGCCGTGGCTTGTCACCACCCACTAGACAAAACCATGCCGCCAAGTAACCTAGTTGCGTTCCGGCATGATGTCTAGTTGAGGAGGATAGGTCTGAGTAATCGTACTGCATCGGAGAACAGTTTTCAACTCGTAGGATAATGACTCACCGGGTAACTCGTTTTGGAGGGTAGCGGGATCCGAAGCACGGTGCACCGCTGGCCGGCCGCAGGTAGTAGGGGGCCCAAGTAGCATGCCAGCCACATGCGAAAGGCTGCCCCGCCACCTCGCGTAAAATCCCGGGAGGCTCCATCATGCCGGTTGGCGACCGGTTAGAGAGGACCCGTTGGCGACCTCGGGGGGGTTCGGGCGTCCCCGCAGTCTCCAGGCGAGTTCCCCAATGGTGCGTTGTTCCCTACGAGTTGCTTGGTTCCATTTGCAGCGCTTCACTCAACTTCTATTCTCCTCCCTATTCACTCCACTACCAATTCACAATGAAAGGTCCTAAAAAGAGTACGGTTCAACAGCGGTTGCACTTCCTCTCCCTTAAAGTGCACTTCTGTAACATCCGAGGAGTGCACTCCAATCTGAATGATGTCCACCACCATCTTGAAACGGAGAGACCACACCTACTCTTTCTAACGGAGATGCAGATCTGCGATCCGTCAGACTCGGCATACCTTGGTTACCCAGGCTATATCCTGGAGTCTCTTTTCCGCCCGCACGCCGGGGTGTGCATGTATGCCAGTGACGCGATCTGTTATCAGCGTCTCCGTTACTTGGAAGTGCCGGACCTTTCAGTCATGTGGGTTCACATAGATACTGGCCTAGACCAAGTGGTTTACGCCTGTATCTATCGTTCACATAGCGGAGATCGGGAGACAACGAGGCTTATGGAATACCTTGGCAATATAGCAGATAAGATTCAACAACGTTTTTCCACGGCGCAGTTGGTGTTTCTGGGGGATTTTAATGCTCACCACGGGCAGTGGTTATACCCGTATCAGGACACTGACCATGCTGGCAGAGAGGCCTTTAAGTTTTCGCTGACTTATGGTCTCTCACAGCTTGTTAACGAGCCTACGCGCATCCCCGACGTTGCTGGCCACACTGCGTATTGCTTGGACCTTCTGCTGACAACCGATCCTGACAGATACTCGGTGTCCGTCACTGCACCTTTAGGGACATCCGATCACTGTATGGTGAAATCTGTATCGCTGTACTCGCCACCTGACACCCGCCCAAAAGGCTCCAGGCGAGTATGGCGTTACAAGTCAGCAGATTGGGATGAAATGCGACATTTCTTCGCATCTTATCCATGGCAGCAAACTTGTTTTACATCAACCGATCCATCGTGCTGCGCTGATGCTGTCTCAAGTGTGATAGTTCAAGCAATGGAGTATTTCATTCCCCACGCTGATCTATCCCTTGAAACCAAAGCTCGCCCATGGTTTAATACTGCTTGCCTTGCCGCTGAAAAGCGAAAGCGGGAAGCATACAAAGCCTGGGCAAATGCTCGCAGAAGCAAAGCCCTGAATTCGCATGAACTTAAGAAAAGATACAATGCTGCCGCCAAGTCCTGCAAAAAGGTAATCAAAAGAGCTCGTTTTGCCCACATAGGCCGTATCGGAGACAGAATAGCAGCATACCCTTCGGGAAGTAAAGCTTTCTGGTCCCTTGCCAAGTCGGTCGAAACGAACTTTTGTCGCCCGTCACTGCCACCACTGAGGAAACCCGATGGTTCTCTGGCCCACACTGCTAAGGAGAAAGCAGATTTATTTGCTAGTATCTTCGCGGAAAATTCTCGCCTAGATTGCCAGGGAAAAATCCCACCCCAATTACCTCAGTTCGGACCTACAATGGGTACCGTTCACATTCGCCAAAAGGAGGTTCTTATATGCTTGCTGCACCTAGACGAGAACAAAGCTAGTGGTCCAGACGGTATTCCTGCAGTGGTCTTAAAACGCTGCGCAGCTGAGTTGTCTCCCGTTTTGACGCGTCTTTATCGACTTTCGTTGGAATCCGGTAAGGTTCCCAAGTCCTGGAAGCTTGCTAACGTACAGCCAGTACCAAAGAAGGGAAGCCGTGCCGATCCTGTAAACTATCGACCAATTTCAATCACCTCCATACTTTGCAAAGTCATGGAACGTGTATTGAACAATCGACTCCTGGCATACCTCGAGACCAACGAGCTCCTAAGCGATAGCCAATATGGTTTCCGTCACGGGCGCTCGACCGGCGATCTTCTCGTGTATGCCACTCACTTATGGAGCGAGGCCTTGGAGGGTCATGGTGAAGCAATAGCTGTATCCTTAGACATTTCCAAGGCTTTTGACAGGGTCTGGCATGATGGTCTCTTAAGTAAGCTTCCAGCTTATGGCATACCGATTGGGCTCTGCGACTGGATATCTGATTTTCTGAGGGAACGGTCAATTCGAGTAGTCTTAGATGGCTTCTCTTCCGACCAAATGGCAATTAATGCCGGGGTACCTCAGGGATATGTTCTCTCTGCAACATTATTCTTGCTGCACATTAATGACCTTTTAACATCGGGCATTATTAGTTATGCTGATGACAGCACTGTTGTAGAGAGATACGTATCCAATGCGCGAGCGAGCCCCCGTGAAATCCAGAGTTTAAGAAAGTCAATGATTGAGCGCGTTGATTTGACCTTACGGAAAGTATCCGATTGGGGTGAGTCGAATTTGGTCAAATTCAACGCGTCCAAAACTCAGGCGTGTCTATTCTCCGCAAAAAAGAGCACCTTCACATTAACGCCCACTTTCCAAAATGTATCTGTCCCCATCACTGACCATCTAGGGCTTTTAGGCGTAACTATAACATCCAGTTTAAACTTCGGTCAACAAATTGTGGCCATGGCTCAAGTGGCTTCGAAAAAGTTGGGAATCATCTCGAAGGTACGGCGGTACTTCAGCCCTGCGCAGCTTCTTAACTTATATACAGCTCAAGTGCGATCATGCAATGGAGTACTGCAGTCATCTTTGGGATGGTTCAGCCAAATATCAACTAGAAGCGCTGGACTCGAAGCTTGACCGAAGAGCCCGTAATCTAATTAACAACGTCGACCTTACGACCAAAAAACTACAGACCCTAGAGCATCGTCGTAAGGTTGCTTGTTTAACCGTGTACTACAGGATACATTTTGGTGAGTGCGCGAGTGCTCTGTTTGAGCAAATTGAACCCTCACCCTTTTACCATCGGACTACTAGACGCAGACAGAACTTCCATCCGTATGTGGTTGATATTCCGAAAAGTCGAACTAAGCGCTTTGAAAGTTCCTTTTTGATACGGGTCGCCAAGGTTTGGAATGAACTGCCTGCGTCTATTTTCCCTGACCAGTATAGTCCTAGTACTTTTAAGCGTCGAGTGAATAGGTTTCTCGTGGATGGACGTGTACCACCTTAGTCTTCATGTTCACTTAACATCAGGTGTCATGGAAGACAAACGTCCCACCCACATTTTATAAAAAAAAAAAAAAAAAATTGTGTAGAAATACGTGTATAATACGTTTTCTTGCAGATGTTTTCAGTTAGATTTACCGATGTGTGTATAGAGTTTTTTTTAAGGGCTAAGTAGAGAAACGAAGCATCGAAGCAATAATGCGAAATTAGCTTCGGATTACTAACACAATATTAAGGCACATTCGTTTTGGAATAGCATCTACTATGGCTCGGTAGCTGAGTTGTTAGAATACCGTCCGTCTATTTTGAGTTCTGTTCGGGATAATTATGTAAAACGCTTTAAAGTATCAATAAATATCTACTGGATCTAGTATACATACGAAGAACATACAATTGAAGTGATATTAAAGTGAATGTTCCTACTTCATCAATTTTTGTATTTTATTTATATTTACGTGTTAATTTCCAGAGCCATGGCGGTGACGTTCTCGATGATGATGGGTCGCGCGGGGTCTATGGTGGGCTCCAACCTCATCGGATTCCTGCTCGACATCAACTGCGGCATCAACTTCTATCTCTTCGGAGGCATTGTTATTGGTTAGTAATTAATTTGAACTAGCTGTATTTTCCGGCTGTACTTGGGTGCAATTTGTCTTTGAGTTGCTGTCCTGGCAGTTGAATATTTTCAATTTACTGATAAAAATCGTGAAAACTTGGCTCTAAGGTAATTCATATATTGAAATCATATTACTTCCATGCTGGACTGGGAGCGAAAGAAAAACATTGAATGTGCCAGCTGCTTCTCTTTCCGGGAATACTGTATAAGTCAGCTTAGGGACGGAAGTTTTATTGGCGTTTTTGCGGGCGATAGGCTGACTTCCTGTTACTACAATTCTCTCTCCATCATTATAATTCCTCCAAATTTCTCAAACGTGACATCATTTGTTTTCATAGCCTCTGTTGTTCTGCTTACCCCATTCGGGATAAAAGCGTGAAGTTATATATGTATGTATTTGTATGTACTATAAATCACCACCACCAACCAGCAGCTTGGTGGTTCATGGCCTAAACCTCGTCACCCAGGGGTTGGAGCAATTTAAACGGGCATATAAAAAGGGGTTGAAATTATATCATGCGTATTACCAAACATGTCAAGCACCACGGGAAGCACAGTGAAATACCAAGATTTTTGTTCCAACCCAACGTCAAGTTTATCTTAACCTAAAAGGTTAGGTTTTATATTTAGGCCCTGCGTAAACTTCAGCATTTTTAAACCTTTTTTTATATATTGTAAGGATAGGACGTTTGTCTTCCATAGAAAGTGCGCATGAAGACTATGGTGTTACACGTCCATCCACGAGAAACCTATTCACTCGACGCTTAAAAGTTCCAGGACTGTAGTGGTCAGGAAAAACAGACGCAGGCAGATTGTTCCACACCTTGGCAATCCGCACCTAAAAGGAACTATCGAAGCGTTTTGTTCGACTTCTTGGTAAATCCACTATATAGGGATGGAAGTTCTGTCTCCGTCTGGTAGTCCGGTGGTAAAAAGGGGTGGGTACCTATATCTAACAGTGTATCTTGCCTTCAGTTTGCGGCCTCACCTGCATGCTGTTGCCAGCCAAGAAGAAGCCGCCAACAACAAAGACAGTTGTCGAAGATCGCACACAGAACCAAACGCACGAGCCTGTATGAAGAAATAGTCGCTTTGCTTAACACGAGTGTCACAGAATCTACGCGCTGTTTGAAACGCTGGACTTTTTAGATGGTAGAAATTAGATAGATTAAGAGGAGGCGGTCAATATAATGTTCTTTGGACAGTGTTGTATAAGTATCATCATCATCATCATCTCAGCCCGCGCTAGTCCACTGCTGGACGTAGGCCTCTCCCAACGTATAAGTATAGGAGCGGTCATCGATATGCGGAGCTAGCATGCTACCGTCGACAACGATAAATCGGGCCTTTTATCGATATTTTCTCAGAATATGGTATTTTGTGTATGTAATTTATTAAGATTATGACATATTTGATTCTGTGGTCTTAATCATGGTATCAAATCGAGTAATTCTATTTATTATGGTGCGCATATTAGCTTACATAATAGGATAAAATAACAAAGTAATATTTATCTTGTCGATTCGTCTGTCGATGCAACCATCGTCGCATGTCGATGGTTGCATGCTAGCCCTGATGGTTTAAGTAAATTTTATATTAAGTAGAAAGGTAAGATTTAGTGTCGCTAATGTATAGTATAAACTGGCGGCCTCTGATTTCCCTCGTCTTTTTCTTATGACTATAGCATTTTATAAGCTCTAAATATAAAATATGTACATATAAATACTTTCTAATACAACGTTTTTTAAGTCACGTTGAAAATTTTCTTGTATTTTATTAAAAACTAGCTGCTGCCCGCGACGTCGTCTGCGTGAACGCTATGCAGCACCAAACGCACCTACGATTATAACACTGCTAGCGTGATAATATGTAGCCTATATGTTGACCCGACTTCTTAACTATCTTCATGCCAAATTTGAAGTAAATCCATGCAGTACTTTTTGAGTTTATCCCGGAAAGACAAACAGACAAACAGACAAAAATTCTAAAATCTATATTTTTTGTTTCTGTTTCGATTGTAGATCATACCCCAAGTATTCTTTTAAAAAAATATTCAATGTACAGTTTTGACTTTCCTACCATTTTATTATATGTATAGATTATTTGGTACGCTTTGTAGCCCACGTTTTTTAAACTTAATGAGTCTCCCAGCTTTGGAAACTAATATTTAAATTTGGCTGGTGACTAAAAATCAACCCTGTATTAAACATTTTTATTAAATGTTATAAATCTAGACAGAGCGACTTTATAACGTATTAGTAATTAAACCTTTTGATAATTTCTACTCAAAGTTAAATAGTATATTTTTAAATAGTTATTATAGTTTATTTACTAACCTATTTATGTCTGTAGGTATGTCAGAAGCTTTCATCATCATCATCATCACAACTCTTTGTAATAAGCCCACTGCAGGGCATGAGTCTCTCCACTGGGTGACGAGGAGGTATAGGCCATAATCCACCAAGCTGGCCCAGTGCTGGGTGGTGGATGTCAGAATTTTCAGGGCGCCAAAGTGGCTTCTGACAAACCCTAACGACTACTGTATACAAGTATACAGCACCCGGGACCGACTGCTTAACGTGCCCCCCGAAGCACGGAAGTTGCCGTGAGAAATGAATGGTCGGCGGTCACCCATCCAAGCACCGACCGCACCAAACGTTGCTTAATCTGTGATATCGTACGATACACACAGTAACCACGGCGCCACGACGACTTCTTTATAACAGAAGCTTTAGGAGAATATGTTTCGCAGAAAAATTGGTTTAGGTACATAGCCATATTTATTTATTTATGTTAAGTATTATAAGCGACGTTAAGTGTTTCGATAATGATGTCTAATAAATAAATTTAAAACCAAAGTTCTAAAAAATCTTGCATTTATAAATTAGTAGAACTAGGGTCTTGAATTTTAGCGTTGTTTTTCAGCTGAAAACAATGAGCCATTCTGTAATTTAGGACACATTTTCAAATCGATACATAATATTATTAGTTCAAATAAATAGGTAAATTTTCGAGATTGTCGAAATAATCGAGATAAATTATAATTTTAAGAATTAACATTCAAATCTAATTCTAGCTCTATTTTTAAGGCCAAACTGCCATATTATATTGTTATTATTATATTTTTATGTGATAATAATATTATTAAATAATTATCGTATTTATTGTGTCATTCATTTTAAAATATCCTATACCCTTATCATCATTCATAGGTTGCCATGTTTAAAAAGTTATTGTGTTGTGATGGTTTCGGAAGATAAAGCTACTACTACCCAATCTTTAGTTCGATTCCCGGTATGTCGAATTGGGGCAACGATATTAGCTCGTCGTAAATAAAAGCTAATCGTGTCGTGCTAGCTATTAATTGTGAATTCAAAGTGTAACCATAACCTGCAAGTGACAGGTAACGAACTTTTCAAATTGTTTAATTCTATCCTTTGTTTCAATTCATTGTTTTACCTCTATAAATTTCATACGTCTTATTTATATTTAAATCGAATTGCTTTTCTAGCACATAATTCACATTGCATAATACTTTGTTATTTTTTTTTTTATTCGAAATCAACAGTTTTTATATAAAGTAAACATGAATACTCGCAGTGCTACGGCCCGCCAGTTGGAAAGCCAACTCCAACTCGCGCTCCAAGAGCTCAACAAGTATAGGACGCAATGTGAACAGCTGTTAAAAGAAAGGGAGGATAATGAGTTTGAGACATTGGAAATTATTAATAGGAATTCTAGCCTTAAAGCAGAGTTAGTTAAAATTCATGCATTATACTTGGAGACTAGAGAGGATAGAGATCGTTTGAAAAGACAAACTAGGGAATTTGATGGTTGTTATAATGAATATGACAACAATTTAAAAAACTTACAGTTATCACAGTCCCAACTTTCTAGTGCCCAAGAACGCATTGATAGATTAGAAAAGGATGCCATTAAGGCTCAGACAGACTATACACAACTCTTATTTAAAGGGTTGGTCCCTAACTCTCAATCTATATCATCAGCCTCGCCAACAATTACTATTGACTTGACTGGTGATGAGTCTGTCACAAATACATCCAATAGACATATTAAAAATAGGATTAGTCACAACAAGTTTAAAAAGTATTTAAGGTTACGAAGATTTATTAAGAAAGCCAATAAAATTACAAAAAGGCAGAATACAAATCATGTATGTAGAAAATATAAGGCATTAATACAGGAATGTAAGAAGTCTAGTTGTGAGGTGGATATCATGAGTGAAAGGTATGAAACTGACATCAGTTCCTTAAATAAGAAAATTTGTTGTCTGCAAATATCATTACAGGATATGACACATCAATATAATACTGCTCAAGATCAAATTAATCAGCATGTGGTTGACATGGATGAGCTTTTACAGCTATCAAAATATAATGAGGAGCGATTTCAATCGTTGACTGATACCATGTATCATAATTATAAAGGGTCCTCTATTCATTCATGTGGGGTCACTTGCTTAAATGATGTCAGTTCCATAGTTAGTAACCATGACATTGAAGAAAAACCAATCATCATGTATAGCGATGAAATAGGAAAAAATATGGGAGCTAAATTGTTAAACAACTCAAGTCAAGTAATAAATTATTGTATGCCTGGAGCATCAGCGGAGACAATATTAAATAAAGTTTTAAAGGGCAGTTTTCAACCAAAAACAACACTTGTGTTGTTGTTTGGGAGAAGAGGAAATGTAAATAAAAACCAGTTTTTGAAATATTTAGATAAATTACAAACACTCAAAGTGGACAATATTATTTTGTTTACATTTCCTTATTTGAGGAATGCTGCGGGTGAAAATGAGAAAAGGTATGAACTTAACAATAGCATGTATGGCTTTGTGGGTGCAAATAATATATGTCTTAATAGCACCACAAGCATGTTATTGAATGTACTTGACATTAATTCTATTTATAAGTTTAAATTTGATTTGACTAAAGATAGATATAACATATCTAATTTCATTTTAAAACAGATAGCAAAAGTGCTATTAAACTTTTTATTTTTTAAAACAGCTAATTATTTAGCTAATAACTCTGCTTTTATTGAGCAGTCTTCTGTATTTTCGGGCCATAGTGAAACATATAGTTCCACTATGTTGACAAATTTGGATATTCCAAAGTCTTTAAATTAGAGAATAAGACAACAGATGCTGGAGCATCTAGCAATATGTCAATTAAATACAATGAAAGTAATTTAAACTTGGTACACCAAAATATACAGGGCATCTCGGAAAAAGTCCTGGAAATAGAATTGTTTTTGAATGCTGAGCATATAGACATACTATGTATAACAGAACATTTTTTATTAGAACACCAATTAACTTTAAATTTTGCTCAGCACCAAGTTGCTAGTTCGTTCAATAGAAAGACAGCAATACATGGTGGCTCTTTAATAATATTAAATAAATCTTTAAAGTTTAAAGAACGTAAGGACATAGTGAGCCTATCTATTGAACAAACTATTGAAATATCCTGTGTAGAATTGACAAATTTTATAATTGTTTGCATATATAGACCCCCTAAATCAAACTATGATAGTTTTGAACTAGCTTTAGAAGAATTATTGTGTAAATTAAGTAATTTAACTAAGAAAATATTTGTCTGTGGGGACTTTAATGTTGACTTGTTAGAAAACTCAACCTTGAGTAAAAAGTTAATAAATTTATTTAAATGTCACAATCTTATTAACCTGTTTCTACAACCAACTAGGGTAACAAAGACCACTGCAACTTGTCTAGATAATGTGTATTCTGATGCAATTCCAGTATATTCATCAGTAATAAATAAACTAAGCTCTGATCACAGCGGTCAGTTGGTTACATTTAAATACTCAAAAGAAAAACAGGTTAATAAGAGTATAATGGTTGTTCCAGTCAATGACAAACGTTTGGAGAGATTTCGATGTGGTCTAATCAACAATATACCTACTATAGCCCACTCCAATAATGTAAATTTACAATACAGTAACTTAAGTAGATTAATAAATAAACAACATGACAGTGTATTTATTCCGAAAAAGATCTCTCTAAACCAGTGTAAATCATTCAGTGATTGGGCTACCACAGGTATACATATCAGTAGAAAGCACCTATATGATCTCTATCATGAGAAATCATATAACAAAAATGACACCTTTTGCAACTATGTCAGAACTTACTCAAAGTTATTTAAAAAAGTTTGTGCCGCAGCCAAATCAATCTATCTAGGTAATAAGATTAAAAATAGTGCTAATAAGACTAAAACTACTTGGAATATAATTAATAAGGAAACTGGGAAAGTTAAGAATCGCAATAGTGAGTTTAAGCTTGTTATTGACAATACAATAATTAAAGCAGATGAAAATGTTGCGACAGCATTTGAGAGCTGTTTTGCTGACATTCCAGTTTCAACCACTAAATCATTAAGCTCATCACCTGTGGCGGCTGAATCATTGCTCAAAAATCATGTGAGTGAGTGCAAGGTGTCTTTCAAGTTCCAACCCATAGACACCGGGGATATTATTAAAACATTTAAGACAATTGATATTAAAAAGACAACTGACCTGTGGGGCATATCTGTTGAAATATTAAATTCTATTATAGATGTAATAGCTCCTTGCCTTGTTGAAATATTTAACAACTGTATTATTAGTGGGGAGTTTCCTGATTTAATGAAGCATAGTAAGGTTATACCTTTATTTAAGTCGGGTAGCACTACAGACCCTACTAATTTTAGACCAATTTCAATTCTACCTACTTGTAGTAAAATTTTTGAAAAAATTATTCTTAATCAACTCTTGGCCCATTTCACCTATAACAATTTACTTCATAATAAACAATTTGGATTTACAAAGGGCCGTTCAACAACTGATGCTGGTGTTGAACTATTTGAAATAATCACTGGTGCCTGGGAGAGGTCACAGGATGCCCTAGGTGTATTTTGTGACCTATCTAAGGCATTTGACTGTGTTCAGCATGACACTCTCATCAGGAAACTCCATCACTACGGCATCAAAGGCACTGACCTCAAACTTTTGAATTCTTATCTAAGTGATAGAATTCAGAAGGTTGAGGTTAACCGGAAATGGTCGGCTGGGTCGGTTGTGAGAATGGGAGTGCCTCAAGGATCAATTCTGGGCCCATTTCTGTTTCTAGTCTATATAAATGATCTACCCTATATGGTAGGCAATAATCATGAGATTGTATTGTTTGCTGACGACACATCATTAATTTTTAAAATGATAAGACAGAAAATAAACTATGACGATGTAAACAATGCTCTCGCAAATGTTGTTCAGTGGTTCAATATAAATAATCTAGCGTTCAATGATAAAAAAACTAAATGTATAAAATTCTCTGCACCAAATGTAAAACAAGTTGAGTCTGATCTACGGTTTAATGGGAACAGATTGAATCTAGTAGATAACACTGTTTTTCTTGGAATTACCTTAGATTCTAAATTGCAATGGGGCACCCATATCTCACAACTAGCGAGTAGACTTAGTTCTGCAGCGTTCGCGGTAAAGAAAATTCGCTCATTGACTGATGTTAATACAGCGAAGCTGGTATATTTTAGTTATTTTCATAGTATAATGTCCTATGGCATCCTACTTTGGGGAAATGCCGCAGATATTGACACGATATTTACACTGCAGAAAAGGGCTATTCGTGGAATGTATAAACTTGGAAACAGAGAATCTCTTCGAGAAAAGTTTAAAGAGATTGGTATCTTGACCCTTGCATCACAATATATTTATGAAAACATTATGTATATTTATAAGAATAGTAATAAATTTAAAACTAGGAAAGATAATCATGATACAAATTACTCTGTAAGGACTAGGATCGACCATAAGTTAGCGTTTCCTAAATTAAGGCTGGCTAAAAGCAGCAAATCATTTATTGGAATATCAATACGTAGGTATATATAACAAAATTCCGAAGTCAATTCAATCCCTGCCATTCAATAAATTTAAATCAATCATTAAAAACACTCTATCTCGAAAAGCTTATTATAAAACTAAAGATTACTTAGATGATAAAAAGGCATGGGATTAAGCACAACAGGATATTTCTAAAAGTTTCTAATTACTTAATAATTTTGTTTACAGCTTGGCTGTGCAGTGTATGTATGACATGCTGGTGACTGTCCCACTCACTTATTTTTTTGTCAAGACATCAGCAAGAACGTCATGCTCCCTCAGGCGGCATGGCTAGTGGTAGCGTCGGGTATCGGGTCACCCTCTTCCCTAAAATATGGTTGAGGAGGGTGATGGCTGGTGCTTGCGTTAACTCGTGAACGGGTGCTGCTAGCGGTGCCAGGTCGTTTTGTTAATGATACTATGACTATTTTATTCCATTCTTGTTCAAATACTCTGGTCCCAGTTTGTCATATTCGTATTGTGCATCCATAGCTAATTGCATCTGCTATGTAAGCAATTTGGTTGTGGCATGACATTGGCTCTCACAATTAGCTGTCTTGTGTTTGTTTTTTTTTCATGCCACGGTCAATTTGTACTGTACCTATTTGTATTAATTTGATAAATCTGACTGAAAAAGAGTGCCAAGAGTTTTTTTCCGCCGGCTTTTTTTGTCTCTTGGTCTACTGTAATATCTTATTTAACAACTATCAACAACTAGTTAAAGCCGAAGTATGTGATGACTGACTTCATCAAGTGTTTTGTGAAATTCCTAAGATGAATAAAACTTTTTGATTTTTTTTTTTGATTTTTTTTATTCGAATTTAGCAGTCAGCCTCTAATTTTACTAGATGGTCTCTATAAAAAAGTATGTGAATGAAAGAAAGTAATACTTACCCCGTAATATTTTAATCTATATATTAAAATTTTAGTAGATATCCTTTAAGTTTGGCAAGTTCCGGATTATCAATAATACTTTTTTCTAACCGCAGACCTGAGAAAAGGAATCTGAAAAAATAGTTCAAACATAAACAGGGTGCTGAGAGGGTAAGAAGCAAAATTAAGTTGATAGGTTACGCTGTTGGCTAATTATCACGCCTAATTAAATAAAATTTAGCCCTAAGTTTAATAAGAAACCTATATGTGCGTAGTCACACAAAGTCATCAAAATCTGCTGGAAAATGGATGTATAAACTGTAAGTAACATATAAAGAATACGGCAGGGTTTAACATCAGAACGTTTAACTAGTGCCAGCAACGCCATCTATTAGCTACTTCATGCACTGCTTGATTCCACTGTGCGGAGCAATTAAGTACGAAATATAATTTAATCACATTCGTGTTTATAAAAAGTGAGTAAATTCGTGCTATATTTTAAATTAAGTAATTTAAATACTTACAATAAATTATCCCATACTGATAAAGCAACTAGATATCTGCCCCCAGTATTTTTTTAAATAAGCTTGTGGTATGGACACCAGTGTTCACCTAGACACGGGTCAGTTTAAAAAACTATGTCTCCCAAACTGGCCTCTGAGAAGCGAACCTATGGTGCGTATAAATTGCTGTAATGCAACTAGTAATGTAATATCCAGCGCTCGATGCCTGCGCTCGCTGTATTTGGACGTGTATTGCGCACGAACTGAGCGTTCAATACAGGCATCCTGAGAAAGATTTTTTCCGTATTTCGTCGCGAGCACGGTCCGTCGCCGCACACGTTCTTTTCAACCGACTTCCAAAAAGAAGAGGTTATCAAATCGTGTATATGATTGTTACTTGGATAATTGTCAATTATGAATCGATATTGATGATTCTTGTTTCATTTGATAGATCAAAATCAGTCAGTAGTGGCCCATAGAAACTTAATGGAAATCGATCGGTACCTACTTAAAAAAATATGTATGAAAGCGGAGGATATACAGGGTGGAATTTTGAAGAGAAAGTAAGTACTCTAAATAATAGAGATAGCAAATTTTACTCCAAAGAAACTTGCCTTTAGTTTGGACAAGAAATAAAACTGCATTTAAAGATTTTCGAATATTCGCACATTTTACCCGGGAATCGTAAAAATGGAACCCTGTAATTTTACTACATCAGTCGTTAGGATCAATCACAATAATGAAATCTTTCTAACATACTAGGTTAATTTAATCAAAGGAAAGCCATGAAATCTTCATTTTTAGATTTTATTCAATTTCTGGGTAAATTTGCAAATTTCAAAACAAAACAAAGGAATGTAAAATTGGAGTAAAATTGGAAAATTTGAGTTCTTAGGAGTAAAATTGGCTATCTCTATTATTAAGAGTACTTTTCCTCCAGGGAGCATTCAAAAATTCCACCCTGTATACCTACGTAGATGACATGTTACTTCAGTTAAAGTTTTGACAAGGATTTAAAGATGTTAGTGAAGTCGGTTTTTTAATGCTCTGCATTTGATAATCTGCGACACTTCACAAAATTAACAGATAGATCAGACGAGGTATAGAGTTCGAAGACCGCATTCAAGATTCAACAAGAATCTTCAAAATCGATTCATAATTGACCAATTAATCAAGTAACAAACATACTCACGATTTGATAACCACTTCCTTTCGGGAGTCGGTTGAAAAGTACGTGTTCGGCGATTGACCGAAATACGGAAAAACTCTTTCTCAGGATGCCCGTATTGACTGCTCAGTTCATGCGAAATACACGTCCAAATACAGCGAGCGCAGGCATCGAGCGCTGGATATTACATGTATTACACCAATGTGTACCCATCGAAGTCATCGTGGCGCCGTGGTTACTGTGTGTATCATACGATATCACCGGTTAAGCAACGTTCGGCGCGATCGCTACTTGAATGGGTGACCGCAGACCATCCCTTTCTCACGACGACTTCCGTACTTCAGAGGGCACGTTATGCAGTCGGTCCCGGGCGCTGTATACAGTAGTAGGTAGGGTTTGTTTTGGCGCCCTGAAAATTCTGGGATCCACCACCCAGCACTGGGCCAGCTTGGTGGATTATGGCCTAAAACTCCTCATCAGCCAGGGGAGAGACTCATGCCCTGCAGTGGGCTCATTACAAAGAGTTGTGATGATGATGATGTTGATGAATGTGTACCCGCCTTAACAGTCTGTTAAGATCAGTAAGGAGCTAAAATTTCTAAAAGCATCCCGTTGAGAACGCTTTAAGAGATATGACTAAATTCAAAGGAATACTCAAACGCATTATTGAACTGTCGCTATACGAAACGGAAATACATACATACATAACTTCACACTTTTATCAATATAACTATACCCTTAGGTATGGGGTAGGCAGAGGCTTTTGAGAAGGGCAAAAACCATCGGATGTCACGTTTGACACATTTGGAGGTATTATAATATAATTGCGATGTAGAGAGACTATAATTCCGGGTTGTTTGGAAGAAATGGCTTGCTAGCGATAGGACCGCCAATTGCTATACAATAATAAAAAATCTTTTTTGTTTGTATTCGCTTTGTAATGGTATGCAAATTGCAATAAAGAGTTAACAAATAAAAATATTTATACGAAACGGAAATATAAGTATTTATTTATTATATGACTCATTTTATTGATGAAGTAGAGAAAGTAAAATTACAAATCGTTTAGCATTTCTATGACTAAATTTTATTTGACTAAATTATTTTTATGAGTTCTAATATATATAATCAAAAATTCATCAAACATTTTTTCTTTGCAATAAACAGAAAACATTTTTCCCGCTTAAATGTCTGTCAACTTGTATTCTGAGTTGTCAACCAGAAATGATTGCGCAGTAAGTTGCGCAAAAGCAATATTTCTAAACAGCTGAAGCACCAGTGCTGAGCGTTTTTCAGGTTGAATCTCCTCTACCAAGGCTGAACATTTTCAATGTTTTCAGAAAATAAGATCCGGAACGCCCTACAATGCGGAAGTTGAAGGTATAGACTTCCGGGAAAACCTGGAGCAGGGCAGGAAAATTTCAGAATTGTGGGCGGGAGTACTAGGCTCGCATATTCCTGAGGAATTGCTTAGAAGCAGGGTTGTTTAGACGCCAAACGCGGTTACCATGACAACGCGACGGCGCGGCGAGTTGAACGTAGGCGCATGCGCGTATTGATTTTTCGCACCCCTCGCTTAACTTGAAGATTATAAAGATAGGATATTGCACTTATGTTTGATTCGGATATTGTTTTTATGAATAATAATTATTATTACACAGACTTTGTTTTCTATTGTTTTAAAAGTTACATTCAAATTTAGAGAAAGTTTTGTCAATTTGATCGAATGACCTTGATCTTTGCAACTCTATGGAGAAACAATGTTGCCAACTCTATCCCGCTTCTAAAGCATTCCATAACCATATCAATCTCTGGAATGCGTAGCATCCTACGAGTCATGCTTGCCTGGTACAACAAATGTCACAGAAACGTGCCTAAGTAGGATCTCAAATATTTCCGAAGGGGATACCAAGGGAAACAAGGTGATGCTAGAGGAAATTTCAACCCCTAAGATTCCTGGGTATCCGAGTTTCTTGCTACACGTAGCCAGAAAGGGTAAAATCACCCCGTCCGATCCGCCATTTTCTTTTATTCTACTACGGTAGCATAAGTGTGGAAGAGTTATTGATTTTCCGATGTCAATGTTAGACAAGGAAGGAAAGTAAAGCTCTATCCCGCAATATTGTACACCACCCCCTATTTTCACCCCTGCTATCTAATGGTGTGTTTGAAGTAACAAGTGTTTGTTATCATGTGAAGAACAGTCGTCTTTTCATTTAAAGTAAAATGGAGTTCTAATATACATAATGATATTTGCGCAAAAACATGACTTACTTTAAATCTTGTTCTTTACTTTTTATACGGCAGAAAATAGTGATTGTATTTCATGGTGTAATACGTGCAAAAAAAATAGTATCTTTATTTTGTAGATAGTCTAAACGTTTATAAATTACTTATTTATACACTTTATTGCCATTCGCATAGAAAGGAAAAATAATAAAAATACAGTATCAAAATAACATTATGTAAAGACATTTAATTTTCTTTTAAAAAGGAAGAGTAGATGGTTCCGAACTTTCTAAGTCTGTTATAAATATCATAATTAATTATCAAATCTATACAAACAATGCAATGAAGTTTATCAGCGATAAAGTACCTTCCTGTTCAAACTATGAAAGTACGAGGTGTTCCATAAAAAATGGGGATTGATCCTAGTTTACGAATCTATCAATATGTATTTTAGTGGTATACCTGATCTACACACCAGGCCCAAATTTATCCATCAAATTTGAAACACCCTGTACATAACTTACAGTATCTATATTTTTAAAGTTTGGGTAATAAGAATTAAGTATGTCAAATTTAAAATTCGAATGGAAATTATAATTATGTGACAAACAGTTCCTTAAAAATATATTGGTTTGCCTAACGCGTTTTCTTATAGGAAACATGTATCTACGCCCCAAACATATCTTCATCGAGTTAGAAATACTTCTAAAAATTTGAATACCACTCTACTGTTTCACTAGGAGCACATCAATGCAAAGGTCTCTACAACTACGGTCCAATGCTACGCGATATTTTCAAGAGAGAATTTACATCAAGGAGCAAAATGTTTATAAAAGCATAGGTCTGGGCCAATGTTTTGGATGCCAGTAAAAAACATATCAACAACATTGTGTTATTATGTAATAAAACTGAAAATACCTGTTATTAATGTCCAATTTTTATTTAAAACCAAACTATATAGCTCCACTAAATAGCTCCAAAAGCAGCTTTATTACAATTGCCCTAAGAATGGCCCTAAGCTACACAGTAGAGGCAGTAATTAAATACAGTCACAAATAAAAAAGAAATCATGTTACAAACTAAATTCAAACTTCTGTCGTAGCTGGTGAGTGCTCAAACAAATATTTCATTCATATCCATTGCAAATTACTGCAATTGGGTTCAAAATTGCTTCTCAATCCGCCGCCGCCACTAGTTCCGGCGGCGGACTACGGGGGCCATTGTCCGTAGCCTGTGTACCAGGACGACATAATAGAAAAAGAGCTTATTTGTAAAACTTTAGCTACGAACTTCTTCTAATAGTCAAACTTTATAGTATTTTCCTTAAGTTTTCACGAGTTCTACAGAAAAACCCGATAGAGTATGACAAAATGTGTCTTTAAGTTTTACATATATACAGGGTAGTACTTTGATCACCAGCCAAATTTAAAAGTTATTTTCTTTGATAGGATATAAAAGTACCAAAATATTTATTTTTGTATCGTTCAGTACAACAAATTAAGATATGGCATCAAAAACTTTTTTATAAATAGTCTCTTGATGAACTAAATAATAATAATAATAATAATTCTAATAGTCGCTACGACGACGCGGAATTTCACTGATAATACTAGGACGTTGTACTACAAGATTTTTTGTAGTAGTGCGTAGTCATCTTTATTTTAATTTTAGTGACCGTGCTTTATGTTAATTTGCTAGCGAATATATTAATTTCCTTGTAAAAAACATACATACATTTTTTGCCAAAATTGTTTCTATAAATGTTTCTGTACATATATTATACTAAAACACAACCCTGTATTCTCGTAACAAAAAAATGCTTACATACAAATTTTGCTGAACCAATGGGGTTGGATATATTTGTTTGTTTGACAGAGGGCTAATTTTTCAACGGTCAGTTAAATGTTATCTAGTGAATTAACTATTACTCGACAGCTTCACACTCGTCTCGAGTTTATAGTCACTGTCATACAATTATAAAAAATGGTAAAAAAACTTTATTCTTTAAAATAATGTATTATTCAGAAGATAACTGTTGTCCGACGATTGAAAAATTCGGCCATAATGAAATTTTATGATACAATTAAACTTCTTAAAATTTTAATATCAAAGCAAGCTTTTCGTAGAGTATAAAGACCAGCCTATGTTAAATTGCAGCCCACACACTTGCCCAGTGCTGTTCAATGAATATCAGAATCCTTAACAACTTCTGTAAACACGTGTGAGCAGCCGGAAATAACCTACTGTATCATCAAGTGGAAAAAAGAAAATTTTCCGTCGTGACAAACTAAGCGGTATTTCCAATATCATGAGCAATCTTATCTTGCCCACTTGCGATATGATTCGAAATTTAAAATGAGTACCCGAATTTATGCAATTAGACAATCTCGAAATAGACATTGAAGAGTTTTAAATTTTATTTGCCATATTTGTTGTAGGTGCAAACATTCTTATACAGGGCGACTGGTGGGTCACTTTCGAAATTCGAGTGGGATAGTTTGAGAATTGAGGTACACATGAAGAGAAAAAATCAAATAAAAAATAAATAATTATTATATATTGACTAAACTTAACCGAAAGTTAAAAAATGCCCGCGAGAGTTTGAGATACACATGAAGAAAAGAATAAAATAAAAAATAAATATTAATTATTTACTGAGTAAACTTAACCGAAAGTTAAAGAATTCATTACGCAACGCACTGCGCGACGCGAACGTCCCTTGCACTGGTAACGGACGTACGCACGGCGCTACTCACTGACCTCTATATTTACCACTGGACTGGTGGCTGTCTAAGTGCTTTTGTGCCCGTTTGATAATCGCCATTTTGGCGCTGTCGGACGTAGCGAGTGTCCGTGGTACTAAAACTAGTCGCTTACAATATACACATGTCCTCATTCTTGATAACTTTTATATAATGCTTATAACAATAACAACATAAAATTCGAATTAATGTTTAAAAAATATAAAATCACTTAACAATAAGCAAGCACTTCTCTGGCGGCCACTTGCAATATACGTCAAAATTTGTTCTGCGGACACTCGCTACTCGCTAGTGGCGCTTCAAATAGGCACAAAAAAATAGCTGTCAAACTTACGAAACAGCCAGTCCAGTGGTAAATATAGAGGTCCAGTGGTAAATATAGAGGTCAGTGGCGCTACTCAACACAGAATAGGTATGTACAGTCTGCAACAGAATTATGTATACCACCCAGTCTCCCGCAGACTGTTGCAGACTGTACGTATAGACGGCTTCGCGACAGTCGTTGACCTATACTAGTAAAACTCTTTATTTATTTATTGGGAATTCTGACCTACTTTATAAGTACCTACTTTATGACATAATTATGATCAGAATCGAGTACAGAGTGCTCTCTTTCAATAGGTATATAAAATAATGCACCAGTCACCCTGTATGAATAAAATACTATTTGTTGCTAATCAAGCCATTTATCGATGTGAAGTGAAGTGAACTAGATAATACACAAGTAATCTAACTGTAGATTTCAGTATTTAATCAAAATGTTCAATCTTAGATTCTTTCATACAACATTGACAATAATTAACTTTTTTATGAATGGCTTAATAGAAATAGAACAAAATAAAAAACAGAAATTCGTATTTTGGTTGCCCCATTTAGGGACTGCATATCGGTATATTTTTTTTAAATAGTACTAGTAAAATTTCAGTACCCTTATTAGTGTACTGCTTCATCAAACACAATACCTGTACACGTTATTAAAATCTAACTTAATTATATCAGTACCCAAATAATGTATACCGGATTAATTTCTCTATATGTTTTTAGTAACGAAATCTTTTAACCTATTTAATTTCTGTACCGAAATGTATAGGTCAGCATATGTCCCTACGCTTCATAGGCTTCAACTAAACTATCGAACATTCTACAGTTATTTAAAAAAAAATTTTTAATATCAGTATTCATATTAATACCGGAAAATTTCAGTTAAATGAAAAAAAAACAGTTATGCTACAATAATAAAAAAGGTACACGAATTATTTCAGTATGAATTCCTGTACTGTTATTTTTAAATACACCTACTTTAACGGTATGACGTCATACAGGAAAAAAAGTACAGAAATTTATTTGCAGTCCTTGGCCCCATTACTGTTTTATCTACGATTAAACCTTGATATTTAATATTGAAAGTAATGGAAGTCCCAATAAGCCATTGCATGATAATTAAATTTCATAACATTAGTCTTTCATACTTAAAAGTTTTACAGAGTCTATAATCTTGATGAACTAAACCATCACCTCTGTAAGACCTGAGTTACTATGCAAGAAAGAAGATGTTTTTACAGCAATCTAGCCGAAGTGCTTTCGTTATTTCTTACCCATGCCCATTTGCAGGCGTGTATGGGTAAGAAATAACGAAGGCACTGTCACCGGTAAAAATGGATGTTGGCAGAGCAGGACGATAATGATGATGAATTATTTTAAAGCACTCTGTTTGTTGTCTGAAGACAAAGGTTTTTGACCAGTGTGTGTTGCCAGTGATAACATACGGCACTGAGACGTGGTCGCTAACTAGGGGTCTTATAAACAAGCTTAGAGTCGCTCAGCGGGCATTGGAAAGGGCTATGCTGAGGAGATTCGCAGGCGAACCAAAGTCCCCGACATAGCCAGAAGGATTGCAGAGCTGAAGTGGCAATGGACAGGGCACATAGCTCGCAGAACAGATGGCCGGTGGGGCAGAAAAGTTCTCGAGTGGCGGCCACGTACTGGGAGACGCAGCGTAGGCAGGCCGGGACCGAGCGACGCGGAAGACCTTGGGGGAGGCCTATGTCCAGCAGTGGACGTCTACAGGCTGTGGAAGATGATGGATGACTCTGTTTGTAAAATACTATGATATACTTACTTTTGTTGTACGAGTGTCCTGGAAGAAATCGCTGGAAGAACGATGAGGGCGCATGAATTACTCGAATAATGTTTTCATGTTTTTGATTTTAACTGACATTTTTAAAACATATTAATATCAGTATCTTTAAAAGTCCTCATGCTTTTTCAGAGTAAACTACCCAGGTACTTATTTCTAGGAGACCCTACGCACACTTAGATACATAGTCTTTAGAAAATCTTTATTCGTACCTATATTTAAGTATAAACGTAATGTCTAGTCTGAGACCTTATCTATGAATACTAAAATCACTGAATGGGGTTGCTGCAGAAAACTAATATGAATGGCGTAGTGACTACGATTGCCAGTCGTCTTTTGAACGCGGTACGATCGCGCAGGCGCTTCGACGGTCTCTACTAAAATCCAAACGTTACTTAATATACAGTTTAGGAAGTATATTGTTAATCAAATCTATCAAACAACTACCTTATTCAAAACTTATTAACCTTATTTAATGCGTAGAATTTTTAAATCAGTGCGTTAGTATGGAAGTATCACAAAATGAAGAAAATCGTGTTGAATTTGAAGATGCACTGGAAGATTGTGGTAAGTTTTTACACTCTTTAAATTTAATTTTGAAGTAGTTAATAAAAAATGATTCATCAAAGAAAGGAATTGAAAGGACCTATCATGTTCTTTCGCTCACACACTAGTGCTGTCTAGTGTGTGAGCGAAAGTAGTGTACCTACTCACTCTCGCGCGTACAGTTAGTAAAAAAATATTCCAGTTTAATAAATTGTAATCTTTATTATATTTATTAATAGGTAAATTAATTTTTTTATCAACATTTATTTTCTTTGACATGATCGTTGTCGGTATTTTTCGGTATCGATGTACATCGTTGTTTCTCAACCAACATCTGTTGTTGACATCGATTTTTTCACCAACGATATTACAGATGTTATGTTAAATAAGCGTTTTAAGTGGTGGGCGTTTGTGTTACATGCATCGTTGCATGGAATGAAGTCGTTGCCCATCAAATTAATGGCATGCACACAACTGGGAGAGATTTTATATCTATAAAGACTGCTTTTTTATTGCTTTATAAAAAACAGACAATCACACCAAAGTAAATTAAGCGAAGCTTTTGTTATGAGATACCATGTAGCGAACTAGGGGGAACCTATAATATAAATCCATATATGTATAATAAACACCCAGACCTGGATTGTTTTTCTTGTTCCGTGAGGGAATTGAACCCGCTTTGGGGACTGAAAACTGCTCGCGTCCGCAAGGTTTAGCCCTCGATGCCTTGTACGTGGTCCCTGGGTGGCGCTAAACGAGCGGTAACATCTGGTGGTAGGCTTCGGCCGCGGCTTGTCACCACCCACTAGACAAAACCATGCCGCCAAGTGACTTAGTCGCGTTCCGGTATGATGTTTAGTGTAGCCATTTAGGAGGGTAGGTCTGAGTAATCGTGCTGAATTGGAGAACTGTTTTCAACTCGTAGGATAGTGACTCACCGGGTAACTCGTTTTGGAGGGTAGCGGGATCCGAAGCACGGTGCACCGCTGGCCGACCGCAGGTAGTAGGGGGCCCAAGTAGCATGCCAGCCACATGCGAAAGGCTGCCCCGCCACCTCGCGTAAAATCCCGGGAGGCTCCATCGTGCCGGTTGGCGACCGGTTGGAGAGGACCCGATGGCGACCTCGGGGGGTTCGGGCGTCCCCGCAGTCTCCAGGCGAGTTCCCCAATGGTGCGTTGTTCCTTACGAGTTGCTTGGTTCCATTTGCAGCGCTTCACTCAACTTCTATTCTCCTCCCTATTCACTCCACTACCAATCTACAATGAAAGGTCCTAAAAAGAGTAAGGTTCAACAGCGGTTGCACTTCCTCTCCCTCAAAGTGCACTTCTGTAACATCCGTGGAGTGCACTCCAATCTGAATGATGTCCACCACCATCTTGAGACGGAGAGACCACACCTACTCTTTCTAACGGAGACGCAGATCTGCGATCCGTCAGACTCGGCATACCTTGGTTACCCAGGCTATATCCTGGAGTCTCTATTCCGCCCGCACGCCGGGGTGTGCATGTATGCCAGTGACGCGATCTGTTATCAGCGTCTCCGTTACTTGGAAGTGCCGGACCTTTCAGTCATGTGGGTTCACATAGATACTGGCCTAGACCAAGTGGTTTACGCCTGTATCTATCGTTCACATAGCGGAGATCGGGAGACAACGAGGCTTATGGAATACCTTGGCAATACAGCAGATAAGATTCAGCAACGTTTTCCCACGGCGCAGTTGGTGTTTCTGGGGGATTTTAATGCTCACCACGGGCAGTGGTTATACCCATATCAGGACACTGACCATGCTGGCAGAGAGGCCTTTAAGTTTTCGCTGACTTATGGTCTCTCACAGCTTGTTAACGAGCCTACGCGCATCCCCGACGTTGCTGGCCACACTGCGTATTGCTTGGACCTTCTGCTGACAACCGATCCTGACAGATACTCGGTGTCCGTCACTGCACCTTTAGGGACATCCGATCACTGTATGGTGAAATCTGTATCGCTGTACTCGCCACCTGACACCCGCCCAAAAGGCTCCAGGCGAGTATGGCGTTACAAGTCAGCAGATTGGGATGAAATGCGACATTTCTTCGCATCTTATCCATGGCGGCAAACTTGTTTTACATCAACCGATCCATCGTGCTGCGCTGATGCTGTCTCAAATGTGATAGTTCAAGCAATGGAATACTACATTCCCCACGCTGACCTATCCCTTGAAACCAAAGCTTGCCCATGGTTTAATAGTGCTTGCCTTACCGCTGAAAAGCGAAAGCGGGAAGCATACAAAGCCTGGGCAAATGCTCGCAGAAGCAAAGCCCTGGATTCGCATGAACTTAAGAAAAGATACAATGCTGCCGCCAAGTCCTGCAAAAAGGTAATCAAAAGAGCTCGTTTTGCCCACATAGGCCGTATCGGAGACAGAATAGCAGCATACCCTTCGGGAAGCAAAGCTTTCTGGTCCCTTGCCAAGTCGGTCGAAACGAACTTTTGTCGCCCGTCGCTGCCTCCACTGAGGAAACCCGATGGATCTCTGGCCCACACTGCTAAGGAGAAAGCAGATTTATTTGCTAGTATCTTCGCGGAAAATTCTCGTCTAGATTGCCAAGGAAAAATCCCACCTCAATTACCTCAGTTCGGACCTACAATGGGTACCGTTCACATTCGCTAAAAGGAGGTTCTTAAATGCTTGCTGCACCTAGATGAGAACAAAGCTAGTGGTCCAGACGGTATTCCTGCAGTGGTCCTAAAACGCTGCGCAGCTGAGTTGTCTCCCGTTTTGACGCGCCTCTACCGACTTTCATTGGAATCGGGTAAGGTCCCCAAGTCCTGGAAGCTTGCTAACGTACAGCCAATACCGAAGAAGGGAAGCCGTGCCGATCCTGTCAACTATCGACCAATTTCAATCACCTCCATACTTTGCAAAGTCATGGAACGTGTATTGAATAATCGACTCCTGGCATACCTCGAGACCAACGAGCTCCTAAGCGATAGCCAATATGGTTTCCGCAACGGACGCTCGACCGGCGATCTTCTCTTGTATGCCACTCACTTATGGAGTGAGGCCTTGGAGGGTCATGGTGAAGCAATAGCTGTATCCTTAGACATCTCCAAGGCCTTTGACAGGGTCTGGCACGATGGTCTCTTAAGCAAGCTTCCAGCATATGGCATACCAACCGGGCTCTGCGACTGGATATCTGATTTTCTGAAGGAACGGTCGATTCGAGTAGTCTTAGACGGCTACTCCTCTGACCTAATGGCAATTAATGCCGGGGTACCTCAGGGATCTGTTCTCTCTGCAACTTTATTCTTGCTGCACATTAATGACCTCCTAACACCAGGCATTATTGGATATGCTGATGACAGCACTGTTGTTGAGAGATATATATCCAATGCGCGAACGAGCGCCCAAGAAATCCAGGTTTTGAGAGAGTCTATGATTGAGCGCGTTGATTCGACCTTGCGGAATGTGTCCGATTGGGGCGAATCTAACCTGGTCAAATTCAACGCGTCCAAAACTCAGGCGTGTCTATTCTCCGCAAAAAAGAGCACCTTCACATTTACGCCCACTTTCCAAAATGTATCTGTCCCCATCACTGACCATCTAGGGCTTTTAGGCGTAACTGTAACATCCGGTTTAAACTTCGGTCAACAAATTGAGTCTATGGCAAAAACGGCTTCCAAAAAATTGGGTATCATCTCGAAGGTCCGGCGGTACTTCAGCTCTGAACGGCTGCTCAACTTATACACAGCCCAAGTGAGGTCGTGCATGGAGTACTGTAGTCACCTTTGGGATGGTTCTGCGAAATACCAGCTCGAAGCGCTAGACTCCGTTGACCGAAGAGCCCGTAAATTAATTAACGACGTCGACCTTACAACCAAAAAACTGCAGTCCTTAGAGCATCGTCGTAAGGTTGCGTGTTTAACCGTGTACTACAGGATACATTTTGGTGAGTGCGCCAGTGCTCTGTTTGAACAAATTGAACCCTCACCCTTTTACCATCGGACTACTAGACGCAGACAGAACTTCCATCCGTATGTGGTAGATATTCCGAAAAGTCGAACTAAGCGCTTTGACAGTTCCTTTTTGATACGGGTCGCCAAGGTTTGGAATGAACTACCTGCGTCTATTTTCCCTGACCAGTATAGTCCTAGTACTTTTAAGCGCCGAGTGAATAGGTTTCTCGTGGATGGACGTGTAACACCTTAGTCTTCATGTGCACTTAACATCAGGTGACATGGAAGACAAACGTCCCATCCATAATTCATTAAAAAAAAAAAAAAAAAAAAACCACTGGCCTCTGAGGCAGACAGGTTTACCCATAGAGGAAATATATAGAGTCTTTTTTATGAAGATCAAAACATTTTAGGAGAAGGTTAAGAACGATGTGTGGATTCAATTTATGACAAAAACAAAATTATAGATATTTTTTTTTATTGAAATTTTAGAATTCTTTTAAGTGAACAAATTTTTGTGACTACTGAATAATTGGGGCTTAACGTATTTCTTAATAGAAATAGTTGGAAAACGCTTTTATTTCTTGCTATTTAGTCGTAAATAACAGATTAAACTTAAATGTTGTTAACTTATGAGAATTATAAAATATCAATTGACCAAAAAAAATTTTTTTTCATAAATTGAATATAAACATCAAAAAAAGACCCTACCTATATACCTATCTCCTTTGTGAAATTGCGGGTTTATTGACACTTATTTTATTCGGCAGTGGGGTTTTTTAGTTTACGTAATTACAAAGCAAAGAAAAACCAGAGAATGTGCCAGCTGCTTCTCTTCCCGGGCATACTGTAAAAGTATGTTAAGGGACAAAGGTTTTGTTGGAGGTGTCACCCCTGTCACAGCAATAGTCTCTATCCACCATTATAAGGCCTCCAAATTTGTCAAACGTGACTTCAGATGGTTTTATGACCTTTGGTGTTCTGCCTACCCGGTAAGGGATACAGGTGTGAAGTTATGCATGTAATTGTTTTTTTTTTGCTAGCTGTACTATCTGTCAACGTATACACAGGCCACCATTTAAGATTCCTTTCTTCAATGAACCAAATTATACCTGGCACAATAAAACTCCTAACAACAGAAATATTGCAGATTGTGCAAGACGTAGGTATTCATAAATCCTAGTTTTAAAAGGTCTATGACGCCGCTAACAACTGAGTAAAGGCGTTAAATTATCAAAAGACAACTACAGGGTTCATTTGTAGCCACAGGCCAAATTCTTTTTAAACAATAAGTACCATTTATAGAAACGATCGAACGAAAAAGTAGTAATTTTTTTTACAAGGAAATTAATATATCCGCTCACATATTAACCAAGACATGGTCCCTCTAAATTTCCATTAAAATAAAGATGATTACGCGCTACTACAAAATATCTTGTAGTACTACGTCGTAGTATTATCAATGAAATGCCGCATCGTAGTAGCTATGTTCGTCAGGATGGCTATTTAAAAAAATAGTTGTGGTTCCATATTACTACTGTTTTGTACTGAGCGACGCTAAAATAAATATGCAGGTACGTTTATAATGCATCAAAGAAACTAACATTAAAATTTGGCTGGTGACTAAAAATCAACCCTGTATATGTCATATTTGTAAAGAACTTTTTGTCGATGATGAAGTTCAAGATCATGATCATATTACTTCTGAGTACAGAGGAGCGGCACATTCCCACTGTAACTTGATGTACAGTTTGTCTATTCATACCTTTTGTGTTTCATAATTTGTCTGGATATGATTCACATTTATTTATTGAAGCGTTAACTAAACATGACGCGAAAACGAAAGAAACATATCTTTCATTCACAAAAGTAATAAAAACCAAAAATGACAAAAAACCGATACAATTAAAATTTATTGATTCACTAGCTGTTGCCCGCGACTTTGTTCGCGTGAATATAGGCTATTGCAGTTGGATAAATAAGATTATACCACTCCTCATAAAGGGTCAATGAATGAGTTGGTGATCTATTACTTACGAAATAAAGAATATTTGAGTTTGAGTTTTGAGTTTGGTCATGGTGAAGCAAAAGCTGTATCCTTAGACATTTCCAAGGCCTTTGACAGTGACTAGCATGATGGTCTCTTAAGCAAGCTTCCAGCATATGGCTTACCGACCGGGCTCTGCGACTGGATATCCGATTTTCTGAGGGAACGGTCGATTCGAGTAGTCCTTTGCCTTTACGCCCACTTTCCAGAATGTATCTGTTCCCATCACCGACCATCTAGGGCTATTGAGCGTCACTATAACGTCCAAATTAAACTTCGGACAACAAATTGAGTCTATGGCTAAAACGCCTTCCAAAAAATTGGGTATCGTCTCGAAGGTCCGGCGGTACTTCAGCCCCGAACGGCTGCTCAACTTATACACAGCCCAAGTGAGGTCGTGCATGGAGTACTGTAGTCACCTTTGGGATGGTTCTGCCAAATACCAGCTCGAAGCGCTAGACTCTGTTGACCGAAGAGCCCGTAAACTTATAAATAACGACAACCTTACAAATAAAAAATTGCAGACGCTAGAGCATCGTCGTAAGGTTGCTTGTTTGACTGTATTTTATCGGCTACATTTTGGTGAGTGTGCGATTGCTCTTTTTGACCAAACTGAACCCACTTCTTTTTACCACCGGACTACCAGACGCAGACCAAACTACCATCCCTATACATTATAGTGAAGTTACCAAGAAGTCGAACAAAACGCTTAGGTATAGTTCCTTTTTGGTACGGATTTCCAAGGTATGGAACAATCTGCCTGCGTCTGATTTCCTGAGGACTGTAGTGTGCTGGAACTTTTAAGTGTCGAGTGAATAGGTTTCTCGTGGATTAGACGTGTACCACCATAGTCTTCATGCGCACTTTCTATCAGGTGGCATGGAAGACAAACGTCCTATCCTAACAATATAAAAAAAAAGTTTACACAGTAAATAATTAATAAGTATTCATTTTTTATTATATTGTTCCTCTTCGGGTAGGACCTCATACTATGATGTCCTTGAATTTCAAAAGTGACCCATTACCCAATAGCCAACCTGTATACTTAGTCCAGTCAATAAATGACCCAAAATGAGGTGTAGAGTGCGTGAGCAGGTAACTAAGCGATTCCTTCAGAAACTTGTTCAGGGGGCTTAGGTTGTTAACATACCAAAAGTCCCGACTCCTAGGTGATGAGCGGGGGGAAGGAGGGGGGGGTAAAGGTACGAATTTTGGGTTTTTCGCTTATATCTCGAAAACGGTGCATCGGAGAGAAATATTTTCAAATAATAAAATGAAGTTCCTAAAATTATCTAAAACTTTTATATCATATGTTTTTTTCTAATTCCTAACCGTTTTCGAGTTATACCCTCGGAAAAAGTTGAAATTTACAAAAAAAAACAATTTACGTCAAAATATTCATAAACATTGCATCATATTGTCTAAACCTATTCATTAACGAAAAGTATGAATAGGAAAGAAATTGTAGATTTTTAAATTCCCTTTAAGAATATATATACATGTGCTGATTAATGTCCAACCCGCCTAAAGTTACAGCTATTTTAAAACTTGTATAGCATTTTAAGTTATCGCGCAAGGATCGGGCATAGCCAATATCTTCTGTCAGCTCATCGATAAAAGTTCACGATGAAAGGGTAGTAGTTGACCCAACATTGCTCTTTCAGCGGATATGTATAAGCAAACGATCAGATGAGGATTTGATGACATATTTTGAGTATGAGTTGGTCCCATTTCCCTTGGCACTGTTCAACGAAAGTGGCATGAGAAAGACAAACAAATCTGTGCTGTACAACTTATTTGAGCCAACCAAGAAATATATTCTTCTGCCTCAAATGAACATTGTAGTCGATGGAGGATTTCTACTCCACAGAGTTATTTGGCCAAAAGATGTATCGGTTGTGACTATTTGTAATAGTTATATCACCTACGTCGACCACCATTATCTTGGGACTACTCGCACTGTGGTGTTTGATGGGTACGCAAACACAGCCAATAGCACTAAATCACAAGAACAAATGCGTCGTTACAGACTAAAAAGGTCAGCCGACATCAATTTGACATGGGACACACAAATACCTGTTAAACTTTTTATCAAATCCTACCAACAAAACTAACTTCATCTCCTTACTGGAGATAAAGCTGCAGAAGAAAGGGATACATACTCTTCAGTCTACCGATGACGCTGACATCCTAATCGTGAAGACTGCTGTTGAACAATCCACTCACAACTCTGTGGCTGTCGTTGGTGAGGATGTATACCTTGCTGTCCTGTTGATTGCTTCCACTCCTGCGACCAGAGGTTCTTCTGAAAACTATATTTTGCCGCTGCACCAAGGATTGTGTAATTGGAAAATGTGGCTGCCGAAAAGCGATGCTCACCTGTTCTGCAGCGTGCATCCACTGTCAAGGGAAGTGCCTGAACAGTGTAACTGTTAACGATGAGGACGATGAAGACGATGTAGAGCCCATTCAGCAAGAGCAACGCGCTACTGAGGAAGAAGATGCCATGGAAGAACAATCATTGCCTGGGCCCTCAAGTTCAAAGAGGATGAAAATTTGATTACTTTTAAAGTCGAGAGTAAAACATTAGGAATATATTGAGAACATTGGGGTTTACAATTATTATTTTATTGGTGTAACGAAACTATCTGTAGAATAAAGTGTGAAAGTCATCATCATTATTTTTTCTACTTTATTTAATAACTTGCTTATAAGTGGCCATATATTATGTTATAAGATGAACGAACAAAGGTTGTGGGTCAAGAATATGATATACAAACTAATTTTCTGAAAATTGCAAAATTCTATACAAGTTTTAAAATAGCTGTAACTTTAGGCGGGTTGGCATTAATCAGCATATTTATATATATTCTAAAAGGGAATTTAAAAATCTACAACTTCTTTCCTATTCATACTTTTCGTTAATGAATGGGTTTAGACAATATGATGCAATGTTTATGAATATTTTGACGTAAATTGTTTTTTTTTTGTAAATTTCAACTTTTTCCGAGGGTATAGCTCGAAAACGGTTAGGAATTAGAAAAAAACATATGATATAAAAGTTTTAGATAATTTTAGGAACTTCATTTTATTATTTGAAAATATTTCTCTCCAATGCACCGTTTTCGAGATATAAGCGAAAAACCCAAAATTCGTACCTTTACCCCCCCCCCCTCCTTCCCCCCGCTCATCACCTAGGAGTCGGGACTTTTGGTATGTTAACAACCTAAGCCCCCTGAACAAGTTTATGAAGGAATCGCTTAGTTACCTGCTCACGCACGCTACACCTCATTCCTTGACTGGACTAACTAATGACATCATATTACATGACTTATTGCTTTACGAAACAACCACTGAGAATCAAAATGAATCTTCTTTTCCGTGAACTCAACTTCTGCTAGCTTACTCGCTAATTTTGGTAGAGCGCAAAAGTAAGTACGGATTTCTCCTATCAACAACAACCATGAGTGACGATCGTGCAAAAATCCGCCAATGACGGAAATATGGACGAATATAATAATATATATAATTAACGAATATATATATATAATTCTGACTGAAAAAGAGTGCCAAGAGTTTTTTTCCGCCGGCTTTTTTTGTCTCTTGGTCTACTGTAATATCTTATTTAATAACTATCAACAACTAGTTAAAGCCGAAGTATGTGATGACTGACTTCATCAAGTGTTTTGTGAAATTCCTAAGATGAATAAAACTTTTTTTTGAATTTTTTTTGAATTTTTAATGAAGCGAGTTTTGAGAAATATCTGTCTAGCTTTGTCACTGGTTCTTTGAATGACATTGTGATCCTCAGGACACAGTTAATAATGTTTAATTATTTACTGCGTCTGCTATCAGGCTATGTTTTCCTCTTAAACTTTTCATTTCATAAATCTATAAACACGTGTTATTTCGTGCGTCTATTTGTTTCGCAAAGCAAAATGTTTCGCTTAGAAAAATTTAAATAATAATTGCCAGTAGTCACGTGAAAGTGGTTATTGTCTCATTTTGTTAAGAACTCGATGTATAGTGGCTTTATCAATTAACAATATAAATGTAAGTATACTAAATCTCTATGGTGGCTATTTCTTCACTATAAATAGTCATTCTTGTATCCGACCGTGAGATGTTATCAATAGAGTTCAATTTACAAAGAAAATCACCTTGTACAAACAGGATATAAACGGTAACAAATATAGCGACTTTGATACAGAAACAGTTAAATCTATTTAATTTAAATTTTTGCACAACACTTATCATGTTCCGATGTGCTCCTGGTCTGGGGTACTGTGAGACAACCTATTTTATATTATAATTATTTAAATTACATTATTAATGTTTAATATATGTATTTTTGGGAAATATTATACAGCGTGTAACATAATGAAGAGATAATACTTAAGGGGATTATATATATGTTTGGTGATGTAGTTTATAAGTAACATTAACATAAATTTCTTATCCTGACGGTTCGGCCGAAAAACAAGTTCAAAGTTTAGATCAAAATATCTAAGTGTCAACCCTAAAAACAGCTGTTAGTTTTTGATGAAATCTATTCGATAACAGATGGCGTAAAAATAAAGTGATGGGTAACTAAGATAGATACTACAAAGTTCAGCCGGTGCGGGAAAGGACATAAGGTCCTGACTGCGGCAAAAGTCTTGTTTTAGCTTATTAGGTTGACTAGGGTTGTCAAAATATTTTGTTGTAAAATCATTAAATAAATTTGTATGAAAGTCTATACCAGTAGTAATCATGCTAACTCTTTTACTGTATATTCTAAGGATGGTATAGAAGCTAACCCTTAAGTTTTATCTCTCCTTTTTGTTACACGTTGTATATCTTTGGCGCTTGGTCTTGTCTGCCAAACTTACATTTGACAAGTCTAACTATATATCTATAATCGACACCGTTGCCATATCTGGCTAGTTTTACAGCCTCGCGCATATTAGCTTCAGTGTGTAGGCCTCTCACGATTTCACACCATTGTAATTTTAAAAACTGTGAGAAATTAAAATAAAATGAATCTGGTATCATGAAAGGAACCATGAGGTCACCTGTTTACATTTTTAATTTAAAGTTGAACATTTAAGTCATTATCTACCAACTGTTAATTTTTGACATTACATCAACAATTTTGTAACTTTCATTCAAGTTACGAAGCTGATTATTTTATGCATAAAAATACATTTTAATATAATTCAGTAGCAATGAAAAAAAAAGTGAAAAATTGTTTACTTTTTTTTAAATATTTTTTTAAGGTATGAGGTCGAAAATTTTCAAAAATTCAAGAAAATATTCATAACTCGAAAACTATGAATAATCGCGGAACATACATGGGGGTTATTCGGGTACCCCAGGAAGTGCTCTACCTCTGGCCTTTCGCTTCACACTATTTTCTGGGACACCCTGTATATTAGAACCCCGTCCCACTGTGAGGACGTCCTACCATGAGGTCTCGAAAATTTCAAACAAGAACATGAAGCTGTTAGGTATTGTTTTCAACTCAACACTTAACTTTCATTAATAGCTAAAACGATAAAGATTTACATAAAATATACCACATTCCTGCTTTAACTACTTTTTTTGCAAAATGGAAAAATGTGCGGTGGAAATTTCCAAGCTTTAATTTCTCAAATCAATTTTTATCTTCGCAAAACTCTATTAATGCACGCCGGCCATATCTCAATGCGTCATTACGTCGCACGTGATGCTTCAAAATTGGCTGAAGTGAAAACGTTGGATTTCGTCGTCTTTTTAATAATTATTGACCGTATTCCACTGTGCCCCTTGTTCCATTGAACCCCAACTGTCCCTACTCGTAGATAAAATCAACTTCCAGTTGGAGGCACTTTTATTTCCTGTTCAAGATTTACATCGTATTCATCGGCTTGTAGGAATAATGCTACGAATAGGGTTGTAATAATCTAATAAATCTATTAGGTATTAGCAGATTCAAATTTTAAATATTCTAGTTTTTAATCATCAAATTTTATAACTAAGTAGGTATTTCAACAATAATGCCCGTCTGCACTGAACTCTACAAAAAATAAACTTAGTTAAGTCATGCCTAAACTAAGTCACACATAAGCATCGTTAAGGTGACTCCTAGAACAATCGTTACCTAACGAAATGAACGAAAAAGTATATTTCGATACCCCAAACGCAAATAGGCGTAACCCTTTTTTATGCAAAATTCGATATTATACCTAATATATTTACATTAACTCAAACTACAACTTTATTTAATTTAACTTAAGTTTAGTGCTACTCAGATCTCTTTTCAACTTAGGAGCTATCAAAGCTTAGTGCAGACGGGCCAAAGTATTAATAATATTACTCTTTATTGTCAACGGAAATTAAACACATAACACAATTTTAAAAAACAAATATGTATGTAATATGGGCGGCGGAAATGATGTTTACAGAAATTAGATAATTTAATTATTGTTATAACAGGGAAGAGCTTCAATATTACAGTATCTTATCCTGAAACGTAATCATATCAATGTTAAAATCATTATAGCAAAATCATAGCAGTATTAATAATAGATGAGAGAGATGGATAGTGGACATTTTTGCTGTTTATTAGGCCTTTGGACCTGCCTTAGAACTTGAATGGCTCGAGTATATATGTTGTCTATTGGATTATATCTCTGTTATACTGGGTGTCCCGCCAACCCTATATAATACCTTCACGGGGGTATATTATAATTAGTGATGGGCCGAATGTGGATTGAACCGAATTCGGACTTCGGCCGAACATTCGGTACAAGACAACGCCGAATTCAAACTTCGGCCGAAGTTCGGCAGATCTTCCCTTGTTTACTCTGAACGATTGTTTTATGAGGCTGGTAATATGTATGAAAAAAAGAGAAACCGTCTTTTGCCAGAAAAAGCAGAGGCGCTAGTGTTCATACATCATAATTTGCCTAAAGTTAATTTCCAATACTAAGACTGCTACTCATAGTAACAACTAACAAGACTACTTTTTCAACGTTTTCAATTTAACCTACCTATAGATATAGGTACCTACTCGCTCTTACGATTATTTTTCGTGTTCCTTATGTTAATAAATAAAAATAACAGTACCTACAAATGATTGATTTGATTAGGTACATGTTATGATTACCTAACATGATTATGATTAAAAATAAATAATTTTCTTTTCATACCTAATTCTGAGTTTTGTTTCATTAAAATAATATAATTCCATTGACTCTGAGTACTCAAGAAATAATAAAGTTTGTGACTCCATAATACATTGCACCAGACTTAACCTAAAATTAAATACCTAAATTATTTTAATTGAACATATTTATTATCGATGCTCATCCTCTCTCGCAAGGGATATCGGCGTGATATGTATGTATGCTGGTCCACCTACTACTACGACGATGATGTAATAAATTTCTGCCGAAGTTTGGTATTATGAACCGAATTTCGGCCGAATGACGAAATTCGGTTAAACCTGCCGAATTTCGGTTAAACCGAATGTGAAACGAACTTCGGCCCATCCCTAATTATAATACCTTCACGAATTGGGAGCCACTTGAGTTTGTCACGAAATTCCAAAAAATGGTTATATTCCAAAAAATGGTTATGGCACGTATTTTGAAGACGCTCAAGTTTATCTAGAAGCTCCTAGTACAAGTCAAGATAGCTTACATCAGCATAATCCAGCATGGGGAGGAGAAGGGACTGTGCGAGCGCAATTTTTGTGGGTAAAAGTTGAAGATTTTGAACGCGCTTTAATGACCCTGTTGCAGCAAACATTATCCGTCTAGCAAAATCAATTTGGTCTTTCCAAGATATGATATTCCATGAAAATATCAAGGTTTTTAACCGAGATTGAATAGGGAATACTGACATTGTCGAACCGAATTTCAGGAAGTGATTTAAGGTCAACCTTAGCTAGCATCTTGGAACTGCCTATTATAATAACTTTAGTTTTCGATGACTTTAGTTTTTACCCGACTTCGGCGAAGCAAAAGGGAGGGTTATGATTTTGACCTGCCTGTATATGATGTTTGTTTGTATGTATGTGGGTATGGATGTTCATCTGTTCACAACTTCTTAACTAGTTACCATAATTGGACAATGAGGTGTCCTTGGAAGCGTCTTGATTGTGCGCTGATCGTAGGCTACATGACGTCATGTTAAATTGACTACAGCGCCCTCTATGGGACTTAAAGTAAAGAATTAAAAAAAAACTCGATGGTTTGATGTGGGGTATACAATGAAATTTAAATGTTAGTTTCTTTGATACGTTTATATCGTATCAAAGAAACTAACATTTAAATTTGGTTGGTGACCAAAAATAACCCTGTATTTACAGAATAGCCGTGGTCGTATACCACCTATTCATTATAATACCTACTAAAATAAAATCAAAGTGGCATACGATCATGGCTATCCTGTAAGCATATATCTCTATCAGTATTACAAAGGTATAAAAATACATAAATATTACAGCGGAGACTATTACTTGTTTCCTACATTTTAAAGCGTGGTTGTGTAATCGGGTTTATATTTTAAACTTTATTTGTTGAAAGAAAAGGAAGGATAGAAATAGGACGGTAGTCAGTTAATAAGCTAGGATTGGCATTTTTTAGAAGTCGAATTATGTCGGAAAGTTTCCATGATTCTGGAAATGTGTTTGAGGATACGGAGTTGTTAAATATTTTGATCATTACAGGAGTAAGGAGATCAATGAGTGGTAGCACCATATTACGACAAATGTTATCGCATCCTAGGGCGTTAGAGGAAACAGCTAAGATATATTCTTTTTACATCACAATCAGTAAATAAATTGATGAAACTCAAAAGGGTCAATATCTGGGCATGGCAAAGATGAAAGATAATTCAAGGTATGAGTTTTTAAAGTTGCATCCATTGCTTAATTATGGGAAAAGTTTTTATTTAAAAGATTGAAGTCTGTATTATAAGAATAACTATTGTCATTTTTGTTTTTACCGATACCCGATGACTTTAAATATTTCCAAACTTTGGCAGGATTGCATCCCTACACAACCTATTGCAGTGATTTCTAATTTTCTTGTATCTCTCACGGTTTGCATCTGAAGGATCCAATTTATATTTGAAATGTGAAGAGCAGGCAGATGTTTTACTTTTACTGGGCGATTTGGAGCATGACGTTAAACAGTTCAGTTAGCATGAAACAAACGTGAAACAAACAAACTTGGTCATCAACATATCGTGCCTGGTCGAGTACAGACCAATCCACTGCTTCTGCATCTCTACGAAGTTTGATCAAGTCCATACCAGAACAATTGCGGCGCATCAAGATTGTTGACTTAAATTTAGGGAGACGTATCTTATACGATAAATACAAAAGGTTATGGTAGGAAAATGTGGCCATATTGGGTTGCTATTTCAGGCTATATCTTAAATTTTAATGTGAAAGTATAATAAACATTCATTTGATCATTTGTTATAAGTTTTTCGCGATTTCAAACAGATTTTAGCTCATTAAACGTCACGACTGAACGTGGTCGTACATAATCACACCGAAATCACATCCAGTCAAATGAATCATTCAATTAAAAATTCGTATAAAAACACCTTTTACTGACTTTTAAAAGATTATTTCAACTCAATGTTTAGTCCGCACGTTACATCAAATTCTCCATCTTCCAGGTGTAGGCAGGTACCACATCTGGATGCTGGCCACTAACTGCTGCCTGATCATGGCGATGTACCTAGACATCTTCGGGTTCTCTGTGACGCTGCCGGCGGTGGCCTGCGACCTCCAACTGACCACGGCGCAGCAGGGCTTGCTGTCAGCGCTGCCTTTAGTCGGTAAGTGATGAGCCTATAACCGTTCAAATTAGACGAAGAATGAGAGTTCAGTTACATAAATTCCCACCAAGCTTAAAATCGTTAAGGTTGCTTAAAATATGATTGAAAATAAAATTTTAATTTTCCCCATATTTCCCCTGTATGGAATATTTTTATTCAAGGTCAAAAGTCAAGAACATTAGTTTTTTGCAATTTTCAGCAAAACGGTCTGTTTTATAATAAAAATACGTAAGACGAAATTGGACATCATACAATTATCTACAAAAAACGTACAATTTTTTTGACCAAGAAACAAAAAAGCCGGCGGAAAAAAACTCCTGGCACTCTATAGATAAACTCATAGAACAATATTAATTGTGGCATTTTGGCCCACAACGTCAACAAAAAAAGACTGTACTCACTCCTCACCAATTTGATCTGGGTTGCAGGATATGAGCAGGAAACTAGTTAAGTAACTAACTAAGTTTAGTATCAACTTCAAAAACCGTACATTTTGGAAAATCCTCCCAAAATGTTGAATTAAAGTAAACAAGTCACAGCCTTGATTTCCTGAGTACTTTGATAAAAAACACTTGAGATACCTAAGTAACGTTTATACATATTAACATACCACTACCACTTCATTACTCGAATAAATAAATAAGCTTAAATAAAGATAAAAACCTCCATGATTTGACACATTGACATAATATGTTTATTACACGAATATCCACTCCTAACGGGATTCGAACCCAAGACCTCTAGCATAGAAGGCAATATTTTATTTCGCTTCATCAGCTGGCCGTCAGAATGTACCCTAATAATATGCATATACTTATAGTTATACACGTTATACATAAGCCATTTTATTCGAAACGAGCGTTTGCCCGCGACTTCGTACACGCATAAACTCAAAACTCCTATATTTTCCGTTTCCGTAGGAATTTCGGGAATTCCTTCCATAATACAGACAGACACTTATTAAGGAACCTTTATACTAAGTATCATATCCGTGCACTCCAGGAATAAGGTTTTTCATACAAATTAAAACATCATATAGTTCCCGTTCCCATAGGAATTTCGGGAATTCCTTTCATAAATCAACCAGTCACTTTTTGAAGAACCTTTATGCCAAGTATCGTATCCGTGCACTCGAGGAATAAATTTTTCATACAAACTAAAAAGTCCTATATTTCCCGTTCCCGGGGGAATTTCGGGAATTCCTTCCTTAGTGCACCCCTACATTCCCTAAAGAATGTATGTTCCAAATTTCAGCTCTCTACGCCTAGTAGTTACGGCTGTACGTTGTCTGTCAGTCACTTAGTCACTCAGTAACTCAGTCAGTAGCGGAACAGTTTTATATATATTGATGATTGATATCGTTTGTTTTGTCGTGCGTTTTTACTTTATCGACGGCTTTACTATGAAACCAACCGCTGGTTTAAAGTAATGCTGGCGATGATGTCACGAAAACGAGTCAATATCCGCGCGACGCGTCGCCTTTGCGCGTCTGATGACTAAGGGCCTAAAAAAGAGGATTTAACTGTAGGATATATTAAACTGCTTGATCGAATACCAATCACTCTAAGTGGCAAGTGACAGCTAGTATTTAAATAGCTTAGAACGCCTCAATAGCGCATTGATCGAGTTTTCGGTAGCGGCGTGAGAGATCCTGGTTTCGAAACTGGCTCCGGTCTTGGACTGCAACAGAAAAACATAGAATGTACCTACCAGCTAATTCTCATCCTGGGCTAACTATAAAAGTCAGTTAAGAGACAAAAGTTTTATTGGCGTTTTTGTGAGCGATAGGCTAGCCCCCTATCACTGCAATAGTCTCTCTCGATCATTACAATACCTCCAAATTTGTCAAACGTGGCATTAGCATAGTTTTCTAGCCTCTGGTGTTCTGCCTACCCCATAACAGATACAGGCGTGGTTATGTATGTATATATAGTTGGTGTGTCAGTTGGGTAAATTATTATTATAGAAGCTGTTTCACGCGGTTTTACCCGAGCAATTCCACAAATTCATCCAAATCCGTTGAGCCGTCACGCCGTGATTGAGAAACAAACGTCCATCCAAACTCTCACATTTATAATACCTATTAGTAAGATTATTTACAAGGCCTTTGTCCCACAGGTATAATGGTGTCTTCGTATGCTTGGGGCCTCTGCGCAGATACTCAAGGCCGGCGACGGACGCTGCTGATCGCTATGCCAGTGGGCACGGTGTTCAATCTAGCGGCGGCCTTAGCACCTTCCTACGCTTGGTTGGCAACACTGAAATGCTTGTCTGCGGCTTTGTGAGTTAACTTCCTCTATCATCATCATTACAGATCTTTGTAATGAGAAGGGCTATTAGTCTCTCCTATGGGTGCTGAGGAAGTTTAGGCCATAATCCTCCAAGCTGGCCCCGTGCTGGGAGGTGGATGTCAGAATTTTCAGGGTGCCGAAATGGCTTCTGACAAACCCTGGCGACTACTGTATACAGCACCCTAAGCCGACTGCTTCGTGAAGGCATTGTGGACGTCGCCCAATTGATGATGGTAATGATGTCCCCGCTTTGTTTATTTACTTTAAAACAACGTCTGTACAAAGTGGGTTTTCTATACGAAAGTACATCGTATGGAGCCGAATTAACACAATGATTTTCAGTCAGATCGTAATTCCATTTTTTTTATCTTCACTTTTCAGATCCATGGCTGTGACATAAATGATATTCTTTCTTTCTTGCCAAAAAACTTTATTTTGCTCTTAAGAGCACCGTTCTCCATTTTATACTTAGGTACGTTTATTCCCCGCAGCACCTCATCGGCGAACGCAGCTGGGTTCGTGCTGGTCGGCGAGTTCTCGCCGGCACGGTACCGCAACCAGTTCATGTTCCTGATGGCCAGCTCCACCATGTTCGTTCAGTGCGTCATCTGTGGTAAGTCTATGTGGCGATAACTACTCACGGTAACACAGATGACAAATTGACCACACATACTTACAATGCGCAGCCTTTAAGCATAATTGTTAATCGCTCCGTTCCAATTGTTCAATTGTCTCTAGAAAGACAACGATCAACAAAGGCAGTGTTTAGTGAGTATACCTACTCATTCTAGAGGACTTAGGATGTATGATAATCCTCACTCTCCTCTCAGGTTGAGGTTTTTCTCGTTGGATACACACATCGTAAGACGGAAAAAAACAAACCTCCGTCATTTAAGGTCGTGGTCCGACCACGGCCTGATATCCTTTATCTGGAGATAATAGATAATATAAAAAAGACGTGTGGCACTCGGACACTGCCGCGGTAAAGCTATTGCATAGCATTTTTTATCAACTTATGCAATTATAATTATTTATTTATTTTATTAATGCAGTAATGTTTAATCTAATATGAAGTTCCACAAGCTCCTAGTAGATGGCGCTGATTGTTTATTAAAGCCCGCATGTAAAGTTATGAAATCAAAGTATCACCGCTGTGCCGGTCGGAGTGGGGGGTGTTAGGTTTTTTTCGTTACGGAATTTCTGTATTCGGTCCCTACCATAGATGAATATAAGTACTAAAGTATAGATGACCGTCTCGCGGTTTTTGCACTTTAGCGCCATACAGTATCCACTCTAGGAACCTTTTTGACCAAAACAACCCTAGAATGCTGCCCGGCCGTACCGCCACTTTCAAATTTTCAGAAATTCTTAGTACCAGTTATTACTATTGTGCAAACTGCGCAATACTAATAAGTTGAAATAAACTGCACAAAGCATGATGCTATGCGAGTTGGGAGTAATAAAAAATATGCATCTCAGACAATTATTTATTTTTTCTTAATTATTTGTGTTTGATATAATAATTATAGGCCATAGATTTGTTCGGGTCGTTTTCGTCAAACTCAATGCTTTTGCCACACAAATTGTTCACTTCCTTGCACCAGTCATTCAAAATCAATGCAATTCCTTTTCTTAACTCACTATCTCACTAGAACGTCAGCATCCTATGTAAAAATATCACTTCACAAAAGTAAAATCTTTGATTTGAGATCGTAAAAACGTGAGGAGTGAACACTCTACTCAACGTACTTTGTAGAAAACACTAACAAAAGAATTCAGCGACGAAAAACACAGAAAAATAAGCAAATGCAACGAGTGCAAAAATTTGATTGGTTGAATACTATACTATAAATACGCTGCCTGGTACTATCGATATATCGATATCGAACGCAGAAAAAAATACAAAAAGTTCCAGTAGTGCCCGGCGCGTAGCGCTAGTAGCAATAGAATTTTGGTATTTGTATGGAAGACAAACTAGCATGGTCCCTACGCTCAAGGCCCACGATAGAAGCTATGCAATAATAAATAAAATCCTCAGACAATCACACCAACTGTATGGCCTCAAAGTAAGTAAAGCTTGTGCTATGAGATACCATGTAGCGAACTAGGGGCACCTAGAATATAAAATATATAGGTATATAGATAAACGTCCAGTAACATTTTTTTGTTCCGTGCGGGAGTCGAACATGCAACCACTGGCGTCTGAGGCAGATAGGCTTACCCCCTCGCCAAATTGGTCGTCTTTGGTTATGTCCCCGATATGATCATAACTTACATTACCTTTACGTATATATTGATAACGTGATGTTGGGTAAAATACCAAGTTGTCATCGTCGTTGCCATGAAGCGGGCAGACAGATAGGTAGGTTTCTTGGTGCATGCATTGGTCGATTGTTCGCCTGCGGTGTGAGAGATCCTGGGCTCGAGTCTAAGAAACGACCAAGTCTTAAATGGCTCGGGTCTGTGTGTATACTATGATAGTATTCTTCTATTAAATAAAAAACTAGTGATCTAAAGATAAAGACATTGAAACTTCGACTTTAGTGTAAATAATGTAAATAATACCTGTTGAAATCCAGATAAAAAATTTTTTTTTTTAATTGTGAATGGTGGATACTTGAAACAATGTCAGTACGTATACTTCTACCCTATTATTGCCCTCCTAGGTCCGCTATGTGACTTACAAAAAGCAAGCTTATGCCTAGACTTGGGCCACATGGTTTGGTTTATAAACCGGATTGCCAAGGTGTGGAACAATCTGCCTGCGTCTGTTTTTCCTGACCACTACAGTCCTGGAACTTTTAAGTGTCGAGTGAATAGATTTCTCGTGGATGGACGTGTAACACCATAGTCTTCATGCGCACTTTCCATCAGGTGGCATGGAAGACAAACGTCCTATCCTTACAATATAAAAAAAAAAAGTTTCATTACTTAAAATTCGAATTCATCGTAAGTTCGTAATTGATGCAACTAATGATTTTTAATCTAATGTAGGTAGGTACTTTTCTAAACGGGCTTAGTCTGGGTGTTTCACATATCAGAACTGAGATCTCTGGTTCTGCTATAAGTTCACCATAAACCAAGCTCATATAACCCTTACATTGGGTCAACATGGATTTATTGTATTTTTTTCAGTGTTTGCGCTGCCAATTTTCACGTTAAGCTTTCGAATCGACATCGCCTGGCTGGCCCTGGAGTACCGACCCTGGAGGCTCCTGATGCACATCATCTGCCTGCCAGGAATAATTGGCATCATCAGCACTATCTTCCTAGACGAGAGCCCCAAGTTCCTGATGAGTAGAGGAGAAGAAGTTAAGGCCTTGGATATTCTCAAGAAGGTTCATAGGATTAACAACGGAACTTCGGTTCCAGAACTTGCGGTGAGTTTAATTACTTATTTAACGTAACACGGTGTGAATACCGTTTTCTATATTAATTTTAGTAAAACCGTAAGCTAGCACCTACCCTTGCTACTTTTGATCTCGTAAGAAATTCTTGTTATAGTATAGTCTATAACTTCCACAAAGATTGTGCTATGCCTTGGTGAAATTCGAAACTCTTCAACCTTATTGTCATCATCATAATCAGCTGTAAGACGCCCACACTGCCGTCCGTTGACTAAAACATCGTTAAGATACTTTAGAGTTATTTTCACTTTTCTACGCTATTGTAATCAGAAAAAATATCTATCGATCTGTCTCAACACTCTCAACACCGCCTGTGTTTGTCTACCTTACGTAGTTTCGAAGATAAAAAATATACAAGGTGTTCCTGTCGATTTCCCATAACTCTAGGGTATTAGTGGGACCATGTAATAGAATCAAATAACATGTGAATAATTCTTCAATTTTTTATTTTTTTATTTTCATACAAAATAATTGATTTAAGTCAAAACATCTAATGTAAATCACTTTTAATGCGAAGTATGACAACGTGTCATTTTTAATCAGGTACAGTTCGCAACGCTTTGCGTTGCACATTGTATGCAACGTTCCTCAACATTTGAAATGTTTTTGTTATTTATTGTATGGCTTCAGTGACACGCGTCTATTGAATTAATGTTAAAGATATTTTACAAAGGTGATAATTTATGAACTCATTATATTAAGAGTGATGATATCTTGGAAAGTATGAACCTCATATTCTTTGGCAAAAAGTATTGTTATGTAGTAAGGAACAAAACCTCAAAGTTATGGGAAATCAACCGGAACAACTTGTATAAACGACGTTAAGTTACCATAATTTATATATATAGGCTTGCCTTTTAATAGTCAATAATTTGTTCTGATCAAAATAATCAATCGTGCTCGTGTCCTTCTATTTCTCCTACTAAAACAATAAAGTACCTAGGTATAATAATTGACGAAACTATGTCCTTTAAACAACACATAGATACGGTGAGTGGCACTGCCACTGTGGCAGAATACGCAAGCTAATATTTGTTTTTAAAAAATTGCGCACCATAGGTGACTCTTAACTTATTAGGCAGGTATACTTTGCATTGTGTCAGTCGATACTAAATTACTGTATTACGTCATGGGGCGGGGCAGCTAACATTGAAAGAGCACAACGATCAATTTTAAAAGTTTCCCATTTCCGAACTTTCCTTTACCCCACTGAGCTTCTCTATAAAGACTGTAAAGTACTGATAGTCAGACAGTTATTTATAATAAACACAATTTTAAAAAACCATGGCACCCTTAACTGCAGTTCACAAGTCTATCAAAAGAAGGCTTGACATTGCACGCCCCCAAACTCAAAAACTGCATTCTCTTCCAAATTTAACATTTTTCTAGGACCACTGCTTTATAAACGATTAAACTCCAAACTAAGCATATATCCCCTGACCTATAACAACACTAAACTGTTAATAGTCTTAAAATAACATTGACTTTAAATACATGCAGATTAGAATCTTGTTATAATTTACACCTTCGTTTTAATAAAGTTTTAGTATGTTTTAGTAGTACATATAGATTATTGTCTATTGTATGTTGTATTTGTATATCCAGTTATGTGTTTAGTATAGTATTTCTCTATTTGAAAAAAAAAATGTTAAATTCTTTTAATTCTTACTTAGGGTCGTAGTCTTGCGTGAAACTCTACCAATAGGGGGTTCATCTATGAACACTCTCGTATTTTTGTAAACTTCCGCTACAGGTAGAAATCGTACTGTTTAGGAACAATTATGTATTTAGGGGAAATTTATTCAACCGACTTCATCGAGTTGAATAAATTTAATATAAGGTCGTAAGGTTTGGTTGCGCCTTACATTTTGTAAATAAAGAGTTTATAAGCGCACACCAACCTTACGGCAGATGTAAGAACTACATTTGAAAAGATTAAAAGTAAAATAATAAAAAATGACGCGGGTTGTCCGTCAGAAAATATTTTCATTCTAATGTTTGTTTTTGCCTAGAAAAGTAGAAAGGTCCCGAGACCCTGATACTGCCCCGCCACGCCTTTATAAATAGTCATGTCGATAAAATGTATTAAAAGTGATTAGAGTTAATTCCAATAAAAGGAAAAGTTATTTTAAAATATCGAATTTTCATTCCATAGATAATCTGCTTATCAGAATTGCCGCCTAACGGTCCCCTCTACGGTACCTACCTTATAAAAATATGTTTATGTAGTAGTTACACTAATTGTTATTGTATCCATTTGTTATAGAATTAATAGTGACTTAGCAATTCATTATATTGAACATTTTATACCTAAAAAACAAGTAAGTAATCATCATTACTTAGTTTAGGTATTATGTGTTAACCTAGTTCATGATAAACTAATGAAATCACATATTATTGTATAACATCTATTGTTAAATTTAGTAATCTTATTACATACCTACGGATTATGTTGTTTAACCTAGTATAAATTTCTAAATTTAGATTTTATCAGAAATATATATCTTATCTTATCTTATTTAAAATTCAAATCGGTAAATCATTTTTTTATAGCAACCTCTCTGTGTAGGATTAGGAATTACATAAGTTCACGCCTGAATCACTTATAGGGTAGGCAGAAAACCAGAGGCTATAGATCCATCTGATGTCACGTATGACAAATTTGAAGGTATTATAATGATGGAGAGACACTATTGCAGTAACAGGGGGTTAGCCTATCGCCCACAAAAACGCCAATAAAACCTCTGTCCCTTAACTAATTTTTACAGTATGCCCGGGAAGAAAAGCAGCTGGTACATTCTATGTTTTTCTTTCGCTCCCAGTCGAGCATGGAAGATTTCATTAAATGGACAAAAATTATAACTTTCAAAAATATGATCTCATTATATGATTGAAAGATAATGTTTTTGTCCATATTTCACTTCGAAAACAGGAGGTTCTCAGTTTGACCTATAAGTATGTATGTATACCTACATGTATGTTTGTCCGCGAGTATCTCGCGTTTGGATGAACCGATTTGGATGCGGCTTTCAGAAAAAGATTTTTCATGTTATGGAGAAGGTTTAAAGTAAGTACATTAACCGACTTTAAAGATAGGTTCTCAATTCGTCTGTAGGTCTGTAAATTTTGTATCAGAGATGAGCCGAATGTTCGTCTTCGGTACATTCGGAATGTTATTCGTTTGATTTGCTTATACTTACGCGCAATTTGTAATGGGGTAGAAAACTGCCTACTTTTTCCACTAGAGGCGCTAATTACGCTTGATTCATAACAACTGTCAAATACCATAGTAAAAGTTAATTTTATACTGTTTTTTTTTATCAAAAAATAGAAATGCATCATTGCATTTATAGACAATGGGTACCACAGTTTTTCTGAGGATATACACATGTGGAAGTTGTGGATGTACCTGATTTGAACTTTTATGGAAAAGCACAAATTAGGTACGGTCCATATTTTCCACATTTTCATACAGAAAAAACACATTATCATATAGATTTACCGCAAAAAAGAACAGTGAACATGCAATTTCGATAATAACTTGTTCATTTGAGGGTTTGTAATGGGTCAAGCGTATGAAGCGACATCTATTTAGAGCTTTTCGTTTTCTTCTCCTATCGGGATAAAAAGTACCTATGTGCTATTCCAGGCTGTACCTAAAATATCACCATGCGAAACTTACACATTTATAATAATAGCATGATTTTAGTCCACGCTGGACTGGGAGTGAAAGAAAAACATAGAATGTGCCAGCTGCTTCTCTTCCCGGGCATACTGTAAAAGTCGGTTAAGGGACAGAGGTTTTATTGGCATTTTTGTGGGCGATAGGCTGACCCCCTGTCACTGCAATAGCCTCTCGCAATCATTATAATACCTCATTAGTCAAACGTGACATCAGTTGGTCTTATAACCTCTGATGTTCTGCCTACCCCATAAGGGATACAGGCGTGAAGTTATGTATTATGTATGTATTTTAGTTTATTACTGCGCCAATTACGCAAGGATGACTTAGATGTTTTTATTTATTAGCCGACTTAAAAAGTAGATTCTTAGTTTAATCTGTATGTATGTATGTTTGACAACGATTTTTTCGCGTTTGGCTGAACCGATATTTATGCAGATATTTGTCATATTCATTGGAATTTATATAGACTTCAAAAAAGAAAGTTATGATAGGTTTACCCCATCGCCAAAGACGACCACTTTGGCGATGGGGTAAACCTATCTGCCTCAGACGCCAGTGGTTGCGGGTTCGATTTCCGCACGGAACAAGAAAAAGAAAAATGTTCCGTGTCTGGGTGTTTATCTATTTATTTATTTATATTCTAGGTTCCCCCCTAGTTCGCTGCATGGTATCCCATAACACAAGCTATGCTTTCTGTGGGGCCATGTAGTTGGTGTGATTGTCTGGGGATTTTATTTATTTTATTTTTATCTGTTTGATCCGTCTGTGTGTGAACTTCAAAAACTATGTAAATACCTTTCCAGATAAATTAGGAGTAGATTATTTCATTATTAAGTATGAATTTGTTTTTGTCAGCAATTTGCTATACAGGGTAGTAAAAGGGACGGAATAGGAACAGGAGTAGGATGGCGTATTTATATTAAAATTACCGAAACATTTTTAGTGGGTCGGTTTTTTGAAGGCAGTTCACTTTTTCTAAAAAGGAAAAAATTAGTTTGCCTACATTTAGGGTTTGGATTTATGACTTTTTTATATATTTTTTAATATAAGCTTTATGTTGATTCTTATGTTATTATTCAATACCTACCTAATTAAGTTGTTTTTGATCTCATTATTATTATGTCTGAAGTTGGCTTATGATTATCTCTCTACGTGCTAGATATCTAGTATCTGTTATTTTGTGGTTGCTTGATAGTAACTTAGATAATATAAGTATAGAAGTTATTTTTCCTTATCAAGGAAATATAATCAGAGGAGCTAAATCCTTGTATTTTTATTCTATCGTTATTGACAATGTAGGAGGGATTCCTTCACTTTACTTAGACTTAAAAACGACTAAAAGAACGTTATCACCAAAGGTTTATCATTTAGTGATGTTATAATGTGGTATAGCTTAGAAAACATAATAAAAATAAAAGGCAAGAAAATATTTATTAGGTTTTCTTAACAACATCATCTGTTCACGGCGCAACGATAACATGAGACTACTACCATATATATTTCTAAATATTCAGTATTAAATCCATATTTATAAGTAACTATGTTTAGCAAACAGAAATAAATAGATCTATATCACCTAGTTTCATTAAACATATCCTAGGTATCAGGATTTTAACTATGTATCTAACTAACCCTTGATACCTATGGATTTAGAAATGTACTATGTTTCTCATAAGACGTATTGCAGATCAATATGCGGTGTTATATTGACGTAGGCGTCAATATAACACCGCATATTGACGCTGCAACGCTCATTCCGCGACTAGCGGAGCTTCCCTAAGGGAATCTCAGAAGGAGAGGAGGTGAATGCTTGATGCACGAGAGGGGACCGTCGGGGGACACATGCTCGTTAGAGACACATGACCCAGCCAGCCAATCCCTAACAGTGCGGGACTCACCGAACCCAGCGCTATCCGCTAAACACCCCATTTGCTGGTCAATCTTGAGGTGTCGTTTAGATGAGGCTTTGACCCTCATCTAAACGACAGCCAATTGTAGTCAGAGGCTGCGTGCATCGGCACGAGCGTCGCAGGGCGAATATTTATACTCCCTAAGGCGGGGGGCGGGGTAGTATAAATATGCGAGGTCAAAAAAACCGCTGCCACAGCGCCCACGCTTACCGCTCGCCGCTCGCAGCAGATGTTATGATCAGGGTATGCCAAATAGGATGACAATTGTATATATTAAAGAAAATATAATGTTATTTGTATATGGTTTGTAAGAAAATAAAGAAAAGGTAATAGAGGAGGAAAAGGAGGTTTTTTGGCGTGAAACTAAGGCTTTTTGGCGTGACATCGATTGGAAAACGTAGGTATAAAACCCGGGCCAACTGCCTAGGGCGGCCATTCTGACTCCAGCAGCCCCAGAACTAAGAAGCCTCCTCCTCGCCGCAAGACCTGTAAAACTGAAGAAAGAAACCCTTTTATTTCGAACCCCGATCCAAGGAAAAATCTACTGTCCACTGCCTCTCTCTTGGACGGGAATAGCAACACCATCGTTAATCATAGATATATGTATATAAAACTGTTCCGTTACTGACTGAGTGACTGACAGACAACGTACAGCCGTAACTAATGGGCGTAGAGAGCTAAAATTTGGAACATACATTCTTTAGGGGTGCACTAAGGAAGGAATTCCCGAAATTCCCACGGGAACGGGAAATATAGGACTTTTTAGTTTGTATGATGACGTGAGTCGATGACGATGAGTGCACGGATACGATACTTAGCATAAAGGTTCTTCAAAAAGTGACTGGTTGTTTTATGAAAGGAATTCCCGAAATTCCCACGGGGACGGCAAATATAAAATGTTTTAGTTTGTATGAGTCCACGGATGTGATACTTGGTATAAAGGTTTCTTAATAAGTGTCTGGTTGTATTATGGAAGGAATTCCTGAAATTCCCATGCGAGTAGTGCAATATTGGGGATTCTGCCCTCGCTGCGCTTGAGCTGCATGATGCAGAATCCCCAATACTGCCAGCTCAAAAACCAGATTTATCCTCTGCGCTTCAGTTACGTTATCGTAAAAAAAAGGAAAAAGTAGCAAAACCCTCGTCACCGTGGTGTGCTTTATAGTTCGAGATATTGTAAAAGCACACCACGGCAACCACCGAGTATGATTTTATAATTGTTGTTTAATTGTTATAGAGACTTCTTCTGTGCTATATGTCATTGAAGGTTTTCAGATTGCCCAAGTCTTACTAACTTTCGCTGACAGCACGTGACTACATCAGACATGATCAACTCCATAGGATTTGGGCGAATCCGTATAGTGAATCTCATATCCAACTGCCACTTGACAAGCAATGTTATTTTTCTTATATACTAATAATCAATAAAAACAGTGATAGCGCGATTTAGGAATTTTGCGAATATCTCATTAAACGTAATAAATTGAATCATTTTTTTTTTTTATTATAAATGCATCGCTTCAATATATTTCTATTGTTGAATAAATAAACTGCATAATATTTAAATAAGACGGGTTAATCATTAATAATTGAAATGTTTTCGTCAAATATCATTTAACGCCACCTAATGTATGCACTTAGTTCTAAGAATCATCATATTGCATGAAACATAGTAAGTATGTGAGAAAAATATGTAGATGGCACCACAAAATGTATCTATGCTTTCTAAAAAATTCTGATTTTAATTATTAAAATAAGCAATTATTTAAGATTTGACTAAATAAAGTAAGATCTCATTCAGCTTAAAAAAAAATAAACCTACATTTTAAAAAAAATACACCGGTGCGCATGATAGTTGCAAGTATCGAATCCAAAACCTAGCGATCGGGAATTATCAAGTAGGCAACTACTACCTCTATACTGCAACTCACATACTGTTTGTAATAGATTTTTTTTTATTTAACTTTCTGACTATGTATAATGCATAGACATATTTTTTAAGATAATATGAATGTCTGACGTTTTCTGTTTTTTTTTTTTTTTTTTTTTTACAATAAAAGTGTAAACTTTTAAAGATAATTATTATATCAAGTCCAAACATCTGTTACATTATTTTATTATCAGGCAGGGTCAGGATTCGAACCTGGACTGCCATGGTGCTAGCGCAAACAGAATCCGTAATTTCGCAGTATAAGATAGTTTGTTGGGCTGGCATAATTATCGGCGAGCGCAACAAAGTGCATTATTGCAATATTATGACGTTCTGTAAGCGCATGTACCAATATTGAATAAAAAAGATTTTTATTTTAGTTTTATTTAGCGTTCCTGCCCGCTAAGAATGAAAGAAAATGCATTTATTTCACACTACAAATTATGAAATAGAATAAAAGTGACAAACTTAAAACCAGATCGAAAGAGATCCTAGGTTCGACTCCTGCAACGAACAGTAATTCTACGCGGTTTCTTCGCTTTTATTTTATTAAGTTTGTATAGATGCAATCTGTTACCTATTATATTACATCAAAAATAGTTTTTCATTTGTAAGTATGTAATTTAGTATGTTCGTCTTGTATGAATTCCTGAACTGAGCATTTGATTGAGCTGAAACTTGATACGGGTTGTTATGAAAGTGTACGAGCAGGTTGGAAGGAAATATTAAGTAGTATTAAATACATTAACTTTATTACTTCACGTTTATACGATCCGAAAATACACATTGTAGGCCCATTAGCTCGCTGCACTAGGATCATTGGTATTCACCAGGCATCAAAACCAAGACCTTAAATCAAAGCGGTTTATTTAAACCAATGTGCTGCTGGCGATTCTTCTTAAAAGTCAGTACCTACACGCCACTTCCTTTTTAGATTTTCGTATCGAATTGGAGCCGTCGAGCAAATTCAGCGTAAACACTAGGTAAACATCGACCAAAATCGGCTCCTAAACAAGTGATCGCACTAAAGCTTATATTGTAAAATTACAGTACACGAAACTGAGCCATATGTATTTGTATGATATGGACTAGAATGGTAAGTAAGTTATAATATTGCTTTTGTAATTATTGCTAATAAATTTTATCAAAAGAAGTGTGAATGCTGCCCTATGATATCGATCTTTACAAATTATTTTCTTCATGATCATTGCTTTTTTTTCTGTTCCTAGTAGATGCCTGTGTCGACTGTCTATTAAAATTTTAAAAAAATTAGTGATTAAAGTATGTATGTATCATAAGTGTTTGGTTTTAGCTATTTGAAATGCCTCATTAGTGTGTAAACGCAATAACTATATTTTGTTCAATAATTTTCAGGTCTTCCAATCCTTTTGTATCGGACTGTGAGGAGTTAGAGCAGCCACCGGTTGCTCCAAAGAAAAAGGCTGCCATTACCACGAAAAAAGCCACAAAAGCAAAGGCGAAGAAAATCGTTCCTTCTACGAGCAGCGCCCCAGTGCTCGAGAGCCCACTGCTGGATGCTGCTGATTCCGAGTCGGACGAAGAGCTGTCCTGTGCGCAGGCCAACAAGAAAAGAAGGAAAATTTCACAATTCCCTGATTCTGAGGTCAGTTTATTCGGTGTTCTTTATTGATTAGATTATCTAGTTTCAATAACAAAAATTCTAAATGAAATCTAATTTAGGCTTCATAAGTTGTGATTGTTAGAAATAATTATTTTATTTTTTTGTACTAGCCTTTTATGATAGTCTTTAAATATGTGTATGGTTTTAAAGCTTGGTAATATTCATCGATTAAAAATTAGCAAATACCTGTCATAATATGGTTAAAACTAGTAATGTATATTTATACTTTTAAGGAAATATAGGCAAACAGATATTAAAGAAGTCGCAAAGAAAGATCGTAAACTATCTGTTGTTTATTATTATTAAGGTAAAATGTACTTACTGATAATTTCATGAATTGCCTGCAAATATCATACTTAGGCTGATTTACCTACTTTTAATTGAGTTTCTATAAAATTTCAACTTTTTTATATTAAATGAATGGATTATTAAAATTCGTATTTCATGAATTTAAGAGCTCTTTATGTGATTTGTTTTACTTAAACATCGAGTCCCGATAGTCGAGACTTGGCACTATTAAATTTTATTTGAGGTAGTAAGTAAAGAAGACTTTTTTATATTTTTTTAATGTTAGTATTTTATATTTACAGGATGAACAGGAGCCAGTGAGGGTTTCGGCTTTAAAAAACTTTTTTATAAGACGTACTGGTAGCGGCAACTCGTATCAGACGGACCCTGCTCGCCGGGGCGATTTTTACATAGAATGCAGAGTGTTCAATACCAAGGACATTGAGCATCGGCACATGAACGAGTTTGAGAAGAGCAAGCATGCCCTGATGCAGTTTAAAACGGCGGTAAATTTGGACAGCCCCGTATGGCGATCGGTAGCTAAATTAGTAACCGATACTAAGGCTACGTTTAAAGGCATTCGTCCAGTAGTATACCCATCTAACATTTGCTAATTTGTTTTTTATTTTTTCAATGGGTATGTTTCATGTGTTGGTATATTATTGGAAATGTCTTCAAACTGTTAATACTTTATTTTCTTTCAAGTTTTTTTAATTTTTTATATGGTAGTAGGTTAGGTAGTAGTATATAGTTAGGTAATAGGTAGTAATATTATTGAACTTATATTTCATATATTTTATCATAATTCAGTAATTTGCCTAATTATTGTGACTTGATCATTTTTTTATTACCTAAATACTTCGTATATGGTTTTATGATTAAAATACGCGCTATTTTTAACATTTTTCACTTGGAATTATAACTTTTTGTAGTTGAAAAAGTCAAAATGGATTTTTGTAATAACTGTCAGGTCAAAGTCTATCGATTATCTTCTCATAGGAAAAGTAGCGCGCATAAACTAAACTGCTTAGTACAAACTGAATTTAGCAACGTTCAAATAATAGCTTCTGCTTTTAAAAATCGAATAATTAGTTACAGAATCAATCCTACTACGAACTATATTTTTCCTGAACAATTTTTATCAGAAGCTTCTCCAATAGTATGTGATATTATTCAAAAGTTGATAAAGAAACATAAGTCAGTAAAAGTGAATTTAGAACTTTTTATTACATTCAAACTTCCAAAAAATGATGCTTTATCTTTGAAATCTTTTAACACAAAATATTCTATGGTATTCCAAAACACAGATCTATCAAAGTTGTATTATAAACATTCAAATGTTCTTTCATGTAAATGTTCAGAATTCGAACAGTCGGAATCTGGGCAGACTATTGAGTCTATAAGTCACTTAGAGATAAATATTGCTAAATTCAACCCGCTAAAAGCAGGTTCGTATCTTCCTCTCCCAAAAAAAATTCAAAATACCAAATCTTGTCTTAATATTTATAATACTGATGAGTTTTGTTTTCTTTGGTGTATTGTTGCGCATATGTTTCCTGCCAAACAAAATCCAAATAGAGTTTCATCGTATCCTCATTATTCAGAAATATTAAATATTTCAAACATATCATTTCCCCCCAACTTTAATAATATTAAATGTTTTGAAAAAAAAATGACAACATAAGTGTTAATGTATATGGTTTGGATGAAAAAAATAATGTTACAGGTCCCTTATACAAAACACTCAAACGGAAACAAGAGCACGTTAATTTGTTATTTTTGAGTAGAAATGGTCACAATCACTTTTGTTTGATCAAAAACATTGAAAAACTTTTGAGAAATCAGCTAACTAGACATAAATCTAAAATCCATTTATGTGATGAGTGTTTTATGTATTTCAGTTCAGAACAAAAATTATCGAACCATAGTTGTGCTAGGATCCAAACAGTTCTTCCCGAGGAAGGATGTAAACTCTCTTTTTCTCACTACGAAAGAACTCAGCGTATACCAATAGTAATCTATGGTGACTTTGAAAGTCTACTGCGGGAGTACTCTGATAAGAACAAGTCAACGCATGTAGAAAATGTGCAAATTCATGAAGCTACTTGTTTTGGTTATTACGTCTGTTGTAAATCTAACCCTGAGTTAAATGAATATGTAGCTTATCGCGGTCCAAACTGTTCTCAAAAATTTGTTGAATCGATATCCAAAGACATTCAAAGGTTGTATGAAATATTGTCTATATATAGAGATATGTTGCCATTAACAGACGAAGAACAATTAGTTGTTAACAATGCAACCTGTTGTCATATTTGCAAGAAATCTTTCGCTCTTAACGATCAGGTTGTTTTAGATCATGATCATTTTACCGGAAAATTCAAAGGACCTGCACATAAAAGTTGTAATTTGAATTGCAAAGCAGCCAACTTTATTCCCATAATATTTCATAATCTTTCTGGATATGATTCTCATTTGTTTATAAACGAACTTTCAAAGATTTGTGGGCGAATAAATCTGTTGGCAAAAAATAAGGAAAAATATATATCCTTCACTAAATTTATTCCAATTGATACGCAAAAAATAGCTCAGTTAAAATTTATCGACTCTTTCAATTTTTTAAGTTCTAGTTTGGAAAACTTAGTACGAACGCTCGATTCTAATGACTTTGAAAATCTAAGATACTTTTATGCTGATCAAAAATCATTTGATTTGGCTCGAAGAAAAGGCACATATTTTTATGATTATGTGAACACTTGGGAAAGATATGAAGAAACTCAATTACCAGATATAAAGTGTTTTTTCAATAAACTATCTGGCGAGTCAATTTCTAATGATGATTATACTCATGCCGTAAATGTATGGGAGACATTTAGGTTTAAAAACTTAGGCGAGTATACTGATTTCTACTTGAAATGCGATGTTTTATTGCTTGCTGATGTGTTTGAGAAATTTAGGTGCATGAGTTTAAACTTTTACAGTTTAGACCCCTGTTTTTTTGTGTCATCAGCATCTTTAAGCTGGGATGCAATGTTATTGTATACAGGCGTAGAAATGGACTTAATTTCAAATGTGGAAGTTTACCAAATGCTAGAGCAAGGCATACGCGGAGGGCTTGCTCAGTGTTCTTTGCGGCATGCCAAAGCAAATAACAAATATCTGCCAGATTATGATCCTACATCTCCCTCAACATTTTTAGCATATTTAGATTGTGTGAATTTATATGGCTACGCTATGATGTCAAAATTACCTATTGGAAATTTCAATTTTTTAGATGATCATGAAACACATAATTTCAATGTTCAGTCTGTTCCGTCTGATGGTGAAAAAGGCTATATTCTTGAAGTTGATTTATATTATCCACCAGAAATTCATGATAATCATTCTGATTTGCCTTTTGCCGCGGAAAAGTTAAAAGTGCCAATACCATCAGGTACAAATAAAAAATTAGTAGCAAATTTGTATGACAAACATAAATATATTATACATTTTGTTCATTTACAAGAATGTTTAAGAAATGGTTTAGAGCTGCTTAAAATTTATAAAGTTCTTTGTTTTGACCAGACAGCCTTTTTAGCGCCATATATTAATTTGAATACTACTCTAAGACAGCAAGCCAAATCTGTATTTGAAAAAGATTTTTTCAAAAAACAAAATAACTCTATTTTTGGAAAAACTATAGAAAACCGAAGAAATCAAGTTGATGTGAAACTTGCTAATATTTGGACTGATCGTTTTAACAAAACAAATAAATTTTGCGGCGCTGAAAAGTACATTAGTGCACCTAATTTCAAAAATCTGTCAATTATTTCTGAAAGTTTGGTAGCAGTGCAACTAGATCCTACAAAAATTGTTCTGGATAGACCTATTTATATAGGTTTTACTATCCTTGAACTAGCCAAAACTCACTTATACAAGTTTCATTACTCTATAATGAAACATATTTATGGTGGAAATGCTCAACTTTGCTACACTGATACAGACAGTCTTCTCTATTTATTGCATACAAAAGATTTTTATAAAGATTTAAAAAAGAATAGTCAGTACTTTGATACCAGTAATTTTGAACCTTATAATGTATATGGTGTTTCCCAACTCAATAAACAAATTCCAGGTTATTTTAAGGATGAAATGGGTGGTGAAGTAATATCCGTGTTTGTGGGCTTGCGAGCTAAGTTGTATTGTATACATACGAATAGGTCTTTAATAAAAAAAGCTAAAGGTGTAAAAAAAAGTATTGTTAATAGACTGGATATCAAAAAATTTAAGAATGCTCTTTTGTTCAATGAAAGTTTTAGAGATTCAATGTACATAATACGATCTAAAAATCATAATTTATATACGCAAAAAGTTGATAAACTTGTTTTAAATGCAAAAGATGATAAAAGACAAATAGTGCCAGATAGCTTTTCTACATTACCTTGGGGTCATTACTCCACAATATTCTAATAATTCGCTAAGAAACATTCTGAGACTTTTTTATTTTTATTTTGTTGTTGTATACTGTTAATAACAATTATAATTTGCATATTTAAAAAATTTAGAGATAATGTTACTAATCAACTTATGTTTATCTAAGTACTAGGCTGTATTTTGATTGATGTGATTAAAAATAAATATTTTTATTTTACTATTTTTGTAAAATGATACTTTTAAGGTTTTTATTTGAAATAAATTGAATGACCCTAAATAGAAACAGAGTTTTATTTTTATTTTATACATAAGTTATCTACACTCTTTTAAATAGTAGACAGTTAAATAAATATGTTACTTTTAAAACAAGTAAATTTTTACACATTTGATGAGTGATTTGAATTTAACTTAAATGCTTTATAATTATTAAATTATATCAATGTATAGAACATTGATATCATTCAAGTATTATATAGCACAGCGGCTATTGAAGTTCCAATTGGACTAACTACCTATCATAACTAATTTAAAAGAAAAAAAAAATGCTCCTCATGTTCATTTGTAATATTTATTTACATATAATTAAATAACAATATAACACACTGTAAACTAAAACAAACAAAAAACACTATAACTAACACTGATTGCCAGAAATCTTTTTAGATATTTTTCTAACTAATGCCTCAGTCTCGTCTAACACTTCATCATATAAATCCGTCACCAAATATTGTGCATGCACCGACCGATCACCTTCATTTTTGTCCATAGGAACAATGTTAATTTTTATAAGATATCTTCCTTTACTTTTATTCTCATCCTTCTTAATAAAAGAAGATGTATATTTTTTCTTTTTGCTAGCCAAAAGTATATTTTTCTCCTTTTTGGTGGCGAGCCATTCCATACGTCTTTTCTCTACTTTATCCAGCCATCTATCGACATCTTGAGCATAACCACCAGCATTAAATTCGTTGATTTCAGGATAGTCCTGGCTTACGCTGTATGGATCAAATTCTTTCTGCGACATTTTCTGTAAAAACGAAAAATTAAGTAGCATGAGTATACAATAAATATTAAACTTATTACATAAGTACTAGTACGAATAAATTTATAAATAAATATTACACTCACCAATAATACTTTAAATAGTTTTTTTTTTTTTAATACAATCAAAAGCAATAACTGTCTTATTCGAAGTCAATCGTTGAAATGAATGGAAACGCTTTATTTCTTTCGCCAATAATAGAAATTAATGATGACATAAAGAAAAATAAATGTTGTTAGGTATAAACTTACACACACTCCAAAAATATTAGGCACAAACATATACATTTTTAAATATGATACATAGCTCATATTTAAGAACGCATGATATATTATATCTTGTAAGATGAGACTACAAGCGTTCTTGTAGTGACAAGTCTAAAGTTAATCCAAAATAAAGTATATATGTCTATGTTAGGTAATAATTGAATTAATTGATAAGATGAAGCTGATCAAACAACCCCTATCACTAAATGTTAAAAATATAAATCTTGGCGAGACTCCTAAAAAAATTAGACATAGCGCTTTGTTGCCAAATACGATTCGTTGTATAATTTGCGGACCCTCAAATTGCGGTAAAACAAACGTTGTGATTAGTTTGTTATTACATGAAAATGGACTGAAATTTCAAAACCTGTACCTTTACTCAAAGACTAATTTTCAGCCAAAATATTGTTTTTTGCGAGAAGTATTAAGAAGAGTGCCTCAGATAAAATTCAATGAGTTCAATGACGATAAAGATGTCATATCTCCGAGTGAAGCTTTACCAAATTCTGTGTTTATATTTGATGACGTCGTATGTGAAAATCAAAAAAACATTCGTAATTATTTCTGTATGGGTAGACATAAACAAATTGATTGCTTTTACTTATCGCAAACCTACTCAAAAATCCCTAAACAGTTGTTACGTGATAATGCTAACTTTATTATAATATTTAAACAAGATGATGTGAACTTAAAGCATATCTATGAAGAACATATAAACTCTGATCTAACGTGGAATCAGTTCAAATATATTTGTAAAACTGTTTGGAGTAACCCTTATAACTTTCTTCTTATTAACAAAGAGTCATCATTAAATAATGGAAGGTACAGACAGAATTTTGATATATTTTTTAAATTTGAATGAAAATGCACTTACTTATAAATGAATTTTATACTTACAAAAATTATTAGTGTTATTCCTCTCCCAGTTGAACACAGTTGTGTTTGAATAAGATGGAGAAAACGTTAAAATGGAATTGATTAAGTCTGTTGAATCCATTAAAAATAAAATAAAACAAATGAAAACTCAGGAACATACGATAAACTTGTCCCTTAATAAAATGCTAAAACCGGTGACTGATCCTCTTAAAACTCTAGTTGATTCAAATAGTTTTATAGAAAAAATAAAAAATAATGAAAATACAACTCTGACTACTTCTGAAGAAGTAGAATCGGATGAAAATAATGTTAGATCATCTACGAAGTTTGGTGATAATTACGAATCAAAATTTAACTCTGCTCAATCGTCGGAACAAAATTATAAAAGAGAGTTAACAGATAATGTGGAAATTTCATTAGAAGGTGATGACATGTATGGTATATATGATGGTGTTAATATTCCGTTCGGAATAAGAAGTGAACACAAAAAAATATTTATGGGTAATTCAATTGTATCATTTTCTACTATTGATGGTGTAAATAATGATGATATAATTTTGATAAAAATTGGTGATAAAGCTTATAATTTGACCCCTGGTCTGAAAGAGCTTCTACTACGAAAAAAACCTGATTTAAAGCTAATATCAAATAAAGATAAAATTGTCTATAAGGATATGTTATATTACACAAATGCGCATAAAAGAGATTTTAACCCTAAAGGTCAAATAAGAGGCGATAAAGGGATAAAATATCGTGAGATAATCAAGCCATTATTTTGTGAAACATTAAATGATAAAAGTGAGATTAAAATTGGAGGTAACTTGCCAAAACTAAAAAAATATAAAAAAAATGCTGATTTAGTATATTGGGACGATCCCAATGAATTGGTCGAGAGATTGAAGTTACTAGTAGCTTCAAGAGATGCTGGCAATACAAATCATGATAATGAAATTTTATCTATAATTGAGGAATTAAAAGAAGCTGATATAATTAAATAATAAATAGCGATATTGATAAGATTTTGATTTAGTATTACAGACTTATTCGTCAGGAGCATTGGCAAAGCCCGTTAGTGAATCAGCTTAAATAACATAATATTTACATTTTATGTAACACATGCAAGTCGAAGAGATTGTAAAATAATAAGAGTTGCAAAATATCATCATGAGCAAAGCAGATGTGGTAAATGAAATTCATAAAAACGCAAGAGTGAACTTTCCTCGAAGACGTGTTATGATGAGAGACATAGATGATCTATGGCAAGCAGATTTAATTGATATGCAATCTCTTGCCACCCAAAATAAGAATTTTAGGTTTATTCTTGTCATTATCGATACATTTTCAAAATATGGCTGGGCCTTTCCTCTTAAAACCAAATCCATGGATAGTGTATGTGACACTTTTAAGATGTTGCTGGATAAAGGTCGAGTGCCTAAGAATCTACAAACTGATAATGGAACAGAATTTTATAATAATAAATTTAATAAACTCATGAAATGCTTGCACATTAACCATTATTCAACCTTTTCAACAAAAAAAGCATCAATCGTTGAACGATTCATCAGAACATTGAAGTCTAAGTTGTACAAAGAGTTTAGTTTAAAAGGTAACTACAATTGGATAAATGAAACTCTTAATAACGTTATTTATAAATATAATCATACTCATCATCGAACAATTGATGAAATTCCAGCAAATGTGAATAATATTAATAAAAAACGAATATTAGAAAAATATGTAAAGTTAGAAAAAAAAGTTGTTTTAAAAAGTAAGTTTAAGGTGGGCGATTATGTGCGTATCAGTAAATACAAAGGAGCGTTTGAAAAGGGGTATACTCCCAACTGGTCGACAGAAATATTTAAAATTCGTAAAATACAGAATACAAGTCCTATAACCTATTTAATCGAAGACGCTATCAGAAGTCGGCCTATTTTAGGAGCATTTTATGTACAAGAGCTTCAAAAGACAAAATATCCTGATGTATATCTAGTTGAAAAAGTTCTTAGTCGGAGAGGAAATAAGGTTTTAGTAAAATGGTTAGGATTACCTTCTGCTGAAAATAGCTGGATTAATAAGTCTAATATATTATAACAATGAAAAACATTTTTACACTTTAAAACCATTGATGTATGTAGTTCGTTATATTTTATTAAGTGTTTAATCTATGATTGATCAGTCTTACGATGTGTATTGAAGAGAGCAGTCTTCTCAATTGGCTTATAAATCATTTACCATTTGAATTACATTTACCTGGATATAATTATTGTGGTCCCGGTACAAATCTGTTTAAAAGACTTAGACGCGGAGATAAAGGTGTGAATAAATTAGACGAATATTGTAAAGAACACGATATTGCCTATCATAAGTCAAAAAACTTGAGGGACCGGCATAAGGCGGATCTAGTTTTATTAAAAATGGCTAAAGAGCGGACCGTTGCCTCTGACGCAAGTGTAGGGGAAAAATTCGCAGCACATCTAGTAAACAAAGCTATGTTGACTAAAGTTAAAACTGGATCGGGCTTACAAAATCATAGCAGTGATAAAAAACGTTCAAAAAAAATAACGTCTGGCAATGGATTAAAAAATAAATTAAAAAATGTTATTACTAAAACAAAAAGACACATACGGAAATTGAAACCAAAAGGCAAGAAAATGGCAATTGAATTAGCTATGGCTGCTGCAAGAGAATTAGTTAATGATTCATCCATAGAACTCCCGCGAGTTATTCCTATACCAAAAACTGGCGGATTCCTACCATTGATCCCAATTTTTGCGGGACTATCGGCAGCAGGAGCTTTAGCAGGAGGTGCTGCTGGAATAGCTAAAACGATAAACGAATTTAAAATGGCAAAAAAGAATTTTGATGAATTGAAGCGACATAATGAAAAGATGGAGGCTATTCGCATCGGAAGAGGATTACATCTTAAACCTCATAAAAATGGGCTTGGAATTTTTGTATCGAAAGAAAAAAACTAAAATACCGGCTACCCAAGAGAGCCTTAACAAACATTGACATTCTGAAGTATGGTAATAATATTCCATATTTTCGAGGTGTCTTTATGAGAGATGAGCTCCCCAAAAAACCTTTCAAAATAGAGTGTGGAGTAATCAATTTAGATAATTCTGAAAATCCTGGTTCTCATTGGGTAGCCTATGTAAAATACAATGATTATGTAGAATACTTTGACAGTTACGGAAATCTTAAACCCCCTAAAGAATTTATAAAATACGTAGGTAATGAAGTTCGCTATAATTATGATAATGTACAACGCGATCACCCTTTCAATTGTGGGCATCTTTCTTTAAAGTTTTTAAATAATTTTTGGTGTGGTCAAGAAATAAAATAAACAGTATCGTTCAGAAGTGCTCAGTATGCGAGCATGTCTTTAACGGTTACCATCTCTGGAAATAAATCAGAACTGGATTCATACTTTCAACCACCTCTAAGTTTATCTGGTCATTACGAGTGCGGATTGCTATATTTTTCAGTATTAAATTCAACACCGGAAGGATATATTACGAACAATATTTTGCCTGTGATTAGAATTGAATGTGATCTAGTTCATGGTTCATACTCAAACGGATTACCAACCCATATAATACATGAATTCATATCTAATACTAAAGCAGCTCATCAGTACATAGAAATACCGAAAAACGTTATTTACTTTCCAGTAAACAAAAATATAATATCCTCTATATCTATTAAGATTGTTGATCAATTTGGTTATTGCATTAACTTCAAAGAGGCACATATTCAACTACAACTTCATTTAAAAAAACGATATGATATTATATTATAAAAACCCTGCAGTTAATATTAAGCACTCTATTTCTTCTACAGCCACTAAAGTGCAAAGACGTAAGAAAAAAGTTAAGAAATTGACTAGAACAAATAAAGATTTCCTTAAAGCCTTAGGTTTTAAAGTATGAATATGCTGCAGATTACTGAATCACCACAGTTCGATACTTCTATTGAAAGTTATGAAGTCCATTCTTACAATCCCTACAACAACAGCTTCAGAGAAAATGATGAAATCAGAATTCCAATACACCAGCAAGACATATACGTGCTACCATCGGCCAGTTCAATTTACATCGAAGGTCAAGCAAAAGTCTTTGGTAAAGATGGGAATCCGTTAAAAAAATCTATAACGTTTAGTAATAACCCTATTATGTTCTTGTTTCAAGATATCAGATACGAAATAAACGGTATTGAAATAGATCGTATTAAAAATTCTGGAATAACATCAACAATAAAGTCATACGTATCAATGAATGAAGGAGAAAATAAAGTTGCTGCGTTATGGGGCTGGAATATGGACGGATTTCAAAGTGATGGTCGTTTTAGTGCTATCATACCTCTTAATAAGATTTTAGGGTTTGCAGAGGATTACAATAAAATTGTGATAAATTGTAAACATGAGCTTATACTAAACAGAAGTAACTCTAACTTAAACAGCATCATATTGACTGATGATGTTGCTCATTTTCAAATAGATGTGCAAAGAATACAATGGCGTGTACCACACATAAAAGTGTCTGACCGTGAACGACTGACACTTCTAAAACATTTAGAAAGAGATAAACCTATTCAGATTGCGTTTAGAAATTGGGATTTATACGAGTATCCATTACTTCCTAAAACTACTAAGCATTCTTGGTCAGTTAAGACTGCATCTCAGTTAGAAAAACCACGATATGTCATTTTTTGCTTACAAACTAATAGAAAAAATAATAAAACGAAAGATAGTTCGTTGTTTGATCATTGCGGAGTAACAAATATAACGCTATTTTTAAATTCACAGTATTATCCGTACGAGCCTCTAGGCTTAAAATTTACTGAGAGCAAATATAATATATTATACGAGATGTATGTAAAATTTCGTCAGACGTACTACAACTGTCCTGCGGACCCGTTGCTTGATATAATCAATTTTAAGGAAAAGGCTCCTCTTTTTATCATAGACTGTTCAAGACAAAACGATAGTTTAAAAACTGGTCCCGTAGATGTACGGCTGGAAATTGAATGCTCTTCGCCGATACCAGATAATACAACTGGATATTTTTTTTTTATTTTTTTTTATTTTATTTTAAACATGGTAAACCAGAACTAAATACATTTATCTTAATACATAAATAGTGTAGGTGAAATATGTTTACACTTATAGAAATAATGTAACATAAACATGTAAGCACTCACTGAAGCAATAACAAAAATTGAAAAAAAGGAAACAAATTGAATTGATTAAGTACTTAAGTTACTTAACTTTAGTAATACAAAAAAAAAATATTCCTATGTATTAAACAAAAAATCGCTGAGTAGCTTTCTCGCTGTGGCAGCCTTACTGCCGCACTCAGAGTCGTTTAATGGTTACTTAAATCGTTCCTTAGTATAGATTTAAAAAAGTTCACTCTCACAGTCAGTTAACGGAGCATTAGCATCCCTTAATGATCATTAAATTTAAGTAGAGCCAGACCTTTACTTAACTATTTAATGATTGATTTTGACATTTGTGTTTTGAGGTTATTTTGTTAGTTTTACCGGTGAATAATTGAGACTGGCGAGTCTATAGCTCTCCTGGAGGCAGTTAGATATGTTCTAGACCACAGATTGAACAACTCGCTGGTACTAACTGACTCCCTTAGCTGTCTTCAGGCACTTAGAAGTAATTCCTTCCGTCTTGGCTCCAAGTTCCCTCCTATCCTACAAATCAAACATCTCCTACGCCTTTGTAACCTTCAGGGCATCAGTGTTACTTTGGCTTGGATACCCGGTCATTCGGGTATAGAGGGAAACTCTACTGTTGACCGCTTTGCTAAGGACTCCACTGTATCCGGCTCCCTTGAACACTACAGATGCTTTTCCCAAGATCTCTGCCTGTTGGCGAAACCACGAATGTTTGAAGAATGGAGTAAAGAATGGGAGAAGTCTCGCAGTGCTGTCGGCAAATATTACGGGGACATCCAGCCCACAATTACAACTAAGCCGTGGTTTTGCATTCTCAAAAAGATGCCTAAAAAAGTCACTTCCATCATCAGCAGACTTCGGTTGGGTCACTGTTGCACTCCAGTACATTTGTACAGGATTGCAATCCGTGATTCCCCATTGTGTAATTGTGGCCTGGAGCCTGGTTCAGTCGACCACATATTTTTTAATTGTCCCCTCCTCCCTGTGTCCCTCTACGATATCCTGCCCCCTCAGCAGTGAAATTGCACATTCTTTTGCGTGGCGTTTTTGATTGTATATTCTCCTAAGATGAAACAGGTCAGGAATAAGTATGTGTGAATGCAAGTTTATTATACAAAATTACCGAATAGTGACGTTTTAAAACATAGTATAAATGCCTACTTACCATGATTATAAGTTTTATTTAATATATATCAAAATATTCTCGCCACTTTTATAAACGTAAGAACAACAACAATAGTCGACTTTCGTTTACAAACAAACCTTGCTTGATTATTGACATTGATCTGACAGCAGTAAGTGTTCCCATAGAAAAAAATATCAACCAGCTATATTTTATTTATATTTATATAGCTATTTCGCTATGCATTTCAGTAAAAACTAACACTAAAAGAACTAATTATCAATCATTTTACTTTAAATAATGATTTCACATTTATTAAATGTACTTTTTCATTATTAAATACCGATATTTTTTAAGCGTGGCTACACCAATGTTTTATCGAATTTGTAATCGAAACACTGATCCGCCCTACGGTTACTTAAATCTGTCATTAGCAAATGAACCCTTAAATATTGTTTCTGGGATGAACCGTTAATTAGCAGTTTTAATGGTAATTAGTTAAGTAGTCATTAGGACTTATTTAATGAACCTTTCTGAGTGCGGCAGTTAGTATTGAAAATATCAATGTCTACTTTATTGACAAGTCTGTTGATGTTGTTGCAAGCTCGCAGCAGAAACGAATTCCTTCTGTAATTTGTAGAAACTACAGGTGTGTCAAATATTTTATTAATCCTAAAACTCCGCGTGGGTACCGAGAAGTTTAATTTATAAAGTAATTCAGGGCAATCAATCATGTTCTGGGCTATTTTTAAAATATATATATAATCCGCTATCTGACGGCGCATGTATAGGGGAAGAAGATGGTGAGTTTTACATATATGCTGGTAGTCTTTGCTATTATATTGTTGTTTCATACGGAAACATAAAAAACGGATAAATCTTTTTTGGATGCGTTCTATGCGTGAAATATACACTTCATATTGAGGGTTCCAGATCTGAGACACGTATTCAAGATTATTACGAACGTACGTACAGTACAATATCTTAAGTGTTTTTATGTCTCGAAACTCGCATTTTGTTTAATAATTAACGATCGGCTTGTGGAATATAAACCTTTGAGTAACATAGTGCGAAAATTGTCATGACTGCTATCGTAGATGTTCAAGGTTTTAAAACAGAAGCAAATGAATTCATAGTAAAAGAAATTGCAATATTGTGTGATGATAAAATACAGGTGTTTTTGATTAAACCGCCTTTTCCATATCATAAATTAACAAAACAAGAACGGAGGCAAGTAAATTGGATTCAACATAATAGAAAGATATATTGGAGTGAAGGACTTGTATTCTATTCAGATTATCGGAAATTAATCACAGATATTGTAAAAGATAAATATATCTACGTCAAAGGTTTAGAAAAAGTGTCTTGGTTAAAATGTATTTTAGAAAATAATAATATATATAATTTAGAAGACGAAGGCTGTCCTAGTTTGTTAAGTCTTTATGATCAATATTTACATTCTCAAGCTGTATATAGTTGTATTTATCATGAAAAAATATGTGCTTTAAGAAATGTCCTATGTTTAAAAAAGTGGTGTTTAGAAAATAAATGTTTAAAATAAAAAATATATACGTTTTATTCCTGAACATACCTGTCATAATAGTTCACCTCCCCCCTAAACGTCCTAGAACGTCAGCTATTACATTTCTATATAAATTGTTAACAATGAAATGCGACTTCATTATATTTTCATTAATATTGGTTTGAAGTATTGCATGGTGAAAATGTTAAAAGAAAACTACATTCCTCGATATGATATGTACAATACACATGAAATGCGCAAACATTCATTTAAATATTATTGGGCAAGTGACACTCAGAAAAGGCTGGTGATGGAAATGGTTGATGCTGGATTATTTTATGGCGGTAATGGAATTAATGATAAAACTGTATGTTTCTCATGTGGAGGCGTTATTGAAGGATGGGAGATGTACGACGATCCTTGGAGGCAACATGCTATAAACTTTCCTGATTGTTTGTATTTGAACGCTGTGAAAGGAAGATATTATATCGATAAGTGTCTGAACCAATAGTATCAATAATGTGTCTGTCTCATATTAGTAGTGTTATTGGGGCACTCTCCATTTGCGAACCGAGGTCCTACAACTATTTAAATAAGGCAACTGAAGTTGACAGTGTAGGATACATCTGGTTTTGAGCGGGCAGTATTGGGGATTCTGCATCATGCAGCTCGAGCGCAGCGAGGGCAAGTGATGCAGAATCCCCAATATTGCACTACTTATGCGTGTACGAAGTCGCGGGCAAACGCTCGTGTACTTTAAATACGTTGAAAAAATATATATATATATATATAATATAATGTAACAAATATAAAGTAAGAAAGAATCAAAAAATATCACTAAAACACCGCTAAAGTACTTATACAAAACGTCGTTATAGCGCAGTCAGTTTTATCTATTTACTGGGATAATTGTAAGTATACTAAAACAAAATGGTTTTTTCCTTATTTTATTTAGTTTTTCACATCCGAGTATTTCATATTATTTTAGAGGTTACTAAGAAGTACCAAGTGACATCTCAAAACATTTATTACTAATTAAATAGTTTAGGAATAACATCAATTTGAAAATTAGCCGCTGTTTTTCTCTCATTACTCAAAAGTGAGTTTTGTGAGTTAACGATGTTATAGCTATCTGACGGCAGCACAGCTGAACATAGGACTTTCCTAAATACAGTGTTTACAAATTATTGATGGGACATCGTTGAACATATTGATGGTGTATCGGTGACTTGCACCAGATCGTCGGTAGGTCCACCATACGGAGGCCTACTCTGCGTCTCCCAGTACGCGATCAAGGTTATCCGTTCTGGGAGTTATGTGCCCAGCCCATTGCCACTTCAGCTTTGCAACCCTTCAGCCATATTTACCTACATATTATTCTATTCCAGGTGAAAAAACTGTACTTAGAAAACCCAACGATATACGTTTCAAATGACAACTCATTGTTGAAGAGGATGTGGCACCAGACCGTGCCTTTGTTCAGACCACCCTTGTTGAAGAACTCCCTTAAAGTCTACTACATCTTGCTGACGGCGTTTATGACGTGAGTGACAGAATATTTTATGCAGCATTTCAACCGACTTCAAAAAAAGTAGGAGGTTCTCAATTCTTCGTTTATGTTTTTAACCTCATAAATTTTGACTGGGTGAACCGATTTTGATGATTCTTTCATATGATAGAGGATACTTCACAGTTGGTCCCATATGAGTTTCATCGAAATCGATTGAGTAATTCATGATATTTTTTTAAATAAGTAATGAATTCGGAGATCGTTTTCCTTAACGATCTTCTACTTCAGCCAAAGTTTTGACGTGAAGTCGGTTTTTTAATGCTCTGCATTCGTTGATTATTCTTTATTGGTACTTGACCTTAATTTTAAATGATGATGAAGGTGTGGCCGAAGATAACAGCACAGGAAACAACTGACTCTTCAAACAATGTTGCCGGAACCCATCACTGCTGGGAGTAGCTGATATTTAGAGCAGATTTTATATGTTGAATAGTTGCTAGCCAACCGCCGCCGCTACACCGCAATCCCAGATTGCCACTTAGTACATAGAAACTTAGTAATTTACTGCCTTAGCTACAACTATAAATTGAACCTGTTTTACATTATTAAACGTCCACTGAGCAATTAGTACCGTTATGGGCGGTATTTCAGTAGTAAGGAGGCTTTTCTTTATAATTATGTGGCAAGGCTACATTCACTCTATCATGTACGATTAAAGACGTCTGTAGAAATGAATGCCGCTCACTGTCAGGCTTATTACGCGGTCGTCAGTGCATGTGACGTGAAAATAAAGCTTGTTTAATTCGTAGCTCCACAGGGTTCACGATGTGGGTGCCCACCATGACTAACGCCTACTTCATCACGGATGACAGCTACGGGAAAACCTTCTGTGAAGTCGCCAGCCAGGCTGCCACTTCATCGAACACAGTAATGTTTTTTTTTTAATTAGATGTTTCTACATATATCTCAACATACATACCTTCACGCTGTATCCCTTATTGACGACCACTTTGGCGATGGGGTAACACTGTCTGCCTCAGACGCCAGTGGTCGCGGGTTCGATTCCCACACGGAAAGAAAAAAAAATGTTCCGAGTTTGGCCGTTTATCTATGCATGTATTTACATTCTAGATTCCTCCTAGTATATAAATATGGTAATTGGTATTCCATATTACAAGCTCTGCTTAGTTTGGGGCCATGTCGTTAGTATGATTGTCTGGGTATTTTATTTTATTTTATTTATTTATATTTATGGGGTAGGCAGTCGTTTGACTTTGGAGGTATTATACATATTAGTGGAGGTAATATTGCAGTAACAGAGTGTCAGCCTATCACCTACAAAAACCTCTGTACCTTAACTGACTTTTACAGTATGCCCGGGAAGAGCATCAGCTGGTACATTCTATTTTTTTCTTTTGCTCCCAGTCCAGCATGAAAGCAATGTATGAAGTGTTTCTCTAATCTATTTTCAAACATTTTACTCTGGTTGGATGGATTCGAAAAGCGACCCACTAGCTTCTACGTTAGTGGGTCGCTTTTCAATCCTTTCCTCCGTTTCATTTCCACCATCTAACAGCATTAACTTTCCCAGAACATTTAAGTCCATCAATTGTCGACTGAATAGGTAGAATATTCCAAACAGAAATAAGTGGTAAATAGAGGTTTAATTTTAATTAGCGCATAACCTCTTGCATGCAGCCTCTCCACATCAATTATAATTTTATATAATTTATAATTTAAGTTTTCCCATACAAAAAATATAGATTTTTTCTAAACTGTGTGCGGGGTTGCGGGCACTTGCGGGGTATCGCTGCAAAATAAAGAGTAATAAATAACAGAGGGAGCAAAAAATGGTTTGTTTTTCTTTTTTTGTGTTATTTGACAATATTTGTAAAAAGTCGTAGAACAAAATGTTGTTGGGATTGATATGGAGAAGCTGCTTGCAAGAAGGAATGCGCTTATTAAAATTAAGTGAAGTGGAAATAACTTATGGTTGTAATTAGATCAAACGGTAACCTCAATGTCTTGTCTCAACTCTCTTTTAATGAGCCCTTTGTGGAGCTATGAGTCTTGCAAAGACGTGGTTTTGGCAACCATCTAGTTGGCCCAGTGCATTCGCCTAAATGACTCCTGCTTGACAAACCCTAACGGCAACTGCATACCTACTACATAGTACACAGTGACGGGAATGACTGCGAAAGCTGCTCCCCGAACAACACAAGTCGTCGTTATAAATATAAGTGCGGTGGTCACTCTTCCTTTTGCTTGATCTACCTACTATATCAAAATATATGCACAGAATCTAATAAACCACGACGACTGCCAACTAATAGTACGAAATCGAAATTCAAATTCAAAATGAATTTATTTACGAATGGATGTGTAGATACAAATAGTTCTTAATAATGCAAATAGATCTAAATTTGTTACTGTTATACTTATACAGCGTGCAAATATTTATTAGACGTTAGTTTAAAAGAATTTACCTACTGACTTTAAAAATCTAATCTTATTAAAATCAAGAAAATTGTAAACTTGAATATTCAAAAGTTTAAAAAATCATGTTATATTTGGATTCGATAATTAGGTACACCTATATGTATAGGTATAGAGAAAAAACAATAGATATTATATATTCATATTAATTATAATTCAGTATCTTTTTAAAATATTCATCAATTAAGTAGTAGCATTTATTTATCAATAAATCATATATTTAACGTTTAGAAATCAAAATAGGTATCATAGAAAAAAAAAACAATAGTATATAGGTAATTAAGTACCTACTTAAAATATTCAATTGTGTAGTACCAAATCATATATTTTACGTTTATAGTCATAAAAATGTATGTTTTTCTAATTTAAAGGCTGAACACACTGGACTGAGAGCGAAAGAAAAACATATAATGTGCCAGCTGCTTCTCTTCCCGGGCATACTGTATAAAATTAATTAGTGGACTGTTTTATGCCACGCGGGGCCCTAGTCGTTATGGTTTATAGGATCTCCGGAAAGTGGGCTGATCACATGATACTTGGTAAATTGGCCGAAGGTGTGTTCAGAAATTCCTATTGAAGGTAGTCCCTTGCGTTCGAGCGTTGTGATTGGCTAATACACGTAGACGACGATGTCCGATTTACGAATCAATAAATTAAAATGTGACGGCTACACATACTGTAATAGTATCTCTGAAAACTGCTTTAAAAAATGCTCTAAAACATTTCTTCTGACACAAAAGTTACTTGCTGAATATCTCAGATTTTCCTCATAAGATTAAACCGTATCGTAAGAGGCATACAACGACGATAAGCTAAATAGTATCCCCTATACTTCAGAGGAGGTCCCATATAAATTTCATCGAAATCGATTCAGTATTTCAAGTTTTTATTTTTATTTTTGAATATAGTACCTATGGGTACGGCGAATATGTTCATTGACGACCTTATACTTCACGCAAAGTTTTGACGTGAAGTCGGTTTTTTATGCTCTGCATTACGTATTTTAGTAAAAGGTAGGTATTAATATTTTTTTTCTAATTTCCAGACCTTCACAGACTGCGACCATGCTATCCAGACCAATACGCTCTACGCTGTGATCTCATATTCTTTCGCCAGCGGATCATTGAACCTCCTTCTCGTTCTACTGGTGAAGCCCTTTGGAAAGAAGAAGATAACACTATTCGTCATGACAGTTTCTGCAACATGTGGAATTGTGCTACTCTTTGTTAAGATACCCATTTTGAGCATCATTCTATTTTTCGTTTTCCTCTATGTTGCTCTTGTACTGGGAAATATAAATACTTACTTAGTGGAACTTAATCCGACTTATTTAAGGTAATTCTATTAAATTTATACTTTAAAATTAAAGTACCGTAACTAAGACAATACCTATGCAGTAGGTACCCAAAGTGTTGAGTATACAACGTGTAACAAAATGGAGAGATAAAACTTAAGGGTTAGCTTCTATACCATACGTAGAATATACAGTAAAAGAAATAGCATGAGCAGTGGTGGTTCATACAATTTTTTAATTATTAGAAACAAAATATTTTGACAACCTTAGTCAACCTGATGAGGTCTGTCACATATCGCGTCACATTCCCTTTAAACTTAAAACTCAGTTCTAATTGCTTTAATTACTGAGATATAAGGAAAAAACAAAGTGGCTCAGCCAGAACCGTCCGGCTGGCTGGCCACTTGTTTTTCTTGTTAACTCGAAAATTATGGCGTTTTACTTGATAAAACCACTTTAGTTGCTGTCACATACCTTTATATACCAGCTGGATCCTCAAAACCCTCTGGGGGCTGAGATCTGGAATGCTGGAAAATGCGAAATTCTGGCTGGCTGGCCAAAGTCTTTTCGATTTTGTGAGGAAACTATAGCGTCACAAACGATTAAACCTTTACAGATCGTCGGCACAAACGATGACTTAGCCACCTAGATAAGCAGCAACGCTCTGCGAGAAAATGTCCAGACAGCCGGACGCACGCTTTTAAACGAATTATCAGCGAAATGGGTCATACACGATTCATTTGGTTTTATAGTATCTATATCTACTTATAACTATGCTGGACTGGGAGCGAAAGAAAAACATAGAATGTGCCAGCTGCTTCTCTTCCCGGGCATACTGTAAAAGTCAGTTAAGGGACCGAGGTGTTATGGGAGGCTTTTTTGTGGGCGATAGGTTGACCCCCTGTCACTGCAATAGTCTCTCTCCACTAATGTAATGACTCCAAATTTGTCAAACGTGATATCAGATGGTTTTTTTTACCTCTGGTGTTCTGCCTACCCCATACGGGATACAGGCGTGAAGTTATGTAACTACTTACAGAGGCATGGCGACGTGCCTGTCGGTGGTGGTGGCGCGTGGGTTCGGCTTCGTCAGCGTGCAGCTCATCGCAGCGCTGCTCGCCGACCACTGCTCGCCCATGATCGGGGGATACGTTGTCTTAGTACTGTGTAAGTTGTTTCAATATTTTGATCATCAGTGATATTCTCCTAAGTAACAGCGTCGAGTTCATCGACGCATCAGCGACGAGTGACAAAATTGATATTCACATAACACATAACTCGACCCCAGGGCTCGCCGCTGACGACGGCGTGAGTAAGAACTGATATTCGTCAAACTGTTTTATGATTTTGACCTGTATGTATGTGGGTATGGTTGTTCATCTGTTCCCTCATAACTTCTAAACTAGTTATCATAATGGGGAGTTTTCTGACAGCTCATAAAAATTAGTTCAAAAAACCTCTATAGATGGCACTTTTAAAAAGCCGAAGGCGTTAAGTCTGTATACTATAATGTAGGTAATTGAACGTATAATTAACCATCTATGGTTATTTATACGTTCAATTTCTGATACAGGCGTCAATTAATTTATTTTACTTTTAAAAACGCAGTGTGTAATAAATTCTTCGCCTTCGCCTTATGTAAAGCGCCATCTATCGAAGCCTTTTGTATCAATTTTGAACAGTTTTGTTTTTTTAATGAGCTGTCAGAAAACCTCTCATTGGACAAATGAGGTGTCGTTAGAAGCGTCTTCATTGTCCACTGCTTATAGGCTACAAAAAGTCACGTTAAATTGACTACAGCGCCCTCTTAAGGGACTTAAAATAAAGAACTAAAATATTAAAATTTCTTGATGGTTTCGTGTGTGGTATCAAATGAAAAATCTTTTTTAATACAGTTGCTCAAAAAGTGGCGTATGCAGGGACGTTTAGCGGTCGGGATGTGGGCTATTGCACACTTGTGCTTTTTCTTTACCTTTTCCGCACTCGTGCGTTCTCTTTCCCAAATGTCAAAATAATGTCTATTAAAAAGAAAAAATCAACCACGAAGTTTTTACAAAAAAAAAATTCATAGAAGTTTTTACGATTCATGCAAATATTTCTGAAAAGAAGCTACTAATTTGTTTCAATATCAGATATAATGATTTGATGCAATGAGTTAGGTTAGGTTTCATTTCATTTTATCTCATTAAATTAATTTTCATTTCATGTCAATACAAAAAATCTACTAAAGACTTGGCTGTATGGGCATAGTTCCCTTTGCCTACCCAGAATGGGTAAACAAAAAAAATCTCTGTTTATAATCTTTCACGGCTGGCGCCATTTTGTATATTTTATAAAATTGCTTAATTTTTTCGCAACTGTATTAAAAATAGTCGTTCAGTACACGTGCGGAACCGTCATTGCAACTCGTTCCGACTGTCAACCCTCGCCTTCGGCTGCGCCTCGGCTCGTGTAGACATTTGTCGGAACTCTTTGCAATGACAGGCTTTCCACACTCGTAATGAAATATACTATTCAAGCACAGTTCAAATATCAAAGCAACTCCAAAATATGTGAAATAATAATTAAAGTAAAAAATAAAATTCTTGACTGTTTTATGTGGGGTACCAAATGAAGAGAGGAAACAAGCAATAGTCTCCGCTGAAATATTTATGTATTTTTATACGGCTTACTGATAGAGATATGTTTACAGGATAGCCGTGGTTGTATGCAACCTATTATAGCAAAACAGATTCATTAGGTGCAGCGCAGACGGCACATTTTTTGTGCGATCGAGTCTGCGGTCCGGCAAAGATTTTAGTTATTAGTAAAAGTCGGTGGTTAACTATTTTTTTTTATTCTCAAACTTTGTAACTTGATGTCAATTATTTAGTTTGTAAAACTTTTATACAAACGTTTGTATAACTTTTACTCAAACGTTTGTCAAATTATTGTACGCCGGACTTTTTGCGCGTCGAGTGCGTTACTGCATATAATTGCATAGGTTCTATTTTAACAGACTAAAAAGTGCGTCACGAATAGTCTGTCGTCTGCGCTGCGCCTTATAATAACTACTAAAATAAAATCAAAGTGGCATACGATCACGGCTATCCTGTAAGCATATCTCTATCGGTATGACGTATAAAATACATAAATATTTCAGCGAAGACTATTACTTGTTTCCTACTTTTTAGAGTGTGTTTTAGTAGTCGGGTTTTAGTTTTTAAACTTTATTTTTTACTGTTAAGTATATTAATCATGAACCATTGAATATTTTCAGCTGGACTCACGGTAGCTTGTTTCCTACCCCAAGAAATTAAGAAACAGGACTCTAAAGTGACTCCCCGAGAAAATCCCGATCCCGAAATATACAATAATTGATATAAAGTAATTTATAATTAAGAATAATATTGTTATATTTGTTAATGAGGCTGTTGTACATAAAATAGTTGTAAGAACTTTAAAATAAATAGATATAAATAAAGTAACTTTTCTTCTTCTGAAAAAGTGTAAATAATAAAATACTAGCTGTTGCGCGCGGTTTTACCCGCGCAATTTCGATTCCCGCGGGAATTTCGGGATAAAAAGCAGCCTATGTGCTATTCCAGATTGTACTCTACTACTATGTCAAACTTCATTAAAATCCGTTGAGCCGTTTTGCCGTGATTGAGGAACAAACATCCATACAACCAAACATTCACATTTATAATATCAGTAACATATTTTCCTACGTAAGGCGTTGGAAACTCGCTCGCCACCGAAGTCAAGGTTTAAAATAAAATAGATAAAGAAGATATAAAACAATATTTAAATATAAACTTCCGATATAACAATAACCATAGGGACCAGTTCTTCTTTTCAACCGACTTCCAAAAAAGGAGGAGGTTCAATTCGTCTGTATGTTTTTTTTTGTGTCTTTGTTACACGATATTTCGGACCAATTATGAATCGATTTTGTTTCACATGATAGAGGATACTACATAGTTGTTCCCATATGAATTTCATCGAAATCGGTTGAGTACGTCCTTGAAAGTATAAAATTTTTGAAAAAATATGTATGATTTCGTAGACATTGATGACGTTATTATAGCTCAGCCGGAGTTTTGATGTGAAGTCGGTTTTTTAATGCTCTGCATTTGTTAATTATAATATTGGGCATTCTAAAGGTACCGATACACGGTGACACCGACACCGACACTAGTGTCGACACAAGTGTCAGACGCGTCCACACGGTGAGCAATTTTTAGTGTCGACACTAGTTCTGAGATCGAGTGTCGCGGTCGAAGTGTATTGGCCGTCTACACGGAGCGATGCGCAATTCAGTGTCAGACATTCCATCGCCATGAATCGATATTTACGGACTTAGTTAAAATTAAGAAATGAATATCTACTATTAATTTTACATAACCGGGAATCGAACCTGGTCAAAATATCGTTTGCATTTATGAAAAGGCACATTTTATTTAAAATATGACATCAGTTGCAAAAAATGAATTCCATTTTCAAATTTCAAATGGGAATGACACGCCCGCTGAATAAATGCGTTCTAATTAACCGACTTTTAAAAAGGAGGCTATCAATTGGACCCGTAGGTATCTGTCCCTATGCATGCTTAGATCTTTAAAATTACGCAACGGATTTTGATGCGGTTTTTTTTAATGGATAGACTGATTCTTAAGGAAGGTTATTATGTATACATAATACATGCATAATATAGTAGAGAAACACTGATATTAGATGTTTCTAATGTGATGTCGTAAATAAGCACGTTCTTTAGCGCTTATATTGCAAACGCTGGCTGAACCCTACGAGATAGACCAAAATGATGTACTACAGTATTGTCCACCTTAAAAAGTTCAACAAAAAAGTTCGCGATGGTATATGTCTATCTCTTAGGGATAACCCACCATAACCATTTTTATCCTTTACTAAAAAATGGTTATTTACGAAGTGATTTTAAACAATACAGCATTCATTCTTATCCAATTAAGTACCTTTAATAAATTGTGCATTTATTATAGATCAATATGCTTTTTACAGCATGTAATTTAAGTGAATATTTCCGAAGATATTACAAATTTAAAATGTTCCGCCGCCATGTTGCTCTAGCTAAAAGTTTCGCGCACGACCGAAAACCGCGACACTGGTCTCAGACACTGCGCTCGTCGCGTCTACACGGCAGCTAGAGCGACACCAAGCTAGAGCGCCCCTAGAGCTGCAACCGAGTGTCGCGGCACATGACACACACGGACACTCGGTGTATACACTGAGTGTCAAGTGTCAGGTGTCGTCGTGTATCCGCAGCTTTAGAGCAACAAGGACCCAACAATTATTGTTGAGCAGTTATTGTTATACATAGTATATTTCATGAGTATTATTCCAACAAGTCTTTACCAAAAGCTTAAAGAAATTCCTGTTTTATAATTCAATTTTGTTAGAAAGATTCTTGGGTTGAAAATGTCTCTGTAAAAATCGAATAATAAACATACTATCTGCTACTTTTTAGGATAGAATGAATACACACATATGTAATTACAAAAACTTTAATTACTTTTCGCTTTTCATTCATCTAATATTATTAAGTACGCTATTACGTACATAAGCGATTACTCCTGGCGACTAAACTAGATAAAATATGGAAAAAATGGCTGTATAACACATTTTTCTAAAGCATTTATGAAATTCCGACATAAAAACATAATAATAAAATAGCAATATGTATGTATATAATAATATTAAAAGTATATAAAAATGTAACTAAATAAAAACATTCTTTACCATTTTCAGATCGATTACTCAGTAAATAATATTATTATACATTGCAAATAACCTGTGTGTATAAAATAAACAACTTTAAGTACAATAATTCGATGAAAATCAATTCACAGTGGATGGATTAGAACATAATGCATTGTTAAGAATTTTGTTAAAAGCACAGACATTGCTTTTTGGTTTTCACAGTCTTCAATTCACTTAAAAATAAACGGTTTATTCCGAAAATTTATTGTCATAGGACTTAAGTTAGAAATTATTGGAAAATCACATCACTTTGTGGGTAGTTATCACATTTTCTTCCTAATTTACAAAGTATACTTATATGAAATAATATACAGGGCTGAGGCCGGGCCATTGGCCCCTGCCGCCCGAACGTATGTGGAACATAAGTTCAAATGCTCTCGACCTACTTCGTTACTTGTCTTGCCTTCAATTCGGTCAAAGCAGGAGATCCTTGGGGAATAAGTTCATTGAAGCATAGTCGTCTAACACCTGAAACACATCAAACATTTTGTTAAATTAAAAATGCAAAATTTTCCACAAGATATTCTCGAACTCGAATATCTCGAATAGAAAAATAAAGAAATTTTTTTAAATATTGATGGCAAGAACACCACAAAAACATATTGAAAATTATCAATTATTTTGGCCTTTCTTCCTTTAATTGCAAATTAAAATCTATCTCAGTATCGTATAATAAGCATGTCTAATGAAATGTATTTCATTGGAATTTTACCCTAATTACAACCGGATAATTTGCGAAGTACACACATATCATAAGATGTGACTGACTGTAAAGCTTTAGAGAATCTGGACCTAACTATAATCTATACTAATATATAAAGCTGAAGAGTTTGTTTTTTTGTTTGTTTGTTTGAACACGCTAAGCTCAGAAACTACAAGTGGGATTTGAGAAATTCTTTTTGCATTTGATAGCCCAACTCTTGAGGAAGGCTATATTTTATCCCGAAATTCCCACGGGATCAAAAGTTACGCGAGTAAAACCGCGCGCGGTAGGTAGTGTAAATATAAAGCTTCTATAAGCTATAAATAGTTGATTCAGTTGTTTCCTGAAGCTAACTAATTCCATGGACGCACAGCACAGGACGGAACCATTAGTGCACCGAGTTTGACTCTCACTTAGCCGGTCTTTTTTATTACAAAGGAGAGTATACTGAGCTTAGAGTATGAGAGTATAACATAGAATGCACTAGCTTCTTCTATACCCGGGCATACTGTAAAAGTCAGTTAATATAATAATTCGTTTATTTCAGGTAACTTAAGAATAGTACAAGATGTTAAATACTATATCTAAGACCCTTACTTAACCTTAAATACATACAATATATTAAAAATGCACCAAATTGAGGGACAGAGGTTTTAGTGACGTTTTTGTAGGCGATAGGCTAACTCCCTTTCACTACAATAGTCTCTCTCTATCATTATAATAATTCCTGCAAATGTGTCAAACATAACATCACATGCTTTTTTATAGCCTCTGCTGTTCTGCCTACTCTGTAAGGGATACAGACGTGAAGTTATGTATGTATGGAGAGTATGACTATAGCTTACCTCTCTCAACATCTCCAATGTAGGCGCTGGAACCCTCACATCCACGACCTTGGCCAGCTTCTCCCCGCTCAGACACAGCTGTTTACACTTGAGCAGCTCGGCGCCAGCGCTCGGCTCCAGCGGCGAATGTAAGATGTCGTACTTGCGACAGATGTCAGCCCACGCCGTCAGGTGCTTGTCATTCGCTTCTTCCGCCACGGATGCTATGTCGTTCTGTGAAGGGGAAATGATAGCTTTGAAGGCAGAAAATGGAAAGTTATACATTTGTTATTTAGAAACAATTATTGTTTTATTTTATTATTTGAAAAATCGCATTAACTATCGGTTTAACGATTATGATCGCAACTTGCAATCCCCTTTTAGCGACATCATCACATGCTTCCACATTTTTGGGCAGGTCGTTTTTTGTCCGATCGGTGTCATTATGGAACGAGCTGCCGATTGACATCCGCCTAGCTCGCAATCTGTACACCTTTAAAAGACTGCTTAAACAGCATAACCTTGTGAAATATTGTTCATCTTAACGCTCTCATTGTTATTATGAATATGTATATATGTCATGTGTATGTATTATTTGAATGTATTTATATATATTATCGTCGAAGTCGTCGTGGCGCCGCGGTTACTGTGTGTATCATACGATATCACAGGTTAAGCAACGTTCGGCGCGGTCGGTACTTGGATGGGTCATCATATCTCACGACGACTTCCGTGCTTCAGAGGGTACGTAAAGCAGTCGGTTCAGGGTGCTGTATACTTTGTATACAGTAGTCGTTCGGGTTTGTCAGAAGCCATTTTGGCGCCCTGAACATTCTGGCATCCACCACCCAGCACTGGGCCAGCTTAGTGGATTATGGCCTATACCTCCTTGTCACCCAGGGGAGAGACTCATGCCTTGCAGTGGGCTCATTACAGAGTTGTGATGATGATGATGATGTATGTATTATTAAAATTTGTATGTAATTGTTAGTTATATGTAGGTATGTCTATGTATTTTTTTGTATGAAGTCTATTTTTATAGCTTGTGTCCCAACCCACATCCTAATTCCCACTACCTAATCCTGTCAAGACTTGGTTGCCTGGAAAAATCGCTCTACAGCGATAAGGTCGCCTTTGTGCCAATACTAAATTAAAATGTACCTTTTTTTACTTAATTTTTTATGCTGTTGGTTTACAATAAAGAATTTATCATTGATTCAGTACTTTCGTAAGATGACCATTTTGTGTGAAAATTACAAAGATTGATAACTATGATTTATTTATTTATTTATTTATGGCTTACCAACTAAAATACATCCTACATACATTTTCAATAAAATTGCACAATTAAACACTTATTAAAATGATTTTAAATTAAAGGTGAGCACAACAATCTCAGTCAAAATAATAGTTCGTATATAAACAAAGCTCATTATTTTTACATAATTTAAAGATATTACAGTTATTATATTAAGATAGGTACCATTAAAACGAAGCTCCTTTAATTAATTATGATTTAAATATATACTAACAGGATTACCGGACTGTTCCTACATGTGAATTGCATATTATTTACTGATTAGTTTAGGTTTTCCGTGGTTTATAACGTGGTAAAAACTTTATTGTAAAAAAATAAAAAAACACACCTTAGCCAAAGTAGAAAGCGCAGTTCCATAATAATCATGATTAATGCCGAATATCTCCGCTACGAGCGCGGCCAGGCTGCCCTGCGTGCTATCGGCGGCGTCCACTACGTTGTACGTCTGTCTGTGCGCGTCACCTCGCGACCCGAGCGTCCACGCCGCGCGGCACACGTCGCTCACGTGAACTGTGTGCATCTTGAGGTCAGCCGTCCAGAGAAGCTTCATAGTCTCGTTCAAATGCTTGTAAATGCCGCCGTATAGGAGTCTTGGGGCTGGAAATTATGGAATTGGATTAGATATAATTGTATTTCTCAAACGACTTCTAAAAAGAGGAAGTTCTCAATTAGTGTTAATCTTTGTTACAAGATTTTTGGGACAGTTATGAATCGATTTTGAATTATCTTACTGCATATGAGAGAGGATACTTTAGAAGTGGTTTAAATTAATTCGATTGAGCACTTTTTGAAAAAAAAAAATTAATTATTACGGAGAACATTCATGTTGATGACCTTATACTTTAGCCCAAGTTTCGACAAGAATTTAAAAAGTGAAGTCGATTTTTTAATGCTCTGCATTCGTTGATTATGTTTTTATAGGTGTCTTAACTTCCAAACAGCATCGGCCTAGTTAATACGACAAAAACCAAAGATCATATCATGAGTTGTTTTTTGTCCGATCGGTGTCATTATGGAACGAGCTGCCGATTGAGATCCGCGGCACATTCAATCCGTACACCTTTAAAAGACTGCTCAAACAGCATTACCTTGTGAAACATTGTTCATCTTAACGCTCTCATTGTGATTATCAATATGTATACAATGTGTTAGGGTTCCGACTTTTGATACTTTACCTACGTGATATACATCAAATTTCATCGACAAAAGTCACCTTAGGGGGGGGCGCACCCCTCACCCCTCGTGATGGGGGTGATTTAAAAATTTCGTTTCTCTGGTTTGCTTTAAGTTCGTAAAACCATTTTTTTTTTTCATATTTATTGTGTGTATCTTGTTGAATTACATCTCATTTTAAAGCTTATTAAATTTACCAACTTTTGATACCACATTCACTAAAAAGTCATAAGAAGAAAAGAATTAATTTTAATGACTTAGAAAAAAAATCTTACTTTTTTGTAGCATTTTTTTAGTTTTTTGTCATTAAAAAAAAAACGAAGCCCTTAACAATGCATTTTTTTCTTCTTAACTAGTACTATTTGAGTTTATCTTTCTAACGATGCCAAAATTTAGGCCCGGTTCAGTAATTAGTTAAAAGGAAACACGAAATTAAAATATCAAAAGTTTATTTTACTAAGGTAATACGTCCTAGTTACAAAATTTAAGTACTATCAAGACTCGCGAGTTAGAGCGCGCGCGCAATGCGGTAGCAGGTTGCTTCAGGTTTTCGCCTGACTGCCTCTGCGCTCGCTGCGTTGGCGAGGGATGATCAGGGCGAGGCCCGTGCCGAAAGGCTAGAGCGCACCAATCACGTCGCCCCGCGCATCGTACGAGTCGAAACATGAATCTCTTTCAGTCTAATAGTGAATGAGATAACAATACTAAGGTACTGGTTAGGATTTCTACTTGCTAATCAGTTGTCCTTCGTTTCTCGTTGCGATTGCTACAAAGTTTTACTTTCGAATTTAGCTAAGTACTACTTACTCGATACTATGGCAGTTAATTATTCACCAAGTGAAGTGGCCGACATTGTATTTATTTATGGATACGCCAATGGAAACGCTGCGGCTGCTGTTCGGGAATATCGAATTAGATTCCCTACAAGGCGCATACCTTCTGCTCCAACTTTTGCAAGCGTTTTTGCAAGATTGCGCACTCATGGAATCCGACAGCCGCCTAATGAACGTGCTGTTGTGGGGAGACCAGACATGGAAGAAGAAATCATTGAAATGATTGCCAGTGACCCGCGACTTAGCACTAGAAATATTGCCAGAAGACTTGGGATTTCGCATTGGTCGGTGTGGCAAGTTCTACGTCGGGAAGGATTACGGCCGTTTCATTTTCGTCGAGTTCAGAATTTAATTGAACCAGATTATGCTGCTCGCTTTGTGTTCTGTGCGTGGCTTAATAGGAAAGTGAGACATGATGCAAACTTCGTACGGCGAATATTATGGACTGATGAAGCCAAATTCACAAGAGCTGGGATAACCAACCACCGAAACCATCATTTGTGGCTTAATGAAAATCCCCATGCTGTGAGGCCCGCCTCGTTCCAACACGAATTCTCAATCAACGTGTGGGCAGGCATTATTGATGATGAGCTGCTAGGTCCCATCGTCTTACCAGACAATCTTAATGGTGAGAGATTCTTGGAATTTCTAAGAGGGGATTTCCTACATGAGCTACCATTGGAGTACAGACGTGAACGCCGGTCTTTTTATTTGCAAATGGATGGAGCTCCAGCCCATTTTGCCCGGAATGTACGAGCATATGTGGATGAACACTACACCCCCTGGATTGGAAGAGGAGGAACAATTGCCTGGCCGGCTCGTAGCCCTGATTTGACACCTCTAGATTTCTTCCTGTGGGGGACCATGAAACAGCGGGTTTACCTAGAGGTGCCTACAACAAGAGAAGAGCTGCTGCAAAAAATTATGACCGCAGCTGATGAATTAAAAGCCGACAGAGCTATGATTAAAAGAGCTACACAACAAGTAGCATTAAGGGCTACTTCTTGTTTATTAAACAATGGTGGTCACTTTGAACAATTGTTAAATTGACTTAAAATCGGCAAAACTAAATAAAAAAGAGATTGTAAATTTCGTGTCTTTTATTTTGATGTCATTTTACCTTAGCAGTTAGGACTGTTTCTTTGAAGTTAAACTGTCGTATTCTGTATCGTTAGAAAGATAAACTCAAATAGTACTAGTTAAGAAGAAAAAAATGCATTGTTAAGGGCTTCGTTTTTTTTTTAATGACAAAAAACTAAAAAAATACTACAAAAAAGTAAGATTTTTTTTCTAAGTCATTAAAATTAATTCTTTTCTTCTTATGACTTTTTAGTGAATGTGGTATCAAAAGTTGGTAAATTTAATAAGCTTTAAAATGAGATGTAATTCAACAAGATACACACAATAAATATGAAAAAAAAATGGTTTTACGAACTTAAAGCAAACCAGAGAAACGAAATTTTTAAATCACCCCCATCACGAGGGGTGAGGGGTGCGCCCCCCCCTAAGGTGACTTTTGTCGATGAAATTTGATGTATATCACGTAGGTAAAGTATCAAAAGTCGGAACCCTAACACATTGTATATGTCGTGTATGTATTATTTCAATGTATTTATATTATTAAGGTTAGTTCAATACTGCTTCATAGTAACACTTTTCTTTTTACGATACCAAGTCCGCATACATCGCGATAACTTCTTCAGAAGGGCCAATCTAGCGCTGCCTATCAAAACGCATCTTGGAATCAGAAACTATAAATGAGTGTCTTATATAGGGTGCCCAGTGACAGATTTTAGATACTATAGCACTCTGTACTCGATTCTGATTATAATTATGTAATAAAAGTAGGTTCCTAATTTTTCATCAGAAATCCGTATGAATAAATAAAGAGACCTTACAACACTTTTCCTGACGCGCTGCCTTAGTCAACACGCACACAGCAGTGTTCCGACACACGCACACAACCACCTGCTAAGTATCAACGCTTATGTAACCATGCGTTGCGTAATGAACTCTTCAACTCTCGGTTCAATTTACTCAGTAAATAATCAATATTTTACTTTTTCTCTTCGTGTATGATCTCAAACTACCACGTCTTGGAATTTTGAAAATGACCCACCATTCACCCTGTATAAGCTTTCTCTGTATTAATTAATTTTTTTTTTTTTCACTTTTATCACTTAACACTTGTTGTAAATGAATTCATGAACTCACTCAAGCTCCTCCTATCGCCGATGCCGTAGACAATGGCAGGCCTCAGGATGGTGTAGCTCAGCTCTGGCTCCATCTTCTTCAGCTCTTTCTCCACTTTGCTCTTCATCCTGGCTTCCATCGTCCATGGCTCCACCGGCCCGTCTTCTTTGTGGGGCTGAAATATTAATAGTATATCTTTTATGTACTTAATATTAATAAAAAGCTATAAGGCGAGAATCAAGACAATGTACACAAAAATAAAAGTCTTTATAGTTTAATCATCTGTAATCCCCTAGTACAGGGCAACCTAGATGGGGCACCAGTCTTCAAAACTTCAAAAATTAAATTGGCATACTATTTATTATAATGCAGTTTATAATTATAGTTTTGTGTAAGTAAAATATTATTGTGGGAGAAATAAACAAATATTTGATTATTTGATTTGAATGAATAAATGTATTTAAAAAAGTGACTCGCGGTCTTTTTAGAATAGCAAAACAAGATCAAAAAAGGCCCCAAGTCGTGAGATGTACAAGTTCTCAATCTTACGAGCTATTTTACAAAATAAGATAAAATAAACTAATGAGGAGAGCAAATTGAAATGTCAGACGAATCGAATGTTGGGCTGCAAACTGTACAACCGAGGGCAATCACACCAACTACATGGCCCCAAACTAAGCAGACCTTATTATATGGGATACCATGTAGCGAACTAGGGGGGAACCTAGAATATAAATATCTAATATAGATAAACGCGCAGACCCGGAACATTTTTTTTTCTTGTTTCGTGCGGGAATTGATCCCGCGGCCACTGACGTCTGAGGCAGACAATGTTACCCCATCGCCTAATTTTAAAACTAATATTACTATTGTCTCAGTTTGAGTAGGTAAACCATCAACAACCATGTCCGTAATGAACATCTATCGAACCGTTTAAGAACTCCACTGATCTGACGCTTAACTTAGCACGCTGCTACTAAAATACCCCCAGATCGCTGCTAGGTTTTTATTGATTTTTTTAAGCTTCTTTAGGGCCACACTATTGTGCCAATTCGGGTAGGTTTAACTTTTCATATCCTAGTATAAAATTTAAAAAAAAGTTCAATACAATAACGTAAAATAAAAATATTGATATTTTCAAAAATTTACCAAATGTCCAGGACCTCTTTCGAGATACCAAATGGATAAAACCTATTCCGCCAAGAAAATGTTTGAAGTAAAAAAACATTATTTTTATTTCAATGTTAAAATATCAAATAGGTTATTAATTATTTTCTATATTTATTATATCGATCCCTTAAAACATAAACCTTACTGCTAATATGGTTCATGAAATAAAGAGAATCACCACTTATTTCGTATTTTTTTACCCGGTATCACCTTTGTTTACAAAAAAACTTTTTAATCGTGAAACGGATTATAGCTTACTAACTCGAGAGCCGCGAAATGCAACGCTCCAGACGAATTCGCCCCGTGCTACAAGCATAGACGTCGAGAGGCAAAAACAAATGAAGGTATGTATGTCTATTATCTACAAGGCCACAAAGTAGCGCTGCAAGCAGGAGTAAAGTGATGAACATTAAAAAGTGACGCTTGTAGCGAATTTACGCCTCGAACTTGGCGTTCCTTTCGTGGCTGAGGCATAAAGCTTCTTTAGATCAATAACTAGTTCAATCTGGATCAACATACCTTATCCGTGCTAAACATCTGTCCACTAGAGATCTCGACCAGCCTAACCCCCAGCTTGGCGCACTGCCTGGCCACATTAGTACTGAGGGTGACGATCCCCTCAGCGTACACCGGCTCGGTCTGCCCCGGCCGCGTCTCCCCCGCGCAGTTGACAGCCAGCCGCCAGGGGTCGCCGTCGCCGAACTCGAAGGCTGAGGCGCATGACGCTGTGGATTTAAATTATAAAGGGTTACCTATGTATCTTTTAGTGTTAATTCAAAGTAAGTACTGTAAGTTGAGTTAACTGTAATTGACTGTAATTGGTTAAAAAATGCGGCCTTTGTTCCTAAGATAAATAATAATTAAGTTATTTCTTAAATTACTTTTGTTGATTTTCAACCAACTTCCAAAAAAGGAGGAGGTTCTCAATTCGTCTGTATGTTTTTTTTTGTTACACGATATTTCGGACAATAGTGGATCGATTTTGAAAATTCTTGTTTCATATGATAGAGGATACTTCATAGTTGGTCCCATATAAATTTCATCGAAATCGGTTGAGCACTTCATTGAAAATTTTTAAGTTTTGAAAAAATATGTACGTGTTCGGAGTATGTTTACGTGGATGACATCATAACTCAGCCAAAGATTTGACATGAAGTCGGTTTTTTTAATGCTCCGCATTCGTTGATTATTTTAATAAAGGGTTTTAAATGAAATGTAAAACAGTCTTATAAGTAGGCATCTCAATTGATTTTAAAAATACGTTAACATTTACGAAGTTTTGGAGGAATAAAATAGTCGGGAAACAAGAAAACGGGTCTGTTCGGTTACAAGAAAAAGTAAGAGAAGAATATTGGTGTCTCCTATATCTGTTTTGAAAAATGTTGTCTATGTGTTTTATTAGTTGACGCTTCGGTAAAAGGATTTAGCGTCCTCTTGGTTAACGTAAACAACCACTTTGGCGATGGGGTAAACCTGTCTGCCTCAGACGCCAATGGTTGCGGGTTCGATGCGGAACAAGAAAAAAAATGTTCCGTGTCTGGGTGTTTATCTATTTATGTATTTACATTCTAGGTTCGCTACATGGTATCCCATAACACAAGCTATGCTTACTTTAGGGCCATGTAGTTGGTGTGATTGTCTGGGGATTTTATTTTTTATCTGGGGATACTTCATTGAGGGTAGTACATAACAACAACTGTGTTTATCGGCTCCGTAAATAAATATTGATTAAAAATAACAAAGTGAATCATAGACGGATTTTAAAGTGTAAAATCTTTTGATAGACCATAAACTTTGTGTACAAGTGTTTGTGAAGTGATTGTGTATAAAACTACGAAAAAATAAAATAAAAAGAAACTGAATAAACATAATCAATTGTTTCAAAGAAATGAAAAACACTTTAACTCCGTTATGTGTGCAAAATATATGTTTTTGCTAAAAGTGTAACAAAGAGAACTTGCTAACGGTTTTTTGTTTTGTTTTGACTGTCTTTGTGATTCAAACTTGAACTTTGGACTCCAGCTAAGCCGTGGCTCAATTTGGAACCGGGGAACCACATACTTCTCAATGCTGTGTTGAATTCTTCATAAAGTGAAATTGTGTCAAAACTATTTTTGTAAAAAATATCAGTGTTACCTAAAACTATTTAAAAGTAAACAAAAAAATAAAATAATAAATAATAAATATTTAATGAGGCGACATCTAGTCGTCCTAATATGAACTATTTCAATCCATCGATCACCTGGTATATTATTTTATTTCACTCACAGTTTCGGGTCTAAATACAAAGAGGGCGCTTTTTCAAAAAATAGTTCACTATTATATCAATTGTTCATATCATGGCTTCAAAAAATACCTGTGCGGGCTGCCTTAACATAATCAAAGGCAAAGAATTCCTTAAGTGTACTAGTTGCAATGGCATGTACGATATAACCTGCGCCGGAATTTCTGAAAAGAGATTTAATAGTTTTTATGCTGGACCGGCTAATAAGGATCGTAGGGAGTCATGGACCTGTCCCAGTTGTAAAAGCTCACTTCCTAAAAGGGACAATACGAATACACCAGTCCGAGCAACAGCACCATCACCATCAGATTGCAATAACAGTGACACGGAGATCTCACCAGTATGCCATGTAACACTTCGCAGTAAGTCAACATCGATCAGTAAACCAGAGCACAGTGAACTTCTCTTACTCATAAGGACTGAACTTCGAACCGCTCTGCGCTTGGAATTAGCACCTATAAAGAAAACACTGGAAGACTTGCAGGTCAGTGTCGATTATGTTAGCTCACAATACGATGAAATGTTTATAACTACGAATAAAATTATGAAAGAAAACAAAGAGTTAAAGACTGAGTGTGAAACCCTTAGTTTATCTTTATCCGACTTAAGAGAAAGAATGAGTACCATGGAGCAGCATATGCGAGATAACAATATTGAAATACAAGGCGTCCCGCAGAGCAATAACGAAAATATCGCCTCGATCGTTAAAAATATAGGCCGGGCGGTCGCCTTCGAAGTGAATGACGCTGACATACTACATTGTACCCGTGTTGCGAGTATCAACAAAGAATCAACAAGACCCAAGGCTATTGTGGCAAAGTTAAGGAGTACGCGATGTCGAGATGAGTTCTTCTCGGCCGTCAACAAATATAATAAAACACATCCAGACAACAGACTGTGCACGTCGCTCCTCGGCATCGGCGGTGACAACAAGCCGGTATATGTGTCGGAGCACCTGTCTCCTGCAAACAAAGCCCTGCACGCTGCAGCCAGGGCCAAAGCGAAGCAGCTCAACTACAAGTTCGTGTGGGTGCGGCGCGGCCGGATCTTCCTGCGCAGAGATGAAGCTTCCCGCTTTGTACTCGTTAACAATATGCATGTATTAGACACTTTAAAATAACTTTAAAATTGTTTGCATATTTTTAATTCAATTCAATAATATTAAAATTTAAATTTTAACTAATGGATATGAATGGTTCTTCTTATAGTCAGTATTTTTTAAGTATTAATCCTTCGACAATTCTAAACAAAATAAAAAAACCTTTGTACATCTGTTTATTTTATGTAACTCCTAGCAAATGTTTAATTTTTATATATATTTTTATGTGTATCCACCAATATTTACTAATTATAATTAAATATAAAATTTATATCTTTTTTGTATATGTAAGTTTATTTAATCATATATTTAATAAAATTTTATTCGAATATTTATTTACACTGTTTATTTTTTTTTTTACTTATTATTATTATTAGTTATTTATTATATCGTGAAATATCGTAAATCTTACAATGGCTAATAAAACTAAAAAAATAAACCTTGGTCTCTATAATGCCGGTTCATTAAATACAGGACACGACGACTTCTACGTTGCGATGGACCGTTTTCACGCCGATATTGTCGCTATAAATGAGACGTGGCTCGCGGCGGGGCAGGAGGCGTGTGCACCCGCGCCGCCCGGCTACCGACTGCGCTGCACGCCGCGCCCGCGGGAGATGCGCGGCGGCCGCGGGGGCGGAGTAGGATTTTACATAAGGGACACCATACGGGTACGATATTTAAGCAATCCAGACAACACCATAGAACAAATGTGGCTAACCACTAAATGTTATGGCCTCACGTTAGTAATAGGCACAGCATATAGGCCACAGTGGATGAATACGGATACCTTTATTGACTGTCTGACGGATTCTGTTTCTGCGTTTTCTCGCTTTGACTACCTGATATTGCTGGGTGATTTCAACATTAACTGTCTTGCGGCGGTTGATAGCAAAACTGCTAAACTAAATCAGTTCTTGCGTAGTATGGATCTACAACAGGTGGTTTCTGAACCAACGCACTTCACCGCTGAGTCCGAAACGTTGATTGATGTTGTGTGTACTAACTGCCCGGTGCACGACGTGTCGGTCACTAACATCACAGGCTCGACTGGACACGCAATGGTTAATGTCACATTGTCATTAAAAAAACCTAAAATACATCCTAAAATAGTAACGTATAGACCGCTAAAACATATTGATATGGATCGTTTTAATAAAGACCTTACCTCTATTAACTGGGAGTGTGTTGCAAATGAGCCTTGTGTTGATTTAATGGTGTTTAAGTTTAATGAATTGTTTCTTCAGCTCTTTGATAGGCATGCTCCTTTAAAAACATCGCATATTAAAAGTGACAAGTATCTCCCATGGATCACTGATACTATAAAATTAATGATAGAAATGCGTAATAAAGCCTGTACAGCGAAAAGAAAAACTAAAGATGACAAATATTATAGGGATCTGAAAAAACTAGTAAATATCAGTATTTACAATGAAAAGCGAGCTTACTTTAACTTTTATATAAATTCTTATATTGACAATAGTACTTACTTCTGGAAAAATCTCAAGAATAAAATATTAAAAGATCCTAGCGAAAGCGGTTACCTCCCGGAGTGCTTATCTGATGCTGACAAGATAAATGATTACTTTTTAAATATACCTGACAGTGACATTTTGGCATCATCAGCTGAAAAAGATAGATTTTTAAATGTTAATACTAATACCTCTTTCGTTTTTAAGCCAGTTGATGAAGCTAGTATACTTAAATACATTAATGGCCGGTTGTTCCAAATCATCTGCTTTTTTACAAATTCCGTTTTACATTTTACGTTTACTATTACTTTTGCTATTACGAATTCGTAAATTTCTGTTGCTCCAACAAAATTCCTGTAAAAGTAACAGTATAGAAAGTAGCCAGGCGTCAAAAACGTTTACTCTTCCATTTCAGCTTGGTAGCTTTTTATTACCATTTTTTTACGTGGCAAGACCTGTCATACCTTTCAAAATAAACTATCGTGATTGGCTGACTGTATGACAGACAATGCATTCAATATTGTGATATGATTGTCAAAAACAAACTAAATAAATTGTTTATAATTTCTAAAGTTGTTTGTTTTTTTTTGCATTAAAATAGTATAATGGAAGAATATCTGAAGATAATGTTGCGCTGGAAAAGTAAGTACAACATCTTCAGCACCTATGTACCTATTTAATTTTTCACGTTTTCATAGAAAATATACCGAGCTTATTGTGTTTGTTTGTTTCAAACAACGAAGTGCTAAATTCAATGAAGATGAGTCGAATTTACTCAATAATCTGTTAAAAAATAACATATTTTATTAAATAAACAAACAGGCATGATACATTTTGTTTTAAAAAAATTTAACTCATATACTTAAGTGTTAAATCATGTACATTTTTTCAGGTAAAGTTACACCTAAGCAGAGGGAAGATGCCTGGCGCGCCATTACCAATGAATTTAATAGCGATCCCGCCAGAAAATCGCACCAATTAAAAAATAAATGGGATTATATGAAGCTTTGCCACACCGACTGTCGCGCTACCAGCGAATAGAGCAGGCCAGGCAGCACTTTTGGACTCGGTGGTCAAAGGAATATGTATCGGAGCTACAAATCCGGGTGAAGTGGAATAACTTTTGAGACACCTTGAAAGAAAATACGCTTGTTCTTGTCAAGGAGGACAACTCGCGGGTGGGATTTTGAATTACACATCAGGAAAATTGGATTGAAATGGGTTTATTTATGTAGGGGTGGGTTTCCCCTTTCGATTAATACCCCTCTTGTTTTGCAGAGATGCATAGTTTTTTAATTATACGTGTTTGAAATTTCCTATACTGAAACGATATTTTACATACAAAAATTCAATTTATGCTTATTGCTTGGTAAAACGAAACGTATATCCAGACAATCCATTTGTGGCAGAAGATGGAATGCATACCCAAAGGATTGAGTCTCAGTGGCGGGTGGTTAAAAGGTTTTTCTATAAAGATAATTATAACCACCCAGAAAATTTTGCTGACATTATAGTTGAATACAAGTGGAGGCGTTACTTGCTAAAATATGTATATAAAAGACCAATTTATGGAATTGTTAAATGTAATAAAACAAGTTTATAAAATATAATAAATAATAAGAAAAATATTGTTGTTTTATTAATATGCGTAGGTACTAGTGAAATGTTCAATTATTAACGTACAAAACAAAACGTATGTTGTTCGCCCTTATAAACGATAAGAGTCCAGTATTAACTTAATAATTGTAACTTTTACAATTTGTGTCACAGACCGACATGGACCGGTTAGGTTAGGAGGTTAATGCAAGGAGCGAAGCAAAGCGGAGCACTTACTACAAGGATCCGCACCTCCCCCTCAGAGGGGGAGGTCACCAACCACCCCCCCCCCCCTAAATTCGACGGTCCATATACTGTAGTTTTACCAAAATCACCCCTAATTAGTGATTGATAACCCTATTTTTGAGGTTATAAATAACAAACTTCAAAATTCATAAAAAAAAAACTAGTCATCTCCGCAACTCCGCATCGTGGTGGGGAGACCCCCTTTGCCTCCCCTCCCCCCCTCCCCCCCTCCACCCCAAACCTAAATTCCAGATGTGTAATTCAAAACGATCCCCAACTCGCCCCCCCTCAAGTGGTGCATGGGACGAATCTTCGCGATCTACCCAGGGAAAGACGGAGTGTCGAGAGTAGCTTCTATACGAATGGCTACAGGCAGCACTATACGTAGATCATTTTCTAAAATTTGTCCACTACCTATAGAATGCAATGATACAAATTAAATAAGGTGTTTCTCTATTGGAAGTCGGTACTTCCAAGGCCGGGGGCATGTTAAGAACGCATCCCTACGGTTTAAGAAATACTATGTTTTAACGCAACGTAACAGATGAAAGAAGCCTGTGAAAGAATCCTGCGGAGAGGAGGAACTTTTATACGCAACGAACTTTCAAGCTTTACGCACACGCATACGCACTAAATCAATTTCTATAATTAAAATCATTTATACTTGTAATATCGAAAAATATAAGGTTTAAATACGACACAAAGGCCTATTATTAACAGAGTGCAAAAAAGTATATTATTTAATAATTAAACCAAATTTAGCACACCTACTGTAGGTTATTTTCCATTTTCCAATCAAAAAAATATACTTTTACGTTATGAGGTGGGTCTGAGCTCCGTATAAAGTATACGTAAAAAGTAACTGTAAAAAGTATAAAAAAAATGTGGTGCAACACTTTTTACGGGATACTTTTACGTTTTACATTTTTTTTTACGAATTCGTAAAAGTATAAACTTGGAACAACCGGCTGTTAGTCTATTAAGTCGAATGTAATGGGAAATGACAATATAAGTAAAGATATGATCATCCTAACTCTTCCTACAACATTGCCAATTATAACTTTTATTATAAATCAATCTTTGCTGACTGGAGTCGTCCCTCAGGTATGGAAGGAGGCACTGGTTAGTCCTATACCTAAAACTGCGGACCCATTGGAATTGAAGGACATCAGGCCCATTAGTATACTGCCATTCCTTTCCAAAGTCTTGGAAAAAGCCGTATATTTTCCATTCCTCACTTACATCGAACAAAATAACATCTTGCCCCCCCTCCAATCGGGGTTCCGTAAAGGCCGCGGCACAGTTACTGCGTTGCTTGATGTTACTGATGAAATTCTTGCGGAGCAGGATGTTGGTCGTGGAACGATACTAGCGCTTTTGGACTTTTCCCGAGCTTTTGAAAGTTTAGACATTTCTCTTTTAATTGCAAAACTGTACTCCTATGGTTTGAGTCCTCTTGCGTTGGAATGGTTCAGAAGTTACCTTACCGGGCGTTGCCAGTCAGTTAAGATTAGACGTTGTGATGGCTCATCTTTAATTTCCAACCCTAAGCCTGTAAATCGCGGCGTTCCTCAGGGCTCCATTCTCGGACCCCTGTTATTCATTATATATAGTGCCGATCTGTGTGAAGTAATAAAGGAATGCAAATTTCATCTTTATGCTGACGACGTACAACTTTACATCTCCGAAGTTCCGTGTAACATATCACAGGCAGTTTCAAAACTCAATGCAGATTTGAATAGAATTTCAGACTGGGCAGTCGGAAACTCGCTTGTTTTAAACCCAAGCAAATCAAAATTTCTTATCCTAGGTTCAAAAGCACAAATTAATAAAGTCACTCAGCGGTCTCCTGTGGTCAGTATAAAGGGTCAAAACATCTGTCGTGTTAACGAGGCAAAAAATTTGGGTGTTCTATTTGATAGTCAGTTGCGTTTTGAAAGTCACATAGAGGGACTAGTAAGGTCATGCTTTTACAGACTAAAAGTACTCTACAAAATAAGACATCTATTATCCGAAAGAGCTAGAATTCTGGTCTGTGAATCACTCGTGCTGTCTCGGCTCAACTACGGTGACCTTGTTTATGGTCCGAGACTGCTATATAAAACTATTCGCCTTGTGCAACGTGTACAAAATGCATGCTGTAGGTTCTGTTTTGACGTCCCGCCTAGGAGTCATATTACTCCGTTTCTAAACAACGCTTCCATCCTAAATATGGAATATCGTAGAAAGTTGCATCTAGTTTCACTGTTATTCGATGTAGTCAATTTTAAATGCCCCGAATATTTGTTTTGTAAATTAAAATTTGCCACTAGTAAATATAATAGTAACTTAAGATCAGTGCGACAACCGCTTAGTACACAACAACACCGTACAGTGGCATTTACAGGTAGTTTCCGTTACCATGCTACCAAATGTTGGAATGATATACCACCACCACTACGGAATCTGCAACATAAATCTACTTTTAAAATAAAAATGAAAAAGCTATACCTTGACAAACAAAGGCTTTTAAAAGCATAGGTGGCGATTTATCATAAATTGCATTAAGAATACATCTTAGGAACACATCTTATTGCATTAGGAATCGTAATATAGATACAAAGGAATCTATTTTATTATTATTTACCTTTAATTATTTATTCTTGCTATACTTATTCTTTTTATAATATTTTATTTAAATGCATGCCTATATTTATATTTTATAAACGACATTTAAGTATTATCTATACTATCCATTTTAATAATTTTTATATTATGTATAATTATATATATTGTATAATTTATATGTTATAAAAATTTAAATGTTTTTTATTTACGTATTATTTTACCTTGTCTATTAGGTATAGCTGAAAATCAGCGCTTCGCCTGCGAGCGAACAGAAGCTGAGCTATAGCCTTTTTGCCTGCAGTTTCATACGTCCACTTTTTTTTATTGTTATTTTTATACTTAGTGAATATTTTATTTTTTTAAGTTATTTGTGTGATTTCTTTTTTTTTTCTTTTTGTTGTATTTTGTGTGTGTTACTGTTTGGGCAAATAAATCTTTTATCTATCTATCTATCTATTTTATTTATAATTTTGTTATTATCAGTGATTATACCTGAGTTTGTCATCAATCTCATCGAATTACTGGAGATGTGGTCGAAAATGATGAAAGCACATCGGTTAAAGCAGGAACTGGCTCTTCCTACTACATTGCCTGAACTAATAACCGTCGGAGCGGAGACATTTGGCGGCAGATTTTATGTGATGGGTGGATGGCCGGGTGAACTTACGAAACATCTATGAATTGCAAATAGCTTCATATTATTAGAAAAACACAATAGATGTATTTATCTTTAATTATACTAAAAATTATAGAACCAAAACTAAGTGACGAGCGCCATAATTCTGTCTTTGAGGATAGATTAAGAACTAGAGTGATTAATCCCGGTTAAATGTCTGCTTTAGAATGCCACATACACATAACTACCACATAACTTCACGCCTGTAGGTATCCCTTATGGGTTAGGCAGAACAAGGACTATGTACAACCATCTGATGTCACGTTTGACAAATATGAAGGTGTAACAATGATGGAGAGAGGCTATTGCAGTGTCAGGGGGTCAGCCTATCGCCCACAAAAAAGCCTCCAATAAAACCTCTGTCCCTTAACTGACTTTTACAGTATGCCCGGGAAGAGAAGCAGCTGGCACATTCTTTGTATTTCTTTCGCTCCCAGTCCAGCGTGGAAGCCACAAAATATAAATAATGCCAAGAAGAAGGCAAGATACAAATAAAGACGAAACAATTATTTACAAGCAAGATAAGACACAGGTACTCTACTTATCTAGTTTCGTGATAAAATAAAAGCGCAGATAAAACTCTTTAAACAGACCAAATGTCACGTAAACAATGAGAAAGTAATAAAGACTTGGGCCAGTATTCTAGAACAAGGCTAAACCGATAATCATCTTTATCCCAATACGTTTTGTCAGATTTTTGATTGTTAGCGTAACCATCGTTTAAGCAGCTGTATGTAACTCACAGATACTCGTCATCCTACGAGAACCAGATACAGAAAAAAAAACAGATATTTGTGAGAAGCAATTAAGTAATATTATACTAATTATATTATGAGAAAGGATTGATAGATTGGTGTTTGACTACGACACTGTGAAAAAAAATAAGTCCAGTTCTTGCTTTTCACTAATCCTGTACATAAATCAACCTCGTTTTATTCGTCTTTTGAAAAATAAAAAGTAAATATTTATTCAACATAGCAGCAAAAAATAAAATTAAAAGAAAGTTGGTAAGGACAAATAATGATGATTAATACAATAAAAATTTAAACATTTGACAAATAAAAACCAAGAGATAAAGATTTACAAAGTTGGTAGTGCTGCAGTGTCAAAAAGGCTCCAGCTCAGCTTAATGCTGCGTTAAGGCCTCAAGTGCCCGAGCGCAGCGCTGGTTTTCAGCTGGTTCCTAAAGGTGGGTGACGATATAGTCTGGCAAATGAAAGCAGATAATGAAAAAATCTGGCAAATTTAAAAAATACCATCATGGAACCCCGACTATAGTACGACACATATGGATTAAACAAATATGATACTTCATTATTTTTTAAAAATAACAATATTGGTACTGTCCTACTTTTTGATGAGAAGTATATAATTAAAATGATAGGCGACTATTATTAATGAAGCTTAAAAATAAAATAAAATCATTATTTTTATTCATTGTAATCAAAATCTGAATTCTATATGGAATGAATCGTCAGAGTCACTGGTATCCCTGTTTCCTACATTGGTTATGAAACTATCCAATTTTTACTTTTTTTATTCATTTTCAAATATGAAAATTCCATAATCTTAATTACCAAAACCACCAAGAACCGTTCGATTAACAACAGTGATACCAAAATTAGTTGTCATATAAAAAAGTTTGCAAAAACCCGACTCTATAGATAGATGCATACTTTGTGAAATTATCGCCAATTTAAAATTCTGCTATTCTACAATTTTGCGATCAGGGCAGTGCATCTATGGGATGTTTTGCCTCTAAAAATGATCCAAGCTTCTAATAAGATATTTTAATACATGTAAGTGTACCTACAATGTATCTACAATCGCATTTGAAAATGGTTTTCTCCATTGATAGTCTAGCCCAGCTTGGTTGAAATTGTATCCAAAAGAACCTACGGTATCAAAATATGTAGACGAGTAAAACCGCACGGCTGCACGTTGTAATAAAAGCAGTTTAAAATAAAAATTAAGCATCCATCCAATTCATTGCGAGTGAGTCGGGTATGTTGCCACTGCGTCACAAAGACCGGCATTTGCCTAATTATATGTCCGCTGAAGCTTCATGCACTGATAATATAATAATCTTATTGCGCGGACGTGACGTTCAAATGTGACGTGCTATCTCTAAACGTATTTCAATACGGTTTTTACTAATAGAAACAGCTAATAATGAGGGAGGTTTGTGTAAATAGGAATAGAGAATGCAATCTCGTTTTCACGAGATCTCGGCATAAGAAGAGATCAAAGAGGTTGATCTGCACTGCCTATATAAATTGTAAATATTTTGAACAAGAGCGTGTATCGAAGACAGCGTTTTGTAAGAAAACCTGTATTTTCGAGCGCTTACATCACTGACGCTGATGAAATTTTAAGAAATAAAACAATAATCGTTCTAGAAAATTATAGGTCTTAAACGGTTTGCAGTACTAAAGTCTACGACTGGATATAAAACATACTATGTATAAAGATGAGATGTTTGTTTTCCATGTCACTCAGTCGAAAGTGATAGTTTTGCGTAGTACGTGTCTAGTTGTCTGATGGTAAAAGGTCGTGGATTTTTTTTTAAACCTTTATTTTTAACCTCAGACTATCACACCAACTACATGGCCCCAAAGTAAGCATAGCTTGTGTTTTGGGATACCATGTAGCGAACTAGGGGGGACCTAGAACATAAAACACCCAGACAAGGAACATTTTTTTTCTTGATCCGTGCGGGAATCGAACCACTGCACTGGCGACTGAGGCATACAGGTTTACCCCATCGCCAAAATGGTCGTCAATTTGTTACGTCGATGTTCGAGACTCTAAAATTTTGAATTTGTATGGTATTAAGTTTTTTTACGAGATCCACTGCCTTCAGCGCTTCTAGTTGGTGCTTGGCAAAACCATCCCAAAGATAACAGCCGTATTCCATGAAAGATAATTTCATTTTCGAATCGAATTTGGGCCGTGTATATTAAGTACCTGTTCAGGCCAAAGGAACGCCGCGCCGGAATTTTCAGTCCGAAATTTTACTTAGATGTTATATAGGTAACGCTAAGAAATAGTAACCCTAGGTGGTCGGTGACGGAGACTTTTTGGGAAGATAGTGTGAATATTAGTGTAATCTTACTATCTTACTAATATTATTATAAATGTGTATGTTTGGATAGATCTCTGTTACTTAATCACGGCAGAATGGCTCAACAGATTTGGCTACCAAATTTGGCATAGTGATAGTGTACAGTGTGCACACAATAACAATACCACATACGCTACTTTTCATCTCGATATTCTTGCAGGACTCGAAATTACTTCATATTTTTGCTTGCTCGTTTATTATTTGTTTTTTAGTTTGTTAATTGCACCAGTACGTAGGGCTGCCAACTTTTTTTTCTAGAAATAAAGTATATTTAGGTAAGTCTCAAAAGAATATCAAACAGTATTTTGAAAAAATAAACAGTAGGTATTCAATATATTTAATGTTTTCCTCACATATTTTTAGAACTTCTTGCACAAATTATCAACTAAAGTCTGGCATATAAAGTGTTTAGCTTTTTATGCTGAAAACAGTATTTCGTATAAAAAAAAACAGTATAATACTGTTTAAAACAGTATGTTTGGCAACCCTACCAGTACGCGGCCGGGCGCGCGGTTCCCTAATAATTATACATAAACATAACTGCAATGTATATTTAAAGAGGACTCATACTGATTATAAATTATCCTTATTGCTGTCCATATTGGTAATACAATGCTGTTGTGACCGAGAAACAAATTTGCATGAATATATGTAGGTACCTATTATTAAATCATTAAATTCCTGTTCCTATTGCTATTTATTATTCATTTTTATTTTTTATGATAAAAGGAAATAGTTCAAAAAGACCTATACCTATTACTTATTTCAAAAAACCTTGCAGCAGATCAAATTACGAGCCTCATCACTTCAGCTGTAATACATACATTGCTGGAGAAGTCCATCCTTCATGAAGGAGGATCGTCAAGGACAGTAGCGCGTGATTGCCGATCAAGTTTCTAAATTTACTTCTATGACACCTATGGCAAGAGGTGGAATAGAGTTTTGAGGCTGCTTTTAATATTCTGTGATACTTAATTAATGCAAATCTTTTTTACTGAATTTTATCCAATAAAGTGATCTTTTATTTAATACTAAAAGACATCCATAATTTTACCTAATTAACTACTGAAAGGGTATTTTTTCTTGTTAAAATATAGTCTATATCTTCCTCAAAAGTGGGGCTACTAAATCAAAAAAGTTTTTGAAATAAATGGTTGTATTCGAGATTCATAAAATAAATAAACTTTTCAGTTTTATTATATTCATATTGATAAGGAATCGTGAAACATAAGATCATTGTTAAACTATGCGTGAGGAGATATGTATTTGAAACGCCATGTAACTACTGGGCAAGTTATACTATTAGCATAAACTTTTGTGGGTGTGGCTGGAAAAAAAATGTCTGTCTATCTTTGAAACTAAAAGGCTTGACAGCTGTAATTTTACACACAGGCAGGGCATAACCCATGCAATATTTTTATTTTGATAATCTCGCTAAATCTGGATCCACACTGGTAAAGCTTCCAAATCTACTTGCTGTTTACAAATAAGTAGAAACCTATCTAACTACAACATTTTGTAGTTATCTATACTCAATCATATCAGGAGGCTTTAGAATCTTCTGCCATTAAGTGAAAAAAAAATACTGTTTGTTCAATATTCATCAATACATTTTAATCTTTCTTGTTTATCTCATAATCCTATTAAAATCCTGTACAACAGGATACCAAATATAGGTACATGAAACTTGAAAACACATCTGGATCAATAAAGATAGATTATACCACATTATGGAAACTTTTTAAAATAAAAGCCTCCAAACATAAACTAATCACCTCTGAAATGAAACATAGCAAAATTTTGCTATGTCTGCTAGTAAATGCTAATGGTAGTTTGCTGCTAGTAAACTTATTAAACCAACAATGACTTACAGGAAAATGATTGGTGAACTTATGTTTATAAGCGACATTGTGTGTATTGTATAGTGATATTGATTTTATCTCGTGTCATGTGTTCACAAAAGTAAACATTGCAAACTATTGACAAATCCACTAAATGCCAAAATTCGGGTTTCCCTACTCCTACTACTATATCCTGGCAAATCATTAAATGCAGTAAAGTGACAGTTTCCAGTGTGCCCAATTTAGGGAAGAAAAAAAATGGGGATGCGGTTTATGTGAATGAATGCATTATTTTCTTAAATAATATCTCCAAGTTAAGAAAAAAAATATTTTGACTCACGAAATATTTTATACTTTCATTTTCTCATCTGTAGAGTGGGGTACGTATCATACTTTTTCGTGACTTTAAAAAATTGCAAAAAAACAAATTTTTCTTCTACTGTGACTGTTTTAAAGCACTAAACATGTTTGGTAATTAATTATTTTCATTAAAGTTTCTGTAAAGATAAAGTACAAACCTCAAATTCACATATTCAGACATTACTTACTTTAAAATTTTATGCGTAATGAATGAAAAAGTACCATTAGTCCAGTAATCATTCTCATTCAGCACCTTACACTACAAAGATTTTAACTGGTATTATTTTTTTTCTGTTTGATTGTACAACTTAAACAGCACTGCATTATTCTCCTCCTTCTGACAAACATATCAACTCAGCTAACTGAGACATACTGGATGGATATATGGCATTTTAGACCTTAATAGAGGTACTATCTGAGCTTTAACAATAGCCAAATTCATTATAGTAGTAGCCAAAGGTCAGTTAAAGCTTGTTCCTTGCTATATGCCCGAATTTACAAGAACTGCATTACGATTGTCAGAATTACACATAAATCTTATTTAAAACAGCATAATGTAATTAAATTAAATGTGTATAGATATAACAGCTACATAAAAATATAAACAGTCCCAACAGCCGAAGCTGAAGGTTGTACAGAAAATTTTAAATACTAGCTTGCATATTTATAGAAGTCTGAGGACTTTCAACAACCAATCTAAAAAAATGCGATATGAGAAGGTAAACTTAGTCAACATAGGTAATTAACAATGAAAATATATGGCTTCAGTGAATGTAGCTTTATAATCTAATTAAAAATGAACTAAATCTCATACTCACCAGGGTTTATTAAATTTGCACTTTTATATTCGATGCGGGGGTCTTCGAAAGCTTTTTTATGGGTCGGATTCAAAAAGGCAAGTTGTGGTGGAGTTTTATCAACGACCCTTAACCCACTGACGAGGTCATTACTGATGAGATATTCCACCAAGTTCCTGCCGATGAACCCACATCCTGTAAAGTAATAAAACATGATAGCAAAACGAAAATAACAACTGCATGATGACTAACACTTCGGCGACCGTTACGTGAAACACCACGTTTCGAAAATTAACACCAACTTGAAAAAATATAATGTCACTTTACGTTTTAATTACAAAGGAAGAGCATAATTAAATTGATAAAATACCTCCTAAAACTAAAACTCGGGGTTTTAAGTTATCACCGGCACCTTCAGACATTTCGCTAGTGATTTCACAAAAGATAAACTGTCACCTACAGCTGACAAATAGTGACTGGCTGGCTGACTGATTTGACAGCTCATAGAACTGACTGATGGAAGACCATAGAATAAATTACTCAGAAACTTACAGTTGTCAAAATGTCACGTATAAACTGTATGACTTGGCTAGTAGACTTTTAAGCCAATGGGGTTGAGATTACACCAATATGAGGTGGGTGTCGTTGAAGCTGTAATCCTCAGAGTGTAGCCGTAGAACTATTTCTATAGTAGCTTACGCCCAACATCTGGCATCCGTGAAATGTGAATGTGAAATGTCATACATTAACTACATAATTCTAGATTCTTATTAACTCGGATTCGGATCGGATAAGAATCGGATGCAGTGCGTAACCTACAAAATAGTTCTGTCTTCCGTGGAGTAACCGCTCTCACTTTTAAAATCGCAATGAAAACTAATTTTGACTATGCCAAATAATAGTAATATATTTAAGTATAAATATATTTTTTCGGCGTTATAGCTATAGGTTAGTGAGGATTACAGCTTGAACGTCAAGCTTTAATCCTCACCTCTCGTACACGCAAACGGTAAAGTCTATCGACTTGGTTAAGATTCCATAAAATAGTGGTGAAATAGTCGTAGCGAAAATGCCAAAACTCATAAATAGTCGGTAAACGACTCCAGAGATGAAGGTGAGGATGGATGACGGCATACAAAATTAAAAATTTCGACTTTCCTCGGATCGCCTTCCACTTTCGGGTTAAGGTTCATGCCAAAAAATATAGTGATGATAGTCGCATGGAACGGTAATTAACTTAAACGTGATTTAATTCACTAAAAAAAAAAATAATAATAATAATAATAAAGTTAAATAAATAAATAAAATATTTTTATTTCGAATTTCTTAAAATACCTATTTAAGAATTTTTTAACTAAAATCTTAGATAAAAATGAAAAACCCAAAGACAGTAGGTACTTGCTGAGATATAGGGTATGCCACTTTTAGCAAGCATCTGAACTGAGGGCCCAACTAATTAAATAGTTAAAGTTTTAATTCACGTTTAAGAAATTTATGACCCTTTGCATTAAGTTTTAACAATTTTTGTCTAAATTCCCTATAAGTCTTGCAAGGATTTGAAGACTGGGCCCTCAATCCAGATGCACATATTACTTCCTTCCCATGCATATTTGCATGCATATTTCAACCACAATCAATATATATAAAACTGTTCCGTTACTGACTGAGTGACTGAGGTACTGAGTGACTGAGTGACTGACAGACAACGTACAGCCGTAACTACTTGGCGTAGAGAGCTGAAATTTGGAACATACATTCTTTAGGGGATGTAGAGGTGCACTAAGGCGGGAATTCCCAAAATTCCCACGGGAACGGGAAATATAGGACTTTTTAGTTTCTATGAAAAATCTTATTCCTTGAGTGTACCGATGTGAAACTTGGTGTAAAGGTTTTTCAATATGTGCCTGGTTGTGTTATGAAAGTAATTCCCGAAATTATATATAAAACTGTTCCGTTACTGACTGAGTGACTGAGGTACTGAGTGACTGACAGACAACGTACAGCCGTAACTACTTGGCGTAGAGAGCTGAAATTTGGAACATACATTCTTTAGGGGATGTAGAGGTGCACTAAGGCGGGCATTCCCGAAATTCCCACGGAAACGGGAAATATAAGACTTTTTAGTTTCTATGAAAAATCTTATTCCTTGAGTGTACCGATGTGAAACTTGGTGTAAAGGTTTTTCAATATGTGCCTGGTTGTGTTATGAAAGTAATTCCCGAAATTCCCACGGGAACGGGAAATATGATGTTTTAGTTTGTATGACGAAATCCCATTTCTTGAGTGCACGGATGTGATACTTGATACAAAGGTTCCTCAATAAGTGTCTGTTTATGTTATGGAAGGAATTCCCGAAATTCCCACGGGAAGGGGTTGGACTTTTTAGTTTGTATGAAAAATCTTATTCCTTGAGTGTACGGATGTGATACTTGGCATGAAGGTACTTCAAAGAGTGTCTGTGCTACGAAAAAAATTCCCGAAATTCCCACTACTACGGCTATTAATTCGGCTACGGGAAATATATGATTTTTAGTTTGTATGAAAAAAACTTATTCCTTGAGTGCATGGGTGTGATACTTGGTATAAAGGTTCTTTGCATGGGTGTCTGGTTGTATAGTTTCTGAAATTTTCACGAGAAGGGTAGTTAAGCGCATACGAAGTTGCGGGATAAAGCTAGTGTTTTATAAAGAGTTAATTCCACACATACCTACATCTACATAGATAACACAAGTGTCACGATTTGTAGGTATTGAAACCAATCGTGCCGACTTTTTAACACCTACTGTGACGTCACAGCTGATATTTAGTACCTATACGAGAATCAGAGTGGTTTCAGTAATTAAACGGCAGAGTAGTCTCAAAATAAGTTTAATATTATACAAAATCGCTCTAATGATGGCGTGGTCTCCATTTTATATCCAACAACAACATCTTATTATTCAAGTAACTTTCCTGTAGTCAATTAACTATCTTTTACCATAAACTAAAAGTCAAATCAAGTCCACTAACCGATCACAATATTCATTAGTAAGTATTTAAGGAAGCATTCAATCGTAACAACATCCTATTATAACATTATCACTAGTCAATAGATGTACTTATTATTTAATATACTCATGATAAACAGGGGTATCTAACATTCGGCCTTCCTGACAATTTAGTTTGTCCTCAAACTTATTCACAATAAGCTTATATTATAGATCTTAGCTATAAGACAATTATATTCATTTATATTTATACCTAGTACATAAAACATATAATCTAAAATCGGCTTTGTCTGCACCGCAAGCTTCACTGACCATGTCAACCACTTACGACTTCCAGACACAATACTCATCATCAAATTACTTATTCTCATAACACATCATTATCAAAATCAGTCAGCCACTGCACCGCAAGCTTCACTGGAGAAGGATCTCCAGCCACTATACGACTTCCAGGGCATGACATACTTCATTCATCCATATCAAATTAACTTATCCTCATAACACATCATTATCAAAAATCAGTCAGCCACTGCACCGCAAGCTTCACTGGAGAAGGATCTCCAGCCACTATACGACTTCCAGGGCATGACATACTTCATTCATCCATATCAAATTAACTTATCCTCTTAACACATCATTATCAAATATCAGTCAGCCACTGCACCGCAAGCTTCACTGGAGAAGGATCTCCAGCCACTATACGACTTCCAGGGCATGACATGCTTCATTCATCCATATCAAATTGACTTATCCTCATAACACATCATTATCAAAAATCAGTCAGCCACTGCACCGCAAGCTTCACTGGAGAAGGATCTCCAGCCACTATACGACTTCCAGGGCTTCATACTTCATTCAACTATATCAAATTAACTTATCCTCATAACTCATCATTATCAAAAATCAGTCAGCCACTGCACCGCAAGCTTCACTGGAGAAGGATCTCCAGCCACTATACGACTTCCAGGGCATGACATACTTCATTCAACTATATCAAATTAACTTATCCTCATAACTCATCATTATCAAAAATCAGTCAGCCACTGCACCGCAAGCTTCACTGGAGAAGGATCTCCAGCCACTATACGACTTCCAGGGCTTCATACTTCATTCAACCATCTATCCCATATCTCTATTCGGACCTAAAATCAAGCGTCGGACACCCACTGCACCGCAAGCTTCACTGGCTGTTGACCACTCTACGACTTCCAATCAAAACATTCATTGATTGCACCGCAGAACTTCATCAACATCAACACCAGCCACAATACGACTTCCAGTTGGTGTTCCGACACTGAAGGCTGCACCGCGAGGCTTCGCTGGCTGCTGACCACTCTACGACTTCCAACCACCACATTTATTGATTGCACCGCAGAACTTCATCAACATCAATACCAACCACAACGCGACTTCCAGCCCTTGATTTAAAACATCAGTGCATTCACATTCCATTCATATTACATTTAGCATGTAGGTAAATGTATTCTAATAAGCATATAGTACAAAATATATATTAACATAGTTTAACAATATAGGTATATTTTATCCCCTTTTATCAATTTAATAACCTTCAACTGTAAATCAAGTACTTATACAAATATTCATTAAATTCAGTGAACGCAAAATACATGGAAGAGCTAGTTGCGCTTGAAAATGGCCCAACGAAAATTCAGTTTTATTCAGTTGATTTCCGTGTTTAGTTCGTAGTTGGCAGCATAGGCCATGATGGACCGTATTTATCAATTATAAAAATATAAACAATGCCGATTTGCGCTATAAAATGTTTTACAAATTGATTGCAGCCAAATAATAAATTGCAAGCTTTAGTTATAACGTGTAAATAGACCCGCTTACTGTAAAACTACGAAATTCAGGTTTCTATAAGTAAAACATGGGGCAACTATTTCTACGGGGATAGTGTTAGGTAGATAGGATCGATGAAATAAGTGAATTTTTAAATGTTTATAATTTGAAGTCAAACTAATATGTGCATTCTGTTTACTGTTTGCTCTATTAAAAAAAATTCTAAGGTACTATTCAAAATATCAACTCTTCAGAATGTTGAAAAAATTGTTTCGGAAGATAGTTTAATAATCGTAAAATATTTAGCCAAGACCCTAATCATTTCATCGTTTATTTTAGATTTTAGAATTACTTATAATAATTAACTCAGTTAATAAATATTCCATATTCACACAACACTATGCAGCCCATATTAAGTTCCTCAAAGAATTTGTGTTATAGATACTAAACAGATATTAAACTTAAGAAGAATGTACAAATATATTATTAATATAAAATACATAATAAAATAATGTATGTTTGTATAAAGTATATAATGTATGTCTAAATTATATACCTATAATATTGTCTGTATATATTGGTTTGTATTCATATGTATGTATATTTAGTACACACTATTATTGCAGTTAATTCAAACTCTCCAGTCATGGGTCTGCTGTAAGAAATTTCAATAGAGATAAGCTGTGCCTTTGTATTTATTTTGTTTTATGTGTGTCCTTAAATTGTATCTAAACAACAAAAATAACAACAATATCTAATGTCACCGGGATTCGAACCCAGTAGGTACCTCTGGGATCGGAGGCAATTTATGTTACCATTTCAACCGCCGTTCATCAAATTATGAACGTAAACCTTTTGTCTACACCATAAACAAAATATAGGAATATGCAAAGTAAAAATATTCTTATCTTTCATTGCCACCTTCTACATGAATCGTCCACAATGACGACTCTTTCAGGTTCATAAATGTTCGCGAATGTACCCTTCAACGGCCAATGATGTTATAGTTACTGTACGTTGCCTAGCTAATTAGCGACGTGCGTTGACAAATGAAACCAATCACATTGCATCATTTTCAGAGGAAACAACTAGGCGTTTAAAGAAAACAAAGGTCGTGTGCCGCTTTTCTAAGAGATTTTGGTTGAGTTACTCTTCCATCCCTTTCACGCTCACTGATTGAGTTGCATCATATGTATTTTTAAATACTAAGGTTTTCTTACTTTAGTTACCTATTTTAATAGCCCAATTATTCTGAATCTGAAGCAGAAATCTCTACATTGATACCTATGCTTATCCATGGTTGTATCAGATCAACAGCCCAAACATTGGAATATTGCTTATTACCTATGTTGGAACCAGGTATACTCGAGACCTCATATCTATCATTTTCTAGAATTTTAGTTATTTTATGTGGACCTGAAAAGACCGGCAGTAGTTTTTTTTATTTTTATTTTATATTTATTTACTTTGACCGTCATCATTTGATTGTTGTTTTTGAATTTTTAACAAGATCACCTAGGAAATACTTTCTAACTACTTTGCGATTTTTATCAAAGCATTTTTTCTGTTGTGCCCGATCTTTTTCAATGTGGTTATTAATATCTGTTTTAAACTCTTGTATATACTATGTACTGTTTACGATACCAAGTGTACAATAACAAATAAATATGGATTTGTACGTGAATTTCTCACAAAAGGATCGTGGTAATATGCACTGTTTCGAAGAATTTCAGCTTTTGGTATGGGGTGTAGGAATCCTTCCTTTTTACCTGTCGGGGCTTTGCCGTACTCACAATGTAAACAAGATTGAATATACTTAGTCACAAATTTGTGTTATTACAGTAACATATTATATACATATTTATATAATTAATCATGATGTGAATATTTTATAGTTATATATTATAGTTTGGATCCTCTAGAATTTCTTTAATGTAACTTTAGTTTTAAATCGGTCAATTGTATACTTAACAGCCAATCCTATATATTTAAGTCATGATAAGACTCAAGTCTGCTTTCCGTTTTAGTAATACTGACCGGATTTCGACTCAATCCATCGATATGGGTCATGCTGTGATTAGGAAGATATATTATGTCGCAATCATACTCTTGCATAGTCCATCGGGCAATTTGAGGTAATAAATCACGCTTCGAGAAAGTAGACCTAAGAGCATTAAAATCCGTTACCTACTATGGTAAACTTTAGTTCCACTAAATATACTCAAAAACGTTGTAGGGATGTAACGACTGCTAAAGTCTCCAAATTCAATATCAGGCGATGACATTATTTTACGATAGTCTAAAATCTCAAGAGTATGCTGTGTTTTTATCACTAATATGTTAGGTAATTCTGTGTAATTTGACCAATCAATAAGGGTACGTGTATGTTGTCCGTGTTTACAACATGTGCCGAGATCAAAGATTCAAAATTACCAATAGATAACAGAAAACTTGTTTTCCGTAAAGGAATTATTTGGGAATCGCCAAACCTAAATTAACAATAACCGGTAATGAATCAATATTAATATGAAGGTTATAATCGTCTACATTTTCTTACTCATCAACGTACAATCACTTCCAAAATTTATAAAGCAGGTCACTTTTTCAAACTATTATTTATAATTTCATCTTTATAGTATTTAGAATTTAGAATAATTATAGAATTTATTTAATTAAGTTTTGCTTGTTCCGGTTTTGAATTTGAATAACATACGTCAGCCTTGTGACCATACTTTTGACATTTGTCACATTGAACTATCGGCTTTGGACATTGTAGCGCACGATGACCCGATTGGTTACAGTTAAAACAAACCGAGGGCGGGTAGGTATTTCTACTACGACACTGGCTAGAGCGATGACCAACCCGGTTACAAATAGAACACGATACATTATTGTAATTATGACCACTATTCATTGCCGCCTTAAACTTAGGTCTCAAATTAAATTCCGTTTGATCACGACAGATGTCCTTTAAATACTTTAATAAGTCCTCAGGCTGAGTAAATCTGGCTGAGGAAGCACCGGTTCTAATAGTCCGATCTTCAATCCCGTGGATCAAACAGTCCACGGCCTTTTTACCCGATATCTCGCATGAATTTAAAAGTATCATTTTATCATAATAATATTCATCAATAGAATCGCTCATTTTGAAACGCCTCTCAAGCATATCAGACAACAATGAACCGTAATTACCGTCATAAGGAAATGCGCGCTTTAGGTAATCCTGCCATTCTACCCAACTATGCTTTATACTACTTAAACCCTCGTACCATTTTTTAGCATGCCCTATCAAACGTGGCAAAGCTAAGTGCGACGTCTGTTGATCCGTCCAACCATAGATATGAGCACATTCGTTTACTTTAGATATCCATGAATCTATACGATGATTTTTAATAGAAGGATCAAACTCTGGGATTATATTTTTGTCATAATGAAGTTTTTGAGAATAATCAGGCTTTACAAACTGGTTCATAAAATTAACAAAATCGTGAAAATTTACGTTCATACTCGTACTAGTATTATTTAAATTATTCGACAAACCATTAGGGAGCTCGCCTTCCGTTGTACTTTTTGCTTCTTCATTTACCACAATCCTCGAAGAACTTTCCAACTGCTTGTCGCCATTTCCAACTTCTGTAGATGCCAGTGCAGATCCATTTTGTCCTACATTGTAATCCATGTGCTCCTGGGTGTTAAAGGAATCGGTTGCACTCCTTGGTCTCCTCAAAAAGTTTTCAGCGCTGTGAAAATCTGCCAAACTCTGTGCTGTATCAAACACCACTCCAATTCTCTTCTTGTGTTTTCTGTGCTTTTGCAGCCCTTTTTTCTTTTCTGTGTTTCCTACTTCGTGCATTTGTTTTATTTTTACGCTTACGCTTAGCTTGATATCTTTCGCTGTTTTCACTGCTTGTTACGCTTATGCTACTTCCCGATGACACTGATTTACTGCGTGAGTTTTTCTTTTTATTCTTATGCATTTTGAATATAATTCGTTTTTCACTTTTGTAGAATGCGAAAAAAAAATTCACGTGTGAATTACTAATCCCGCTTCTGATATACGAGAATCAGAGTGGTTTCAGTAATTAAACGGCAGAGTAGTCTCAAAATAAGTTTAATATTATACAAAATCGCTCTAATGATGGCGTGGTCTCCATTTTATATCCAACAACAACATCTTATTATTCAAGTAACTTTCCTGTAGTCAATTAACTATCTTTTACCATAAACTAAAAGTCAAATCAAGTCCACTAACCGATCACAATATTCATTAGTAAGTATTTAAGGAAGCATTCAATCGTAACAACATCCTATTATAACATTATCACTAGTCAATAGATGTACTTATTATTTAATATACTCATGATAAACAGGGGTATCTAACATTAGTGATGGGAAATACAAACCGATTCAAAGACACCGATGCCGCCGATGAAATCGATTTTTAAGAACGATATCGATTTTCTAAAAGACCTACGTACGCGCGGAATGAATCTGGCGGCGACCAACCTTGACGAAAGGCGGGGTTCAGACTCGCGATGTCGATGTATTTGCGTTATCTATCTATGTAGATGTCTGTGGGTAATTCCATTCTTAGCCCGTGTGCTGTCATTCTCGATCATCTTCACTTATCACCTGGTGCGATTGAGATCAAAAGCGGGATTAGTCACAGATATTTTATTTATCTCAACGACGAATTTTAAACTAAATGAAAATGCCACAAGGATAAATTAATGAAAACACATAATATTAGTCTTTCTTTACATTTATTTTGCTTTCAGACAGAAGAGCTATGTGATACATATAGTATAATCAACGAAACGAACCATGCATGCAGAGTGTTTTTCACAATATATTAATTATAAATATATTATTTCAATTCTATACACTCAGCACACATTTAAGATCTGTAAAGAAGAGTTTTCACTAGGGGACAGTTTTATTATTATAACTTAGAGCTTTGAAAGATTCTATTTATAACTCCCAAGAAATATTATAGAGCAAAATAGGTATAGAGTTCAACTACAGTATGACATTTCTATTAAAATTACGTTATATGATAATTTTACTAACTGTTACTTAAATAACTTTGTCTTAAATAATCCGTTAATTTTAGTGAATAATGCCCATTAAAGTAAATACTTTTTCTAGCAAATATCTCTATTTATATAAAATAAAACACTTTTAACCATATCAAGAGCTTTGAGGAGCATGAGTGGAGTGAAATTGAGTGATAGAAAGAAGGATTGAAAGAAGACGTAGTAAGTAAGATTGAAAAGGGTATGCTAAGGTGGTTTGGACATTTAGAGCACGATTGGATGGTCATGTCAAAAGGGGCCGCCCTAGGCGAACGTATGCCGTCCAAATTGGCGACACACTTAAAAAGGGTCTAGTTAAAAGTACCCGTAACGTGCGATCATGTATGAAACGATTAATGAACGAGGAGAAAGCGAAAGAGGTATGTCTAGATCGGAGCAGTTGGCCTTCCTTAGTCTCTGCCTACCCCAAAGGGAGACAGGCGTGATGTTATGTTATTTTTTAACCATATTATTTATATTTTACATTTTAACTCAACGTTTCTTCATCTTTACAGACACCACGCGATAAATCCGGTTAAAAAGTGTTTTATTTTTGATTCCTAAGACAATCTCTTTGTATATTTTACACACAAAAGTAAAACTTGGTTTGGCGCTTTCTAAGTAATATAATAATTATACAGTTATCAAGGCAAGATCTATAATTTTTTTATTTTTTTTCTTTAACAAACCTTAATTGGAAGACAGACGAAAAGAATACAACCCTAGTCAACTACTCTGGAGTACTATATAGGGTATTTTTTATGAAGATAAAAATATTTTAGGAGAAGGTTAAGAATGATGGGTGGATTCAATTTATGATAAAAAAAATTGAATATATTTTTACAATCACCCTGTATTATATTAAGTATATGAATGGTATATTTTTAGATAAATATTTGTCACATACAAACTGAAACACAAGCTATGTAGCCCCAAAAGCTAACTAGCTTTTTATCGTGTCGATCGACGAATATATCGATTTTCACATGAAATCATTTTTGATGCTGAAAATAACAATAAACAGATAAGAAAAACTTAGACAAAAAATAACAAAAATAAAGATTTACTGCGTCACTTAACCTTAAGTCTTTTTTTAGGACACTGCTGCAAAAGACTTCTTTTGTGGCTTAAAGTTCTTTCAACTTTAAATTTTAGTAAAGTGCTACAAACTTATCGGACCCGGTGGGGAAAATTGGAATTAAGATTTATCCCTACAAGAGCAAGAGCTGAGGGCTCAATGACACAGATACCAGCGCCTCAGTTTCTCTCAGTTCCACATAGCTGCACACTCCAGGACTTGATGGAGGCTAGCGATGGTGCTGTAGAGGTGGCGAAATTTTGGACGAACAAAATTTGAATTTGTGTCGACTCGCAAGAAGAACAAGAAGTTTCTGGGTCAGATAACTTTGTTATACTGTCCCATTCACATTGTTTTATTCTCTCTAATATTTTTAACAATAACTTTTTCATTTAATATGTGTAACATAATTTTGCGTTTTCGTGTTTCAAAAACTTCATTTATTCTGTTAATAAATTAGTAATAAAGTAATTCTATAAAACAATCCCAGCAATTATAGGTTTAGAAACGTGGCTCCATCTGAAAAGGTACTTAAGGTTGAAAGAGACAAATAACAATTGTCTTTAACGACGAAAACTCCGCGTTCGTGTCAGCTCCTTATGTGCACTGAATAAAACTCATTTTCGCTTAGCATAGAAAGAAACCTATGAATTTGACAGGATTTAAGAACGCGTTCTTTCACCGGCTACTCTATTTTACAATCACTTTCCGTTATTGTTATAAATAAGCAATATTAACAAAACTATATATTTCCGCTCAGCTTTAGGCAAAGTCTCTTCTCAAAATTAAAGAATTCTTCAGTCCTGTATATTGCATCTACATTTTATTTTATTTTTAATATTAATCCATAATCCATTCATAGTAGGTTCAGTAATGAAATCATGTCAACGGAAAATAATAAATTCCGTTTATACGTGGAAATTTATAAACTTCCGTAGGATTCTAAACAGGAAACAAATTTTATTTATATTATTTTACGCCCATATTTTCGCAAATTAATAAACTTACCGTACTCACTCGTAAAATAATAAGTAAGCGTAAAATAATGATTGGTTGGATAAGTCATAGGTAAGTGTTCTAATTTCAAAAAACAAATGCAATGGAAGGCCTTGTCAGAACGGTTAGGTACGACGACGAGCGCAGCGAGGAGCAGTTAGGTTGCATATAATAATATAGGTGTAAACCATTAGTGTAATGACGACCACTATGGCGTTGGGGTAAACCTATCTGCCTCAGACGCCAGTGGTTGCGGGTTCGATCCCCGCACGGAACCAGAAAAAAAAAAATGTTCCGTGACTGGGTGTTTATCTATTTATGTATTTATATTCTAGGTTCCCCTAGAATATAAATACAGGCCCCCCTAGTTCGCTACATGGTATCCCATAACACAAGCTATGCTTACTTTGGGGCCATGTGGTTGGTGTGATTGTCTGGGGATTTTATTTGATTTTTAAATAAGGTAAATTTTGTAATTGTTTGTCTTCTTGACCAATCAGTGAGCAGTATATTATTTTAATACAATTTATCTCTTGTTTAGAATCTTACGAAAGTTTCTTACGGTTCTTATTATTTTCAGGTAACAGTAATAGTATATTTCTAACAAAGGTCTTGGATATAACTTGCACAGTAAACCACACAACAGGTACAGTCACAGACGGAGTGTTTCTCGCGAGGACAGTCACATGCAGAAGCGACAAATGCCCTGTCTGGTTGATCGTCACGCGCTTACGTCGCAATAGTCGCTGATAGGAACGATTACCACTTGGATCTGAAACGTAAACAATACATATTATTTGTATATTCATTTTTTTAAGTTACTTGTAGACTGCCGTCGTGCCGCGGTGGCTCCTGTTAAAGTTTTCGTAAAAGTTTTACTTGGAATCTGGAATATCTTGATTTAATATTTGAGGGTTCAGTGATTTTTAAATCAATCACAACGTGCACTGTCAATACTGCCTCACCCTTTTAAAACAACTTGCATAAATAAATAATATACAGGGTGAATGGTGACAAATTTTAGATACTGATGGAGAACACAATGTACTCGATTCTGATCATAATTTACATAATTATGATCAGATAAAAGCATATTTTTGACTAGAATTTCCTATTAATAAATACTACTATGTTACTATTTTCTTTACATACAATTGAGTCGATCACGGCAAGTGACCTGGCACGCGGATTGCTGCCAATGCTAGCGTAACCATGCGTTGCGTAATCAATTCTTTAACTTTCTGTTAAGTTTTGCATAGTAAATAATTAATATTTTTATTTTATTCTATTTTTTCTCTCCATGTATGATATCAAACTATCACCTCCTTGAAATTCGAAAGTGACCCACCAGTCGCTCTGTATATTTCTGACACTAACACAACATTATCTTGCCCAAATAAAGTTTCTTAAAGAACTGATCATATAAATAAACATACATATTGAATAAATACGTAATTTTTTATTAGAATAAACTTAAATAAAGACATAAACATCTACGACTTGACGGCTAATGTCTGTGTTCATCACAGAAATATCCGCCGCCAACGGGATTCGAACCCAGGACCCCTGGTAATATAGACATGGTCTTAAATAGACAGATTCAAAGAAACGGAACGTTCAGTTGATAGTGATTGACACTACTGAATCGACATTGAATCGATGAATATGAGCGGCCATCTTGTAATCGGAAGTTTGTATAAATTTTTTTCACCAACTGATTCGATACGTCAAAGCCATCGAATGGAAGATCGAACAATTTAATTACGGCAACGTAAAGATTGTCAATTTTAAACTGTCACAAAAACCACTTGAAAAGAATTCAACTATAGTTAAATATACCCACCCAAGGCTTTAGCTGTTAAAGCCTTTTGTCCTGTAATCAACCGACTTCCAAATGGAGGAGGGTTTCAATTCGTATGTATGTTCTGTTTGGTGGTGGATGTCAGAATTTTTCGGGGCGCCGAAATGGCTTCTGGCAAACCCTAACGACTACTGTATACAAGTATACAGCGCCTGAAACCGACTGCTTAATGTGGCCTCCGAAGCACAGAAGTCGCCGCCGTGAGAAATGAATGGTCGGTGGTCACTCATCCAAGTACCGACCGCGCCGCTCGTTGTTTAACCTTCGATATCGTATGACACAGAGTAACCACGGCACCACGACTACTTCTTCGACTTTTTACTACTAATTTGGATAAAAAGACCTGTTGAAATGAATAAAGAAATAGATAAAGTTAATCATATTTATTTTATTGTTACATACCCTCAACTGATCCCTGTTAGGTCCCAACAAATGTCGCGGCTCCGGGGGCTCGTTGGCGTCTGTACACTTTGAACACCTGCTGCGATGAATTACATACTTTAAAATCTACAATAATCGTTGTTCGTTGTATCGAATCAGAAAAAGAATCGAATTAAATTTAAAAAAAAAAACGTTTTTATGGTTTTGAGTAGCAGGAACTATATTATATCTTTAATGTAATATTTAGTTAAGATTTCATCCAAAATAGTAATCTGGATTATTTTATTGATATAATCCATTACCAATCTCTAGTTCTCAATCTCTATTTGATTTTTTAACACTTCATTTATTTGTCGGTGTCTAAACCCTCAATCTCCCTCACCTATGGTAAGTAAGGATGACTCTATAGGCACACCAGTACAAGAAGCAACTGGCTTTTCGTAAATAATTTTCGAAACACATCACCGCCGTAGCCGGATGATATTTGGTGACAAACTTTATACAGGGTCCGTCTATAATAATTAACAATATTTTAATAGCAGATTAAGAATGATGAGTGGATGGGAAATTTAAAAAAAAAATGTTTTTAAGTTTTTTTTTAGAAATTCATATTTCAAAATTCTTCGTTTTGAGTAAAATTTAAGTTTAATCTACATTTTATGACTACATACAATTAGATGGAAACGTTATAATTACTTGCTGTGTAGTCATAAACAACAGATTAAACTTAAATTTTGATTAAATACTTAGAAGAATTCTGAAATTTTAAATAATGAAAATATTTAAAAAAAATCTTTCGTAATTTAAACCCACTCATCATTCTTAATCTGCTATTAAAATATTATGGCAATTATAAACGGACCACGTAAAGCCGCTAGGGCATCGCGCGGATTAGAGAGTGGCCGTTGCGAGAATGCGTTCCTGACAGCTCCTTATGTCCACTGAATAAAGTTTATTTCCGATTCGAAGGGGAAAAAAGCTATGATTTTGACAGCTGTCAGGAACGCAAACTCCCACCGGTCGCACTTTAGTAAGGTATCTTGTCGATTCGACTATTTATCGATGGTTGCATGCTAGCCCTGCAGGGGCGGTGGAACTAAACCAGCCCTACTAAATATAAGGAGATCTTATGGTTTTTGAAATAAATAATAAATAATTTTGATATTTCCACATCATTATCCAAATTAAGTTTTTTTGGAAAACATTCGCCAGGATAATAATAATAATAAATAAATAATAAAATCCCCAGACAATCACACCAACTACAAGGCCCCAAAGTAAGCATAGCTTGTGTTATGGGATACCATGTAGCGAACTAGGGGGGAACCTAGAATATAAATACATAAAAAGATAAACACCCAGACACGGAACGTTTTTTTTTTCTTGTTCCGGGCGGGAATAGAACCCGCGACCACAGGCGTCTGAGGATAATGTATAAATAACCTAAGAAACATATAAACATACATATTCTTCAATATACATATTTTTTTTATTACAATCATAATATCAACATCAGAACCTTAGGCGTAGAAGGCAATGTATGTTGCCACTAAACCAGCGGGTCGTCAAATTATGTCAATTATCATACCCTTTATACCCAGCGGGCGGCGCCGGCGACGGGCAAGCTTGATTGCAGGACGAAGAAGACGGCGTATATAGAGGTGTGTTCAGTTCGTCAAAATCGAGGGCGCCATCTATGTTTAATACTCTGAAACACAATTTAAAAATAGGATTAAATAAATACTGCAGAAGAATTGCGCGTCTAGTTGAGAAATGAAGATACTTTTAGTCTTAACTTAGCTAACACGTAAAAAAAAGTTCTCTACTAAATGGAAAATCGCTGTCCCAAGCAAATTTCATCCAATAAATTGCAACCATTCTTAGTTTTTTGTAAGAATAATGATTTTAGTATTAGCATACAACTGAGTCAATCGCGGCACGTGACCTGGCACGAAGATCGCTCCCAACGCTAGCGTAACCATGCATTGCGTAATCAATTCTTTAACTTTCGGTTAAGTTTACTCAGTAACGGCCTTACTTATAAAAAACAACTAATCAACATCTTACCGACTACTTAACTAATCACTACTTAAATTCTTAATTAATGCTTAAATATTTTTTACTCATAAACGTTGATTAGCCGGTTATTAACTAATGAACGCTTAATGCAAAGAAAAAGAATCTGCTTATCAATATTTCAAAAGATTGACATAAGTATCCCTTCTTAGTCTGTGCATAAGTGTCAGATTTGCGTATAGGTTTGTTTATTTATAATAGTGATATTGTTTTTAATATCGGAATTTTACGAATTTTAAACGTTCGTCGCAAAATGGAAAGTTCTTCAAAAAGGAGAGTGCGATCCTCCAACTGGGACCAAGATGAAAAGGTAATTTCGGCAAGTAAAATACCACGAGAAGAAAAAGAACATACATAACTTCACGCCTGTATCCCTGGGTAGGGATCTGATTCAAATACAGACTCAGTGGAGGAATACCAAGGGCAAGGTGAAAGGCAGGGAGTCTGAGTACAGACATGCTAGAATGATGACAGGCGGAGGACCACCACCACCAAGCCCATCTCAGCAGAAGATCTTGCCATCATTCAGGCGTTGCCTAATGAATGTATTATTGATAATAGTAAATTTCATAGTGATGGTCTCTACATGGATACTATAAAAGAGGTAAGATATTGTCTGCTTTTATAATAAAAATGAATAAGTATAGTCCTAAAAGTCGAACTAAGGTAAACAGTCCTTTTTTAATACATATATTTGTTTGTTGTAACATATATCTACATATAAGATTTTTCCTTGTTCCAGAACAATTCTGAAGATTTTGAGCGAGAATTATTTTTACTTTTAAAAAAGTCAAAGGAAAGAGAATTTGAACGAGCAGAAGAAATTCACAAAAAAAGAATGTTAATCATGGATTTAGAAAATGAGTGCTGGCAAAAGAAAATAAATTCTATTTGATTATACAAAGTATTATAATTAAGATTAAGAAATAATTTTCTATAAATACATTTCTTGCTATGTTTGACAAATTATTTAATTCCTGTTCACTATCTGACAAGTCTTCTTCCACATTGCTATAATTAGAGGAATCTGAAAATAAAACTATAATCTATGTTAACAATTATAAAATTAAAGCGCTTTTCTATTACTGTTGCGGAATTCATAAATTCAAAAAGTGTAATCAAAAAGAATAATCTATACAACTTTCTATTTCATACATACCATCTAAATAATCATTATATTCAATGGCCAAATTATGTAATACTGCACAAGCAACAATAGTAGTTTTGATTGTGCTTAGAGATCCTCTCATAACCTCAAGTAAAATCCTAAACCTTTGTTTTAAGACTCCAAAACATCTTTCTATGACATTTCTTGTCCTGATATGGCTGTAATTGTATCACCTCTCAGCTTCAGTCCTCGGTCTTAATACAGGAGTCAGTAAATATGAAGTGCATGGATAGCCACTATCTCCTATTAGTTTGCCTTTAAATGCATGTTCTTCAAACCTACGTTTAAGCGAACATTCACGAAAAACTCGTGCATCATGAGTGCTGCCTCTCCAATGACAAACTATATCGCAATTTTTTAAATCTGCATCGCATACAACCTGTATTGTTTGGTAGGTATTTAATAAGATTTTCTATTATAGATAATGATTTCCTTATAGTTTGTTGCTAGGTATTTATTATTCAATAATTAATACTACGTATCTATGTACTTGTATCTACTTAGGTAGCTGTCACTACAATAGTCTCTCTCCACCATTATAATGCCTCCAAATTTGTCAAACGTGACATCAGATGATTTTATAATCTCTGGTGTTCTGCCTACTCCATAAGGTGTGAAGTACAGGATTAGAATACAGTATAAGTATGGTTACCTGGGTATTTAAAGAATAAAATCCTTTCCGATTAATATAATACTGGCCAGCATTGCCACTAACTTTTCTTATTTTAATGTGAGTTCCATCTATAGCCCCTATTATGTATGGGAACCCACAAATTGATTGAAATTTTCGTATTATCTCTGTTTCGGCAGTTAAATTTGATGGCATATTTATGTAGTAGGTAACTACTTTTTGCCGCTAATGCAACAGCCACTTTTTTGCAGAGACATGACAATGTCTGTGACTTATGCCATGTCTATCGGCACAATCTTCTTGTATCTGGAAGACAGTTCATCAATAGGATAGGTTAATATTACCGCGAAATAATGAAAAAAAAATAGGCCATATTAAATGAGAAAGGTAAAATAAATGATTGCCTACCTCGTGCCTGCCCTAGTATCTAATTACAGCCATAACTTGTAATACGATAGGAATACTGCCACCTCGATGGTCTACTTGCAAATCATTCCTTACTAAATCAATAATTCGTAGCATATTGTCCTTGCTAAATCTGTATCGTTGCTTAAATTCCACATCAGTCAAATCTTGAATCGGGTTCATACGTTTTTTATAATTTTTTTGTCTCCTAACTGTCCGTATTCTCATGCTTCTTAGTTCTTAAATTTCATTACGAAACCTTCAAATAATATCATTTTCATAAATATCAATTTTTAAAATTTGCAAAACAGATGTTACACTGACGCTATTTTGTTACTTAGCGTTTTAAACAATGGTCCGACCCTGATTAATTTGACAACTACTTTAAGATGTTACTTAACATAACAACTGATTAACGCTAAGCAACGTTTATGAGTAAGATTTTTTCTTAATTGGCTCTTAAGTGTTGATTAAATTTTAAGTAACGTTTATAAGTAAGGCCGTAAATAATTAATATTTATTTATTCTCTTTATGTATGATCTCAAACTATCAAGTCCTTGAATTTCAAAAGTGACCCACAAGTCACCCTGTATTTTGAAACTGATAAATACGCTGTAAAAAGTCACATTCTGTACACATTAAAAACAATCATCCACAAAAATATTTCACAGTGGACTTTTATTGTCCAAACACATTTTTCATTACACACCATTTGCATTGTAGCTTTACAGTATCTCAATTTATTGAAGGGTAAATCTTTAACATTTTCGGTAACCTTAATTTAATCATACAGATATATTACCTACACCAAATAGACACTTTAGAAATAAATGTCAAGTGGCTTTTTAGTTTTTTGTTAATAATAAAATTGAGATTCTTTATAATTCGTTTTAACTACACTATAAGTTACTTAGAGTCATATATTTTCGCTCATTGAATTCTTAAAATCAATAGATAACAAACCTGTCTTGAGCTGAGAACCGATGTACCCGCTCTACTACCGAAGACACGTGTTCAACGCCATTTTGTATACCCCACACCAATATGCCGATCTGCGGAGATTTAAAATAACTTTATCAGTTGAAAATGTTGTAATTTATATATGTAGGTATATTGCGTAGTTAACTGACGACAATTTTGGTGGGTCATTTGATTATAACAACCTCTAATAGAGTTTCTATAAAAACTAAACTTCAAACCGAAGATAAATTATTTTTTATGCGATTACGAGTGCATTGTTATTATGCCATTTATATTTATATTCTAATTATACATATGTATAGGTTACCTTTAATATGTGTTTTAGTTATATTGTAACAAAAAATAATAGGAGCAAAAAAGGAAACAATAATAAAAAAATAAAAAAATTGAAAGTCTAACAGTGGCGGGGTGCCACCCCTGCAAAGTATTTTAAGTACCTATTTTAAGGAACCGCATTTGCAATATAGAGCATGGCTCAACTTTAGGCAAGAATAGTGTTTTAGAAATTTTATTGTCATAATAATAGCAAAAAATATTTATTTGTTAAAACTAGTAAAAGGTAGGTTTCTTTTGTATAATCCTTATAAGTGAAATAACAAAAAAACGGTATGATTTTCGAAGGGTGGTTCCATAGTGAAAATGTTTATTTTGGCCTACTCTATAACTTCTCAATTGATGCGTGTCCAATAATAATCAACGAATGCAGCGCATTAAAAAACCGACTTCACGTCAAAACTTTGGCTGATGTAAGGTCGTCAAGGTAAACAAAAAAAAAACATGAAGTACTCAATCGATTTCGATGAAATTTATATGGAATGTGAAGTATCCTCGTCATATTATGAAAAAAGAATCATCAAAATCGGTTCCCCCAGTCATGTCAACCGATCGCAATTTTATTATAAATAATAAAAAAAAACCCCTCTCAATATTATAAAATTGACAATGTTCAAAGAATCAAACATTTCATTTAAGGAAAAAGAAGAAAGTACTAAAAATATATAGGGTCTTCTTTATGAAGATCAATATATTTTAATAGAAGGTTAAGAATGATGTATGGATTAAATTTATTAAAGATTTTTTTTTTGTTACAATTAACAAAAAAAAATTCTTTCATAAATATTTTATAATTCTCATAAGTTAACAACATTTTAGTTTAATCTGTTATTTACGACTAAAGCAAGAAATAAAAGTGTTTCTATTTAACTATTTATATTAAGAACTCACTCACACACACAGAGAAAAATCGCACTAGGCATAGGTATGTAGGTATTCTCTGACGGCACTATCGACACCGAAAGTCAAGCGAGCCGCCCGCGCCGACAACACTCTGTTGGCTTGTCGGCGCGGCGCGTCGTCGGCGGCGACTTTGTTTGAGCCAAACGCGCGCGACCCGCTCACCGCTCGGCGAGCGCTCGCCAGTCTGTAAAAGTCTGTCTAATGATACGCGCGCGTAAATTAATAATTATCAAAATGCCTAATTTCGCGTACACGAACCAAGAATATCTTCAAATGGCTTTGTGCTAGTGCTGCGAGTGAGAACCTGTCACGAGCTCGTGACACGTACGAGCAGAGACATGGAAGGCGTCCCGCCCTCCGAACAATTCTAGGAGCTGTGCAGCGCCGCCATCGAGATTATGGCACATTTACTCCACGTGCCCCAATGTTGTGTGCTGCCAATAATGTTATTAAACGAACAAGACTTTGTGTATCGCAAATAGGTAGTCATGTGCAGCAGTTACTATAAAGTGCTTGTGTATGTGTATTCGTGTGCTGTGTACCTAACATCATTGACAGGAAGCAATATGTAAGTTATTTTTGTACATAAACTGTAAATAATAATAGTTGATAATAAGGTGATTCCATTTAAACATTCAATTGATTGTAAAATACATTTATTCGTTAAGACAAAAAGCTCAAGCACGAAAACTTTTTTTAAATTTATTTCTAATTTAATCATTATCAAAGAAGTCAACATTACTAAAACGGTATTTACAATAAGTTGAACGTTAAATTGACAGTTGAAGTGTGATGGGAAATTAGAATCAACTTTTATACGAAACAAGTATGATATTACAACAGCTGATTGTTACGTCATACATCAAGCTAAGTAGGTCACGCATCGCCCGGGCGCGCGAGGCATCGACCTTTGCTCGCGTGGATAGGTAGGTACTAACCGCGTAAGATCTTTGTTTTAGTGAAGTTATTTTCTTAAAATAAATAGATAGGTTTTTTTATTTCTTGCAAGGTTGTTTTAAATAACAGATTAAACTTAAATTCGGTCACTTAAAAGATTTGAAAATTTCAATTTCAAAAAATATAGTTATATGTATATTTTTATTTTTTTCATAAATTGAACCCATACATCATTCTTAACCTTCTCTTAAAATATATTGATCTTCATAAAGAAGACCCTGTATAGAGGAGCTGCCCTATCCAGTTTTCTCAGGGGACTCAAGTGAAGCATACGGGCGGGGTGCGGGAGGGGTAAGCGGTGGGTTATGGCCAATCATAATCAAACAGGCGATGGCATTAGTCACCTAGTAGCGAGTAGTAAAAACCGGTTGAAACATAAGGTTAAAATATTCAAATGATCAACAAAAGAGTTCAGCTATACTTTACTAGGTGTCTAGTTTTTTAACGAAATTTCATACGTTCCAAATCTGTCAGAAAAAAACCGCGAAATAAAAGTATTTCTACTTGACGCTAGATAGCGTAACATTTTTTCGCGGCAAAAATATCACCTAGGCCACAAATAATAATTCCACAATAGGAATTTTGGACATAAATAATTGGAAAACAAACAATTTGTAAAAAATAATTATGAATGAAATTATCTTCGTAGTTAGTTAATTTTATTTGGATTGTCAATGTAATTCATTTATAAAAGTATAGAAAACTGAATTTTACATCGAGAAACAATTGAGGATTTAATTTTTTTTAAATATCTACCCGTGTACATGTACCTCACAAGTCAGCGACGAACTGACGCCGGTGCCTCAAGTACGGAGTAGCTTGAACTATTGAGGCTGTGACGTCACGACAACCCAATTTGAAGCTGTTCATCTTTGCTAACAGCAGCTCAAACTCAAATATTCTTTATTTCGTAAGTATTTAAATACATTTGAAATAAGTCAAACAATTTACAAATTGAATTGAATCTACCACCACTTCGGAAAGTCGATCTGTTGAGAAGAAGTGGCAAGAAACTCAACAGCAATCATCTTTTAAAAATAAGAGAAAAATAATACATAGTAACAATTAACAGCCAGGGAATCCCACTTTCTTGCATCCGGATATCTTAAAGTAAAACTTTTCACATAACACTTAACCTTAAATCTATCGAAGGGTTAATAGGTTAATCTTAAATATTTTAGGATTTTTTTATAAAATGAAGCGTACACATTGACCCATGACCGAGTTGATCTTCTGGAGTCTACTACTTATTATATTTATACAATAGGCAATCAAGTACTAGAGAGAAACGTAGACATAGATATAGAGGCAAAGATAGAAGCAGAGATAGACGTAGAGATAGAGGTGAGAGAGAAAACAGATAATGTGGATGGAGATGAGGATATTCGTGGACATAGACAGGACGTGGACACGGAAATGGGGAAGTCAGAGTCAAGTTCAAAAAAAGTCATAAAGTCATCAGCAAAACGACCTGGCACCGCTAGCAGCACCCGTTCACGAGTATAACGCAAGCACCAGCCATCACCCTCCTCAACCATATTTTAGGGAAGAGGGTGACCCGACACCCGACGCTACCGCTAGCCAAGCCGCCTGAGGGAGCATGACGTTCTTGCTGTTGTATGGACAAGAAGGAGATGTAGATGGCGTTGGATAAGAAGGAGATGGAGTTGGAGATGGAGTTGGAGATGGAGATGGAGTTGGAGATGGAGTTGGAGATGGAGTTGGAGATGGAGATGGAGATGGAGTTGAAGGTGGAGTTGGAGATTGAGCACTTTAGAAAAACAATTACAACCAAGGACTTTTATCGTCCATATATTCAGATATTGTATAAAAGCCTTTATTACACAATTTTTGTTTAATAGTTTCTTTAAATTTATCAAGTGGTAAGTCTTGAATATTTGTGGGAACCTTATTATAAAAACGTATGCATTGACCCATAAATGATTTAGTGACTTTATGAGCTTATTAGCTCATAAAGTCACTAAATTTTTGAACTTTATTAGCTCTACTATATATCTGCTTTGTGTTGCCAGCATCCCAAGATGTTATTCCCTTAATGTCTATACATTTAATTGAAGTTACAAAGAGCCAAAGTATACAGAAACCAGCAGATCAAGCGTTACAAATCTGTGATTGAATCTGAACTCTGTGCCCTCCACATTAAGTTAAAAATTGTTTGAGGAAATATGCCAGGTTTGATCTGCCGCCTTCCGTACGAAATGAAAGGCTTAAACTATCCTTACCTTAACTCTGACATCATCCGCATCAGGCCAGTAGTCCCCGTATTCGTCCGGCGTCTTCTCCCGACAGTTCTGGCAGGTGATGGAGATGCGCACCGTCCGCAGCACCACCTCAGGGATCTGCGCCAAGGGGATCTGACGTGAGGCTTGGTGGTGGCGGAATGGGAGTACCAACTAGCGAGGGTACTATGAGGGGTTATGTCGGGTTATATTGAAACAATTATCTATCTACTAGCGGTTGCCCGCGACTTCGTGCGCATGACTATCGGTTATCTCAGTTGTATAGATAATATTACTATATCCTCCGCGATTCAAGCTGTCGCTATTCTAAATTTCATCCAAAGTTCAGTAGTTTATCTGTAAAAGCGTTATAAATAGATATACAGACAGAGTTACTGTTATAAAATAGCTGTGCACCCCAATTTCATCCGGGTTTTGTGGACATAAAGCATTGGCTATTCATGTGTCAATTCAAGTATATTTCTATTTTATCTCTTTCTTCAATAAGTATGTGTCTATTTTTGTTAATTCATCTTTAATCAATAACAAAAGTTCTTTAAGATACATAATTTGGGATAGACAATGTGGTGTGAACGTTAAAAATATTATTAATTTATAGATGGAGTAGCGCACAGTCCGCAGCACCATCTCAGGGATCTGTGCCAAGGGGATCTGACGTGAGGCTTGGTGGTGAGGGGAGGAGCTGGGAGTACCAGCTAGCGAGAGTACTACTCAACTAATTTAATTACTCATGAATTTACAAAAAAATATTTCTTCGAAAGTGATTGCGTTAGTAGTTGCCATAATGATGTAAAAAATATGGTAGTAACGATAAAATAATAAGCCAGTCATAAACCAGTGGCTAATATGACCACCAACCAGCAGGGCTATTCGTGTAACTAAAGTAACAGCGCTGTGCCCGACGACGAGCTCGTCGACGAAATGTCAAACAGTTCGACGAATGTCAGTTCTTACTCACGCCGTCATCAGCGGCGAGCGCTGGGGTCGAGTGGGGTTATGTGCTATGTGAATACAAATTATGTCACTCGTCACTGATGTATCAATGAACTCGACGCTGTTGTTTAGCAGAATGGTCCTGCGCACTGGACCAGCTATCCAGCAATCAGCACTGGGTCAGGTTACCGCCCTAAACCTACTCGACACGTCAGACTTGTAGCCGTGCAGTTCGTTATTTTCATTGGCTTTGTTGACGAAAGTAGAGCTTACTTGACTAGGTAGTGGTGTTATTTCACTACGTAGTCAAACTTCCTTCTCTTATTGGCGTAACCTTCTTGGGAGTTGATACTTAAAAATATACTATGTTTAGTCCTAGATATAGTGATGATGCGCACCGTCCGAGCACATCCAGAACTCACTTCCTGTCTAAATTAAAATATAAAAAAAACTCGCGTTGCCTTAAAGTAATTATGTTTCGAATTCAACCGAAAAATTAGGCTTTTCCAACTTAAGCCTTAAATTCATGAATAAAATTGATGTCCATGTTCCAATCTAACTAAAAATACAAAAAGAAGTGTGGCACTCGGAGACTACCGCGGTAAAGCTATTGCATAGCATTTTTTATCAACTTATGCAATTAAAATCTGTGCCGGTCGGAGTGGGGGGTGTTAGGTTTTTTTCGTTACGGAATTTGTGGATTCGGTCCCCACGCTCAAGGCCCGCGATAGAAGCTATGCAATAGCTTAAAAAAAACAACGAAACCGTCAAAACTAACAAAACCAACTCACATCATAAGTCCCCTGGCGTCCAATGAGCATACTCTTCCTGAACCAGACCCCCTTCGGGTAGAGATCCAGGGTCCACTCCAGCGAGCGCTCCTGGCGATCGTCCCGCATGCTGTCCCTCGTGCTGAAGATGAAGGTGCTGGTGTGGTAGCTGGGCAGCGAGTGGAAGTTGTCGGCGCCCAGCACCGAGCCCCAGATGTCCTCCGTGTACAGGCGCGGCGTGAAGAGCAAGCGGCCTGCTTCGAACTCTTGCACTTCCGATACTCTTTCGTATTGTCCTGGAATTTATTTATACACACTTATGACGGGTTTCAATATTCAACTGACTGGTATGAGTAACCGATACAGGTACAAAACTGGTAGAAAAAAATAGCGTTTCACAATATCTATTAGCTAAGACCTGTAAATTCTCAAATTTAGCATGAACCTTCTTTACATGACGTTCTTCCGAAAAATAGGCGATATGTGATTGATAGAATATCACGCATTCGCAAATTATTTGTATGATATTTGAACTAAATAAATGTATAAACTTATTCAATTTATTCTTACCATATTTTGGTATTCGATAAATACATTATAGTATGCTTAGGTAAGACGAAACGCCAATCCTTTGACTTATTTTGCCATTGGTTAAATCACATTTTTATGACGTCAAAGTAAATATTTAAAACATAAATTTATGGCGGGTTTCAATATTATGAAAACTGTTCGTTTTGCCTACGAACAATAGAAATCATTACCAAAATGCCTTTCTATATTCAAAATCTTGACATCTAAACCACTGCTTACGAACTGTTTGACTGTAATGGGTTGCTAGGTTACATTTGACCATTTACAAAATAAGTCATTATATCTAGCCGACGACGTAACAAGTTATTCATTTAAACCAATGAGGTAAAGGTAGCATGGCAGTCTGCTGCGGCCAATAAGAGTTGTGTTTTCATTACGTATGACCAATTAAAGAATAGGTCACTTTATCTAGCCAACGACGTAAAAAATTATTCATTCAACGAAATATCCTATCAATAATCCAGTTTTCTCTTTCTAACTTATCTATAACTGTTTTTGAAAAAAAGGACGAATATTATTGAATGACATAATTTTTCTTTTAAATATTTACTTTGACGTCATAAAAATGTGATTCAACCAATGGCAAAATTAGTCCAAGGATTGGCGTTTCGTTTTACGTAAGCAGTTAAACGCAATTATTAATAAAAAGCTCTAAAAACATACTATAATATATTTATCGAATATTAAAACATAGCAAACATAAATTGAATAAGTTTATATATTTCTTTAGTTCAAATATCATACAAATAATTTGCGAATGCGTGATATTCTATAAATCACATATCACCTATTTTCTTGGAAGAACGTCACGCAAGGACGTTCAAATTTGCCAAATTTGCCAAATTTGAGAACTTACAGCCCGTAGCTAATAGATATTGTGAAAGGTGAATAGGTTTCTCGTGGATGGACGTGTACCACCTTAGTCTTCATGTTCACTTAACATCAGGTGTCATGGAAGACAAACGTCCCATCCATATTTTATAAAAAAAAAAAAAAAGAAACGCTACTTTTTTCCTACCAGTTTTGTACCTGTACCGGTTACGCATAGCAGTCAGTTGAATATTGAAACCCGCCATTAGTCATTCAATAATACTCGTCCTTTTTTCAAAAGCTGTTATAAATAAGTTAGAAAGAGAAAACTGGATTATTGATATGTTGACAGATATTTGACAGGATATTTCATTAAATGACTAAATTGTCAAGTCGTTATCTAGATAAAATTACTTATGCTGTAATTGGTCACATGTAACGACGTTGCCTAGCAACTCATTACAGTCAATCAAACAGTTCGTAAGCAGTGGTTTAGATGTCAAGATTTTGAATATAGAAAGGCATTTTGGTAGTGAATTCTATTGGTCGTAGGCAAAACGAACAGTTTTCATGATATTGAAACCCGCCATTACATGACTTTACGCATGTATCCCTTATGAGGTAGGCGGAATACTAGAGGCTGTAAAGCCGTGTGATGTCACATTTGACAACTTTGGAGGTTTTATAATGATGGAGAGACTACTGCAGTGACAGGGCGTCAGCCTATCGCCCGCAAAAACGCCAATAAAACCTCCGTCCCTTCACTGACTTTACAGTATGCCCGGGGAAAGAAGCAGCTGGTAAAAATTTATATATATTTATTTTGGATTTTATTCAAGTATACCATTGCGTTAGGTTTAACTTCGTTTTAAGTGGGATCGAAACAGCGCCAACTAGTGATGAAAATGGGAAATCGAATTATTGAGAACGTGATTGGTTGGTTTTAAGTACTTTGCATGATTAATGCGATGGTATACATTCTAATAAAATTATGCAACTCGCACTAGGCATGTATAGAGTTTCAAAGTGGTACATTTTCGGCGTTTCAGTCTTATTATTTATTTAATTACATTTTATAGTTATACTAGCCACCGCGCGCGGTTTTACCCGCGTAACTTTTGATCCCGTGGGAATTTCGGGATAAAATATAGTCTATAACCTTCCTCAAGAGTTGGGCTATCAAATGCAAAAATAATTTTTCAAATCCCACTTGTAGTTTCTGAGTTTAGCACGTTCAAACAAACAAAAAAACAAACTCTTCAGCTTTATATATTAGTATAGATTACATGTTTCTTGACTTCCAAAAACCATGGCTGCATTGAAAGAATATAGGCAGACGTAGTACCCATTAAAGTAGGAGATGTAGGAAGTTGAATTTTTGGTATTTTGTGCTCAATACTTGACTCCTTATGTTTCATGAATTAATATTTTTCTACAACTGTTTTAAATAAAGAAAAACGGAAGTTTTATTTTCAATGGAATACTGATAACAAAACGAATAATAACTGACCAGCAATAGCTAAACGCAAAGGGTTACTACATTTTAGGGTTGTGATACAACTGTTTTATGTACTGCAGAAAAATCGATTATCGATTAATCCACTTTTGCCTAGTTACAATGAGGGATTTGCTAAAAAGTGAAACTAATTATTATTTCTATTCACCATTCTATGTTATTGTTGATCAACTGTCACTGACATTGGCTGTCAGATGTGTCAAAAATGATACTTGATGTTTTTATCGTTAATTTTTTTACGTTTTGTGCTCTGTATATCCCTTGCTCCATATCAACTTTAAATGAAAAAAAACAAATTGGTAATTGTTTCATTACGCTACATATCATCATAACTTCATATAAGACGGTACCAGCTCAGTACAGACTCCTGCCAATATTCTTTCTCTTATGCTATTTTTATGATTAATTTTGACTATACCTATAAAAGCACGTCTTAAAGACGCCATGTTCACAATCCCTCGTTATTGTAATGAATCTTGAAAACGTTTTTTATATATATTATTTTTATATCTCTAAGGTTAAGATAAGTTCCTATTGTATTTATTTGCCATATAGGCTCCTTCACATAATCAGCGCTTCGGTTTTCTCTCTCCATCTTTACTTTTGCTTAATGCTGACCTTTTTTGACACCTTTACCTTTTCAACCGACTTTCAAAAAAGGAGGAGTTTCTTAATTCAACTGCAGGTATGTTTTTTTTGTGTCTTTGTTACACGATATTTCAGACAATTATGAATTGATTTTGAAAATTATTGTTTTATATGATAGAGGACCTCATGGTTGGTAATATTTAAATTTCATCGGAATCGGTTGAGTACTTTTGAAAAAATATGTATGATTTCGGAGAATGTTTACGTTGATGACATTCTCAACTCAGCCAAAGTTTTGACTAAAAAACATTTCATTTCCCCATATTAACAACAGACTTACCGGACTGATAGCTCATAGCGATCGCCATTCGTTCCATAAAGAATTCTTTGTGTTCTTGCGTGAGCGGACACAACAATAACTTCGCCAGTTGATTCGGGCACATCATTGGGAATCTGAGGGAAAAAGTATTGGATTAAAATTAAATAAAGTTTAACGTAAACAGCTTCATCTTAATCATCATCATCACAACTCCGTGTAATGAGCCCACTGCAGGGCTATGAGTCTCTCCACTGGGTGACGAGGAGGTTTATGCCGTAATCCACCAAGCTGGCCCAGTGCTGGTTGGTGGATCTCAGAATTTGCAGGGCGCCGAAATGTCTTCTGACAAACTCTAACGTCAACAGTATACAAGTATACAGCACCCGGGACCAACTCCTTAAAGTGCCCTCCGAAGCACGGAAGTAATTCGTATGATTCGTATGATATGCACAGTAACCACAGCACAACAACGACTTCAACAAACAAACAAACAAATCCCCAGACAATCACACCAACTACATGGCCCCAAAGTAAGCATAGCTTGTGTTATGGGATGCCATGTAGCGAACTAGGGGGGAACCTAGAATATAAATACACATATACATAAACACCCAGACACGGAACATTTTTTTTTTCTTGTTCCGGGCGGGAACGAACCCGCAACCACTGGCGTCTGAGGCAGATAGGTTTACCCCATCGCCAAAGTGGTCGTCAACGACAACAACACAATCATAAAAACACAGCATCATTGATCAACAATCAGCAATATGATATTTGGCGGAAGATTTTAGATGAAGGTTGGTCGCTAGCCAGGCGGACCTTGAAGGGGTACGACCACCAAGCGGTGGTCACTCGGATTAGTCGCCTTTTGCGACACGCTTATTCAGGGGCGGTAGGGCTATTGTAAGCCCAATGTTATATTGTTATGAAAGAGCTCAAACATATTTTAGCAGTTTTCAACCGAATTCCAAAAGCAGGAGACTCTCAATTCATCTGTATGTTTTTTTTTTTCGGACAATTATGGATCGATTTGAAAATTCTTATTTCATATGATAGAGGATGCTTCATGGTTGGTCCCATATAAATTTCATCGAGATCAGTTGAGCACTACATTGAAAATTTTAAAGTTTTGAAAAATATATGTGTGAATAAAACTACTTTTTAACCGGATTAATCGCGTATAATTTATATTTTACATTTTAACTCGACGTTTCGGTGTCTTTGCAGACCCCGTGGTCACGAGCGACGTGGTCAGTAAAATATAAATTATACGCGATTAATCCGGTTAAAAAGTAGTTTTATTTAAATTATGAATCGTGAAAACTTAAGACAATACTAATATATGTGTGCTTTCGGAGTTGTTTACGTGGATGACATCATAACTCAGCCAAAGTTTTGACGTGAAGTCGGTTTTTTTAATGCTCTGCATTCGTTGATATATTTTGTCTTTGTTACACATTTTTTTGGGAAAATATTAATCGATTTAAATATTCTCGTTTCATATGATAGAGTATACTTCAATGTGTATGAGTGAGCCTTATACCTCATACTTTAGACAAAGTTTTGGACTGAAGTCGGTTTTTTAATGCTCTGCATTAGTTGATTGCATTAGTTGAACAAAACTGGTTTATCTTTCGTTTAAAATATCTAAAGCTTAGGTTGGTCTAACATACCTGACGTGTGAAAACACGGCGGTGACTAGAGACTCCCAGTGTATCTTTTTCTCGCTCTCGCTCAGTTCGCTGGAATTCAACTTTTCGCGTTGCTTGTTCAGCCAGCGCTCTACGAAGCTGAAAATAATTAATTTAACTATAGAATACTTACGACTAAAACCAACATTGAATATGCTTACGCATTGATTCTAGTATTAAGTTGGGTTTAAGTAAATCGATTAAGTCCTGTAAGACAATTGCCACTAAGTAGGTGCACGGAATATACAGGGTGTCACAGAAACGACACGTTTCCGTGACACAGGAGGAAACGGAAACTGGCAAATAATTGAAAAAAAAAATAGCTGAAAATAATTCAATGCGGTAAACTGACAGTTCGAAATGTCAAAACGAAAAATAATGATACCATTTAAAAACTTCGTAGTGTAAGAACTGAATGAGAATCTTTGCCATTCGATTTGCATAAAACTTTAAAGCAAAATAAGTCCTTTATCTTAAAAGTAACTTTAATGAAAATAATGAATTATCAAACACAGCTAGTGCTTTAAAACGGTTACAGTAGAAATAAAATCGACTTGATAACTTCTTGATTTTTTTACTTGTTAGAAATGAAATTTCAAACCCTTCGCTTACAGAACCGTTAGAAAATATATTTTGTGAGCTGATTTTTTTCTCCAAAAATTACTATATTATATTAAAAATAAATTCATTCATTCACTTTATCCATATCACTATTTTTTTCTCTTCCCTAAAGTGGGCACACTGGAACTATCATTTTACTGCATTGAATTATTTGCTAGTGTATAGGTGGACCTAAGGCCTATCAGATAACATCAAAACAGGTTGACTAAAAGTTCTCTGGTTTTCTAGATTTTGTGATATTTTAAGACATTTCCACTTGTTGGCCCTTTTTTGCCTACAAAACGTGTCGTTTCTGGGACACCCTATATAAAAATTATTGAAGATACCATGTGATCTATTATTATTGGAGAAACCCTTTAGCATAATAAGAATATAAATTTATAAATCATACATTTTATTTGAATTTAAAAATTATAGGTGAGTCATATCATAACTCATAACTATTATTTAATGAACTGCTTTAACTCAAACGTTTTTGTCGGAGGTGTCCGACTAGTTTCGTGCTCTTACGAAGTTTTTCATAAGGGGTGAAAAATGTTTTTATTTTTGTTGTTTACCTAGAACAAAGGGTCAGTCAAGTATATTTGTTCCCTTACCTATACAAACTCATTTCATTATGCAGCACTAAGTCACTCTGCTGCAACAAATGCAACAAAGTGTCCGCGTCCAACAAACCGAGCTCCGCCTCCGACCACACCCACTCCACGTTCCATTTCACGAAGTTCTGACAAGCCTGCGGGAAATGTTGATTGATAATTAAAGTTACAAAAAATCTACTTTATATTATAGCACAGTCAAATTATGCCGAATATAGGAGAACAGGGGAAATAATTCGTGTAGTTTTGAAACTTGACACATGTATCTTGTATACCATGTACTGTCCAGTTTAACATACTAAAAGTCCTCAAAGGAGGTGGATGTACTGAGGGTGTAGGGGGTCAAGGTGAGGGATCTTCACATGTTTTTGCAAATATCTCGTAAATCTTTACAAATAGCATAATTGTAGCTTCTTAAAAGTTTCTGTACAGGGTGACTGGGATAAATTTTAGAAACTGAAGGAGAGCACTCTTTACTCGTTTCTAGTCATAACTGTGTAATAAAAGAAGTAGAAAAATTTTCATTGGAATTCCCTATTAATTAAAAAAAAATTGTTACTATTTACTTTACTTACGCCTGGGTCAATCGCAGCACGTGACCTGGCACGCAGTTTGCTGCACCAAGAATTGCACCATGCATTGCAATTCTATAACTTTCGGTTGCTCAGTAAATAATTAATATTTATTTCTTATCATATTTTTTCTAATCATGTACGATCTCAAACTATCCCACCACTCACCCTGTATAAAAATGTCTAAGTCAACATCCTCATCTTCTCTGTCTAAAAGATCTACAGGTATTCCGTTATGAATCCAAGCGTTGTCAATTTCAGGAGTCATTTTTATGCTCAGCCATTCTAGTTCTTGGTGGATTACTCGTAGCGCGTGATATTCTGCTGACATTTTTGTAGGAGAGAGATGGGTGCGATCAGCTTTAGACTTGGTGCTAGATTTAACAAAAAATAAGTGTTTATATATCTGAAAGATTAAAGCGCGTAGTGGGAACACGATATATTGTAAAAAAATGCTTTCTCCTGATCCTGCAATGGCGGAGAAACCATAGGGGTTGGTTAAAGTGTAGAAGACGCGTTACCACCGCGGGAGTTCAATTTCAGTCAGTGGGCCGCACCGTGCGGACGCCAGAGTAGTTAAGGACTCACGGAAATCTCGAACATCGCAAATCTCAACACCTTGTAGCTCCTTGTTTTGCGTTATTCCTGGTTGGTGAGTAAAAATTAATATTACCAAATCAGTAGAAAGTACCCCCTCGAGGACTTTTAGTAAGTTTATCTGAAATCCACAACGTAAAACTGCGCCGATTTTCAAAACTAATAAAAAGTCGGGAACTTTCAAAGAATTTTTTTGTGCGGTAGTGCTATTATTCGTAGCATAAAACGGCGTACCTTGGCAACCTCATCGTGTCCGCAAGCCATGTTGTACTGCATCCAGGAGATGAGGTACCCGCGCTTGGCGGCCTGCGCTATGTGCTGGTACATGTACGTGAGGCACAGGGTCACTAGGTCCTGCGAATATTGGGAATTATGTAATGCAATAAAATGTGTTTAATTTAATAATTAACATGCTAGACTGGAAGCAAAGGAAAAACATAGAATAGGGCATACTGTAAAAGTCTGTTAAGGGACAGAGCTTTTACAGGCGATTTTTTTTTTATGGGCGATAGGCGGACTGTCACTGCAATAGTCTCTCTCCATCATTATAATGCCTGCAAATTTGTCAAAGGTCACATCAGATGGTTTTATAGCCTCTGGTGTTCTGCCTACCCGGCGAGATACAGGCGTGAAGACCAGTCGGTTCCGGGTGCTGTATACTTGTATACAGTAGTTGGTAGGGTTTGTCAGAAGCCATTTCGGCGCCCTTAAAATTCTGTCATCACCCAGCAGGGGACAGCTTGGTAGATAATGGCCTATACCTCGTCACCCTAGGGAGAGGCTCATGCCCTGCAGTGGGCTCATTACAAAGAGTTGTGATGATGATGATAAAAGAGAAAGTGAGTAAGCTAAAAGTTATTTATGAAAGAAAAATTGAAAAAGCTACTCAATGGGAATAAAGGGGCGGTGGTACTATTGGCGTTCTTGTGGGCGATAGGCTGACCCCCTGTCACTGCAACAGCCTCTCTCCGTCTTTATAATACTTCCTTTGTCAACGTGACATCAGATGGTCTTATGACCTCTGGTGTTCTGCCTACCTCACAAGGGATACAGGCGTGAAGTCATGTATATATGTATGTACTTGATGGGAACAAAATATTTACCTTCACATTATATTTATCTGCTAGAGACAACACCGGGAGTACCGTCTGATGCGATATCTTTATTTGTCCCGTGTAAAAGTATCTGAAAATTTAAATAACATGTAATCAGGGTCGGCTGCCTTGCGTTTTAAAGATTTTTATGCATGTTATTTTTGTTGTTTACTAGCACTAGAATCAGTATACCAGTGTAGAAAACATATGTTAATTTAAATAAAACTACTGGTCACACCAGTAAACGATTAAAAGTGTGATTGATAGAATAATTTTCATTGCGCGGCAGCCATTTTATCAACAAGTTCTTTGTTTATGTTCTTGCTGCTTTCCTGTCCTTGCTGATCACTTCTCATCGTTAATACTGTGTCGATCGAGTAAATACATGATTTCTTTGTTCAGTGACCTCCAGTGAATTGCATTTAATTACTTATATCAAGTAATAAGTTTTACTAAGACGATTTTAGTTTAAGGTTATATTTAGTTATTTGCCATTTAAAATGTAACAATTAAAAAGAACAATTAAAAATTAAAAACCTGTTAATTACATGAAATTTGTATTAAGAGGCATCTAAGTAGTTGTCAATACCGTTTTAATATTTATAAAAAGGTATACAGTACCTAATATAAAATAGGGAAATTGATGAAGATCAAATAATGAAGCCTTAGAACGGAAAAAGAGGATTTTACTAAATAAATAATGTAAACTAGCTGCTGCCCGCGACGTCGTCTGCGTGAACGCTATGCAGCACCAAACGCACCTACGATTATAACACTGCTAGCGTGATAATATGTAGCCTATATGTTGACCCGACTTCTTAACTATCTTCATGCCAAATTTGAAGTAAATCCATGCAGTACTTTTTGAGTTTATCCCGGAAAGACAAACAGACAAACAGACAAAAATTCTAAAAACTATATTTTTTGTTTCTGTTTCGATTGTAGATCATACCCCAAGTATTCTTTTAAAAAAATATTCAATGTACAGTTTTGACTTTCCTACCATTTTATTATATGTATAGATAATTCATTTGTAATCATTATATTTGAAACAGCCACCCAGCCGGCTGTCCCTAACATTGTATAATATCTATAATAAAATATCGCGCCTAATATCTAGAACTTAGTGCCAACGCTGCGTTACGCGTTCAAACGAGCGTACCGTACGTCCGTATCTTCAAATAGGCACACCTACCCATAGATTTATACAGGGTTGATTTGTAGTCACCAGCCAAATTTAAATGTTAGTTTCTTTAATACGATATAAACGTACCTGCATATTTATTTTAGCGTCGCTCAGTACAAAGAAGTAGAAATATGGAACCACAAACTTTTATAAAAATAGTCGCTGTTGATGAACATACTTACTACGAAGTGGCATTTCTTTGATAATACGACGTAGTACTACAAGATTTTTTGTAGTAGCGCGTAGTTGCCTTTATTTTAATGGTAATTTAGAGTGACTATGGTTTATTTCTTTAAAAAAATATATACTTTTTTTTGCAAAAATCGTTTCTATAGGTAAATTATTGGCCGGTGACTACAAATCAGCCCTGTATAACATCTACTAAGAGAGATTCAAACATACAAACTTTCATAACATTTTCCGTACCGTACGCGCGTATCATACGCGGCACTAGGCGCATTCGGCTGCCTTATCACGTAAATATTAGCGATCAGCTATAATGGCGCAGTCATCACGCCATGGACGCGCGATCCATTGCTGTACATCGTATTATGTAAGCGATAGCTGTTCAATCGTTCGTTGATCGCAGAATGCATTTATTGCTACGATACTGGCGCCAAAAACAATTTGGTAGCTAAAAAAGAAACTAATAAAATGTCAAACAGATATTTGCTTTTAAAATTTCGCAGAAAAGTACACACGAAAAGTATGAAAGTCAAAGAGATTATATATGCACTTTTAGTACATCGATTGTACGATAGAGGCAGCACAGTCGTCGGATTGTTATGGATTTGTTTTTGCTGTAACGTAATACGAATTAGTTATTTTTTAGCAAATCTTGCGCAATTCATGCCATCGCTTTGCTCTTGCAAGTTACGTGATAAGGCACCGAACGTCCGTATCGAACGCGCGTATGGTACGGATGTTGAAGTTTTGCATGAAACGCGCATTCGAACGCGTGACGCAGCGTTGGCACTTAACCACAAACAAGGCGAACTTAACTTAAAAAATACAAAAAATAACCAATGTTAACATACTTGAGGAAGTGAGGAAACACGGCAGCGGCACTGGGCGTCTCCTGAAGAGAAATACGACTCTCTCGCCACTCACTCCATTCTCGACTCATCAACATCACCTGGAGTAGGTATAAGGTTACAATTTTAGGCCTAAATTATAAAAGCTATCAGTTTCATAAATTTGCTGCCAAAAAATCAAGTCAGAGTCATCATCATAACCAGAATCATTGAGTCAACTCAATGCACAACTTTCTTTTGTTGGTGACTAAACCTGAATTTGGTTTCAATTTTAGCTGATTATAATAATGAGATCTTAAGCACAGAGTTTCAGAATTAAACTGGTTCTTCATAAAATAACAGAACATAATAATTATCAACACTGGAGCAGGGACCGGAAAACCCCTGTATTTGATTAAGCCTATTGATAGGGTAACCCTATCAAAATCTTACCATATGGGAGTGTTACCGTATTGATATGGTAAGCCTATTGACGTGGTAACACTTTGAATAAAGTTAACTACTTTCGGATGCGCTTACCCTGTGATAGGGTTGCCTATTTTTATCTCTTTTCCGCGCATGTTGTTGAATTCGGAAGTATAATTAAGTGCGAGATTGAATAGATGGTGATATTTTTGATAATTTGATATTCTTAGAGATTAAATTTGCCTGCAGGTTTTAAAACCCTATTGAATAGGTAACCTTCAATAGGGTTTTCGATAGGCTTACTGCTTACATGAAACTAACTCTATTGATACGGTTACCAAATTGATAGGGTTTTTTAAAACAAGTCTATGAAGAACCCAATCAAAAACCTCTTTAAGGGTAAGCGGTTCCGGTCCCTGCACTGGAATTATGCATGTATACTTATATGTAGGTAGCAGCAGACTTTATACATATATACTATCAAACTAATTGAATCATAGCCCCTCATCAGCTCATTTTGGCAAACCATCTAACAGTGGGTTTCAATATAGTATCTCAATCTAAAATCCAAATTTTTTTCATACAAAAACAAATTTGGATTTTGGTTGTCATCGCAAACACCCTTACTTTTAAGTATTAACAAAGAAGGATTTAAGATAAAGATACAATATTGAAACCCACCATTAATGCTAGTAGGTTGAAATTCACTTGAAGATAGGTTTCCTTGGTGACGAACATGTTATGATTTCATTCAACACCGACATTTACCGAGTTCAGAATTCATACAGTATCAAAAATGTCCTAAGTGCATTATATGAAAACGAGTTTTTACAGTTTCAAATGAATAATCAGCAAATCATGATAGCTGCTTTTCAGGTGGATCCCAAACGAGTCTTATGATGAAGCATGGTTCACTTGGATTAGTTGTGTTGTATAAATACTTGTTTGATCCATCATTCTTTATGACATACTTATCCAGAATACACCAATACTACCCTGACCAGTATCATCACCAAGATGTGTACAACATCTAATCTAGTTTCATCTTTTAATTATTTACAGAGCAGTATCCATAAGACCATGTCTGTCTCATCACATGATACTGGCAGTAATAGCATGTCCCTTACTATTGACGGCTGGTTGTCATTATAACCAAAAATTTAATTGAATTGAATTACTATCTTTAGCATACTTCGATGGCTGTGGGTAGTGGTAGAGTATGCCAAAAAGATTTGCAAACAGCTGTTGTGAGTTGTGACTACTGACACTATCTCATGCCATTTTGTTTCAGACTTACAACATGCCTTGTTAAGGGATTTGAACCCAGGACCTCTGGCATAGAAGGCAATGTATGTTACCACTACACAAACTAGTAGTCAAGTTATCAGTAGTTTGTACTTGGTAATGAAAAACATATGTGAAGAACCTGAGGGTTCATCTTAGAGAAATGCTTAATTGGCATTCATGTAGAAAGAAGAAAGACACCATTTATTCCCACAAAGACAACACAGACATATCACTTATTTAAAAAAAAAATTCTTAAACACTAAAAACAATATACCCTAATAATGCACCCTCTATCAGAGCTCAGAATATAACAGAAATGCATGTAAAGGCATAAAAAGTATTTTTTATTGTGCCTTAATGAGATCAGGTTTTTCTAAGCCCTCATACTTATGCATTTAATATGAATAAAAGGTTTTAAATAAAAATGATTTTGACCTGAAATACTTCACTGCTGGCACATAATATGAGGCGATGTGCAGAGTAGGTGGTGCCCCCAACTTCCAAAATCAAATCACTCATCAGCTGATCAGCATAAAGTGTGGCAATTTTATGCAAAACACTTTTAGAGTTGTCAACCTAGAAAAAGTTTCATTAGTGGTGTATTTTCTATTTCTCTTGCAGTTTTAAGTGTAACATGTATGATGGTACAACTGGATATGAGAATGGACACATTAGTAAAAACTTTAATAAAGCCTGTATACGATATAAAGTATGATATAAGATTATAATATAATATATAATGGGCAATATAATGAAATTTTTCTAGATACCTCAAGATCTTCCACATTCTCTGATCCTTGTTCATTTCGGGCAGAATCAGCGCAAAAATATTGTCCTTCTACTGTTAGAAAATTCATGTTGACCTCCTTCATGTACTCAATAACAATTAAGGCATGGTAAAGTCAATATTAAACAAATATTTAGCTTTATCTATTTAAAACCGTGGTGCTGTTGGAAACAAAACAAAAATATTGCCAATGTTTTTCCTTTCAAATCAAACCATAATTTTTTTTTTTTGGTTAACTTCGTCCTGGTCAGGACAGGCAAGAGAACGAACCCCATACAGCCATGTCTTTTATATTCAAACCATAAATTCATAAATATATATTTATTTTTTGATTAAATTCATCGTATTTAAACTGTGAAGAATTCAGTCAGTTCCACTTTCTTGAAACACAAAATGATATTGAAGATGAGGCCGTACGTATGGTCTGATTTTTCACCATAGCACAGAGAAAAAAATTAAAAAGTGTTTTCTTGCGGCGTTGCTTCTTTCTAGTCTGTGATTTCATACTTTGTAACTTGTAAGTTTATTTATTTATTTGGGAGAAAATTTAAGCAAGGTCATTATAGAAAAAGAAGATATGCAACGGAATTTTGTAAAGATCAATTAATGTTTGGGATGTACAGGAATACAAATAACAGAAACTATGTTATCGAAAACCATGAAGAAAAAAAATGTGATTATACTAACAATTTTCGTGGTTGCTAGTTTTATTGTTTATCAGCTGTATTTTTTCTTATCCATCGCATCTCAAGACAATAACAGTAAAATCATTCCGGTTTTTGACCATCCCATCGCTGAATTAGTACAGTTACGCTCTGAAGAGGATAAGTTTATTAACGAACATGGAATATTACGAGGAGTGTATTTCGTACAGATGCCGAGATACCGGCCGGATAATAACAACGAATTTAAATGTTTGAACGCGAATCAAAAGATTCCCTTTGAAAGAGTGAACGATGATTACTGTGATTGTGAGGACGGATCAGATGAGCCCAGCACAGATGCATGTCCAAATGGGACATTCAATTGTGATACTCAAAGTTATAAAAAGTCTGGTAAAATAAATTCAGTTCCTTCAGGTAAAATCAACGATGGAATTTGTGATTGCTGTGATGGTTCTGATGAGTGGTTACATCCTTCTAATAGAAAATTATTGTCTCAAAATTCTAAAAGGAACACAAGAACTTATGTAGATAAGTGTCCTAATATATGCACTAGTTAGTGTAGAAAAAAATCAACTAAACAACATGTTTGCCAACAATGGATATTATTCTTTATACTCTACCTGGACCACTCTAGTGTTTATATAGTGTTACTTATTGTGTATTGAATTAAATCTATCACTTGAGTCGTATATACTTTAGTACTTATATTCATCTATGGTTGTATCCTTACAGTGTGTTAGTTTGTGCTAGTGTATGAAAATTTCCAATAGACTTAAGCGGAGAAGTAACATGAAGTAAATGAACTTTTGCACATTTTTATATTTGGTTAGTCAGAATTAATGAAAACCATCAGAATTTTTTGAAAATATTCCTCTGGAATGTTTTATATATTATTATGAAATATATAAATTATGGATGGATGGATGTGTAACACCATAGTCTTCATGCGCACTTTCCATCAGGTGGCATGGAAGACAACGTCCTATCCTTATAATATTAAAAAAAAATTTTTTCAAATATGATCAAGTATGTTAACTTTGTGTAATTCAATTAACATAAATAACTTAACTTAGACATTCCATTCAAACTTTTAAAAGTCAGTGTTTAAAAATGGTACAAGTCTAGTTGTCAGCATTACCAAATACTTAAGTATAAGAATAAGTTTTCAAACTAAATTGAAAAACTGTGATTGTCTGGTAGCTATTAATTAATTTCTCATTTTTAAAACGGGAATTTGTAAATGTTCTGTATATTTTCTTTAGAAATATCAATATACCTTATAGTATATTATATCAGTTGTTATACTACCAACATTTTAAAAGACTATATAATATTAAAAATACTTAATAGGTACTTATGTTTGAATTTGTTTTTCCTTTGGATGTTTTTTTTTACCTACATACATACACACATAACTTCACACCTGTATCCCTTATGGGGTAGGCAGATCGGATCTGGAGGTATTATAATAATGGTGGGAGACTATTGCAATGACGGGGGCCTATCTCCTGCAAAAATGCCAATAAAACCTCTCAATAATTACTGTGCTAGAGTATAATGAATGAATAGTAACACTACACATCATTGACACTTTCAATTTTATTGTTTAAAATTAATTTGACTTTTTCTCCCTCTTCCCACCTTAACTGCTTTCCTTTTGTAACAGCAAATACCTTAAGGTTGTCTGGCAGAGATCGCTCTAGAGCCATAAGACCGCTAGTACCTTTTGTTCCATGTTGTTTGTTTCCCATTTATGTTATTATGCTATAAAGAGTAAATAAATAAACTAAATATTGCACAATAATTTTTTGTCTGGTTGAAAATGGAATGTCACGTATTTAACTTCTTAATTATGTTTTTGGTTTTATTTAGAAGATATTTTGCTTAATTATGGACAATTGCTGGTTTGAACGACGTATATTCGGGATGTTCAATTTTCGACCACATTTTGGGGCAACTGAGGCCGTAGGTATATCTGCAATAACGCGGCAAATGTTACCATGTTACCGACCAAATGTTTGTCCGTCTGCGGAACCCGCGGACCATGGAAAGTCAAAATCAAAAAAAGTCAGACACCAAGCTGCCTTCCATTGGTGTCACGTTGATGTCCGGAATGATATACGGAACAAGAAAAGCAAGTTCTGGGTAAGGTGATCTATACAGGGTGTTCAAAAAATTACCTAAGTACTTTGGAGAAAAATATTCCAGATATGGCTAGTCTTCCCATTCGACTACAAAAACCATTAAAAAAAACTAAACATTCAAAGGAAAGCGCGCGCGCGTGAGACTTCTATTCGCATCGAATAATCGAAAGCGCGAAATATAAGCCTAAAATAATCCCTTTTTATTGAACTTTATCACAACAATTGCTGATTGTAATGCGTGCGCTTTATTTGGATAGGTGAATTGGTCGCGCTTTGCTTTAAATACATACATAACTTCACACCTGTATCAGGCCTGGCTCACTCCGCGCGGTACATCCGTTATTTACCTACAGCGATGCGCTCCGCCGGCGTATTTCGAATGGGTCGTGTGTCACGCGGGCGCCCGTCGGGACGTTGTAGATACCTACCTACCTAATAGCACTCACAGTAATTCTATGATCGAGGTCGCAAATAGTATTTAAAAATGGACATAAAAAGAAACAAATATTCAATTAGATTATGTTTAGATTTTATTATGTTCAATTTTGCAAACAAAACATAGGTAGTATTACTAATTATTCGTCGTAACTTTTTTTTTCATTTTGTACTTTAGGTAAGTTGAAACAATATTTTTTACAAAGGTAGAATAACAGTAATACCTACATCGGTAGATACTTAATTACAAATAAGGAGATTAATTATTCTTCACTAGGCAGCAACCCTAACAGCGTAAGAAAAGATAAGAGGCATGCGATAGAAAGAGACAAAACTTCTAGGTATATAAATTTGCAGGTACGTAATGCTGTGCGAGCTGAATTCCACCGTATCGCGTCGTAGCAAGACTCGAATTTATTTAGATCTTCTTGCGGAGTAATTCTTCTGTACCAACTATTACTTATTCTGTGCCTGTATCCCTAATGGGGTAGGCTATAAAATCCCAGAGGCTATAAAACTATCTGATGTCACGTTTGACAAATTTGGAGGTATTATAATGATGGAGAAACTCTCCGACAGACACTATTCCAGTGACTGGTTTTCAGCGTGTCGTCCGCAAAAACGCCAATAAAATGTCTGTCCCTTAACTGACTTTTACAGTATGCCCAGGAAGAGAAGCATTTAGCACATTCTATGTTTATCTTTCACTCCCAGTCCAGCATGGAAGAATTATGTGTCCTTCAACCTGTAATCCTCACTTTTGAAATCACAATGGAAAGGAGTTTTGACTATGCCAAAAAATAGTGATGAAATTGTCATAAATAGTGACGTATATAAAAAGTTATATACCGTTCCGTTCCGGAGAAATTCTAAGTTTTCAAATGTTCAAGCTGTAATCCTCACCAGGGTACCATTATATCTCTGGAGTCATAAGCCGACTATTTATGAGATTTAGCATGTCGTTATCACTATTTCACGACTATTTTTTGGAACCTAAACCTAAGTCGACAGAACTTACCGTTCATGTGTACGAGAGATGAGGATTACAGCTTGACGTTCAAACTGTAATCCTCACCAACCTATACGTATACCGCCGAAACTATAATACGACTATTTTTTTATATGCGTCACTATTTGTGACAATTTCATCACTACTTTTTGGCATAGTCAAAATTCCTTTCCATTGAGATTTCAAAAGTGAGGATTACAGCTTGAAGGACACCGAATTCTTCCGTCTAATCTTTAGATTTTTTTATAGAAAATATGTACCTAAGTCCAAATAAAAAATAGTTTTTGTAATCACTAACTCTAACTGGCATATTTTTCTCCAAAGTACTTCTTAAAACACCCTGTATATGTATTTTTTTTATCCTAGGTACTCCCCTAGTTCGGTACATGGTATCCCATATTATAATAAGCATTGCTTAGTTTGGGGCTATGTAGATGGTGTGATTGTTTGGGCATTTTATATTTTATGATAAAAAAAATAGAAAGTAAAATATAATTTACCTACTTATAAGTAAGAATTTGAGAAAAGATTCCGATTCGTTGTTTTTGTGTAGTGTACAATATGGACAAAAGACTTGTGTGCGTTTGGCGACATCGGTTCCCATAAATTTCTATCGGCATAACATTCCATAGTTTTCTACCTTCCGTGATTTCCTTTTGGTATATTAATCTTTTTCTATGCGTGATTTATTGGTACTGACTGAGGGGGGAAGCGCGTACGTCCCTTAAAGATGCGTTAGCTTACTGTGATTTGCACAATATGGCGACGACGACGTCGCATTTCTGAGTTATTTACTTGGTTCTCTGTGTCCTACTGGTTCATTGTCAACTGCCCCACCCTAATATGCGTTAATGTTAATACCTACGACCATGGAATTAATGTTGTACGTAGTACTTATTAATTCCATGCCTACGACAGAACACCCAATATGGCTGTTCAGTCTAATATAAAAAAGTAACTCAAACTAAAAGATGCCTATAAACAGTTAATTTAATTTTAGAGCCCATTAGCACCTGTTTCTAAAGTTATTTTGTCATGGTATGATATAGTTAAGCTTAATGTAATATTATAATGGAAAATATTTTTTTTATTATATCCAGTAGTTTTTGAGTCCATCCATTGCAAATAAACAAAATAACTAAAAATCTTTTTCTATATTAGAATTGGATGGTGAAAACTTGAGACAAGGTAAAATAAATAAATACTTCCTCCGGGAAAATTCAATTTTCACGTCTGTCACTGTCATCTAAACAGCCTTCATGTTTGTCACTGTCAACCAATTGTTTCCTTGACCTCCCGGCTTGCGGTCGTACGGCTTGCGATTTTTCGAGACTCTTCATTCGAGATACCTACTTTATATTACCAATCGCAACGTGCTGTTCGGACAGCATTTTTGTAATTTATTTGAGAGCAGCAAGTTAATTTACAGCAAAATGACTGTTGACGAAGGTGTAGATATTACTGAAGTTGGAGACCGCGGGGTTTTGAAAAGAATCATCAAAGAAGGCGAGGGTACCGACACACCAAATGCAGGATGCAAAGTCACTGTTCATTATACAGGAACATTACTTGATGGAACCAAATTTGACTCTAGCAAAGATAGAAATGAACCTTTCGAATTTAATTTAGGAAAAAGTAAGTTCGTTGATATTTTTTGTATATTAATCAAACTTTAACCCAAGAGTGGCAGTGCTTTTAATGGTATGAATATTGATTTTTTGTTAGAGTAAGGATGCTTTTAGCATTATACTTCGTAAGTAAGGTTGCTGTTAGCCCAACTCTACTAGGATCTACCTGGCAGGATTCACTGCATTTGTAATTATTGCCTTCCATGAGTTGTTTATCCCGCAAGGTTATTCAAACTTATTCTTTAGGTACAAAATTTCTTGCTATATATTCTAAAACAGCTCCTCATACTATCATTCTAATATTGTTTTAACATACCAATCTAAGATATGACTATAAAATAATTTGTAAAAATTTTTGCTCATCCGTAGAATCTGTCATAAAAGCATGGGACATAGGAGTAGCTACTATGAAGAAGGGTGAGGTTTGTGTGTTAACCTGTGCCCCAGAATATGCATATGGTGCAGCTGGCAGTCCTCCTAAAATTCCACCAAATTCCACATTGCAATTTGAGGTTTGTAATAATTCCATTTTATTTTTCTTAACCTTCGGAAGGATTAATCACCCCACTCATTCAAAAAAGTTAAGACAACTTTTTACAAATTAACTGAGGGTAGTTGTGTTTTTTTTGTATTTTTTTATGGAAGTATAAGAAATTAGTAGCATGTATCACTGATTTGCAGCCAATTGTACATTATTTTACATAGATTTTTTTTGCCTTGCTGGGGTGACCAATAACCTCACTATCCTTTTACGTTTGAGTTTACTTTTTCAAAGAGCTAACTAAGGCAACATTATTTTAGGAAAGTTAATTGTTAAATACTTATACAAGAAAAAATTGCAAAAAACTTAAAATTGTATTTGTAAAATGTCATTTGCCTGGGTGCTCCAATCACTGCAATTATAATTGCCTCAGCTGAAATATTTGAATTATATTTAATATTTGAATTAAATCTAAATATTTGAATTCACACATGTTCAACATTTTTATAATTTAAATTAAATTATATTTTCATACTGTGATTTAGAACAATTTTACCTGTATATTTTAAAATAAACCATTTTGTTTTGGTACAAATATGTTTTATTTTCGAATAAAGGTAGTGGGGTGATGGGTCACCCCTATATCCTTACGCATATGCACTAAAAGCCTATCCTACGGAGGGTTAATAGTTCTCATCTTAAATGAACATGTGTTCATTGATTTACATTCATGCAATATTACCAATTTAGCTAATTTAATTAATTTCTATTTAATTATTAATGTAAAAACTTAATTAATTATCTTGGACCAAATTGGGGTTGGCTTTAGAAACATTTAGCGCGGAAACACATACTTTTTGTCTTGGGGGTTGCAGGGAAGGTACTACTACCAACTGTCAGATAACCACATTACTGAAAAACTAGACCAATGTTCTAGTAGCCATATTGCTAAAGTTTCTTTGTTAAAATTCTTCAAGCTCTTCAATGTCTAAATTGTTTACAGATTGAAATGATTGACTGGCAAGTAGAAGACCTCAGCCCTGGCAAGAACAAAGGCATCTTGAGACATATTATTGAGAATGGTGAAGGTTTTGACAACCCTAACGATGGTGCACTTGTGACAGGTAAGAATGTTACATAAGATGCTTTTTCCAAGAACTTAAAGAGATGCATAATTATACCTTGTAGCATATACTGATAAAAAAAGACGATTAGAACAAAAACTGTTTTGAAAGGCACAACCGGCAGAATAATCACAACTTCACAGTTGTATAACAAAGTATTATTTAAAATTTATTAACATACATTTTGAAGCTCAAATAAATTTGTTTACTTAATTTTTTTTTTTTCAGCAGATGCATGTTCTAGTGTATACTTTGCATTTACCTATTTTTATATACCTGCTTGGCATTAGAATATTGTTAGGTTCAATTTTAATTCTGGTTGTTACACCACATCAAAATATCAGCAATATTAAAGCCCTAGTGGCATATTTAGTGGAGCTAAATATGCCATTGGTTTGTATATGAAATAAATAAATAATCAGACCTAAACTCATTCAGGGGTCAGTCTAGAAATTGAAACAAGTATACCAAAAGAACTAATTTATTTTTATGTTTTAAAATCCTTCTTTTTAAATAAAAGCAGCTAACATTTTTGTATAATGTAGTAAACTCTTTTATTGCGTTCCAAGAGAATAAACGAACTTTCCCCTATCAAGTTACCTCTTTGTTTTGTGAAAATAACAGGCTTTTAAATATCCATCTACCTTTTCTTTATATGGACCATCTATGAATGAGTTTTAGAAATATGAGTCTCTAAATGGCAGTGTTTTGTTTTATATTGGAGTTGAATTAATTTATTTTTGTCTAAAGAGTGATTCTATTCAAGTGATACAGAATTTCTTCAATATTGGTGAAGACATAATTTCCCCACTGACACTGTTATGTTTGTTTATAATTGTCTCTCTTGTTGGTCTTCCTTTTACAATAAAAAAATCATGAAATGTTGAGCTGTGTGGAGGCTGAGGAATCATGTCGTAGAAGGTTGCGAATGGGGGTCATAAAGTTTGCCGTCATATATCATAGTATTGTCATATCCTTAGCATTGTATTCTGGCAATATATCATGAAGAACCAGTTCCACTTAATGCCAGGTAAATGAAACCCATAATGTGAATTATTAGCACAGACCCATACAAAATAGATTTAAGTTTTATCTTGCAAGGCCTCAAACTTCAGACTTGAAGGCCGTGTACACAAAGCAGATACATAGTAGAGCTGCTGTAAGCAAAGTTGCACAGCTTCAATTTGGGTTGTCCTGACGTCACAGCCTATAGTGCAAGCTATTCCTCGCTAGAGGCACTGGCGTCAGTTCGTCGCTGACTTTTGTGAAGTATGTACACGCGTAGATATTTAAAAAAATTAAATCCTCCATTTGTTTCTCGATGTAAAATTTAGTTTTCTATACTTTTATAAAGGAATTACATTGACAATCCAAATAAAATTAACTTACCACGAAGATAATTTCATTCATAATTATTTTTTACAAATTGATTGTTTTCCAATTATTTGTGTCCAAAATTTCAGATTGTTATTTGTTGCCTAGGTGATTTTTATGCCGCGAAAAAAGGTTGCGTTATCTGCCGTCAAGTAGAAATACTTTTATTTCGCGGTTTTTTCTGACAGATTTGGAACGTATGAAATTTCGTTAAAAAACTAGAGCCACCTAGTAAAGTATAGCTGAACTTTTTTGATGATCATGTGAATATTTTAACCTTATGTTTCAACCGGTTTTTACTACTCGCTACTAGGTGACTAATGCCATCGCTTGTTTGGCTATGATTGGCCATAACCCACCGATTACCCCTCCCGCACCCCGCGCGTAAGCTTCACTTGAGCCCCTAGAAAAAACCGGATAGGGCAGCTCCTCTATATATTTCCTCCGTGGCCGTGTATATGGTTGGCTTAGAATAGAAACATCAAACTTGGTTAAATGTGTTGTAAAAGGGACTATTCTGATTGAACCCCTCTTCCGGTGGCAAGACCCTCCTTTGTTTAACTTCTGCTGCCAAATATCACCCCTCTGGTGGTGATGTTCTCCGGCAATGCTTTATAAAGAGCCTGTTCCTTCCAAATCCCATGGACTGACATTTTCACTTACCAAATGCGGTGACAAAAAAAAACCAATGCCATTTTTTCAATGTTTTATTGATAATTCAAGGCTGACTTAAATCAGCATTTTGAGTTGGTGGATATGTCTACATGTATGTCTATATTTATTTAAGATTATAATTGAATTAGCAAAATATTTTTGCTCACTGTGAGTATTAACTAATTCTAGTGTACAAACAAAATGAATATTTAGCAAGACTGTGTATAAGTTTCTCAATAGAGTATAGTAAACCAATATAGAAGTCAAGTCACAAGTCACTGAATAACAACAAAGATCTAACATTGTTGTAAAGATAACATTAATACTAACATTTGTAAAGTTGTTTACCGTCATTTCAGTCAATGATAAACATCACAGTATAATCTATTTCATATTTAGAATATAGGTTAACATTATTCCGTAAACATGATTTGAATAAATACATTCATTACTTTCAATATTGTCTAGACCAACTTAATTTAGAACGCCAAAACTTGATAATGAAAGCAAAATGTGGTAAAAAATAGATAACAAATGCTGAATTTGGGTTACAAAAAAGTCAGTGGTTGCTCACAAGGTGATAAGTTCACACAAATTGGTAGCTTTATTCAAACTTATCAGCCTGATAGAAAAAATATCACCAAAGATGGTAAGGCAGTGTAGGCACAAGATTTTCATCAAACCTTTTTAATTACACAATACTTACCAGCACAAAGCATTAAATCAGTTGAAATTATTGGATTTCTTTGTACGAATATTTGATCAAATCACGCAGAAATCGATTATTCCGAAATGTGTTACTCTAAACAAATAGGTCCTATATGTCTGAACAATACAAAGCCTCGGTTCGGATGTCCTTTTTAAACGATTAATGCCAAAGGATAGTTGCGCGAACGTTAGAAATAAAAATAGGAGCTTTTCCAATCAATAATATTTGGAAATTAAAAGAGCTCAATCTAAATAAGAATTGCTGAAAGGTGTCTTATAATTTTTATCTTGTCAATTTTTTCCAATTTTTACAATATCATCATCATCATCCACAGCCTATAGACTTCCACTGCTGGACATAGACCTCCCACAAGTTCTTCCACGTCGCTCGATGTCGGTGAATTTGGTTCGCCTGCGAATCTCCTCATTCCTGATTTGATCCCACAATATAAATAATTATTATTGAATCCAAAAAGGCAGTCTCTTGTGCTGTTATTTTATTGTATCCCATGATCATGTTGACAGTAATACTGTCAGTACATATTGTTCTGACAGTTAATAAGTGTAAGTAAATAAATAAATATTTCTGACATTAACCTTTGTATTTCAGTGGAGTTGGAGGGAAAATTGCAAGATGGAAAAGTGTTTGATAAGAGAACAGTCTCATTCTCCCTCGGAGAAGGAAGCGAGCACAACATTGTCGAAGGTATTGAAAGAGCACTGGAGAAGTTCCAAAAAGGAGAAAAATCCAAGCTTACGCTGTCACCGAAGTTCGCGTTCAAATCTGAGGGTAGTTCAGAATTGGGAGTACCACCAAACGCAACCGTCGATTACATCGTGAAGTTAACGAACTTTGAAAGGGCAAAGGAATCATGGTCCATGGATGGACCGGAGAAGCTCGATCAGGCTAAGATCTTTAAGGAGAAAGGAACAAATTACTTTAAGGCCGGCAAGAATCAGCTGGCGATTAAAATGTACAAACGAGTTGTATCAACTGTTGATGGTAAGTTGCACTGTTTATTTAATTAAACCTTATTGGTTTTTATTTATGTTCCGTTCTGTATTATAACTTGAGAGTATTATATTTTTCATAGGATATAATAATGACAAAAATTTTGATAGTTGATAATAAACATAATCTAAATGCTAATCTCAAGTAATTGCCCCACACTTGTGATGTCTCTGGATGAGCGTTTCGTAATCGTTTGACTTGGTGGTAGTCCCTATTCAGGATTCGTCTCGCTACCGACTACTCCACATATAAAATCTGCTCATACCGCACAGACAGTAAATTATCCTGGAAATGTTTTTAAAGAGCTAGTTCCTATCTTAACCTGTGTCCTATAATCTTCCCAATCCTTACTTACCATCAAGACGGGATAAGTAACCTAATATAATAATAAAATCATAGTCTTAAAATTGTAGTGCTTTATGATTTAGTAACTTTATGATAAGTATGAAATTTAAATCTCCACATTTTTACATCGGATTATTCCCTCACACCTCACCATGTTAACCTCAACTCGCAGACATACCCGAAGACACCACAGAGAGCGAAGAAAACAAGAAACTAGCCAAAGAGCTGCTCGTGTCTGCCCATCTCAATCTCTCTCTAGTCTACCTCAAAGTGACTCCCGCGCATAACTTCGAGGCCAGAGACCACGCCTCCAAAGCCCTGAAGTTTGACCCGGATAATGTGAAGGGGTTGTTCCGGAGGGGTCAGGCGTCGTTGGGGCTGGGTGAAGCGGATGTGGCCATGGCGGATTTCCAGCGAGTAGTAGACGCGGAGCCTAATAATAAGGTAAGGTTTTAAGGGCCTTTTAAATATTCAAAGTCATGACTCAAATTTAAAGCATTTTTTCTCTTTATCACATAATATATGGGTACCTACATAGAAGCATTGCTCAGCTACAGTTTAATGATGGTAATTAAACTCATTACTTGACTTTTTTTGAGGACAACCTCAATAAAGATTTAGAGGTTTACATCTCTTAACTATTAACACCAACTTTTTGCATAGCACATGAAGTTTTTTATTCCATACTTTTCTGATCCTCATTAAATATTTAGTTTAGGAATCCACCATAAATAAGTAAAAAAATAGTATAGTCTTTGAATGAAATTGAGTGACGGTTATGGTATTTTTACTTTTATGGTAAAACTAGGAAACAGAAAATCTCTAAGAGAAAAATATAAAGAAATTGGTATCGTGACCCTGTGATCACAATATATTTACGAAAACATTTTGCATATTTATTTATTTATTACGAAAACCAACAGCGTTTACAAATAATAATTTACATAAAGCAGTTTACTTAAAATAAAGCTAATAACAGGTTTTACTTTCAAACAATTATAAGTAAGTAGATACAAAATGTTGACTGCCGAACATTAGAATTAAAAAAAAATGAGTTAGGGTGAAACTAAGAAAAATAAAAAAAAGATATAGGAATAGTAATAAATTTAAAACTAGGAAAGATAATCATGGTAAAAATTACTCTGTAAATTTTGTACATAACAAAATTCCGAAGTCAATTCAATCCTGCCATTCAATAAATTTATATCGACACTCTATCTCGAAAAGCTTATTATAAAACTAAAGATTATTTAGTTAGACGATAAAAAGGCATGGGATTAGGCACACTACAGGATATTTCAAAAAGTTTCTAATTACTTATTAATTTAGTTTACGGCATGGCTGTGCACTATGACATGTGGCATACTGGTTCTACTCACTTATTTTCTTGTCAAGACAACAGCAAAAACGTCATGAGCCCTCAGGTGGCATGGCTAGTGGTACCGTCGGGTATCGGGTCACCCTCTTCCCTAAAATATGGTTGAGGAGGGTGATGGCTGGTGCTTGCGTAATACTCGTGACTGCTAGTGGTGCCAGGTCGTTTGGCTGATGATACTAAGACTATTTTATTCCATTCTTGTTTAAATACTCTGGTCCCAGTTTGTCATGTTCGTGTTGTGCATCCATAGCTCAATGCACCTACTATGTAAGTAATTTGGTTGTGGCATGACATTGGCTCTCACAATTAGCTGTCTTGTTATTGTTTTTTTATCATCTCATTATCAATATGTACTGTACCTATTTGTATGAATTCGTATAATCCTGACTGAAAAAGAGTGCCAAGAGTTTTTTCCGCCGGCTTTTTTTGTCTCTCGGTCTACTGTAATATTTTATTCAATAACTATTAACACCTTGTTAAAGCTGAAGTACAAAATTGTGACGTCATTAAGCAGCCATTTATAAAAATTTGCAATTCATTTTCATTTCATTTAAAGTATGGTTTGATTATCTTTTTTTAATTATCTTTTTATCCGTTACAGGCTGCAGCGAACCAAGTGCTGGTCTGCAAAGCAACTCTTCAGAAGCAGAAGCAGAAAGAGAAGCAGCTGTATGCCAACATGTTTGACAAGTTCGCTAAACATGATACGGAGGTAAAAGGTCGGCGCGAACTCTTATTTATCGCGAAATATCATTCACGAGAATAGTTGCCATTTTATTTTAGCATTCAATGTTGAGAAAGGTAGCCATAAAAAATATACAGGGTGATTGCAGGGTGCGTAGCTCAGTCGAAATGGTTGATGGAAGAGGGTGTTGGATATTTATTGTGTCTTATCAAATTAGTAATTTTTGTTTAAGTTTTTGCAGCTTTTTTCAAACTATTCCATAGATGGCGCTGTATGTATGTTAAATCGTTAAATACAGTTTTGGTATACGGGTGTAGGCTTGTCCACGAAAATCATACTTGAATAAAAAGCTTCACCATACGTATTTTTGGACCCCTCGTCTCCATCTGGAGGGGACGGACTTACTCTTGTCTGATACGGATGGGGAATTATGGATGGATGATTGCTAGAAAAATATCAATCTATGTATGAATTAATGAATTACGATGACCTATATCGAAGTTATCGAAATAAAATAAAATCAAAGTTGATGTACCCATTTTTTCAATACATAAAAAATTAATACAGAAAGGAAATTTGTATAAAACCTTTGATCGCCACCAAATATCTATTTCTGACCTCTACCTCCTCCTAAGTTTTTATTTTTACTATGAACAAATGAATACAAGAAATAAAAAAGCTCTAAGTGCCAAAAACAAAAGGCGAAGGAATTCGTATTTTAAATAATAAACCATTATCGTGACATTTTTTATTATTACGAAATTAATATTAAAATTATAATCACAAAATGCTTTTATATGCAAAAAATTATGTTTCAAAACTCAATTAACACAATAAAATTACATCTTCTAATCAGTTCAAAGAAAGCTTAAAGTCCAATTCTAAGGCCCGTCTGCACTAAACATTGATCCTAAGTTAATGGGCATTGTTCACTTTTTTTAACCTATTATTTTTATTATGTTATATTAATCTTTAGCCTATTTTGAGAGAAAAATTTGAATAGTTTTATTTTTAACTGTCGTTTAATTTATATTGATTTTATGAAATTAGTACGTGATGACGTCATCAGTGGCATTAACTTTATAAACATGTGTCAGTCAGTAAAAATACATTTTAGCTGTATCTGTGTGCTAAAGTCATACTATGTCACTGTCACCCAATGGATTGTCAACAGACAACAAACCAACATTTCAAACATTGATTCAAATCAAATCTTAACCGTCTTTATTTCCTCTGTTTCTTTTCTTTGTAGTTTGTATAAATAATCTATAATTAAAATAATTAAATTAATTATTCTTAAATTTTTTATTGTTAATTAAACTTATTAGATCAATCGCAGGAAAAAATAAAGAAGCTGAGTTTGTTACGTTGAGGTTCAATTCAATTCAATTTTAGGGTTGAGTGGCAACCAGCCGTCGGTACTAAGCGACAGGCTATTACTGCCAGTATCACGTGATGAGACAGACACGGTATTAGGAAAAACAGATTCATGTGAGGCGCGACGAAGACCGAACATTGAGTTACCTAAAACAATAAGACATCACAGTTAGTTCCACCACCAATAACAAACATACCCATTATATATATATTAATATTAGTGACACAAAGATATAATACAATACTTATAAAATACATATTTACAGAGATATATTACAATGTAGAATATATTATTTACATAGGATTTTGAGGGACAAGGGATCATTAGAGGAGAGGAGGGCTTTCATGCAAGTCGGTCTGGGGAACTGGGGGGGAAGAATGTCATATAGGGAGACAGGGAGGAGGGGGCAGTTAAAAAATAAATGGTCGACTGATCCAGGTTCCAGTCCACAATCGCACAATGGGGAGTCACGAATTGCTATTCTATACAAAAATACTGGGGAGCAACAGTGACCCAGCCACAGTCTGCTGACTATGGAGGTGACTTTTTTGGTTAGTTTCTTATGTGCGCAGAAACACGGCTTAGATGGGATTGTGGGCTGGATGTCCCCATAATATTTCCCCACAACACTACGGGTACTTTCCCATTCTTTGCTCCACTCTTCCTGCAAACGAGTCTTGGCTACGTTGAGGTTACATTAAAATATAAACAAAACAAAACAACCACCATAGAGCTATAGAGTTTAGTTTGACTTTTTTTTAAACATCTTTAAGGCATAACACTTGATCAATTTGATGCCTTTGATGACGTCATCAAGGTTAAATAAAGGTCAAATGTATTTTGTTAAAAATCTCTTAAACCCCAATATTTTTAAATCGACTAAATTAATCAGAAACCTTATTCCTCGAAACGGTTTTTCGTATGAAATAAATTAAAAAAAATGAACAATGCCCATTCTTAAGCCTGTAGTCTGACGTGCATCGAGAATTGATTGACTTGTATTGTCATTTGCCCTGTCTGACGGCTGAGTTGACACGATCGAAAAGTAATGAGAATATTGTATAAAGTATTGTGGGACTTGTCTAGCTCAGGTTTCTTCAATATACCAACTAGAGACGGGGAAAGGAATTTTCGTTTTTGAGATGATGTACAGTAGAACTCCAATTATCCGATCTCCGACTATCCGAATCGCCGATTATCCGAATCACAAAAAATTCACTCAGTGTAGGCATAACGGCAAGTTAAGACAAGTTCCGGCGCATTGCAGTCACGGCTTGTACATAAGTACTTATTTATATTTAAAACATGTGAAAATTTCATGTTTCTTTCATTCAATTCAATAAAAAAATAGTGCAATATCAAAACGTAGCTTTTATTCTCTCCAATGGCAATTTTTTAAAAAAAAATCCGAATATTTGATTATCCGAATGGGCCCCGGTCCCCATTAATTCGGATAATTGGAGTTCTACTGTACAATGTTTTTTGATGTTCGATTAACATTTTTATTTTATTTTGAGAGAAAGTCTGGTATTGTTTGCTACTGTCCTTTAACGTTTTTTTAACAGATTGCACACTTTTTTTTACCACTTTTACGTCTTTTTCTTCCCATCCCGGTGACACAACAGGTGTAGGTCCGCTATTTTCTTAAAACTGGCGTTAATGTGACGACGGACTTACACGCTTTTAAAGAATTGCAGACCCCGCAGCTTACACCTCTGCGCTCTTTGAATGTGTTAATACCAAGCAAGTAAAAACGCTAGGCGCTTTGGCACTATTTAAGGTTATTGGCGAGGGAATATACTACCTGATTCTATAAAAAAAAAAACAGAAAAATCTATTTTTTGGCACTTTTTATTTCTTTTATTCAAATTATTTAATTCGTTGTATGATACTAAAAATACTTTCGATGATAATGTTTTCTAAAAAATAATCATCAAAAAATTGCTTTAAGGCTATTGGTCTATCTAGGTATGTTTTAATGAGGCGCAATAAATAGCCATCAACCATTTCAACCTGCTCACCCTCTAGACACCCTGTATATGGTATGTGTCTAGATTGATTTTACTAAATACTATTATAGCTATATGAAATATTTATTCATTGGAAATTCTTACTCTTGATTTATTATCTAGTATTTAATTTAAACCATTACTATTACATATAATCTATTTATTGTAATCTATTATGTATTTAATATATTTTGTACTATTTCATCTGTCATACTCTTAGAACATACACTTAATTTGCATCTCATTTACTTGAATTTTACTACATCAACATGACATATAAAAATATTCAAATATTTATTTCAAATATTTCAGTTGGAGAAAATCAGAGTTGAAAACGAGATGACAACAAAAATGGGGGAATGGAGGTTGGCAGAGGGGGAGTGGACGGACGAGCAGCGTGACAGGAAACCTACCGAATTCGAAAAGGAAAACCCCAACATTCTGTTGCTGAACAAAGACGGTCAATTTGAGAATATGTGAAATTCGTTTGGTTACAACACAAGTGCACTTATTTAGTTTGGTTACAACGCAGTGTTACAAGTGTATTGGTTTTTTAATGATTTTATTAACAAGATTTTATAGTGTTTGAATATGTTTACATTTTAACTCCACGCCTTGGTGTCTTTTTAGATACTATAAGCACGAAGGATATGTATAAATATAATTGAATGCAATTTATTTAATTTAATCTAATGTATCATGAAAACTTAAGACTTTGTTTATTGGTTGACAATCATAGCCATAGATCTGTTACATTTTGTATTTTGTGTTACTGCTTAATGCATTGGAGGGTATTAAATCTAGACCTTTTATTATAACAATAAAATTTAATGTATCTAGTTTACAGCCCTTAAATGTGTTAAGATTACTTTAGAAGTATTTTTTTATCTATTGGCTTTTAAACCACAATGTTCGTAATTAACCGTTTACATGTGTAGTAGATGGTATGATGATAGCCCGCCATATTAAGTTGACCAAATAAAAAAACTTAATAGCAATGATATAAGATACACCAATTTCGCCTTATTAATAAATATGTCATAATTGTGTTCTTAGTTATAATCGCTGCAATAATTGTAGGCAATAATACTTTATAGAGTATGTTTAAGTAATAAGGTCATTCCTTTTATGTTCTTGTTTGAAAGAGTTCGGTTCGTTTCTGTCATTTAAATTAGTACAAAATGCTTTATTTGAAATTTAGCCTCGACTTAATTTCTTTACAAAGCATTCTTTTTATAGCTTTTATACATTATGCATTTGAAAATTAGTCTAAAATTTTTTAGGGGCTGGTAATATCCCAAGTTGAACTTCCATGTGTGTTAAAGTAAAAGTTCATTTAAGTTTTTGTGTATATTTTTGCTGTGAATATTCAATATTGTATGGTTGATGAAATAAACTGTTACTGCAAGAAGTTTCGTTTTATTGCTAATCCTATCGAAATCAATTTCAAAGTATATTTTTTCGTAGGTACATTTATACAAGGTGTTCCAGAAATACCATGTTCTAAAAGCATAAAAATTCCACCTTGACCAAAATGATGGCAATAATAATAATAATAATTTATCACAGGTAGATTTTTACTTAAATAAAAAAACTAAGAAAACTAAGAAACTTTTAGATTGTTTGTGACACCCTGAATTTGAATACACTTCATGTAAGTTACATAATAATTAAGAATTGAAGTGATTCTACCAGCATTTCAAAAAGTTGATCCGTTTAGTTAGAAGAAACAAGAAACTATAGCAATAATCTTTTTAATTTTTATTATTTAAGTATAAAAAATATGAAAAGTTTGTCTTCCATGTCACCTGACGGAAGTCATGATTATTCTATACAATTGACGACGCTTGAACCATTACATAGGTAGGTACCGTAAGGTTTGGTTGTGCCTTACATTTTTGTAAATAAAGAGTTTATAAGCGCACACCAACCTTACGGCAGATGTTAGAATTTCATTTGAAAAGATTAAAAGTAAAAATAATAAAAATGACGCGGGTTGTCCGTCAGAAAAATATTTACTCCTATGTTTGTTTTTATCTCGAAAAGTAGAAGGGTCCCGAGACCCTGATACTGCCCCGCCACATCTTTATAAATAATCATGGTCTCAAAGTAAAAAGTGCACCAGTTCTATTAAATAAAAGAAGTGATATTGGAATAACCGTTTTTCATTAGATAAGATCTGCTTATCAGAATTGCCGCCTAACGGTCCCCATTAGTTGTATACGTAACATTACGTATTTACAGCTGAATATATGTAGACATATATTGCATGCAACCTTAAAATTATAATACCGACACCCCGCGGAAAATTTTACTAGGACAGCAATGTCTCGTTGGAGTATATACATATATTACTAAAACCACACCTATTGATTCTCCATAAGAGAGAGGGTGATAGTCGATTTGACTATGCGGTTAAGGTTTATGTGTTTTTACGATAGCGTATCATTGTTGCCCAGCGGAATAATATGTTTCGATGCATAAAACGATTCAAGGGTTGTTAACGATGGGTGACTATTACAATTTAGAATTTGAATTATGTAACATTCTATAAGAAGCAGTTACTTTTCATAAAATATCCTTGAATCTGTTTGGTGTTCTTCTTATAGGTAGGCTCGCCGCGAACTTAGTGTAGGCAGGTAAAGTTCGGTTAGGTAGGTATATTGTAAACTTTAGAAATAAGTAAAGTAAAGTTTACGAAAATAATATTATCGTTGTGGGACGTCATCCGTTTGTTTATTTTCTTCTTCTTCTTCTTCTTATTATATGGCAATCAGCCGTTGTTACGAGTCAACAGACTATTTTTATTTGTTTGTTTATTTTTATTATTTTGATTTATGTGGGTTTGACAAGCTCCCACGACAGATGACAACCCATAGTAAATGTATTCTTGACTTTGGCCTGGTAGAACTTGACATTCTGCCTAGGTGTTAATTTGTTGTAAATTTGAATTATGAGGGTGTAGGTTCGATCCCTAGCCTAGTTTTATTTTAGTGTTTGTCACTTTCTTTGTATTTTGGACTTTAGAGTCAACGTCAACTTAATATATAACGACGATGATAACCTAAGGACGTTCATTGACTTACAAGTCGGGATAACTGTTTGGAGTTAATAGTGTGGTAATGTTTGTTTTTTTTTTTAGAGTTAATTAATGATTGCTTTATTAATCCACGCTTACTGTGGAGTTGAGGCTTTACCGAAGTATGCCCGAACTTATCAAATATAGCAGGGCGTTATAACGAATCTCTCGGAAGAGATTTAGTTTTAAAAAAAAAATTGTTTTTGTTTTTTGTTGATCTAAGTCGAATGATATGCCACGGTTGATCGATATGGAGTCAATGATCGTATTTGAGTTTAATTAGACGAGATCTTGGCCGCTTTTAACGGTTTTTGCGAGCAAGGCTCTACTGAGAGAGTTTTGAGTAAGCAGCAAGTATATTACGCCGCGTAATATAGGTACTGGATATTGATTCGGGTTGTAGTCATGCGTGAAAATCTACCAGTAGGGGGTTCATCTATGAACACTCTCGTATTTTGTAAACTTCCGCTATAGGTAGAAATCGTACTGTTAAGGAACATTTATGTATCTAGGGGAAATTTATTCAACCGACTTCATCGAGTTGAATAAATTTAATATAAGGGGGCGGTCGTAAGGTTTGGTTGTGCCTTACATTTTTGTAAATAAAGAGTTTATAAGCGCACACCAACCTTACGGCAGATGTTAGAATTTCATTTGAAAAGATTAAAAGTAAAAATAATAAAAATGACGCGGGTTGTCCGTCAGAAAAATATTTACTCCTATGTTTGTTTTTATCTCGAAAAGTAGAAGGGCCCCGAGACCCTGATACTGCCCCGCCACATCTTTATAAATAATCATGGTCTTAAAGTAAAAAGTGCACCAGTTCTATTAAATAAAAGAAGTGATATTGGAATAACCGTTTTTCATTAGATAAGATCTGCTTATCAGAATTGCCGCCTAACGGTCCCCATTAGTGTACTGTAGCGACCTTTTCGGGATCGACAGGTAAAGGCGAGATACTTTCGAATTACTAAATTGATAAAAGAAACAGCTAGAATGCGAGACTTAAACATTTATTGTGATCACTTTTTTCGGACGGGAATGGCAATCAAAATATAAAAGCCGACTTGACATCGTGCAGGTTCTTAATTTTAAATCTAATATATAAAATTCTCGTGTCACAGTTTTCGTTGCCATACTCCTCCGAAACGGCTTGACCGATTTTGATGAAATTTTTTGTGCTTATCCGGTATCTATGAGAATCGGCCAACATCTTAGAGATGGGCCGAGTACTCGGTTGATACTCGGTACTCGGCGTACTCGGCGGGTTTTTTGATACTCATACTCGGCCGAATAACTCGGTTTGAATGCCGAGTATACTTTGTTTAAGAAAATCAATATATTTAGCTAAATATAATCAAAACAACAGTGTTAATCATAAAGAATTTATTATTAATTTAGGAAATCTTTGACAATCAAATCAAAATTATTTTAATGAACGTGTAGTGAGTGAGACAAAATAAAAAGAACAGTCATAAAAATCATCAATATATTTTAAAATTTAATAAAGGTAAGTTATGATGCAGGAACACAAGGCTCTGTGCAGGTTCTGGTAACAGCCTATTCCTCTTTTCTTCGTAGACGTTACCAGCCTCCGAAAACAATCGCTCGGTATGCAGGTGCACATAGAAACACTATTGCTAGACGTGCTAGCTCAGGATACCTTGTTTGGTGCCCTTTCCACCGTTTGAAAGGACTCTTGTTTTTTGTCAACAAAGTTTCTTTCAAGTGACTGGTAGATGAAAGGCGCAGGCGGGGTGAGGGGTGTATCAACGCGAGCCGGCCTCTCGACCGGCGCGAACCTGTTTGTACATGTTTACGCGCGCGAAATGGTAATTTGATTGAACCGAGTTACTCGGCCGAGTACTCGGTAAAAAAATTATTGAGCCGAGTAAAACCCGGTACTCGTTACTCGGCAAAAGTATTACTCGGCGCATCTCTAAATCTATATTTTTTTTTATTTATATGACAAAATAACGTTTGCCGGGTCAGCTAGTTAATTATTATAATATTGTCTTAAGTTTCCGCGATTCATACTATTAAATAAAACACTTTTTAACCGGATTTATCGCGTATATTTACATTTTAAATTTTGACTCGACGTTTCGGTGTCTGCAGACCCCGTGGTCACGAGCGACTGAGGGCTAATTATTATGCTATCAAAATATTTCCAGCCAGTGGAATTCAACGAGTTCGAATTCCACAGTACCTACTAAAGAGTTCAAGAAAAAAATACGCAGTCTGTTGGTTCCATACCTTGGCGAGTCCAGCGGTTCCAGTTGATACTTGGCAGAACATTGCAAGATCGTACTTGAGATGTGTATACAGGGTGAATTTTAATTACCTCACCTCTTGCAGGCAGCCTCTCCATATCAATCCCAACAACATTTGTTCTACAACAAAGTAATCAAAATTAATAGTTTAAAAAATATAATCCCATACAATAAACATTAATAGCCTCGGTGTAGTGGCGTAGCTTTATTTACTCTGAGCGAAGGTATGTCACGCACCTGGACACTTCTTACAATATGTAGAGTTAGGAGAAAACACTTTTCTTTCTTTTAAATTTTTGTGCTATTTATCAAGATTTGTAAGATGTCGTAGAACAAATGTTGTTGGGATTGATGTCTGCCTGCAAGAGGTGATGCGCTTATTAAAATAAACCCTGTATAAATTAAGAAACAACTAAAGGTAATGTGGCTTGTGGAAAGAATTTTCAAGGTCACAGGATGCGACGGCATCATACAGGTCACCAATTCGTTCATGGGTCAATGTGTACGCTTTTATAATAAAATTCCAAAATATTTAAGATTAACCCTTCGATAGATTTAAGGATAAGTATAAAGTTTTACTTTATGATATTAACATTCAAACATTTTACCGGATTTCAGGCGAATTCCATATCCCTAAACAATTAAGTAGGAAATATTTGGCTTTATTTCTTGTTTAGGTTTATCTGAAAAAACTTTCAGTAAACAAAGAGTCCACACCAAGAAAAATACGTATAAGATGATTTCCATCTGTATGCAGAGCGAAATAAAATAGTCGACACGTGAGAAAGGAGATACCGATAGGTAAGTATTAGGGAAACTCTTAGCACACTATTATAAGAGTCGATTTAAATTTTCAAGGAGTTGTGCGTACTACATTGTGGAAAATTATTTAACCAGTAGGATTTCGGTTTAAAAGATGTGGATCAAAAAGATAGTTACTAATGGAAAGGCATGATATTGTAAACACCTTACAATTATGCTATATCATCTGCATAACGGTGACTAGTGAGACACTTTTGAAATTCAAGGACGTGATACTTTGAGATCATACATGAGGAGAAAAAATATAATAAAAAGACGTGTGGCACTCGGAGACTGCCACGGTAAAGCTATTGCATAGCATTTTTTATCAACTTATGCAATTATAATTATTTATTTATTTTATTAATGCAGTAATGTTTGATCTAATATGAAGTTCCACAAGTTCCTAGTAGATGGCGCTGATTGTTTATTAAGCCCGCGTGTAAAGTTATGAAATCAAAGTATCACCGCTGTGCCGGTCGGAGTGGGGGGTGTTAGGTTTTTTTCGTTACGGAATTTCTGGATTCGGTCCCCACGCTCAAGGCCCGCGATAGAAGCTATGCAATAGCTTAAAAATGAATATTAATTATTTAGTGAGTAAACTTAACCGAAATTTAAAGAATTGATTACGCAACGCATGGTTACGCTAGCGTTGGCAGCGATCCGCGTGCCAGGCCTAGTGCCGCGATTGACTCAGTTGTATGTAAAGTAAATAGTAACATAGTAGTATTCATTTATAGGGAATTCTAGTAAAAAATTAAGTACCTACTTTTATTACACAATTATGATCAAAATCGAGTACAGAGTGCTGTCCTTCAGTATCTAAAATTTGTCACTAGTCACCCTGTATATAGTACCGGAAATGTATGAAATCCAAAAAAATTATTCCGAATTAGGAAGTGTAGGAAATATTGTTTTAAATTATTTTCAATACATATCTTAGAAAATATTCCAGATTTTTAGATCCGTACCTAGATCTAAGAATCTGGTAAGAAATGACGGATGACGGAAGCCGGATCTAGTGCATAAACTACCACAGAAATAGGTCTATTGCTCCATCGGACCCTGATTTCTCGGATCGGGGTTGGATGTAGTGCGACGCCCCTGTAACTTTAAAAAACTATTCTTAATGTTCTTGAAATATATTTTCATTGCACCTATGTACACAATTTATTATTAAAGAATTGTAACCTTTTAGAGGTAAAAAAAAAACAAAATTCAATTAAAATAATTTATTTTCGACAAATTATATTTGCATTTTTACACAACGGTTTTGAGATCATAACATTTGTACAATAATTATTATTATAGTTATAACATCCATTACTTAAAAGGTCACACAAGTGACCACAATCTTATAAATATGACAAAACATCAATTGTTCGATAAGGAACGACTTATTCCACTTTTTTTTTTAAATAAACCTAATCACCTTCATATCAATAACAATTGTGATAAAATCACAAATTTGGAAACCTTTCTACCTACTATTTACAAAAACACCAATTTTACATCATACTAAATTAGGCCAAGAGCACAGTAAAACCTAAATAAAATGGCTTAATAAATTGGCTGAGCTCACTGAAAAACTTAAACCTCCAAATTCGGCATACTGCACCACCAAGACATTAATGTGTAGTGCTCAATTCAAACTGTGACATAGAAAGAATATAAGTTATTAAACTATCATCGTAATTTAAATTATCTCTAAAAACGGGATATTTACATTTTTTTAAATAATTATGATAGTACGTTTATCTTCCATGACATCTCGTGGTAATTTTTATTAACATCAAGATGGAACATCATCATGATAAAGTACGCCGAAATATCGACAAATAAAAAAACTAAAACCATGGTACACTGCGTTTCAAATGCGAATAGGACTGGCTTAGCAGGCTTGACTGTCCTTATGTGAGCCATTGTTGCAAAGCCCATGTACCTATCTCATATTGTACCTTCTAATTTCTCTAACCCTGTCTTATAAATGTGTCTTAATAATGTGTAACTAGCATTACTAATATTGTATATGATTTTCTAAAAAGCTTTCGAATTTTACAAGTCTGACGTAAATGCTTTATTATTTTTACAAACATGAACCACTATTTGAATAAATTTTAATGAACTAATCCGATTCCTTATTTTATCTTGTTTTTGAATTATTGACATTTTAATACTATTATTATCTAATTATTTTATTTTCATTTAATGTTTGTAATGCAATGTAATTTAAAACCTTTTGCATTTTTTTAATTCAAATTTTGTATTTTTATGCTGACATTTATTATTAAATTCAATGTTATGAGAAAGATAAGGTATACCTACTTGTTATTATGATTTGTTTACCATAATTACTAACATAGTTTTAAGGAGTGTTACTAACAAGATTATATGGATGTAAAGTCAGAAATAAAATGATTTATTCAGCGCCATATTGTGACGTCATAGCTGTCAATTCGAACCGGTTAGGTAGAGGCAACAAAACAATATTATTTAATTTATAATTCATTTACATTTAGATATAAAAATTATTCCGCGTTTTCAATTTCTTCCATTGCACTTACTTTTCTGAAGAGTCATCGTCGTATTAAAATATTGGCATGCTTTCCGCGCTTTTTCACCGTGCATCCCCCTTTACTGTCGCGTGTAAATAAAGTTTTAAAATTATAAAATAAGTTTTTATTTCTATTCGCTCTGATAAACAAAATAAGTAAAATAAACAGTTATTTTTACTGAAAAATATTTTTTTGCTGACCGTTTATTTTCAAGTGACATGTCATGATAGAGTTCATTCATATTCCTATTCTCATTTGAATCGCATAGTAAATATCCAATTTCTAAAGATACCTCAAATGTGATATAGAAGTTGCCACCAAGGTAGAGCGGTAGACCAATTATTAATCAAAAATTAAAATATTCGCGTAAAATAATAAAGAACTTTATAAATATGATATTTCATCAAGAATCGGTAATACGAACGACGTAAAAGTGTCATGACATGACAGCTGCAAAGTTGTTTATACGATTTGACAAAGCGCGGGAAGACATCGTTTGTTCTTCAAACATTGCACACAGTTACTGAACTATATCTATTATTATGTATTATCTAAGTAGGCATGCTAGTTTAGCAATCTATAATGAAATCGGACCTCACTTAATTTGTAAGCATATATTTTTTAGGAAATGACCTAAATATTGGCTTACTTAACTAAAAGTATGTTTGAACCTAATTTCAAAATAGGGTCCTGATATTGCGAATCAGACATCTTTTTTTGATAAGCAATTACTTTGCTTGAAAGTTGAAAGAAAATAAATCACCCACACTGCATTTTTCTCGCTTGCTACATTTAGTATAATTGACTTTAACATAGCCACTAATAATAAACCAGTAAACACTGAATCAAGATTTTTTTCAATCAATATACTGATATTTAAATATAAGAAATAATTCAATTCCAAAAGATACTGAACACGACAAAGCAACAAACACAAATTTACTTTATTTACGTTCGGAAAAATATCAACAAAAATATCAAGAATTTGTTCCGGGCCGTAGATAAGTAAGATAAGTTATGACTGATTTCAGTCATATGTATTCTAAAATATACATTTTTACTTGCAGAATTAAAATCAAAGAATATACAGGGTTGATTTGTCACTTGCCAAATTTTTTTTACACAATAAGTATCATTTATAGAAACGATTTTTGCAAAAAAAGTACTTATTTTTTTACAAAGAAATAAATATATCCGCTAACATATTAAGCAAACCATTATTATTATTATTACTAGCCCTGGGTGTCCCAAAATTGGGCAAAGGCCTTCCTTTTTTCTTTCCATTTTAGGCGTTTCCGCGGGTTTCAGTTTGGGCTAAATGCGTCCAGATCATCCTTCCACCGACGGCGTGGTCGTCCGCGACGTCGTTTGGTGTCAGGATGCCACGCGGTTGTTATTTTGGCCCATAATCATAGTCACTCTAAATTACCATTAAAAAAAAGTTCATGGTTCCATTTGTGGCTAAAATAAATATGCAGGTACGTTTACGTCGTATCAAAGAAACTAACATTTTAATTTGGCTGGTGACTACAAATCAACCCAGTATATTTAACTAAAAATAATTGTAAACTTTTTCTAATCACACAACGGAATTTCTTAAAAACATACTTATACATTCTAAATTGTGTCTTACACAGTCATTAATAGTAACATAAAAATATTAAAATTAACCTTAAATATAAAGATTATTTAATTTACACGGGAATTCATTTATAAAGAAGAGTATGAAAAATATAAAACTAAATTTATTAATGCTATATATCTTGCATAATGGTGAATCTTAAAAACAATGGAATCAGTATTGTGACTCGATATTCGCGGCAACATTCTAAAAAGCTACTGTCATTATTGTTTTTTAAAGTTTACATTGAAGTATCTACAACTATCTAACTGCTAGCTTCATAAATTATTACTAACTAAACATTCCTTGTTTCATATCGATCAATTAATATCTGAAATCAATCAAAATCTGTTTCTATTAGCCATCGGAACTGAGCCGTGGCAAGAAACAAAGATAAAAAGTAGGTAGGTACTGTTTTTGGCTTATAGTGGATAATACGTGGTCGCTAACTATGGGCCTTATAAACAAGCTTCGAGTCGCTCAGTGGGCAATGGAAAGGGCTATGCTCGGAGTTTCCCTGCGGGATCGAATCAGGAATGAGGAGATTCGCAGGCAAACCAAAGTCACCGACATAGCCAGAAGGATTGCAGAGCTGAAGTGGCAATGGGCAGGGCACATAGCTCGCAGAACAGATGGCCGGTGGGGCAGAAAATTTCTCGAGTGGCGGCCACGTACTGGGAGACGCAGCGTAGGCAGGCCCCCCCCACGATGGACCGACGACCTGGTCAAAGTCGCCGGTAAACGCTGGATGAGGGCGGCGCGGGACCGAGCGACGTGGAAGACCTTGGGGGAGGCCTATGTCCAGCAGTGGACGTCTACAGGCTGTGGATGAGGATGATGATGATGATGAGTGGATAATTATGCGAATGATTATTAAGCTGAGTAAGCAGGTTTCAAATGAAACTTCAAACTCGACTTTAAACTGGAAAACCACTACGACTGGTCGGTTTTTCGACCGGATAAAAATCGTTGTATCCATCGATTCTAAGACGACAAAAAAATGTAAGTGAAATATGGACTTAACCAAATTAAGAAATCCACTTTTCTGGCTACAGATCCCACAATATATTCATTTAAACAGTTATATGTCGTTAAATTTCCTCTTACTCTTCCAATTTATTATGAAATTCTAATATACGAAGACAAGAAGAAATCGTGGTAAATAAGAAACACACAACTGATATTGTTGGCACAAATAATCCAGAAATTACGGATTATGGAAGGCAGTTTTATTTATATTATTTCTAACTAGCATTTGTGCGCGATTTCTACTTCACAGCTCCTGATTACGTATCTTGATATTACATAGCTTATGAGCTAAATTAGTTTTGGAGCCCTTTTCAATGCAAACAAAAAGACACTTTCCTCTTTACAATGTAAGTTAGAAAAACGTTATTCGCACAAAGTCTTTCATAAAATTAGTAAGAGCTAACTTTAAAAATATTAATTCGAAATAGACACAAATAGTCCTTTGCAGGCTTGCGGAATTTATTTTTAATAATATAATTACTAATTTCTACCTAAAAATGCGTACGTCTCATATATGACATAATTCAAAGTTACTATAACGCGGCCGGTGCATGAATTCATTCCTGACAGATAATCGAAAATGAACTTTATTCAATGACCATAAGGAGCTGTCATCAGGTATAGCATGCGACCATCGACAACGATAAAATCCTTTATATCGATATTTTCTTGGCAGTTTTTTTTTTCAGAATATGGCAACTTTGGTTCTGTGGGCGTAATCATGTTATCGAATCGAGTAATTTTATCTATTTTGGTGCCCGTGTTAGCTAACATGATAGAATAAAATGATTCGGTAATATTTATAGCCCCATTGGAACGCATTCCCTGACAGCTCCTTATGTCCATGATTTATGACGATGGGAGTCTCTGCCTCAAAATTCAGTGGTTTGGGGTTAAATCACCGAATATTTGTATGTTTTTTTGCATTGGTCTGTTTGTATTACGCGTGATATGTATGTATTAACAAAAAAGGGTATGTATATCCGTTGTTAAATACTATCGAATCATAACCCAACTGAATCATAACCCATTTCGCTGATGATTCGTTTGAAACTGTCAAACTTGTAAGGTCTATCGCGTATAATGCACTTAGGACATTTTAGATACTGTACGAATTCTGTACTCAGTAAATGTCAGTGTCGAATGAAATGATAACAAGTTCGTCACCAAGGAAACCTATGTTCAAGCGAATTTCGACCTACTAGCATTTAGACGATTTGAGAAAATGAGCTTGTTGTGGGTCATGATTCAATTGGTTCGAAAGTACAGAAGGCAGCACATGTAGCGTTACAATTTTTAACTTAATATCCAAGGCATAGAGTTCAGATTCAATTACAATTTTTTGACAGATTCTGTACCTACAACACAAGCATATGCGCTTACTTTAGAGCGAAATGGTGCTGTGTGAAAAAAATCCACTAAGAATTTATTTATTATCGCACCGTCCGCGCATTTATAACCATATCCATCTATGACTCATCATCAGAAGTGTCTCTCTCTATAGAGTTAGGGGCGATAGAGCTGACAATACGTTTGAAGTTGCTGAGGACTTCGAAGTGCATCTGTAGGGACTGCGGGCCCTCCTGTTCGTGGAAGTATCGAGTTACCTGGAATAAAATAAAAGAATATTAATGGAAAAAACAACAATGATTGAATCGCTACTTTGTGATGGTTAGGTAAGCTTTAGGTAGTATGTTTTTTATACTGACTGATATAAAAAATAATACTAAGTTAATGCCACTAATGACGTCATCACGTACTAAATTAATATAATCAACGAATGCAGAGCATTGAAAAAACCGACTTCACGTCAAAACTTTGGCTGAGTTATGAATGTCATTAAAGTGAACATTCTCCGAAAAGTTTGAAATTTTCAATGAAGTTATCAACCGATTTCGATGAAATTTAAATGGGACCAACTATGAAGTATTCTCTATAATATGAAACATCAAATTTCAAAATTGATTCATAATAATTGTCCGAAATATCGTGTAACAAAGACACAAAAATAAAACATACAGACGAATTGAGAGCCTCCTCATTTTTTAGAAGTCAGTTGAAAATAAATGTAAATTGGTAGACAAAGTTAAAAATAAAACTGTTCAAATTAGTCTCTCAAAATAGGTTAAAGATTAATATAACACAATAAACATTACAGGTAAATAATCGTCGAATGCAGAACATTAAAAAACCGACTTCACGTCCTAAACTTTGGCTGCAGTATAAGGTTGTCAAGGTAAACTCAAACATATTTTTTCAAAAATTGATTTTTTTTATGAAGTACTTAATCGATTTCGATGGAATTTATATGGAACCAACTCTGAAGTATCCTCTATCGTATGAAACAAAAATATATAAAATCGGTTCATGATTCTCCGAAAAATCGTGTAACAAAGACACAAAAAAAAGAACATACACACGAATTGATAAGCTCCTCCTTTTGGAAGTCGGTTGAAAAAATTAGCAACGCCCATTAGCGCCGAGCTCTCAAAACAAAAAAGCAGTAGCACGTCACTATTCCAAGGAGATTTTGCTTGATAATTAATGAAATAAGTCATCGTGGCGCCGTTACTGTGTGTATCATACGATATCGCAGGTTAAGCAACGTTCGACGCGGGCGGTACTTGGATGGGTGACCGCCGACCATTCATTTCTCACGACGACTTCCGTGCTTCGGAGCGCACATTAAGCAGTCGGTCCCGGGTGCTGTATACAGTAGTCGTTAGGCTTTGTCAGAAGTAATTTCGGCGCCCTGAAAATTATGACATCCACCACCCAGAACTGGGCCAGCTTGGTGGATTATGGCTTCGTCACCCAGGGAAGAGACTCATAGCCCTGCAGTGGGCTCATTACAAAGAGTTGTAGTGATAAAGTGAATATGAGGTTGAAGATGACACTGGCTTAGGCTGACTACATAAAACACCTTCAGAATCCATCTTGGTGACATTACGCTGACCCAAGCAGACCCGACAACCAAGCGGGGGTCGCTTTTAATTGTCGCCTTTCACAGCTTTTAATCCGTTGATGTAATAATCAACGAATGCAGAGCATTAAAAAAACCGACTTCACTTCAAAAGTTTGCTCCGATACATACATATTTTTTCTAAAACATTTGAATTTTTTCAAGAATTACTCTATCGAAATCGATGAAATTTATACGGGACTACCCCTGAAGTATCTTTTAGCATTTGAAACGAGAATATTAAAAATCGATTCATAATTGTCAAAAAAACCGTGTAACAAAACCTAAAACACACACGAATTGAGAACCTCCTTTTGGAAGTTGGTGGAAAAGGAAATAAAGAAGAAAAGACAAAATAGAAGCTTACATTAGCGCCGAGTTTGTTCAAGAGCGTGGTGAACGCTTTCTCCTCGCGAGCGATCCACGGCCGAGACTCATCCTTCACTTGGTAAGCGCTTACGTGTATCTGGATTTCTATATCTGAAAATAAATATATTCCATTTTGATTCGGGTCGTCAAGGTTCGGAATGTACAGAAGACAGCAGATTGAAATTGAATCTGAACTCTATGTGCTCGACATTAAGTTCGAAATTGGTTGGGGAAATTTGACATTTTTGTAACGCTTGATCTGCTCTCTTCTGTACCTTTAAGCACCGAGTGGATAGATTTCTCATAGATAGACGAGTACTGCTTTGCTCTTCAAATTTAACAAAATTTTGAAGCTCCTTAGTTTGACATTAAACAAACTTAAAATTAAGGAATTCTGAAAACCGTTGCTCAAAATGAACAGTGTTTTTACTGCCCAGAAGGAAAACTATCACAGGGTATAATTTTTAAGTCGTACAATTTTACTATTTTTGCTTTGCCAAACCTTTGGTTTGTACTCTTCGATTTTGACAAATTTAGGCAGATTTTTGACAAGTCATGAAATGTATTAAAACAACATAATATAGTGCAAATAATAGCTCATTTTCGGTTTATTTCAAATCATTTACTTATATTAGAAACCGCAGCAAGAATGTTAATATGTTACCCGCTCAAGTTACTCAATAGACTACTAGTATCATCCACTTGAAATGAAAATCCCGATATCGTCACTAAAAAATTTAATCAAGTCTGCACCAATAGTTTAGATATAAACAGGCAGCATTTGAATGACAATATCATCTCTATACATTCACATACCTAACAAAAAGTAGTTTGACAGGTCAGTGACTGTATGGACCGTGAACATTACTTTTTGGTTCAATTCTGTTACTGGATTGGTTAACTTGACCGAGCCATCGAAACGCTCATTATATGTTTGTTTTTTTTAATTATATAATAGTATTTTATGCAACTAGTGAATAAAGGACGGATTCAAAGCGAGGGCCGTAGATGAGTCACGAGCTAGCGAAGGATTCTAACGATTGAACCACGAGCGTAGCGAGTTAGAATCCTGAGCGACGCGAGTGATTCATGGCCCTCGATATAAATTCGCACTTTATTCAGGAATTGCATACTATACTTTATACCATGACTACGAGACAAAGACATAATTTAAGCGAAAATAGAAATTTAATCAAGAAATAAGAAATGTTACATTAATTGAAATGGACAAGGTATAATCTGCGCAGTAAATTATTAGGAGTTTTTTTTTACAGGAGACGCATTTTAAGTGAGATGTTTTCGTTTAACTTAAGAATAGAATAGTGCTTGAAAGACCATAACATGTGCTCCTTTGACGCTATTTTAGAGTATTTTTTCTTCATCTCTTTAAATCATCAATCAGTTACATGATTACGTTAAAAAAGCAGTTAGTGAATTTTTTTTTATTTCTTACAAAAACTAGTGAAAAATTAAATCTTAAAGGGTGAAATAGCTCAAAAACAGTAAATTTTAGGAGAGGTGGTTCCATAATGAAAATGCTTCGTTTTGATCTACTCTATAACCCCTCCATGGATGCGGATCCAATAAAAAGTAGCCCTGTGTATGAAGCAACTTAAGTGCTTTATTCGATTTTTAAAAAAACAACGCTTAAAAAAATCACCCGTTATTTATTTAAATATATAACGGTATATTTTTTGTATTTTCTTGTCGGATAGAGCTAGGTACTCACTGAGGCGGGTTAAGGTCTCGAGCAGACTACGGGAGGTGATCCAAGTGTTTTTGCCGCCCGCGTGGCCGCCGTCCAACCAATACATCTCTCGAATTCGTTCTATAAACCTGTGGTGAATTAAGAAAACTTATATATAAGAATATAGTATTGTCTTAAGTGTTAAGAAAACATATGAAAGGTACAATTAGGCCTGGAAAGAAACCGAGACGTTGAGTTGAAATTTTCATTTAAAAGATGACGTTTCAAGCAATAGATCTTCAGATTGTTAGTTTCAGCCACGGAGGAAATATATAGAGGAGATGCCCTATCCAGTTTTCTCTAGGGACTTAAGTGAAGCCTACGGGCGGGGTGCGGGAGGGGTAAGCGGTGATTCCTGAGTAAATCCTTTAAGGTACCGATACACGGTGACATCGACACCGACACTTGTGTCGACACAAGTGTCAGACGCGTCCACACGGTGAGCAATTTTTAGTGTCGACACTAGTTCTGAGATCGAGTGTCGCGGTCGAAGTGTATTGGCCGTCTACACGGAGCGATGCGCAATTCAGTGTCAGACACTCCATCGCCATGAATCGATATTTACGGACTTAGTTAAAATTAAGAAATGAATATCTACTATTAATTTTACATAACCGGGAATCGAACCTGGTCAAAATATCGTTTGCATTTATGAAAAGGCACATTTTATTTAAAATATGACATCAGTTGCAAAAAATGTATTCCATTTTCAAATTTCAAATGAAATGGCACGCCCGCTGAATAAATGCGTTCTTATTAACCGACTTTTAAAAAGGAGGTTATCAATTGCACCCGTAGGTATCTGTACCTATGTATGCTTAGATCTTTAAAATTATGCAACGGATTTTGATGCGGTTTTTTTTAATGGATAGACTGATTCTTAAGGAAGGTTATTATGTATAATACATGCATAATATAGTAGAGAAACACTGATATTAGATGTTTCTAATGTGATGTCGTAAATAAGCACGTTCTTTTGCGCTTATATTGCAAACGCTGGCTGAACCCTACGAGATAGACCAAAATGATGTACTACAGTATTGTCCACCTTAAAAAGTTCAACCAAAAAGTTCGCTATGGTATATGTCTATCTCTTAGGGATAACCCACCATAACCATATTTATCCTTTACTAAAAAATGGTTATTTACGAAGTGATTTTAAACAATACAGCATTCATTCTTATCCAATTAAGTACCTTTAATAAATTGTGCATTTATTATAGATCAATATGCTTTTTACAGCATGTAATTTAAGTGAATATTTCCGAAGATATTACAAATTTAAAATGCACGCGCGTGCCGCCGTCATGTTGCTCTAGCTAAAAGTTTCGCGCACGACCGAAAACCGCGACACTGCTCTCAGACACTGCGCACGTCGCGTCTACACGGCAGCTAGAGCGACACCAAGCTAGAGCGCCCCTAGAGCTGCAACCGAGTGTCGCGGCACATGACACACACGGACACTCGGTGTATACACTGAGTGTCAGGTGTCAGGTGTCGTCGTGTATCCGCAGCTTTATAAAAGTAGAGAAAACTTAATTTTACATCGAGAAACAATAAAGGTTTTTTTTGTTAAAAAATATTTACGCGTGTATATACTTCACAGAAGTAAGCGTGGAACTGACGCCAGTGCCTCTAGTGCGGAGTAGCCACATCTATTGAGGCTGTGACGTCACGACAACCCGAAATTGAAGCTGTGCATCTTTGCTTACAGCAGCTCTACTATATATCTGCTTTGTGGTTACAACAAACACTTTGACGCAAACGAAGTCGCCTTCGTCAAGCAGTCAGTCGCGGGTGCTGTATCTTTGTATACAGTAGTCGTTAGGGTTTATCAGAAGCCATTTCGGCTCCCTGAAAATTTTGACATCTACCACCCAGCACTGGGCCAGCTTGGTGGATTATAACCTATACCTCCTCGTCACCCAGTCATGCAGTTGGTTCATTACAAGGAGTTGTGATGATGATGATATATGAATATTGACCAACGGGAATAATATTGTTTGCGTAAAAGCCCTCCATTAGACTTTCGAATTTCAAAATATGAATGAACGATGCAAAAATAATTAAGGATGAATTTTGACACGCTAATTGCGTAATTTAAATGCTCTTTAAATCTAGAACTCATTTTCTTAACGAAAACGCCCAGCACTAGACTTCTTATTAGCTCAGATTATTTATAACCGTTTTCGCAAGTAGTAAAAAATAATTAGTACCGTAAAACACATGGTACGTTTGACTGCATACGTTTTACCGGATACGTCTTTTTTTCATCGATGGCGCATGGAGTTGTATGGGCGACTTCACATATGGCACAGTATTCAGTATACGTATTTTCGATACAAAAAAGGTATCCAGTAAAACGAATCATGTGTGTATCAGGTTTGTCTGCGCCTTGTAGTTAGTGAATAAAGAGTTTATAACATTATGGCAGATGTTAGGATCACGTTTGATATAATTAAAAGAAAGATTTTGGAAAACTGATACGGTTTGTATGTCAGCGATTTTTATTAAGAAAAAGTGGCCCCGAGGCCGCGCCACACCGATATTTGTTTAAAGTGCTGATTTAAGCTCAATGGAATAATCTATACATATAATAAAATGGTAGGAAAGTCAAAACTGTACATTGAATATTTTTTTAAAAGAATACTTGGGGTATGATCTACAATCGAAACAGAAACAAAAAATATAGTTTTTAGAATTTTTGTCTGTTTGTCTTTCCGGGATAAACTCAAAAAGTACTGCATGGATTTACTTCAAATTTGGCATGAAGATAGTTAAGAAGTCGGGTCAACATATAGGCTACATATTATCACGCTAGCAGTGTTATAATCGTAGGTGCGTTTGGTGCTGCATAGCGTTCACGCAGACAACGTCGCGGGCAGCAGCTAGTGGAATAATAAACTTTGATTTGATTTTTTGAACACAGATATTAGCCGTGGATGTTTATATGTTTATTTGAGTTTATTCTAAAAAACATGTGTATTTATTCAATATGTATGTACATACATACATACATACATACATACATAACTTCACGCCTGTATCCCTAATGGAGTAGGCAGAACACCAGAGGCTATAAAACCATTTGATGTCACGTTTGACAAATTTGGAGGTATTATTATGTTGAGAGACTATTGCAGTGACAGGGGCCCATCGCCCGCAAAAACGCCAATAAAACTTCCGTCCCTTAACTGACTGTTGCAGTATGCCCGGGAAGAGAAGCATCTGGCACATTCTATGTTTTACTTTCGCTCCCATATGTATGTTTATATACAATGTGTTAGGGTTCCGACTTTTGATACTTTACCTACGTGATATACATCAAATTTCATCGACAAAAGTCACCTTAGGGGGGGGCGCACCCCTCACGCCTCGTGATGGGGGTGATTTAAAAATTTCGTTTCTCTGGTTTGCTTTAAGTTCGTAAAACCATTTTTTTTTCATATTTATTGTGTGTATCTTGTTGAATTACATCTCATTTTAAAGCTTATTAAATTTACCAACTTTTGATACCACATTCACTAAAAAGTCATAAGAAGAAAAGAATTAATTTTAATGACTTAGAAAAAAAATCTTACTTTTTTGTAGTATTTTTTTAGTTTTTTGTCATTAAAAAAAAAACGAAGCCCTAAACAATGCATTTTTTTCTTCTTAACTAGTACTATTTGAGTTTATCTTTCTAACGATACAGAATACGACAGTTTAACTTCAAAGAAACAGTCCTAACTGCTAAGCTAAAATGACATCAAAATAAAAGACACGAAATTTACAATCTCTTTTTTATTTAGTTTTGCCGATTTTAAGTCAATTTAACAATTGTTCAAAGTGACCACCATTGTTTAATAAACAAGAAGTAGCCCTTAATGCTACTTGTTGTGTAGCTCTTTTAATCATAGCTCTGCCGGCTTTTAATTCATCAGCTGCGGTCATAATTTTTTGCAGCAGCTCTTCTCTTGTTGTAGGCACCTCTAGGTAAACCCGCTGTTTCATGGTCCCCCACAGGAAGAAATCTAGAGGTGTCAAATCAGGGCTACGAGCCGGCCAGGCAATTGTTCCTCCTCTTCCAATCCAGGGGGTGTAGTGTTCATCCACATATGCTCGTACATTCCGGGCAAAATGGGCAGGAGCTCCATCCATTTGCAAATAAAAAGACCGGCGTTCACGTCTGTACTCCAATGGTAGCTCATGTAGGAAATCCCCTCTTAGAAATTCCAAGAATCTCTCACCATTAAGATTGTCTGGTAAGACGATGGGACCTAGCAGCTCATCATCAATAATGCCTGCCCACACGTTGATTGAGAATTCGTGTTGGAACGAGGCGGGCCTCACAGCATGGGGATTTTCATTAAGCCACAAAGATGGTTTCGGTGGTTGGTTATCCCAGCTCTTGTGAATTTGGCTTCATCAGTCCATAATATTCGCTTTCCTATTAAGCCACGCACAGAACACAAAGCGAGCAGCATAATCTGGTTCAATTAAATTCTGAACTCGACGAAAATGAAACGGCCGTAATCCTTCCCGACGTAGAACTTGCCACACCGACCAATGCGAAATCCCAAGTCTTCTGGCAATATTTCTAGTGCTAAGTCGCGGGTCACTGGCAATCATTTCAATGATTTCTTCTTCCATGTCTGGTCTCCCCACAACAGCACGTTCATTAGGCGGCTGTCGGATTCCATGAGTGCGCAATCTTGCAAAAACGCTTGCAAAAGTTGGAGCAGAAGGTATGCGCCTTGTAGGGAATCTAATTCGATATTCCCGAACAGCAGCCGCAGCGTTTCCATTGGCGTATCCATAAATAAATACAATGTCGGCCACTTCACTTGGTGAATAATTAACTGCCATAGTATCGAGTAAGTAGTACTTAGCTAAATTCGAAAGTAAAACTTTGTAGCAATCGCAACGAGAAACGAAGGACAACTGATTAGCAAGTAGAAATCCTAACCAGTACCTTAGTATTGTTATCTCATTCACTATTAGACTGAAAGAGATTCATGTTTCGACTCGTACGATGCGCGGGGCGACGTGATTGGTGCGCTCTAGCCTTTCGGCACGGGCCTCGCCCTGATCATCCCTCGCCAACGCAGCGAGCGCAGAGGCAGTCAGGCGAAAACCTGAAGCAACCTGCTACCGCATTGCGCGCGCGCTCTAACTCGCGAGTCTTGATAGTACTTAAATTTTGTAACTAGGACGTATTACCTTAGTAAAATAAACTTTTGATATTTTAATTTCGTGTTTCCTTTTAACTAATTACTGAACCGGGCCTAAATTTTGGCATCGTTAGAAAGATAAACTCAAATAGTACTAGTTAAGAAGAAAAAAATGCATTGTTAAGGGCTTCGTTTTTTTTTTAATGACAAAAAACTAAAAAAATACTACAAAAAAGTAAGATTTTTTTTCTAAGTCATTAAAATTAATTCTTTTCTTCTTATGACTTTTTAGTGAATGTGGTATCAAAAGTTGGTAAATTTAATAAGCTTTAAAATGAGATGTAATTCAACAAGATACACACAATAAATATGAAAAAAAAATGGTTTTACGAACTTAAAGCAAACCAGAGAAACGAAATTTTTAAATCACCCCCATCACGAGGGGTGAGGGGTGCGCCCCCCCCTAAGGTGACTTTTGTCGATGAAATTTGATGTATATCACGTAGGTAAAGTATCAAAAGTCGGAACCCTAACACATTGTATTTCTTAAGTATATCAGTTATCTAGTATAGTATAACACAAGTTCTTTAAGAAACTTAATTTGGGCTAGATAATGACGTGCGAGTGTTAGAAATATTTATTTATTAATTATTTCCAAATATAATTTTAATTTAACAGTTAGTCTGCTTCTCAGAGCTACCGCCTCCCGGTCCCGGTTCTGCTACAGTTATTAAATAAACAAAGAAACTGCTGATGTGTAACAAACAGGAAGCCACTGACCTCACCATCCTCCTGTCTCCGGGAGTCAGGGTGTGCGTGTAGTGCATCTCGTAGACCAGCTGGTTCAGCACCACGCAGCCCTTGCTGAACCCCACCAGCGTCAGGCAGGATTCTTCTAAACACAGCCGTTCTCGCCACCAGAGCGGGTCGAAATCTCTGTGGAATAAATGGTTATTGAAGAAAACTGTTTAATGTGTAAAATATTAAGATCATGTAACTTATCAATTCGTTTGTTCACGAATGTTTTTTCTTATTTGGACTGGATTGCGAGTTGTAAATTACAGTTATACTTAACTCCGCAAATTAAATCCGCATACATTTATTTAGTCTTGTCGTGAGGCAGTCAATAGCTTTAAAGAATACTGGTCACAGTCCATACATTCAAAAACCTGTCATATAAATTATTTTATTGACCCCGTCTGGAATTCGTTGGTGCTTTAAACAGATGTTTATTGTATGAAATATCTAAATCTATTATCAATGTTTTAAAATTCGACGCAGAAATAAAAATATTTCATAAAATAAATACATAATCCCTAACTGTCTATGTCAGACGTCAATTTAGACACAGACTAATAAAATAACAATTGTGTTAGTTTCGCAGCCAAATAGTTTCAAATATTAGCTTAATCCTTGCGTAATAATAAGTGGCCTACTGCAATGTAAAACTAATTAACAAGGCAAGAAATACATATCAATCATATCTGACCTTGAGGTCTGAATGATGTATGTGAGTGACAGAACCTGCATCCCATATCTTATTCTTGTTCAGTTTTAATATTTCATAAAAATCATTATAAGTATATATTTACTGACCTAATAGTGTTTTCATTTTTATATGATCTTTGCTCTAATACAAATTTTAGTTTCGGCCCTTCATAAGTTTGCTTTCTGTAAAACTTAAAACAATAGATTGGCTGCATTCAAAAACAATATTTCTCGTGAATATTTAAAAATGATTTTTGTCTTTCCATGGACTGTCTTATCACGGTTTTAATTGCTCTAAAATCAGTAAATTTTTTTTGTGATATATTTGAAACTAGGACGCGTCTTCTGGCTATCAATCACCTCAATTCTTTTAATAAGACCAGTGTTTGTTACTTTACAATACAACTTGCAACAGGCTCCACATTAGGCGAACATTCGTAAACATACAAATCGAACGTTTCATGATCGCACTAGTGGCCGGCGTTTTCACGACTATATAAAAAATACTTTCTATTAATCCAGTTATTAATATTATTTTTTATGTACAGAAGGCAGCACATCAAGCGTTACAAACCTGTCAAAAAATTTTACTTGAATCTGAAGCAGCGAATTATGAAACTTAAGTAACTTACAAGGTAAAATAAAAGCAAAAAATAAACTTAAATGTCCTATTAAAATAATATAGGTATAATAAGTGGAAAAGTGATAAAGTTAACAAACAAAACTGGCCGCATAAGTCGTTCGTTCATAAGAATCTTGAATTATCGACGTACACTTTTGAAGGTGACACATATCTAATAGTTCCTCATGCAATAAAAAACATGCGGAAACTATTGTTATTGCGTGTTATTACTTTATAATCAAACAACGTTCCTGCTTTCCCATAAATTGTATTAATTCATTGAAATTATCTCATAACAATGCAAACTGACATCCGAAAGTGTAAATAGAAACATCACATCTCCTCTATTCGAGAGTAAACCATGACAAATATTTACATCAATATATATAAAAACTGTTCCGTTACTGACTGAGGTACTGAGTGACTGAGTGACTGACAGACAACGTACAGCCGTAACTACTGGGCGTACAGAGCTGAAATTTGGAACATACATTCTTTAGGGGATGTAGGTGTGCACTAAGGAAGGAATTCCCGAAATTCCCACGGGAACGGGAAATATAGGACTTTTTAGTTTGTATGAAAAATCTTATTCCTTGAGTGCACCGATGTGAAACTTGGTGTAAAGGTTTTTCAATGTGTGTCTGGTTGTGTTATGAAAGGAATTCCCGAAATTCCCACAGGAATGGGAAATATATGATGTTTTAGTTTGTATGAAAAAATCCCATCCCTTGAGTGCACGGATGTGATACTTGATATAAAGGTTCCTTATTAAGTCTGTTTGTATTATGGAAGGAATTCCCGAAATTCCCACGGGAAGGGGTTGGATTTTTTAGTTTGTATGAAAAATTTTATTCCTTGAGTGTACGGATGTGATACTTGGCATGAAGGTTTTTCAAAGAGTGACTGGTTGGGCTACGAAAAAAATTCCCAAAATTCCCACGGGACGGGAAATATATGATTTTTGGTTTGTATGAAAAAAACTTATTCCTTGAGTGCATGGGTGTGATACTTGGTATAAAGGTTCTTTCAGTGGGTGTCTGGTTGTATAGTTTCTGAAATAGTGGAGTCCATCCCAGGCTACTTTTTATTTCAGCCCTATAGGAAAAAAATAACTATACGCTAATTCATATATCAGTCTATAGCGATTATTTAAAACGAAGTCGGAACCACCAAATGTACCAAATAATATAAAAGACACTAAATCAAAGCATGAAATCTCTTTCCGCATGCATCTTTACCGACACGGACAAGGTTCTCGAACAAAGGGTTATTAATATACAAAATAAAATAAGTAATCACTTGTTCATTTTGTTAATTTATAACAGATATCCTTGTTAAATAAGTAATATTAGTAGATAGTATCAGACTAAGGGATCAGAAGTGCTAAAAAGCATAGTTATATAAAGATACAAACTCTTAAGTTGCACTACTGCGGGCTAATTCAACTTAATTTTTTTTAAATAACTAATAAGTTTTTGGTTCATTTGATAATAAAATGTAGTATTTCGCTTACTCCTTATTCTAATAAAAATAATTGTTACTCTTTATTTTACTGAAACATCTGTAGCCGATCGTTCAAACCCTTTGGACTCAGCCCTTTCCACGAGAAGGGTAGTTAAGCGCATACGAAGTTGCGGGATAAAGCTAGTACAGTATATAATATAAGTAGCGACATGTTCGCCACAAACATAGTGTGTATATAATATTAGAAATAAACTTAAATTCACATATCACCCATGACTTGGCGGCAAATATCTGTGTTCATCACAAAAATATAATAATCAACGAATGCAGAGCATTAAAAAAACCGACTTCACGTCAAAACTTTGGCTGAGTTGAGAATGTCATCAAAGTGAACATTCTCCGAAATCATACATATTTTTTCAAAAATTTGAAATTTTCAATGAAGTACCCAACCGATTTCGATGAAATTTAAATGGGACCAACTATGAAGTATCCTCTATCATATGAAATAATTTTTAAAATCAATTCATAATTGTCAGAAATATCGTGTAACAAAGACACAAAAAAAAACCATACAGACGAATTGAGAACCTCCTCCTTTTTTTGGAAGTCGGTTGAAAATGGTTATTTTCATTTTCCTTTGTTCGTGTAATTAATTTTGTATGTATATTGTTGGCATGTCGTTTAGTAAATAAATTATCTAGTGTTAAAACTGTCACCTAAGCTCGAGATAGTATGGTAATATTTTCTAACGATTTCTACAATACATCCGATCCGAAACCAAGATTTTCTCGGTCCGATTTAGCCATGAAACGATTTCTATGATAGCTTACGCATTCGTAATATCATACCAAATTTCTAGTTTCTTTTTTTTCGAATTCGGGTGTAGTACGTAACTCGCTTATACGTTATAAATTGAGCCATTTTTAGCCAAAAGTTTAGCAAAAATAAATCAAAAAAATCATAGCACATCAATTGGAACTAAACCTACTCACGGCTTGGATTTGTGCGCGCTCGACTCAGAGCTACCCGTTGCTGTAGTTTCATCCTTTTTGGCCGAGCCGTTTGACGCGGGTTTCGTTTCCTCTCCGGCCTTTTGTATTGATGCATTCTGTGATATAGAAAACATGTCCCTTCAATTAATTTCAACAATACATAATGCGCCATTGTATCGAAAAAGAGGAGATTATGGTGATACAGGGTGACTGGTGGGTCACTTTCGAAATTCAAAGACGTGATAGTTTGAGATCATACATTAAGAGAAAAAATAAAAAATAAATAGGTTTTAAAAAAAACAGTAAAAAAGAATATTGTTTTTTTTTTATATATTTATTTTAATATTAATATTAATAATTAGACCAAAAATTTGAGAAAAAGTTACATAAAGTCCCACCAAGCTGAAAATCGGTAAGATTGTTTAAAATATTATTAAAAATTAAATTTGAAACTTCCCCATCTTACCCCTCTATGGAATGCTTTTATTCAAGATCAAACGTCAAAAAAAGAGTTTTTTGCAATTTGCAGCAAAACGGTAAGTTTTACCATAAAAATACCTAAGACACAATTGTAGATCATGAAAATATAGTTGGTGGGAATTAATGTAACTTCAAATGTCTAAACTGTCCAGGCTATTAACCGAAAGTCAAAGAATCCATAACACAACGCATGGTTACATAAGCGTAATACAATAGATACTTAGCGGGTGGTGGTGTGCGTGTGGCGGGAATACTGCTGTTGCGTGTTGACTGAGACGGCGCGTCGGGAACAGTGTAGTAATGTCTTTATATTTATTTTTAGAGAGTTCTGGTGAAAAATTAAGTACCTACCTACTTTTATTACATAATTACTTTTATAAATAATAATAAATAAAAAGGCTTTATTTCCAGTAATCTTATAACTAATAATTAACAGAGACTTCCCAGTGAGTAGTCGAATGACACCCGTAGTGGGAATGACTCGCTACTTCCTTTGAGGACAGCGGTGAGATTACAATTTACAGATAAATACTTATTTACTAACGCAAATGCCTATGGGTATACAAGATTATTTGTTTTTATTTTAGTTCGAAATCAATAATAGAGGAAGAACAATATTTGGTAGGGTTAATTTTTATATTTATGGTGTTACTGTTTGCCTCAGTGTGTGTGTTTGTGTGTGTTCGTGTGTTTGTGTGGGTGTGTGTGTTTGTGAACAGTTATCCTAGCAGCCTCTCAACCTCATCATATGCGAGTAAGCCCAACCATTTAACTAAAGTCAATTTACAGGAAATTACATAGTACAGAGTGCTCTCCTTCAATATCTAAAATTTGTCACCAGTCACCCTGTATAACTTTACTAGTGCCCAGTTCCTTGGCTTGAGTACACATTTACAACAAAATCTTCTCAGTCTTCTCTTCTCATCATATTATGAGAATATGTTAAAGTGAATACTTGAGTGCTGTGCGCTATTTATAAAATAAAAGTTTCCTGAAAGAGATTGCTCGAGAGTTATGTGGCCGTTTGTAGTTTTGATTCTTGTTTTGTATACATCTTTTAAGTTGTATATTTGTATTTATTCTGTAAGTAAAGTGGATTGTAATGTATTTGCTACTGGATGCTTACATGCAAGTCCTGTATATCTGCCGCCCCATCCACCGACGACATTGCCTCCAAAAGTTCCGAAACGGACAGCAACTTGAGGCGGTGAGACACGTTCTGTAAAAGCCTGCCACAGATAACATTCACCATTTATTTAAAGTAAAAGAGGTCACTGATAAAAAGATTCTATCTTATTACTTCATTTGACGTCCATGTCACCTGATTTTAAGTGAAGATAACGTCATAGGCAAAAGCGTTTAGACTGCAACTGGCTCTTAAAAATCATAACCGGAACCTTTACGGCAAATTTTATGTGGTCACTAGCTAAACGAGTCTTGAAGAGGTCCTATCACCTAGCGGGGTCGCTCAGCAGGGCTAGCTTGCAACCATCGATAAAGACTCGAATCGACAAGATAAATATTATTTTTTTATTTTATCCTATTATGTAAGCTAATATGCGCACCATAATAGATAGAATTACTCGAATTGATACCATGATTAAGTCCACAGAACCAAAGATGCCATATTCTTAAAAAAACATACTCTAATGTCCGTCTGCACTAAACTCTACTAAGCATAAGCTTAGTTATGACATGACTAAAATTTTTGATCCTAAGTTGATACGTATTATAGTCCAAGATCCCAGAGCCCCCAGACGTTACTTATTTTCTCATAAAAAATATAAATGGGATAAAGTAGTGTTAGTACGTACTTTGAGTGTGTGCATACTTGCTAGCTTGGGTCGACGGCCAATTCATAGGTACGTTAGGTGGGTGTCAGAATTTTTAGACACCGAAATGGCTTCTTACAAACCCTAACGACTACTGTTTACAAGTATACAGCACCCGGGACCGACTGCTTAACGTGCCCTCCGAAGCACGGAAGTCGTCGTGAGAAATAAATGAACGGCGGTCACCCATCCTAATACCGGCCGAACCGAGCGCGATTAACCTGCGAAACGTTTTTTTTTTTTTTTATAAGTGACTAAACCCGCGTTTGACCTCAATCTCACCTGATGGTAAGTGACGATGAGGTCGAAGATGAAATCACACGGGTTTAGGAAGGAACTGGCTCTTTATACAATATTGCCGGAACACATTACCGCCGGAGCGGTAACATTTGGCGGCAGACTTTGTATAAAGGGTGGTCGCTAGCCAGGCGGACCCAGAAGGGATCCTACTGTTTGATATGCACAGTAACCACGGCGCCACGACGACTTCTCAGAATAATCAAATTAATACAAATTAATCAATATTAAAATTAATTGATACATAGGTACAGTACAAATTGACCGTGACATGAAAAAAAACAAACACAAGACAGCTAATTGTGAGAGCCAATGTCATGCCATAACCAAATTGCTCACATAGTAGGTGCAATAAGCTAAGGATGCACAAGCATTTAAACAAGAATGGAACAAAATAGTCACAGTTTCATCAGCAATAAGAAAACAAGATACATATTCTGTTTCTAAAGTTAATTTAAAAGGTTTCTAAAGTTAATTTAAAAGGTTTCTAAAGTTAATGTTAAAGGACACTAACTTCTCTAGATGGTGCAGTGCGCTGTGCGTGGGCGTGTGGTCGGGGACGCCCGCGTTGTTGCTCGGCACGAAGTTGTCGTAGCAGCTGAAGCTCTTGTACTCTATCCTTGAATGCCAATAATATTTATTGGTTTAAAGTATTGCGGTTATTATCACTATAATTTAATTCTTTAAATTTTTATTTCGCGTGTCCCATATTTCGATCTGGCAGTCCGCGATCATAATACTCGAAACAGCATCGTGGTAAGAATCCCGTAAATTCCATGAGTGTATCATTTAGGAAGAACTCAAAACTAGCTGATAGTGAAATGAGTTTTAGTCTATACTAATATTATAAAGAGGAAACCTTTGTATTTTTGTATTGAATAGGTTCAAAAACTACTGGACCGATTTCAAAATTTCTTTTACCATTACTTAGAGGGATTCTTCCGAATCCGTATAGGCTACTTTTTATCCCGAAAATCCCGCGGGAATCGAAATTGCGCGGGTAAAACCGTACTATAATATTAGTATAGTATAATATTTATACACAATGAAATCCAGTTAAATAATTATTTTTAGTCACCGGCCAAATTGAAATGTTATTTTCTTTGATACGATTTAAACGTACCTGCATATTTATTTTAGTATCGCTCAATACAAAAATATAAAAATGTGGCACCACAAACTTTTTTACAAATAGTCGCTGTCGATAAACACTACAATGCAACATTTCACTGAAAATACCACGACGTATAAGATGTTTTGTAGTATAAGATGTTTTGTAGTAGCGCGTAGTCGTCTTTGTATTTATACATAATTTAGAGTGACCATGCTTTCTTTAATATATTAATTTCCTAGCAAAAAAAATACATACTTTCTTTAATAAAAATCGTTTCTATAAATGAAACTTATCGTGTAAAAAAATTTGGCCGGTGACTTAAGAACAACCCTGTATTTACCATACCTGGACGGCCTCACAACGAGCACGTGTTTGTCGGGGAAGTTCCTGGCCAGCATGCGCGCGGTGCTCTCCAGGTTCCACCGCAGGTAGTTGCGGTTGTCGCGGTGCGTCTGCATTATCTCCGGGTAGTCCTGAAAGACAATGTTTTGATGCCCATTTTGCCGATGATTTTAACACTATTACCTACAGCTTTAGCCGCGTAGTCTGTTTAGAACAGCCGTAACGTGCTTGGATAAACAAATCACACGATGAATACAAGTGAACCCCGCTTGTTAAAAGGATCCCTACAGGATTCGCCTGGCAAGCGAACACCGTTCATATAAAACCTGCCGCCAAATACCGCTCCGGCGGTTTTGCGACTTATGAATACCCAATAGGTCCGTGTGCTTCGACCTCATTTTTTTCATCATCACTTGAAATGAAATGAATTTTTTTATTCATCATAAGACCATCAAATGGCCGCTTAATGACGTCACAATTTTGTACTTCGGCTTTAACAAGGTGTTGATAGTTATTCAATAAGATATTACAGTATGAGTAGACCAAGAGACAAAAAAGCCGGCGGAAAAAAACTCTTGGCACTCTTTTTCAGTCAGGATTATACGAATTAATACAAATAGGTACATACAGTACTTAGCTTCAGATAAGATGGAGGTACAACGCAAATTTAGTCACCGATACAGAAAAAATCACTATTTGCCTCAGCGCGGGTACAGTCTCCGCTGTATGATAATATATGTGTGCATCAACCTTCCATGCTGGACTGGGAGCGAAAGAAAAACATAGAATGTGCCAGCTGCTCCTCTTCCCGGGCATACTATAAAAGTCAGTTAAGGGATGGAGGTTTTTTTGACATTTTTGTGGGCAATAGGCTGACCCCCTATCACTACAAGTCTCTCACCATCATTATAATGCCTCCAAATTTGTCAAACGTGACATCGGATGGTTTTATAGCCTCTGATGTTCTGCCGACCCCATTAGGGATAAAGGCGTGACGTTATGTATGTATGTATCAACATGTTTTTTTGCATTGGGTATATGTGAAAAATATATCGACATACGTTTGAAAAATGGGAATGGGAAATCTGAAGTTTATTTATGTGTAACCTATAACACAAGTTAATAATGAAATAACCCTGGTAATTTACCTGAACATCTCCCCCAAAGAACACAAGCGTCTGCGGGCCACAGTCCGCCGAGCGCTCCGTAGCGGGCTGGAACAACACATCGTTGACTCTGCTCTCGTGCCCGATCACACGACGCAGCCGCAGCGGCAGCATGGTGAACTGGTGTCTCAAGACATTGTGGTGACCCAGTTTCACTGCAGATGTTAAAAATACTTTATTACAAAAGTCTTTCTTCCAGGGCATACTGTAAAAGTCAGTTAAACGACAGAGGTTTTATTGGAGGTTTTTTTTTGTGGGAGCTGACGACCTGTCACTGCAATAGTCTCTATAAACCTTTATAATGCCTCCAATGTCAAACGTGACATCAGTTGGTTTCATACCTTTTGTGTTCTGCCTACCCCATAAGAGATACAGGCGTGAAGTTATGTATGTATGTTATGTATTGAAAAAGTTTATTTAGGGCCTGTTTTTTCATAAGGGGTAAAGAAGGTAGGTATTAGATCCTCATAAAATATTGACCTTGACGATATTTGATGGCATACCTAGTCCCTAGTTGGGACCCTACCCTCACGTTGGGACTTTTACAAGCTTATCCAAGGGCGGTAGGGCTATTCTTACGCAGCCAAAACAACTGCAAAATAAATTACACGTGTAATCTTATATGTGTTTTGGAGCAGCTACTGAATTTACAGGAACAATAGGCTCCTTTCAGTATCTATAAATGATGTTTCAGTATCTATAAATGATGAAGTCGTCGTGGCGCCGTGGTTACTGTGTGTATCTTACGATATCACAGGTTAAGCAACGTTCGGCGCGGTCGGTACTTGGATGGGTGACCGCCGACCATTCGTTTCTCACGTCGACTTCCGTGCTTCGGAGGGCACGTTAAGCTGTCGGTCCCGGGTGCTGTATACTTGTATACAGTAGTCGTTAGGGTTTGTCAGAAGCCATATCGGCACCCTGAAAATTCTGAAATTTCATCCACCACCCAGCACTGGGCCAGCTCGGTGGATTATGGCCTAAAACCTCCTCGTCACCCAGAGGAGAGACTCATGCCCTGCAGTGGACCCATTACACGGAGTTGTGATGATGATGATGATGAAATGATGTTATCTTTTCTGATGCACCTTACCGACAGGTGGATCCAATGCTCGCTGCCCGACTCACGAGTAGGTACTTAACATTTAAAAATGTCTGACGCCCGAATACCTACTGGAAAGCCACTCAAATGTATCAATCAGCTGAAGGGCATTTAAATGTAAGCGTCTCCCATATTTAACTGATATACACAAACGCCACTCAGACGATTTGTTATGATGCTCACGTAAGTGGCCCTGTGAGTAGCCGTCAAATATTTACATCATAGCAACATTTACATTGTTTCATTTTACGCCAGATCTAACTTGATTGTACAAATTAAATGTTTACTAAAAACATTTTAATGCCGTTTACTATTTGTTGTCATTAAATATATTTAAATAAATTTAAGACTTGACAATGTTCAGTATAATTTTCTGGTTAATTACAATAGAAAATCCGAAATCGTGACAACTGACATGACTGACATCTGAGAAGGCGCGAATCAACATCAATTTTCAAAACATTTTGTTGGACAAAAAGAAACTGTATTCTAATTATAATAATATATTATGGAGACAATCAAAAAGAAACGTGGCTGTAACTATACTAGCTCGGAAAAGAATATGCTTATAGAATTAGTTAAATAGTGACATTACTATCAATATACTTTTTTCATAAAAATGTAGTTACATTGTCTACTTATTTACAAAAGTTAACCGCAAAGTTATAAGTATTTGGTCTATTGGCTGGAAAGCTCTACTTCTCCTAGTAGGCGGTTTTATCGACTCCCAAACACGGACTCCAAGTAGGTATTGAAAGACTAGATAGGGACGATAAAGGCATTATTTTAACTTTATAGTACACACTTTTCACCGCAATTATAGATTTAGGAGATCTCTTGACCACTCTTAAACACAAGAGTTTGACAGATCATTTAACAGCTAAAAAAAGTTGAGTGACCATCGAGTATAAGAATTTTTCGTTAAGTGGTGCACATGTGGAGCCTGAGTACAACTTATTTGGAGGTCAACTTTAAAGCTAACTGGATCTTAAAATTTGCGTTAGAGAATACGAATTTTTCGTATGAGTGGTACTCAATAATTTAAGCAGCATTTAAATATTTGAGAGACTTTCCAGTATTCGGGCGTTAGTGGACGAAAGACGACTTATGGACTCAAATTTATTCTTGCTTGTTCTATTCGCAATAAACTTTGATGGTGTTTGGGTGATAATGATGTTACGAAGGCTGCCTACTATTGAAGTTATATTTATAAGTTATTTTTGAATCACCACAAGCCTTTTTCATGACCTCAGTGCAGGGCCATGATTCTCCTCTAGATGACGAGGAGGTTTGGCCGTAAACAACTTTCGTGGCCTAGTGCTTGCCGAATTGTTTTCTGATTATTATATTATAGCCTAAAAATCTATGCAAGTACTTACACAGCACAAAATGGATATTTATTTTTTCTTTTATTTATCGCTTTAACAATTTACAAAATCCTTAATTAACTAGGGACAATAATCCACTTAGGTTAATAAGTACTTAATATGAGTTAGGTACATAATTTCATCTTAAATATATTCTAGTAATGCTATTTTAAAGATAGTTCATCTTAAAGTACTATTAATATTTAATTTAGGAATTATCAGCGCTCACATCTCATATCGTTAAAAACGTCACTTATCTTGCGATATCGACAGATATGCACAGGTGTCACTACATCACGATGAGTTGACAACTTTTTTTATTACAGAATATTGTTATATTTCAAGTGTGAGCATCAAAACGACTTCCCTACAAGATTAAAAAAGCATGCTGGACTGGGAGCGAAAGATAAACATAGAATGTACCGGCTGCTTCTTTTCCAGGGCATACTGTAAAAGTCAGTTAAGGGACAGAGGTTTTAGTAACGTTTTTTTGCGCGATAGGCTGATTCCCTGCCCTTGGAAGGTCTCCTAAATAGTGGACTAGTTTCTACAAAATTAAAAAAAAGGGCTTACTTCTAATACATATATATCCAAGCCCTACAACATATCACTCAACTCTACATGTTATTTCATTATTATTGTGTTAAAATGATTTATTCTAATATCTCTTTAAAATATTAAATAGCATAATTTGCTGCAATGTCTGGGATAGAAAGAACTCAAGTATGGAACTCGGGCAAGGTTAGAGCTAGCTTCGGGCTGCATAGGTTTTTATTTATTTAAGTATATCCTAGACACACAAGCTTTAGATTACTGCCAACAGTAAACACACCTATTTCTTATATCCATTGAAGTGTGCAGCTACTATCTATATGCAGCGGGCTCATGCAATAATATTATATTGAATCAGTAGGTTTTGGTGTGATGAGCAATAATATGAATTACATTGATGGAGAAGTTTGTCACAGAATTTGATAATTCTCATGGTTCTATTTGTTAGAAATAACAATATTAAAACCTTTAGTGTATAAAAGTTGGGAACCCTTCATTTAAACAAACTGGTAAGAAAATGTAAACATTTATTTAAATCATTTAATATCCACATATAAACACACCACATTGTAATTATAAATATATTACTAAAACTAACACACTTATTAACTGGAACCACAGATGTAATTGTACTCAAACACAAAACACATTCACTTCATATTCCGTGTTTGCTTCTGATGGTAGTTTTTTGTGTCATTCATACAAACTGTAATTTTCAAAGTAATATCATCGAGACAGTTTTTGAGGTCTTGCCTCAGCTCTCTCACTTTAAACCTCACATCCTCACACATGAGATTATAACACATTGCTACTAAACCCATGCCAAGTAAAACATAGATAAAGTTTATAACAAGTTTCAAATGTGAACCTTCTGCCGAATCGGCTATGTTTGCACCGGGCACAAAATCTCCAAAACCTATTTTGCACAAACTTATAACACAAAAATAAGTTGAATCCAAGTAGTTCCACTTTTCCCAAGCCCCGAACATTATAGTGCCACTCAAAATATAAAATGATATCACCCATAAGCAAGCTGTAGAAGGAACAGTGATTTTTCTTTTAGGTGGGGTCTCCCCGTCCTCGAACAACGGGTCATCTCGCCTACTACATTCATGGGCAGTTATGTACAACCATTTAAAGCTTTTTGCTAATACTTTACCCATATTACAGAAATATAGGACATATATGGGAATACCAAAACAAGCATATGCAATAGTTACAATTTTGCCCCAGATGGTTCTAGGTATTATGTTTCCGTAGCCTATCATAGTAAATACTGAGAGTGAATACATAAGGGCTGCAGGAAATGACCATTCCATCTCAGCTGATCTACCATTATACCCTGTGTGCACCGCTACTGTTATATTGTGTTGAAAATCTGTCAGAACTTGGTTTATATTTTTCATCCAGGTATTCTCATCAAATACATTAACATTCATAGTAATGTTCCATAATTTTTCAGCACAGTTTTGTCGCATATTCTTCATGGCTTGAAACTGTTCATCAGGGCTATCTTTTTCAATATGCATGAAGCTAGCAGCACCCAGTATAGCATAGCAGACAACCAAAGCACCAACACCCACTTGTGTAAACATAAAAGCAATAAATTTGCGAAAACAATCTTTTATCTTTTCTCTAGGATCACTGCCAGCAGTGGATGAGGAGTCTCTACTCCTCATGGACCCATGAAAACTTGAATGTAGTGGTTGGTGACGGTCCATAGTAAAGTCCGATAAAAAAGACGTTTTTGGGTCGAGATTGCCGCACCTACGTCAAATAGCAACGTTCTTATTTCTGGAATGTATTTGGAACAGCGCCAAAATATTGTTTGATCACAAACTACAACTACCTACACACATGCAGATATAGTTGCCACTTATACAAATATATTTTACGAAAGTCTGGAGCAACGAAAATTAAATTTATTTTAGACATAATTTCGTCGTAGCCAATTGTAAAAGACAAAGTTCAGACGAATATAATTTGTTTATTATGTACTTACCAAATCAGTCAATGAAATATGTGGTACTTCTTCCTTTATATAAAAATAATAATAGCTCCCTCCTTCCTGAAGAATTTATTGATCTGCTAGTGAAATGGTAGTGTCGTTAACTCTTTTTATTTTATTAAACACAACACAAAAATACAGTGAATAGGTTGACGGATTAAGTTATGTTCCTTCATTTTTAATTTACCAAATATTTTACGAACTTTTGCTTGATGCAATCAAATTTCTTCGCAAGTTTCTACTTTTGTAAATAATATCCAACCGTATTTTGTATTATTTTTGTTTAGTAACATTGACAGACAGAAACACATAGAGTACATACTTTTTTTTTCTTTTTTGGATTTTCCTATTACGAAAGGCGGAAATGTAGAACCATACTGCCTCTGCTTCAGATAACAAGTTCTGATGATGACTTTATTATTTAAATAAAGGCCTAAAATAAAAGACCAAAAATAAGGTATAATAACTTCACCTATTCAACCCTAAAGAAAGACATTGTAAAAAAAAATTCAACAAGTTTTTGCAAATAAATAAAATGAAATAACAAGACATGATGACAATAAAACCGTGTCGGTCAAAAAAGGTTAAGATATTGAAAGAAAACTACTTTGACTCAAAATTCACTTATCATTCTACGATTATGAACATTGTTTTCGTACTTTTAAGTGCGCTGGTTTTGTAAATTCAACTTAGATCGTATGTTTAGTTCCTTACTCATATTATGCATACAACTGATACAAGATAATAATTTATCAACTGGAATCTAAGGGAATTTTTGTGTCTACATCTGACAGTGCCTTATTTCAAAAACAACTTACCTGTGGTATCGAATGGATACGTAATTTTTACCTAAAAAAAGTCCCCAGACAATCACACCAACTACATGACCCCAGAGTAATCTTAGCGTTTATTATGGGATACCATGTAGTGCGAACTAGACCAGAAATACACAGGGTCTGTCGAAATGAATGGATAACCCGTTATCTGAAGTTGGTCCGGAATGTAAGACTAAGAAACTCGTATCTATTTATCGGAGTAGTCAGCCGTATAAAAATGGTGGAAACTTTTAAACTTTTCATAAATTTCCCGAATTCTTTCATTCATTTCGCTGCCATTTAATTTTAGGTGTTTTTTGTTTAATTTCTACTGAATTATATTCCTGAGTGATTGTTTTACCTAATCCGGACTCCGGATGTAAGACTAAGAAACTCGTATCTATTTATCGGAGTAGTCAGCCGTATAAAAATGGTGGAAACTTTTAAACTTTTCATAAATTTCCCGAATTCTTTCATTCATTTCGCTGCCATTTAATTTTAGGTGTTTTTTGTTTAATTTCTACTGAATTATATTCCTGAGTAATTGTTTTACCTAATTTTTATACAATTGTGGGTGTTCTTAACGTAAAACCTTTTCCAAATTGTCGTTTTAAGGCAATTTTTTTTTAAACTTTTTAATGGTGTCAACTTTGATCAGCTACTGTGACAAAAAAGTATGGAGCTATAACTGTCCATAACTTTAAAAACTTTTCTAGTCTGAAAAGGTATAACAATGTGTAGTTTACAAGCAACATTAAATTACAGGAGCGAGACCACTCATCAAGGTCAGAATTTTAGTTTTTCAAGTAATGTTATAATCGTTGCAAAACTTGCTCGTAATGGTTGTATCATATCAAGATACTTTCCATAAGTTCTTTTCAGCCACTAGTTAGGATTTTCAAAAAAAAAAACAAGGTTGATTTATGGAATGAAAATACCGTAACTCCACGATAATAATGTAATGAAAGTGAACGAATTTAGAATTGTCCGGCTCTAATAGTTTAATGCGAAAAACATGTTTCGAAATGTTATTACAAATTTGAAAAGGATCACGAGATAAAAAACGGTCGAAAACAGAAATAGGAGCACACTCCCCGCGTTAAAAGGACGGTTGATGGTCACTGTACGCACACGCACACTGTTCCTTTCACATCCGCGATCTTTTAAAGCATTTTATTCTATCACTTTATTATTTTATTCCAATACTATCATGACACTTGTGAGCGTCAAGATGGCGGGATCAAGTCCCTGATTTTAAATATAGCACATAAGTCAGGGAAGCAGTTCAATATATAATACCGATATACAATATGCCATTTTGACGTCAAAGTGGCGAACCACTTGAAAGCGCTACTCAGAGGCAAGTGATTCACATCTTAAGAATTTGAGCTACATATGTACGTGTACCTACATACTCAATTTTCAGCACAATTGTAAATGCTAAATTAAAGTCATGTGACTAAAACATTGGTCCCGCCACTTTGATGATTCTTGTTATCGCTAAAATAATATGAAAATATTAACAAATCGTGCAAAATCATACGTAGAAATCTTGTAATACCGAGTACTTGAATTTGTGTATTTTTCATATTCGTACTTATAGTATAACAGAAGTTGTCGTCATTTGTTTTCATAGCTAGTTTGTTTTCATAGAATTGGACAGATGTATGCAGTAATGAAGACTGTCAAGCAATTGTCGGTTGGTTATTTTCGCAATACTTGATTGGTTATTTTAGAAAAAAATACGCTGTTATTTTTATTTTCATTGAATTGCATTTGTTGTCTCGGTTAGGTAAGTGTCTGTTATTGTAATGATAGCTATTGAAGATATAAATACTTCAAGTAGTAGCTGAATATGTCGAGTCACTATTTCAATAAATATATGTTCCGCTTTCACGGATTTCAAACATGAATCAATACTATAGTTTCAAAAATAAAAAATAAGATTGCTCTCCACCATACATATTTTTACTTTTATATACTTTTTATGAAAAAATACATTCGGTAATCTTTATTATTTTTATGTGCCTATCTCTTACATTATAATTGGTGTTGTATTAATATTATAGAATGTATAAGTAGTCATAAAATTTTGGGTTGTTTCATTTTTGCATGAATGTGTCCATTCCAGATAATAATGAATGATACATAGCTTCTGTTGTACTATAAGTACGAATATAAAATTTACACGAATTCAAGTACTCGGTGGCACAAAATCCAGGTATATATTGACCTACTTCCCTGACCTTCATAGGAACAAATGTCTAGTTTGGGGTACAATGAGGAGTTTTCTGACAGGTCATAAAAATTAGTTCAAAAAACCTCTATAGATGGCACTTTTAAAAAGCCGAAGGCGTCAAGTCTGTATACTATAATGTAGTTAATTGGTATCTACCATCTATGGTTATTTATAAGTTCAACTAGCTGACCCGGCAAACGTTGTTTTGCCATATAAATAATAAAAAAAAATAGATGTTGGCCGATTTCATAGATACCGGATAAGCACAAAAAATTTCATCAAAATCGGTCAAGCCGTTTCGGAGGGTTATGGCAACGAAAACTGTGACACGAGAATTTTATATATTAGATTTCTGATACAGAGTCAATTAAAACTTAGTGGCTGAATAGTGCTTATTAAAAGTATCTTGATATAATACAACCATCACGACCAAGTTTTGCAACAATTGTAACATTACTTGAAAAATTAAAATTCTGACCTTGATCAGTTGTCGTGCTTCTGTAATTTAATGTTGATTGTAAACCACACATTGTTATATCTTTTTATAATTTACAGATACTAGACATCTTTTTAAGATTATGGGCAGCTGTAGCTTAATACTTTTTTTTGTCGCAGTAGATGATCAAAGTATACACTATAAAAAAGTTGAGAATTAAGAGCTGTGGATTTTGTGAATGAATAAATTAAAAAAAAAAAAATTTAAAAAAAAATTTTAAAAATTTAAAAAAAAAATTGCCTTAAAACGACAATTTTGAAAATGTTAAACGTTAAAAACACCTTAAATTGTATAAAAATTAAATATGACAGCTTTTTAGAAATACAATTCAGTAAAAATTTAACAAAAATACATATATTTGATGAAATGGCATCTAAGTGAAAAAAAGAATTCGGGAAATTTACGAAAAAGTATAAAAGTCTCTACCATTTTATATGACTGAGTTTCCCGCCAAAAAGATACGATTTTCATGCAGTCTTTCGTTTGGAACAACTATGGATAACGGGTTATCCATTCATTACGACAGACCCTGTATAATATAACATATAAACACCCAGACATGGAACATTTTTACTTGTGTTGAAACGAACCCGTTACCTCACGATTGGCGCAGTAGCGTCCACACCACTGCACCACGGAGACCGTTTGAATACATAACTACATAATAATACATAACTTCACGCCGGTCTCCCTTTGAGGTAGTCAGATAATTTTTATTTACTTACTTAACTAAGTAACTACTTTAACAAAGTTCCCTTGCTGATTCCGCGAAATTAGAAATTAATTAAAGTAGGTACCTAGTTGTCATGGATTTCCGCAAAGTAACGCCTGATTCAATCAATTAAATAAGTAATTTTTTACAGTGATCATTCTACTTTCTTAAAAAAGAATGCTTTATATTTAGGCTAACGCTGGTTTAAATTAAACTAATTATGAAACTTTTAATTTATCACACCTATAATAGTATACTCACAGGGTTGTTTTTTTAGTCACCAGTCAATTTTTTTTACAACAGAAGTATTATTGATAGAAACGATTTTTGCAAGAAAAAGGTATGTATTTTGTTCAAGTAAATTAATATATGCGCCAACATATTAAGCAAAGCTTGGTCACTCAAAATTATAAATGAATACCATTAAAATAAACACGACTACGCGCTACTACAAAATATCTTGTAGCACTACGTAGTAGTATTAACATAGAAGTGCCGCGTCGTAGTGGTTGTGTTCATCAACAGCAACTATTTGTAAAAGAGTTTGTGGTGCCATATCTTTATATTTTTCTACTGAGCGTGACTAAAATAAATATACAGGTACGTTTATATCGTATCAACGAAAATAATATTAAAATTTGGCTGGTGACTAAAAAACAACCCTGTTTTTATTTCTTGAACACGCATGTGTATGTAACGTGTTTATTTATGGTTTACCATATTGAGTTGTAAGTGAGGACTTTATTGGGTTATTTTAGCATGATTTTATAGTGGCTAACGTTGTGATGTTTTACTACGATAATGCAAGTTTCATTGAGTGAATTTTTCCGCTCAAATCGGGTCCTTACTTCACTATGAAATCATTTTCTATTATAAAAACAATGCCAGAAATAATATTTAAATAAAAAAATAATTCATGTAAAAGCGGCTACACACGACCCTAAAATCACTGGCAATATCGGGACAGTGGTGGGGAGGACCCTAGATCATATCATAAATCGTCTCGTGTGTATGCAAATCCTACCCGATTTTTATCGTCCCTAAATCGTTCCGAGCGAGCTCACGATTTAGGGACAATTATCGTCTAGGGAGCGTTGTCAGTACGTGTGTAGCGAAATCAGGATTGATTTCTACGCAGTTTGCACTTGAGAACAAGAGAAAAATTAGATGAAAACCAGACAAAGATAATTCAACAATTAGAAGGATGTCTGTCTTTTAAAAATAAACAATTAAGTTGTGAACGTAAGGATATAATTTTTTATTAATGGAACTTAAAATAATACACAACAGCAAAGGAGTAAGCATTTATTTTGATAAAGAGTTACAACTGTTTTTTAATATTCTTCCTTTTTCGTCTCTGGTTAGGTGGCACCGTAGTAAGTGCCAAAACAATGCCTATTTTCTGCTGTTTTGTGAGTGTCGGCGGCATCTCGGAACAACGAGCAGTCTGTTGCACGGTCGGTTTCCAGTCGGTTTCGTACTGACTGGCAGAGACGTGTGTAGAGTAGTAGCCGATTTCATCCCCACTACCGCTTTCCCGATATCGCCAGTGATTTTAGGGTCGTGTGTAGCCGCTTTTAAGCCTGTTCCATTCAAGTGAAAAATATGAAGCAGCTGATTACTAGACGTCAAATGTCAATTCGTTCTATTTTTCTATGAATCTGTCAAACTAACAAAAAGTAAACAAAACAACGGTTTCATAAATAAATATGTGTATAAAGTGTGCCGAATTATTCGGTTTTTTTCTATATTATTTTAGTCTAAGCGTACTGCAAAATGAAGATATTTAATATTAAAGATATTCCAGAATTTTCTCAAAAAGAACGTATAGTGGTAGTCGGTGTTATAGGAAAATCTTCCTACAGATATCCCAATAAAGCTGCATCTCTTGTTCCTTCTGTGGAGGCTAAAGAGGTATTTATATTAAAATATTGCATAAAAAAAAATGCAGTTTTACACTGCACGGATTAGCAATTATATTCAAGCTTGTTGTTATACTTAGGTTATGTTACTTACTATTTCTAAAACATTTTGGCAGAATGGAATAGAATGTCACTGGGATGAGCGACGAGCAATACTTTACCTTCATGCTGTTACATATCTAGATGCAAATCAGCTTCTTAAGTTAGCTGAAAATTTGGATGAAAACTCTAAAAGTACTCAAAAGGATGCAGACGCAGCTGACTGGCTGGTGGCCTCAGGAGGTCTAGCTATGGAATCTTGCAAGCTAATGGGACTTATATTCAATTTGTGTCATATAGTAGTCCTCTCTTCACCAACCCCAGTGTTTGACATTGGGTATCTACAACTTTTTAAAGCTGTTGATTCTTACAGGTATGTATGTGTGCGGCTCAGGTTACTCAAAACATTAGAAATCAGTTAGATATTTCTACAACACGTATTAATTATTATTTATTTACTTGTGGCTGTTAATTGCATGAAGAAAATCTGAAGTAAAACAGGAAACAGGCATAACAGCATATTGTCGCCTTTTTTGCACAAGAAACAAAACACATCATGTTCTGTGTACTGTGGAGTTCACACATAATTCAGATTTTTGTAACAAAATTAAAATAAATAAAAAATAAAAGCCTCAGACAATCACACCAGCTACATGGCTCAAAAATAAACATAGCTTGGGGGAACCTAGAATATAAATACATAATTATAAAGATAAACACCCAGACATAGAATTCTTTTTCTTGTACCATGGGGGAATCGAACCCGCAACCACTGGTGTCTGAGGCAGACAGGTTTAACCCATTAATTTACAAATTGTACAAATCTTTTTTTTTTTTTGCTAATTTATTAAATGTAATTTTTTTTTATAAGTTTACATAAATTGTGAAATAAATAAATAAATAAAAATAATCCAGATTCCTTCAAATATAAACTCCTTATAATGATTATTCCAGGCACTGATCTTAAGAATTTTATTCCAGATTTGACCTAACTCCACAAATAACTGCAGCTCTGACAGAAGTTGGTGCTGGTGGTGCCTGGGAGTCCCATGGGCGAGTTTGTTGTCCACGACTTCTGTTCCACTTCCAGAGAGCTCCTACAGCTTTGAAAAGGAACCTTGTAGGTCTTAAGAAACTGGAACATGCAGTGGAAGATCAGCTTTATTATATACTGAGGAAAGCACGGATGATAACCAATGTTTGGTAGGATTTTTGAATTATATACGGGGTATCCAAAAAAGTACTTTGGAGAAAAATATACTAGATAGGGCTAGTCTTCATCATTCGACTACAAAAAACTGTTTTTTATTTGGACTTATAGTCGGCGCGAGCTTTAAGATCAGCTGGGAGGTATTTACATAATAGATAAAAATAAAGTCTAGTTTGAAAAATTATTGTTCTTTTGAATCCTATGTATTACTTGCACAAATTAGAAACGAAAAGCGAAATCGACAGAAAATTGTATGAGTGCATGCAGCTAAGTACCTACCTAGATGACTAAGTTTATTTCTATCTTGTATGTTCTTCTTTTTTTTTCTTTTGTTGAAATGTTTAGATTTTTTTTATGGAAAAACTATAAGTCCAAATAAAAAAAACAGTTTTTGTAATTGAATAGGGAACACTAGCTCTATCTAGGATATTTTTCTCCAATGTACTTTTTTGGGCACCCAGTAAACTAACATGTGAATTATGTAGCCCCAAAGCATGTTCCAATATGATTGAGTTATAGAGGGACTGTTCTCTTAAATATGATGAAATTAAAGTAAAGTAATTAATAAACCGATGGAACGTAATTTAACCTAAAATCATGTATGCTTTCGTTTAAGGTATGATCTTACTTTCTTCAGCTTCCCCAATATATAAATTATCTTTAACACTAGCATCTTCGATAACCAAGTATTAAACATAATGAGACTTTATACTACAGGGTGTATACAAGTCTGGCTGACAATTGGAGCTATTGCCCAGCACCAAGTATTCTTACCTATGACACTCTTATCCCACCTTTTAGCTGGGTGTTCGTTCTTTAAATCAAGTTTAATAAAACAAATCCGATGTTATTATTTTCAGCGCCAAGTCGCTGTTTGCTATACCAAAAAATGAAGAGTTTGTCTATATAAACACGGAAAAATCGAGCTCTGCCCGTGACGTCAGCGCACTTGTGCGCGGCCTCGTCGAATCCTGCGCCGGTGCCGCACCGGAACCGACCAATGATAGGCCAGGATTTGCCCAGTTCGTCCAAGGACATGTTGACTTGGCTTTCACTGAAGGATTCAATGATAATTTTATGAAATATGCCATGAGCACTTCGTTTTTTGAGGTATGTAAATGTGTTATGATAAGAATAGATGTGATTTTTTATGCTGTTAATATTTACGTATATTTTTTTTTAATGACCTCGGAGGTCTTTTGGGATAGGCATATCCATATTTTACTCTACCTACTCTACTTTAGAACTACTTAAATTAGTTCGGCTAGCCCAAATTGGCCTAAACCGTTGGATTAGCCGAAAGTTTTTCCAGAGGTGGCAGCCGCCAAAAGTTGAATTTGCAGCATTAAACTACTAAAAATGTGACTCCATGTCGTTTTAAGTTATGCCTAATATACCTAATAGCTAACTTTATTATACATTTTATGCTTAATCTGTAATTAAAACATTATGCTTTCTTCATACTAGTTGCCGAGTGCTTCAAAATGGCGTCTCGTGGCCGAGACGTTGGCGCCGATATACCTGCAAGCGTCGGACGAGGAACAGCCAGGGCCGTTGTATGACGCGCTCGCTACCGATGTCCGGTTCTCAGAGGCTAGGTGTGCTAAGGTAAGGAGTTACAAGATATTTACACAATAATTAAAGTACTTTGGTAAATAACCTTCAATAATGGAAGGCAGTTTTCGTATAAAAAAACCTGCGTAGAATGGCCCAACTTCCACTGGATAACCTTGTCGTAAATGGCGAGTAATCCCAGTTGGTGGTCTCGCTTGGTGGTGGGACTCCTTCAGTGTCCGCCTGGCTAGCAATCACCATTCATATAAAATCTGTCGCCACGTATCACCGCTCCTGCTCGTGCCTAAACCTGTGATCTGCGAAGCCGGGTAATCACTCTGGTAATTAATAATAACCTTAAATAATGGAAAACGGGTATTGTATTAATTGATTTACATATCTCCTGCTCTGTAAGTAGTCACTTACTTCCCTGAATGCCGGGGTGTATATTTATAGCATAGGTTTTGGAATTTGAAAACAGAACTGTCATACTCATATTGCAAGAAGTATACTTTTAAAAAGTTATTTTTTTCTCGGTATCGATTATTTATTCAAATCGGCATCGAGACAATTTATATTAGAATTTATGAAGATTTTATTTTAAATATCGAACTATTTGTTTCGCAGTCACATCGTATGTTCGTTGAAATCGATTTATGGCGGGTTTCAATATTCAACTGACTGCTATGCGTAACCGGTACAGGTACAAAACTGGTAGGAAAAAAGTAGCGTTTCACAATATCTATTAGCTACGGGCTGTAAGTTCTCAAATTTGGCATGGGCCCTCCTTGCGTGACGTTCTTCCAAGAAAATAAGTGATATACGATTTATAGAATATTTTTTTTTTTTTTTTTTTATAAGTGACTAAACCCGCGTTTGACCTCAATCTCACCTGATGGTAAGTGACGATGAGGTCGAAGATGAAAGCACACGGGTTTAGGAAGGAATATCACGCATTCGCAAATTATGTGTATGATATTTGAACTAAATAAATATATAAACTTATTCAATTTATGTTTGCTATGTTTTAGTATTCGATAAATATATAATAGTATGTTTTTAGAGCTTTTTATTAATAATTGCGTTTAATTGCTTACGTAAAACGAAACGCCAATCCTTCGACTAATTTTGCCATTGGTTGAATCACATTTTTATGACGTCAAAGTAAATATTAAAAAGAAAAATTATGTCATTCAATAATATTCGTCCTTTTTTTTCAAAAACAGTTATAGATAGGTTAGAAAGAGAAAACTGGATTATTCATATGTTGACAGATATTTGATAGGATATTTCGTTAAATGAATAAATTTTTACGTAGTTGGCTAGATAATATGACATATTCTTTAATTGGTTATACGTAATGAAAACATAACTCTTATTGGCCGCAGCAGACTGACATGCTACCTTTACCTCATTGGTTTAAATTAATAACTTGTTACGTCGTCGTTGGCTAGATATAATGACTTATTTTGTAAATGGTCAAATGTAACCTAGCAACCCATTACAGTCAAACAGTTCGTAAGCAGTGGTTTAGATGTCAAGATTTTGAATATAGAAAGGCATTTTGGTAGTGATTTCTATTGTTCGTAGGCAAAACGAACAGTTTTCATAATATTGAAACCCGCCATTAAAAATCAAATAAAACTGGCCAGCACGATTTGACGCGCTTGTAAAAAAGTAAAAAAAAGTAAAAAAAGGCAGTTGACTAGCTAGGCGCGAAAGTAATTTTTTTTCGTGTTTTGGAGTTCTTTCTCAAAAGTTTTGAAAAATGTCAAGTGACGAAAACATGGATCTAACCCCCGATTTTATAAAAGAAGAAGCAAAAACGAATTTGACCATATCTTTTACAAATTGTTCTAATTTCACTATTAATTTTAATTAAATACACATGTTTCTCTTTAATAAATGTTCATAGAAACCTGCTATCTTGTTTTTTTACTTACCTCACAGTCGATATGTAAAGAAGAGTGTATGTCACTCGGATATAAGCATCAATGGCATACTCGGCCTAATTAGTATGCCATTGATGCTTATATCCGATCTCGGCCAAAAACCTCGTATGCACTTGATGTCATACAGCCCTTGGTTAACAATCTATTACATCATGAACGAACAGCTTGTGTGATGTAACAGTTTTCAATAGAGTTTTTGTGCTGCGGTATTGAATCAGATATGAGGAGATTCGCAGACGAAACAAAGTCACCGATGTAGCCCCAAGGGTTCCAAAGTTGAAGTAGTGATGCGAAGAGCACATAGCTTTCAGAACCGACGTCCGCTGGGGCAGTAAGTTATGAAGTTAGTAGGTAAGGGAACATCTGATCAAGGTGTTGAGATCTTGGCGGAGGCTTTTATTGCCTTATTGGCCTAATACACCGATAAATAACGAAGTGCATCACTCGTGCCTGCGCTTCAGTTAAAGTGTAATGTGGCCTATGCTGACACAGCAGTAAGGTAAAATGTTACGCAAATCTTTCATACAAATAGTGTTTTACTTGTTTTACCTGCGTGAAGCGACTCACAACAACTTGAGGGGAATAGAGGTTTGGCGCGATCTCTAGGTATTGAAATACCATCACGCACTACGCATTTGATGCGTATTTTTGGTAATAATATTTACTTTAAGTAATGTTCTATGCAGTTGAATTTTTGAATAAAAAACTCACGGCTGCTTATAATAAGTGAAATACGTATTATTTTGCAGGTCCTGCCGATTGCGCAAGCATCTTATGCTGAAGGCTTGCCCTCCCATTACTCTAGTCAACACCATGCACATAAGGTACTTTTATGTTTTATTTTAAACTATAGCCCCAACCTGTTTAAATACTAATTTTTTTTGGTGACCTTGGAAGTAAACATAGAGTACGCAGGTGTATGGTGTGGCGTCCACCGACGTGACCCACAGAGAATCAATATATTATTTCCTATTCATCAAACGTGCTCGATAAAATCAATACCAAGATAAAGTCAAATATTGTTAACTTAATTATGCACGTACATCTTACTATATAAACTATTTCTATTTGTTAATAAATTGTCACTCAAGATGTAAAAGTGTCTTGCTCCAAAACCCTTTCCTGGTCGTAATAAGTGGTGACCCCGAAGTTAGTCACGCAGCCAATTAAGCAAGAAGTTTTGAGGACCCGACCAGAAATATAAAGGAAAATGGCACTACGTGCTCCAGTCAATCATGTTACATTGGAACCTGAAGCTGCCGCCAGAATC